>CM039672.1:288099003-289299003 GCA_022496015.1 Hordeum marinum | reverse complement strand
GGCTGATGGATCACAAAAGAGAGGAATTCTGTGCCTTCACCCAGGGCAGATTGTCAGTGGATGCATACAGTCACGAGTTTGGTAATCTTGCTCGCTATGCTCGAGAGGAAGTCTCAACTGATGCTAAGAAGCAGGCTAGGTTCCGCAAGGGACTTAATGCTGAGCTTCGCCGAGATCTTCGCTTGCACGAGTGCACCACTGTCCAGGCTCTCGTCAATAAGACCATCAATGCCGAGTCAGGACAAACTGACTACGAGGCTACGAGGAAGCATAACCGTGACTTCAATCCTGCATCAGGTTCAGGCCCTAACAAACGCCGAGTGTGGGTGCCCACTGTAGCTTTGCCGCCAAGATACACCGCGAGGCCATCCTTCCAGGCACCTCGTCCAGTTTAGTCCAACCCTCCACCAAGACCATTTGGAGGACCGCCTACAAATGTTGCACCTCGTGCTACAGTGGTATGCTACAAATGTGGAGAACTGGGACACTATTCTCGTGAGTGTCCCCAGAACAATGCTAAGCCCGCTGGACGTGGAAAACCAGGAAAAGCTTTCTATGTGAAGCCAGCCCCTGTCCGTGGGCGAGTGAATTATGTGTCTGCTGAAGAAGCCCTTGAGGATCCTGATGTTATGCTAGGTACGCTTCTTGTTAATAGCCATCCAGAATCTGTTCTATTTGATACTGGGGCATCTCATTCTTTCATCTCTGAAAGTTATGCACAGCTGCATAACATATCCTTCTGTGACATGCCCACTCCTTTAGAAGTTCAGACTCCCGGTTCAAAATGGCAAACTTATAGAGTGAGTCATGACAATGAAATTTTGGTGGATAGACTAGTATTCCTAGCATCCTTGATAGCTCTTAAGTCTTCGGACATCAATATCATTCTAGGTATGGATTGGATGAAAGCTCACTATGCCAAAATTGATACTCATTCTAGGAATGTTCAACTTACACATCCATCGGGTGAGATAGTTAATGTCTATACTCGAACAACTAAGCGCCAACTCTATTCCCTAAATGCTAGCCCTCTTCCAGAGTTAGAAGATATTCCGATAGTCCGTGATTTTCTGGATGTCTTCCCAGAAGAACTGCCAGGTATTCCACCTGTCAGAGATGTTGAGTTTGTGATAGAACTTATTCCAAGGACAGTCCCAATAGCCAGAAGACCCTATAAGATGGCACCCTTAGAACTGGCCGAGCTAAAAGCCCAACTCGATGAAGCTTTGAAGAAAGGTTTCATCCGTCCTAGATCTTCTCCCTGGGCTTGCCCCGTTCTCTTTGTTAAGAAGAAGGATGGATCGGATCGCATGGTTCTGGATTATCGACCAGTGAATCTGGTCACTATCAAGAACAAGTATCCGCTCCCCAGGATCAACGATTTGTACGATCAACTCGCTGGATCCTCTGTCTTCTCCAAAATGGATTTGAGGTTGGGATACCATCAAATCAGAATTAGAAACGGGGACATTCCAAAAACGGCTTTTGTCACTCGTTATGGCCAATACGAGTACACCGTCATGTCCTTCGGTTTAACATATGCCCCAGCCACCTTCTCTCGTCTGATGAATTCGATCTTCATGGAGTATTTGGATAAATTCGTCGTGGTTTACCTCGACGACATACTTATCTACTCGAAGAACGAACAAGAACATGCCGAGCATCTAAGGCTGGTATTGATGAAACTTCGAGAGCCCGCTTATATGCCAAATTCTCCAAGTGTGAATTCTGGTTGCCGGAAGTGACCTATCTAGCCCACGTGATCTCTGGAAAAGGTATTGCTGTCAATCCCGAGAGAGTTCAGGCCGTCCTTGATTGGACTCAACCTGAATCGGTTAAGCAAGTTCGGAGTTTCCTTGGCTTAGCGAGCTATTGTCGCCGCTTTGTTGAGAACTTCTCCAAGGTTGCGAAACCTCTGACTGAACTCCTCAAGAAAGATAAAAAGTTCGAGTGGACCCCACAATGCGAGCATAGTTTTCAGGAGTTGAAAAGACGACTGACCTCTGCTCCCGTTCTGGTGCCACCAGATTTTTCTAAGGACTTTATTATCTACTTCGACGCCTCGCGACAAGGATTAGGTTGCATTCTCATGCAAGATCGTCATGTGATTGCATATGCATCTCGACAGTTGCGTCCACATGAGGATAATTATCAAACACATGAACTTGAGCTTGCAGATGTAGTCCATGCACTAAAAACATGGCAACATTACCTTCTGGGTAATCGTTGCGAGATATACACTGATCACCAAAGTCTGAAATATATTTTCACCCAGCCGGATTTGAATCTCAGGCAAAGACGGTGGGTAGAGTTGATTCAAGATTACAACTTAGGGATAACTTACACCCCGGGGAAAGCCAATGTCATGGCTGATGCACTAAGTCATAAGTCTTATTGTAACAATCTGATGTTACAACAAGGTCAACCGCCTATCTATGAGGAATTCCGGAAGTTAAACCTTCACATTGTTCCTCAAGGATTCCTATCCAACCTGGTGGCGAAACCTACTCTTAAGGATCAAATCATAGCTGGCCAAAGGCATGATAAGGGAATTTCCCGGATCAAAGAGAACCTCGTTAGCGGTCTCGCTAAGGAATTCTCTATAGATGATCAAGGTGTAGTGCTCTTCCAGGGCCGTTTGGTGGTTCCTAAGAGCCAACATCTCAGGCAGCTTATTCTTAAGGAGGCTCATGATTCTCCTCTCACAATTCATCCGGGTAGTACCAAAATGTATCAGGATCTACGCCAGAGGTTCTGGTGGACTAGGATGAAGAGAGAAATTGCTTAGTATGTTGCTAACTGCGACGTTTGTCGTCGTGTGAAAGCAGAACATCAAAGGCCTGCTGGCACCCTTCAAGCTTTAGCTATTCCTGAATAGAAATGGGATAAGGTCAGTATGGATTTCATCACCGGTTTTCCCAGGACCAAGAGAGGGAACAATGCTATATTCGTAGTCATTGATCGCCTCTCCAAAGTGGCTCATTTTCTTCCTGTTCGTGAAAGCGTTACTTCTAGTCAGCTAGCGGAGTTATATGTTTCTCGAATAGTTTCTCTTCATGGTGTTCCTTTGGAGATTAACTCAGACCGCGGAAGTATCTTTACTTCTCGATTTTGGGAAAGTGTTCAAACCGCTATGGGGACTCATCTATCCTTTAGCACTGCCTTCCACCCTCAATCAAGTGGTCAAGTTGAGCGAGTCAATCAAATTTTCGAAGACGTGCTCCGAGCTTGTGTTATATCTTTTGGTATGAATTGGGAGAACTGCCTTCCGTTTGCTGAATTTGCATATACCAACAGTTATCAATCAAGCTTGGGCAAAGCCCCTTTTGAAGTTCTCTATGGACGAAAATGTCAAACACCTCTTAACTGGTCAGAAACCGGAGAGAGGCAACTCTTTGGTCCGGACATGATCTAGGATGCAGAGGAGCAAGTTCGCATTATTCGTGAAAAGTTGAAAACAGCCCAATCCCGTCAAAAGAGTCAATATGACCGTCATCATAAGTCTGTGACCTATGAAGTTGATGAGAAGGCTTACCTTCGGGTTACACCTATGAAGGGTACCCATCGATTCGGTATCAAAGGCAAGTTGGCTCCTCGTTACATTGGACCTTTTCTCATTCTTGCTAAACAAGGAGAGGTTGCCTACCAATTGGAACTTCCGCCGCATCTTTCCAAGGTTCATGATGTCTTTCACGTCTCGCAACTCAGGCGTTGCTTTTCGGACCCTGTCCGCGAAGTAGACCATGAAGCGCTTGATCTCCAAGATAACATTACATACCGAGAATACCCTGTTCGTATTCTCGACCAAGCTGAGCGTACCACTTGACGTCAGAACATCAAGTTTCTCAAGGTTCAGTGGTCACACCATTCCGAGAAGGAAGCCACATGGGAAAGAGAAGATCGTCTTCGACTAGAGTACCCCACGCTCTTCCCGACGACTTCAAAATCTCGGGACAAGATTATTTTGAGTGGGGGTGAGTTGTCACGTCTCCAGCAAGTGTCTTAGGTTAAGCATGGTTGTTGCATCATCATCATCATCATTTCATCAACATGAATGGGAAGGAAAAGAAAACCCTAACTCACATTGAAATAAAGTGAATCCAAGTTTGATGAAATTTTCCACAAATCCAAAATGCCCTTAAAAATGTTCCCTAAGTCTGATAAATTTGGACAAGTATATAACAGGGATCATTTAAAATATTTGAAACTCAGAAGCAATTTAAAATTAATGATTAAAGCCTCTGAAATTGATAAATAAAGCACTATCATTATTTCTGTTTTCAAATTATTCTGAAACTTCTCACATAAATTTGAAATATTCAAACTTGATTTTAGAAAATATATGGGATATTTTATAAAATCATTTGGACCTGCAAATAAAATAAACAAAGGTCAGAAAAGAAAAACAGAAACAGAAAAAAAGGAGGAAAACTCACCTAAGGCCCAACTGGAGCTGGCCGAGCTGGCCCAGCCAGCTTCCACCGCCGTCAACCTCCTGCCAGTACGCAGGAGGGCGTGTGCCCGCGGCATGCCGGCCAACTCCTGCTTGCCTGGCTGCCGTAGAGGCCTCCGCGTGCGCCAGCGCGAGGCTCCTCACCGTCGTGGCCTCCTCTTCCCCCTTCTCTCCCGCTCTCTCTCTCTCACGCATTCCCCTCTCCGCTGCCGCCATGGCCGACCTGCGCTTCTCCGTCGTGCCGATGTTCTAGCCACCCCCGAACCCATCTGAGCCCGCTGGAAGCTCCGCCGTGACCTCTTCTTCCTCCTAGCCAAGCTACACATCGCCGGAAGCCCCCTGTCGACGTTGCGCCATCGTCTTCCTCCTCGGGTCGCCGGAAAGGGAATCGAAGCTCACCGCCGTTTCAGACCGTCCCCGAGCCCGCTTCCAACGCCCCTGCGACTGTTGTGAGCCCCTAAAGCTTTTCCCCCTCTTTCCCCCTTCGACCTCATGCCCTAGCCCCGGATTCCGTCGAGGCCCGAATGCCTCCGCCGCTCGAGCTCGACGCCGGCCGTGTTACGGTGCCAGCTGGTCCAACTGAGGCCTCCGTCATGCTCGTGGGGTTGAGTAGAGACCGTAGGTGCCCAGTAGAGGTCGTGTCGTTGCCTGGTTCGACGAGCCCGTGCTCGCCCGAGCTCCGGCCGCCGCCCAGCTCATCACCGGCGCCGACTCCGACCATCTCAGCTCCTGGGAGGGGTCGGGATGGACGCGCGCGTATGTGCTGAGTAGTTTGGTGCCCTCCACCGTCCTTTTGGCCGCCGAAGGAGGAAACCCGAAGCCCTCTGCCATCCTGGAGTCACCGGTGGCTCGTCGCCGGTGAGCCCGGCCTGTTTGACCACGGGGTTTGACCCACTGGGTCACAGACGGGTGGGGCCAGCCTCTGATTAAACACAGATTACTAATAAGTTAATTAATTTAATTAATTAAGTTAATTAGTCACTGACATGTGGGCCCAGTTCTGATAATTAGTTAGAATTAGTGTTAATTTTATTAGTTAGGTGAATGAGTCACTGACATGTGGACCCCACATGTCAGGTTTGACTCTGGGCCGGGTCAGCTGACCAGCTGACGTCATCATGATGTCATGCTGATGCAATAAAACAATTTCTAGTTTAAAAATAATTCTTGGTCCAGGTATTGCAAGTAGTTTCTGGTGTTTATAGCATGCTGGAGGCCGTGCGTAGCACTGACCCTCGGGGTGGATTACGACGCGGTAGGTAGTGGCATGGTGTACCAAGGGTCACCCGAATGGTGGGCTTGGGAACCCTGCGCACATCGTTTGGGACCGTAGTGGAAAGTTCGGCCGGATCTCCGTGCGGGTTTAGTCTCAAATAGGCGATAGCCTGGACTAGAGGTCTTATGTGATTGACGGTCGTGGCCGACTCCCTCGCTGGGCATCCGCTCGAAGGTTGCCGAGGTGCATGGTTTATGGCACACAGCGATAAGTGGCGAGAGCGTGTGTGAAGAAGTACACCCCTGCAGGGTATGAAACTATTCGAATAGCTGCGTCCTCGGATATGTACTACTTGGAGAACTTATGCTGTTCATAGATAATCAAATGGATACTTCTAAAAACATCAAGACAAGTGTGAGTATCGTGGATGGCACTCTTCCGGAAGGGGAAGGTGAATCCATGGTAGTGTATTGTGATGGAGATAGTGGACTCGTGTGCGATAACCAAAATTTTAACAAAGAGTTTAAAACTGAGTAGTGTAGGTTAGCCATGAGTCAAAGCTGGCATTGCTGCTTAAACTCCACCACTCCCCCTTGTTGACACATGAGCATAAATAGACTAGGTCTGTTTTAAAGACTTGCTGAGTATGTTTGTACTCATCCTTGCTTAATTAATGTTGCAGAAGAGAGCCAGGACCTATCAGGTGGGTTCTATCTAGACATTGTGATGCCGAATAGCTGGTGTCCTAGCTACGATCTTGCCCGTGTGGTGGGCTGTAGATAGTCAGGCCGTGTGCCTGTTTTCTATTTTCGCCGTCTGTACTCAGACAGCTTAAGTTTCCGCTGGCTTGTATGACTTTGTTTGTATGACTTGAGTGCCGGGTCATGTGACCCTATCTGTAAGAACATATTATGCAAGGCTCATCTGAGCCTCTTAAATAAAAGTCATGTTGTTGTATGGTTATGTTGCGATGACATAGTTGTATCTATGCATATCGGGCATGTCGTGCGTACGTGTGACGTGCAACGGTATGTATGGGATCCGACCCCTAGTCGTGTGCCTTTAGTAGTACTCTTTACGGGAAACTGCCTCTTTGTGCTTCCACCGAGCCATGGTAGCTTGCTACTGCTCCGGACACATTGATTGACCGGCATATATCCTTCTTTGCTGCCGTGTCTGTCCCTTCGGGGAAATGTCTCGCGGTGTAATGGAGTCCCGGTAGCCTGCTACGACTCGTCTACATGCAGTGATGGCATTCGTGTCTCGCGACGTAATGGAGTCCTTGTAGCTTGCTATGACTCGTCAACACACGCTTGAGGCCGACACCTGCATTGCTGGGTTATGTATGCCTGTTTCCGTACGGATGTGCCACTTGGGTTCTATGACTAGTCATGTCGGTCCGGGTTCTTTGTTGCGTGATTGCTAGCGACATGTTCACATACGTGAGCCAAAACACGCAAACGGTCCCGGCCAAGGTAAGGCTGCAGCCGTCGAGTACCGTGCGTGAGGCCGCAAAGCGATGTGACTTGTTACAGTATGGAATCATATGACTTAGTATCGGGGTCCCGACAACATTAAGATCTATAGAGATAGATCGAGACACTTAATAGCACTTGCACAGAGCACATACCTTGATAAAGTTTTGAAGAAGTTCAAAATGGATCAGTCCAAGAAGGGGTTCTTGCCTATGTTACAAGGTGTGAAGTTGAGTAAGACTCAATGCCCAGTGACTGCAGAAGATAGAGAAAAGATGAGTGTCATCCCCTATGCTTCAGCCATAGGCTCTATCATGTATGAAATGTTGTGCACAAGACCGGATGTCAGCCTTGCCATAAGTATGGCCGGAAGGTTTCAAAGTGATCCCAGAATCGAACACTGGGCAGCGGTCAAGAATATCCTTAAGTACTTGAAAAGGAGTAAGGAAATGTTTCTCGTTTATGGAGGTGATGAAGAGCTTGTCGTAAAGGGTTATGTCGATGCAAGCTTTCACACTGATCTAGATGACTCTAAGTCCCAAACCAGATATGTATTTATTCTTAACGGGGGAGCGGTAAGCTGGTGCAGTTCCAAAGAAAGCGTGGTAGCCGATTCTACATGTGAAGCGGACTACATCACAGCCTCGGAGGCGGCGAAGGAAGGTGTCTGGATGAAGCAGTTCATGACAAATCTTGGAGTAGTTCCCAGTGCATTGAATCCAATGAACCTGTTTTGTGACAACACTGGTGCCATTGCTCTGGCCAAGGAACCAAGGTTTCACAAGAGGACCAGACACATAAAGTGACGCTTCAACTCCATCCGCGACTACATCGAGGACAAGGACATAAATATTTTCAAAGTGCACACGGATCTGAATGTTGCAGACCCGTTGACTAAACCTCTTCCAAGGGTTAAACATGATCAAAACCAGAACTGCATGGGTGTTCGATTCATTACAATGTAAATCACGTAGTGATGTGAGCTAGATTATTGACTCTAGTGCAAGTGGGAGACTATTGGAAATATGCCCTAGAGGCAATAATAAATTAGTTATTATCATATTTCCTTGTTCATAATAATATTCTATTATCCATGCTATAATTGTATTGATCGGAAACTTAGATGCGCGTGTGGATACATAGACAAAACCATGTCCCTAGTATGCCTCTAATGGACTAGCTCGTTGATCAAAGATGGTTAAGGTTTCCTAGCCATGGACATGAGATGTCATTTGATAACGGGATCACATCATTAGGAGAATGGTGTGATGGACAAGACCCAAACTACAAACGTAGCATATGATCATGTCAGTTTATTGCTACTGTTTTCTGCATGTCAAGTATATGTTCCTATGACCATGAGATCATGCAACTCACGGACATCATAAGAGTGACTTGTGTGTATCAAACGTCGCAACGTAACTGGGTGACTATAAAGGTGCTCTACAGGTATCTCCGAAGGTGTGTGTTGAGTTGGCATGGATCAAGGCTGGGATTTGTTACTCCGTGTGACGGAGAGGTATCTCAGGGCCCACTTAGGTAATACAGATCACAATAAGCCTTGCAAGCAATGTAACTAAGTGTTAGTTGCGCGATCTTGTATTACGGAACGAGTAAAGAGACTTGCCGGTAACGAGGTTGAACTAGGTATGGAGATACCGACGATCGAATCTCGAGCAAGTAACATACCGAAGAACAAAGGGAACATCATACAGGATTAACTGAATCCTTGACATAGAGGTTCGACCAATAAAGATCTTCGTAGAATATGTAGGAACCAATATGGGCATCCAGGTCCTGCTATTGGTTATTGACCGTAGACGTGTCTCGGTCATGTCTACATAGTTCTCGAACCCGCAGGGTCTGCACACTTAAGGTTTGGTGACGTTTCGGACGTATAGAGTTATGTATGGTGGTGACCGAATGTTGTTCAAAGTACCGGATGAGATCCCGGGCATCACGAGGAGCTCCGGAATGGTCCGGAGGTAAAGATTCATATATAGGAAGTCCTGTTTTGGTCGCCAGAAAAGTTTTGGACTCATCGGTAGTGTACCGGGAGTGCCGGTAGTGTATCGGGAGACCATCGGGAGGGGTATTTCGACCCAAGAGGCTCCATGGGCTGTGGGAGAGTATTTACCAGCCCTTAGTGGGCTGGTGGAAGTCCCACACAAGGCCGATGCGGTTTGGGAAAAAAGCCCTAATGAGAAAAAGTGGAAAAAGGCAAAAATACGGTGAATCCTAGTCCTACTAGGATTGGAGGTGGAGTCCACCTCCTCCACCTGGTTCGGCCGACTCCTTGGAGGCTTGGTCCTTGTGCCAAGCCTCCTCCTCTCTTCCTCTTATATATACTGGAGGTTTTAGGGTTTTTGCACAGAATTTTCAGCCACGTGCTGTCCGTTCCCCCAGTGCATAGCTTCTCCTCTAGATCGGTTTTCTGCAGCGCTTAGGCAAAGCCCTGCTAGAATAGCTCCACCACCATCGCTAGAGTGCTGACATGCTGCCGGAGAACTCTTCCTCCTCTCCGCTCCCTCTTGCTAGATCAAGATGGCAGAGATCGTCATCAAGCTGTACGTGTGCTGAACGCGGAGGTGCCGTCCGTTCGGCGCTAGATCGGAAGGATCGTGAACAAGTTCATGGGACAGATCGTGATCAAGTTCGTGGGACGGATCGTGATTGGATCGCGGGACGGATCGTGATTGGATCACGGGATGGATCGTGATTGGATCGCGGGATGCATGGTGATTTGGATCACGAAGACGTTCGACTACACCAACCGCGTTTCTTAACGCATCCCGCTTAGCGATCTACAAGGGTACGTAGATCCACTCTCCCTCTCGTAGATGCTCATCACCTTGGATAGATCTGCGTGTGCGTAGGAATTTGTTTGTTTCCCATGCGATGTTACCCAACAAAGGGCTACGGGGACCGGTGGCTCACCTTGGGGTGAAGGCGACGACGAGCCGGTCACAATGGAGTCGACGGAGGGGAAGAAGATGGACGGAGACGAAGCAAGGGAAGAAGATGGCGGAGCGGGGCTTCCAGCGACGACGGGGCCGTCGCAATAGAGCCTCTCCGGAGCTCCTAGCGGTGGGGATCGAACGCGGGGGTCACCCCCGAGCCCCTGGACGCCATGATCGATGCTGGGCTCGACGTAGACGACGAGGTGGTCGCCGACAACAACTCTACTGCTCTCTGAACACTCTGAACCCTTACCTGGCAAGGGAAAGAAGAGAGGAGGGAGATCGGATGCGACGAAGAAGGGAGCTGCGGCGGCGGCTAGAGGGAAGAGGAACCCTAGGCGAGGAGGCACGCACGTCGAGGGGGGCTTTATGCCCACAGAGAGACGGCGACGGTCGACGGAAAAGGCGACGACGGAGGGTCTCTGCACTCTCACTGAACCTGACGGCAGGGGAACGGAGCAGGTGACCGTCTCCTCACGCGGGCTAGGCCGCGGGGAAAGGCCCACTCTGCTCACTCTTGCTCTCTGAAAACAAAACAGAAAGGGTGTTTTCCATTTATAAAACCAGCCATCCTGAAATAATTCCCCAGAGCATTTAAAAAGGTTTTAGAGCAAAACAAAAATACTTTTGAGGAGGAAATAATGTGCACAATTTATTAAAAATATTAAGTTGATTTATGGAACAGGTAATTTTAATATTTATGAAAATACCAGCCCCTTTTAAATTAACTCACAAAAGCAAACAAGCCCCAAATCTCACAAGAGCCACACTCTAAATTATTAACATGAATAGGGCTATCTCTTTAACATTTTTAAACAGTTTTAAAAGCAAGTTAATTCTGATGTGAAAAAGAAAATGAAAAGAAAGGCATTATGGTGAGGTTTACGAGATGAAAAGAAAAGAGAGGGAAGAAGGAGGAGTTGCACACATGGATCCACCACACTCAACACCTCCACATACTCACACAAACCACACTCACAACCATCACACCATTCGAGACACATGAAAGCAAGCATGGTAAGATGGATGCTATGATGGATTATATGATGCATGAATGCAAACAACACATGGATGGCAAGTTGCAAAACATATCATAGCTCATGACACGAGGTCCATACAATGGGTTACATGCCAAATAAGGTAGGGACAACACTTGGGCTGTCACAGGGCACGCGGGTGAGAGCGTTTTTGAGGCCTCGGAAAGCCTCGTCCGCCTCGTCAGGCTAATCGAACATGCCTGACTTCTTGGTGTGACCCGACTCGACCAGAGTAGTCTTCCGAAGGAGCCCATAGAGGGGCAAGGCTTTCTCCCCCAGCCGGCTGATGAACCGGCTGATCGAGGCAAGGCAGCCGGTGAACTTCTGGACGTCGCGGAGCTGGGTTGGCTTGGGCATGCGCTCGATTGCGCTAATCTTCTCCGGGTTAGCTTTGATGCCATGGGCGGGCACGAAGAAACCAAGGAGCTGGTAGACAGGGACACTAAAGACACATTTCTCCGGGTTGAGCTTGATCTTGTATTCGCATAGATTCGCGAAGGTCTCTCGAAGGTTGTCGAGGAGGCTGAAGTGCTTCTTGGTTTTGACGACAATGTCGTCGACGTAGACATGGACGTTCCTGCCTATCTGAGGCAGGAGGCACTTCTGCATGCATCGTTGGAAGGTGGCGCATGCGTTCTTCAGCCTGAAGGACATGGTGATGTAGCAGTACAACCCGAAGGGCATGATGAAGGAGGTCTTGAGCCGATCTTCTGGATCTAGCTTGATCTGGTGGTGGCTGGAGTAGGCGTCT
The DNA here is from genome assembly GCA_022496015.1 of Hordeum marinum. NCBI lineage: Eukaryota > Viridiplantae > Streptophyta > Magnoliopsida > Poales > Poaceae > Hordeum > Hordeum marinum. The sequence goes on along the minus strand of CM039672.1, from coordinate 289,287,111 downwards.
AGGAAGGACAACAAGTCGCAGCCGGCCCTGGAGTCGATGACTTGGTCGATCCGTGGCAAGGCGAATGGGTCCTTGGGACAGGTCTTGTTCAGGCTAGTGTAGTCAATGCACATGTGCCAGGTCTTGTTCTTCTTCAGCACCAGGACTGGGTTGGCCAGCCAGTCCGGGTGGAAAACTTCCATGATGAACCCGGCTGTGAGCAGCCGGGCGATCACTTCTCCTATAGTATTCCGCTTCTCCTCGGAGAAACGGCATACGGGTTGCTTGACCGTCTTGACATCTGGCCGGACGTGTAGTTTGTGCTCGTCGAACTTCCTCGGAACACCCGACATGTCCTTGGGGGACCATGCAAAGATGTCCCGATTCTCACGGCGGAAGTCGACGAGCTCGCCTTCCTATTTGTTGTCGAGGCGGGAGCCGATGGTGACGCACTGAGCAGGGTTGGCCGGGTCGAGCGGGATTTTCTTGGTGTCCTTGGACAGCTGGAACGAGGCCTCGCCGACGGACTACGAGGGGGAGCTGGCATGGCCAGCTGGCTGGCAGCAAGGGACATAAGCTGGTTGAGCTGCGCTTCTCGTTGGCGATTTTTGGAGCCTCGGCCAGCCGGCTGCCGTCTCGAGCACACTCGATCGACATCTTGTAGTCACCCGCGATGGTGATGATTCCCTTGGGGCCCTGCATCTTGTTCTTGAGGTAGGCGTAGTGGGGGACCGCCATGAACTTGACAAGGGCCGGCCGGCCCAGCAGTGCATGGTAGGGACTTGCAAGGTCCACGACCTCGAATAGCACCAGCTCGCGGCGGAAGTGGTCGGGTCCGCCGAAGAGGACGTCGAGCGTGATCTTGCCGACAGAGGAGTAGGACTTCCCAGGCACGATTCCATGGAAAATCTTCCGGCTCACCTATAGGTCTTCTATCTTCAGCCCCAGCTTGCGCATCATGTCGAGGTACAGGATGTTGATGCTGCTGCGACCATCTACCAACACCCGTGAAAAGCGGCAGGTGCACTTCTCGGTGGCGATGGTATGGTTGAGGACCAAGGCATAGCTGCCGGGACTTAGCATCACGACGGGATGATCTGTCCGGCTCCAGGTGACCGACTTCTCCGATCATGCATGAACTGGGAGTTGCTGGCATGGTGGCGTTCACCTCACGATGGAGCCGGCGTTGAGCATGTTTGCTCGTCTCTTCACTGGTCAAGACAACATAGCAACCGTCCTGGTTGGGGAACTGGTCGTGAAGACGACCGTCGTTTTGGGCCGGAGCCGGAGCCGGCGTCGGGGCGACAGCTGGGGTCGGGGCCGGCGCATGAGCAGGCGGCACGGGAGGAGCCGGAAGGCCACCCCGCGAGCCAATCGCTGGTTCTTGCAGGGGAGGTTGAGCATCTGCTCGAAGGTGAGCTTCGGCTGCCAGGCAGCCTTGCCAGTGCGCCGACGTTGGCTGGAAGACTGGGCAGCCGACTCCTGCTCCTCGATGGTGCCGACTTGCCAGCACCCGTAGCGGGGATCCAACCGTTCCTTTTTCGTTTGTTGTTCTGCGACTGCCGGTTGTCGGCAGCCGGCCGGGATGTTGCTGGTGTCGTCATCACCTTGGTCATAAGCTCGGCAAGTGTGGCCGATTCGGAGCACAAAAGCTTGTGCTTGAGGGGGGTGCCATCCTGACAGCCTTCGATGAAGTACCGTGTGACTTGTACCTCGTGCACCCGCTCACAGGAGTTGCGGAGCTCGGTGCACCGGGTGAGGTAGTCGCGGAGGGACTCGTCCGGCCTCCGAACGCACGTGGCGAGCTCACAGGGGCGGCCAGGGCGCTTGTAGGTGCCGATCAAGTTGCGGATGAAGGCTTCCTCGAAGTCCGTCCAGGTGTTGATGCTGCCGGCCGCCAGGCTATTTACCTAGGTGCGGGCCGAGCCGATCAACATGAGGGGAGCATAGCGAACGGCTACGCACTTGTTCCCCCTAGCGATGCCGACCGCGGTGGTGTAGTCGATCAGCCAGTCCTTTGGCTTGGCGGCCACATTGTACCTCGAGGTGTCTCGGGGAGCGTGACGCCAGTTGGGACCCGCTCGTTGCAGATCCAAGGGCCAAAACAGGCCGGACCAATTGAGCCCTCCTCTTCAAGAAGGGCCGACTGTGCGAGTTGGTTGATGCGGTTGTGGGCATCGTTCTCGCTGAGAGGGACACGTGGTTCGATCTGGGCCGAGAGCTCAGGATGAATGACGGGAGGGACCGCTCGTTCAGGCTTGCGCCGTGGGGGCGGAGTGTGCCCACGGCTGCGCCGGCTGCCGGCTGCAGGCGTCTCGTGGTGGCAGCTACTACGAGGCGGGTTGTTGGTGCACCGACTGTTAACAGCCGTCTGCTCGCTTCCCGACAACTAAGAAGGCTAGGGTTTTTTTTCCTCGACCCGTCGGTCGAAGACGCGAGGGGAGCAGGAGTGCTGAGCCGGCTGATCCCTGTGCCCTCGCGCTCGAGCCGGGGGCCTTCGGAGGCGGCGCCACCTGTCGCGAGCAGATGCTGCTGCGCGTCAGCGGCGTCGATGAGGTCCTTGATGTGACGCACGCGGGCGACACGTTCTTCGCCCTCCAAGGTAGCCAAATCCTCGTAGGCTACCTTAAGGGCCCGCATGTTGGCTGTGGGGGTGTCGTAGACGGGCATCTTGCCGTCCAGGATTTCGGCAACCACGCGACCGCGATCGTGCACAGCCCCACGCCGTCTGGGCTCAGTGCCAGCTGCGGTGAGACCATAGGCAGAAGCGTATTCTCGCTGGGCGGACTCCATGCGGCGCCGCGTGGCCGCGAGGGCGGTGGCGTCCTCAAACACTATGCGGCGTGCCGCCTCGAGCTCGGCCGCGGCGGCGTCGGGGTTTGCCGTCGGGGCAATAGGGGTGCTCCAGCCCTGGAGGGCCGCACCAAGCGGGGCGGAGGTGCCGATGCGGGACGCGGCGGCATCAGCCTCGGCCCACGCATGTCCGGAGGAGGTGGATGAGATGATGGCCATTGCCCCCACGCGATCATGGGATCTGCTGGGCTAGGTCGTAGCGAGTGCGCCCACAGCCATGGGCGGGCCGGTGTAGACGAGCACCTGGCTAGGGTACTCGTCAGCGGCCGGAGCTTCGGCGAGGCTAAGCCTGCCGAGACGCTCGGTGAGCACGTCGATGTCGAGCGCGAGGTCGATGGAGCTACTCGCAGGGCATGCCAAAGCAAGCCCCACGAGCCCGTGGTTTTGCCTGGACCTGCAGTGACGGCAGGGAATGGCGAGGGGTCCCGCACGGAGCATGAATCCAGCCGGCGCCGCGTACGGCCCCACGGTGGGTGCCAATTGTCGTCGTTTTCTCACGACAGATGCCATGGGTAGGCTTATCATAGGTGGTTGGGGCCAGATGACACCAACGGGCTCCGGGAGCGAGATTAGGTACAAACGGTGGTGACACGCTATCTACCCAGGTTGAGGGCCCTCCACGGGAGGTAATACCCCTTGTCCTACTTGGTCTAGTTTGATGGATGGGTGTGTTTACACGGTTGCTCCTAGGGCTGAGTCTAGAGGAGGAAGAGGGAGCAGTCGGCTCGCCTTCCTCCACTACCAAGTGTCAGAATGTGGGAAGTGTCCTGTAGGTGTGTGCATGAGAGTTGTCCGTCCCTGTTGCATGGGGAGCTCGGGGGTTTTATAGGCCAACCCCCCGGCTTACAATATTCCTAAGGTACAAAGGTGGGGGGACCTGGCTGGCAGCCTCTTCGGCTGACAAGGGGGTCCCGCCCTTCGATCCGTCTTGTCTCTTGTAGGGTCCACCGGTTGTGCGGTCCCATCGCCTGCTAGGGCCGCTAGCTGGCTCTGCTATTGGCCCTAGCCCACCTGCCGCGGCATGGGCCGCCCGGGAGGCGTCGACTAGTGCCAGCCGGCCGAAGTCTCCGGTACGGCCGGCTGCACTGTAGCCACACCGGGGCAGGTAATCGAGTGGGCGAGGGCGTGCCTGCACTGTTTCCCCGCCCGGTCGCGCTCGCCAAGGTCAGCGGCCTGGACGGCCGGACTGTAGCCATGCGCGCCTGTGCGTCGGCGGCCACTATGGCTACAATGTCCCCCGTCGTGGCGGTCATGTCGTGTCGCCGTACCCATGTGCAGAGGGACGGGACGTTGCACGTACGCCCTGGGGTCAACGGAGGAGGCGGCCCGGAGGCAGCCGACCGCGCCCAACCGGCCGTGGGTCGAGTCGACGCCTCGACCAATAATCCGTGGGCCGGTCGGCAATCGCCACAGCCAGCTGCTCTCCAGTCGATCGTGGAGAGCCGGTCGCGTGCTTTTTCATTGAAGCAGGGAGGGGAACCCCGTTGCTTTGGCCTACCCAGGGGCAATAACCCCGTCACTCTGCTCTTACTAAACGCGCTCGGAAGTGGAGAAGGCTGCTGGCAGTAGCACGAAGCCCCTCCGGAGTAGTATTTAGGGGCTATTTTGTTCCGTTCATGTAACTATAGATATGGTTGAACTGTACTACGTACTTTAAATTAGCTAGTATCTATAGCTGAACTAGCTATTTCAGTAGGTGGTTGGCAACAAATAGGGAAAAGTTTGTTAGATTCTGCTATCTATGAATGAAATCTATGTTTACTGAATTTCAGTTGAAGAATTGCACCGTAATAGTGATTTTGTTCCTGGAAAATTGGACAAATCTCAGTGTTTCCAATTTGACAAATGAAAATTTACCCAATATGACAGATCCGAATCTTACCTCACTCCTGCTGCCAGTCCATCAATCGGTGCTTACATGGGGTGCTTAGTGTGTTAAATGGCTTAGCAACTTAAGTCCACAATGCATTGTTGCTAAGGTCCCTTCATTTAAAGATTTAGCAACTAAACTCTTGCATGGATTGGTGAATTTCTTTTAGTTAAGTGTTTTGCCAAGGTTCACGCGCCTCGCATTGTTTCTTCATGTGGTCACTAAACTCATATATCTCCTAAGTTACCTGCTCACATCAGATTTTTTTGCATACATGACAAACTCAGGAGTTAGCAACACTATAAGTTGTTGCATCAGGAAGGGCACAAAGGTCGTCATTCACAACCATTTGCGATGACGCAATGAAAAAATTCCTTCCCACCAGATTTTTGCTTGGCTTAGTAGGGAAGGAACAATTGCCCTCGGTTTGCATATGTGTATTTAGTCAGAAACGTCTTTGACGACTAGCAAAGGAGACACCACCCCGATGTGCGTGCGCAGGACACTGCTCGCACGCCACCCGTGTACTCAAACACCTCTCCGCACGCTACCTCCTTGCCAATATAGTTAGTAACACGTGGCCTGCATGTAAGGTCTGTAGAACTTCCACGAATTATAAACTATTTGCTCATTTGCGATGGTAACGTGACAGATTTTTTGTTCCAAAATGCCTTTGTTGTCTATTAATAATGCTTTCTCTTTCTCTCAAAGTGGACACTAAAAATAGCACAACATATTTATGCTTTATATGATGAGGACCTGCCCAACATAGACCTTGTGACTCTAGTTTAAATTTGAATTATGTACATTAAATGCACATAAAATTCAACTAATGTACAAAAAAGCCATAAAAACCGTTAATAATTTAATAAGTTTGCAGTTCACACCCATTGCTTTATGTTCTTTCTAGGAAAAACTCAAGGAGAGAAGAGGCATCAGATGTCGTTTTTCACCCGCAAATGTGGCATGCATATTTATGTTCCCTAACAGAACACTAGACATAGCTTATTGTTGTATGAGAACCTCATGTTTGTAACAGGCTTCTTACAAATCATGAATAACTTGGTATTTTTTTTACCATGGCATATGTGTGCCTTGACATGACACCATTCCATGTTTCATGAATTTCTAACAAAGTTTTGGATTAACGAGAATTTGGAAATCAAGTTTCTCGATATTTGTGGCCGAGCGAACATGCTTAGATGTTTGAAATTTGTTCTCATTTTTTGCATGTGACCTAACACATATGTCCATGGACGCATATATGTTTTTTCAACCCATTTTGCCACCCCGGACCTTGTGATTATAGATCAAATTTGAATTATGCACATTAAATAATGCACCGAAAGCTAAATTAATGTATTTAAAAGCAAGATGATCCCTTATTTAATCATATTTTTTACTTCACACGTACATATGTCTATGTTGTTTATATAGATAAAATCAAGGAGAGAAGATGCGCATCACATGTATTTTTGCCAGCATATGTGGCATGCATATATAATGTTCCCTATCGAAACCACAGAGCTTTGATTTGTAAGGAGATTGTGCAAGAACATGTCCAATTTGAACAATTTTTTCACCACGGCATGTGTGTGCCCTTGTCACAACACCATGCCAAGTTTCATGATTTTCTTATGAGTTTTGGATTCACGGGAATTTGAAAACCAAGCATCTCAATGGTTGGGACTAAGGAGATAGTTAGTGAGATATTAGAAATTAATTCCCATTTCTTATGTGTAACCTAATTAAACATGCATCCATGGAAATGCATATTTTTCCAACCTATTTTCATGTGTTGGACCTTGTTATTGCAGTTCAAATTTGAATTATGCACATTAAACGACTAGAAAACTCAATTAATGTGTTAAGCAGGTCTCACGAACCGTGGAAAAAATCCATAGTTTAGCATGACTGTCAGAAAGTTTCTCTGTGGGCGACTCTAGAAATAAATGCAGGCCACAAGAGACAAAGGATGTTGTTTCACACATAAAATGCGAACTTTCCCTATCAGAACACACGATATTCTTGTGAGAACCTTCGGTTTGTAAGAGGGTTTGTGCCAAACTTGTCCGAAATTGGGCACTTTTTTACCACAACACACACAATAGGGCAATTGATGGCACCATGTCCAAATTTCATGAATTTTTGTTGAGGTTTGCATTTACATGAATTTAAAAATTAAGTTTCCAAATGTTTGCGGTCGAACCTCGTGACGTAGATATATATGTTCGAAATTCATTTCCATTTTTTGTGTGGGACCTAAACATGCAGCCAGTGAAATCTATATGGTTTTTTGACATATTTTCAGGAGCTGGACAGTGAAGTGATTGTAGTTCAAATTTCAATTATATATATGCACATTAATTGAATGCCTACGAAATTCAATTAATGTACTTAAAAGGCCAAACGAACTCTGTAAGACTCCATTGATTCATAGGACATATTCATGTTACTCCATGGAGACTCTAGAAATAAATTCATGACAAGAAGCGACATCAGATGTTGTTTCACACATAAAATGTGAACTGTCCCTACCGGAACCACATGACTTCTTGTGAGAATCTTCGGTTTGTGCCAAAACTTGTCCTGAACTAGGCATTGTTTATACCACAACACACATGTGCCATGACATCACCATGCCAAGTTTCATGAATTTCTCACAATATTTGGATTTATTGGAATTTGAAAACACATATTCTCAAAGTCTATGGCCGAGCCAAAATACTGTGAGGTTTGGAATTCGTTTATTTTCTATTTGTTGCATGGACCAAAACGTGTATCCAGTGATAAATAGTTGATTTTCAACCCATTCAGGTGCCCTCTAGTATGTGCTTAATAAAGTGCAGTTCAAATTTGAACTATGTACAGGAAATGTCCAAAAAACTCTTTAAATGTTTTAAAGGACCTAGACATCCCTGAATTATTCCATATTTAACACACAGTCCGATAGTTCCAAGTTCACTACTGATAAATGTTATTGCCATCCAAACACCTTCAATGCAAATGTAACTTCATTTTTAGTCTCAAAGCAGTTTCAAAATCAAATATATCACAGACAGTTCCTGGTCATGAAACGTGTGTGCTGTTGTATCAAAATATCTTGGGCCAATCCTCATATATGGCTTAGGCTGGAAGCTTCAGTCCACGCCGGTGCGTCAACCACATAGTCCCACTTGTTCTACAAGACCACTGTACTGTTCAAGTGTCGCCGGTAAAATATGGGGAGGTAGATCCACGCCGTGGGGGCAACTTCGGCGACCCACTCTGGCCCGAGCGTGGTTGCATCATCCATGAATGCGCTCACAACATCCTTGAGTGTGGTTGCACTCACCAGCAGGGCAACTATGGCCGCTGAAAGGGCAGCTAATGCATCTCAGATGGCGGCAGCAACATCCCCGACCAGGATAGCAAATGGCGAGAATGGCACAACAGCTGTCCGTTCCTCGAGGGCCGCCATAGCCTTGATGGTGGCTGCCCACGCCTATGCCGATGCCGCCCATGCCCAGCTCGTGGCGGTCACCGCACAAATAATAGCGGCCTTCTCTGACAATGGTGGCAACCTACATCCAAAGAGTTGGAAATCACCGAGAGCGCTCGTGCAGTCATCCGTTCGTCGGCAGCCTCCTTTGCCAAGATGGAGGCCGCCAATGCCCGGACCGTGGCCGGCCATGCCAAACTTGTCGCAGCCTTTTCCAAAGAGATGGTAGACGCGGATGGCGAGATGCTTGCAGAGTATGTGGCGATAGATGGCATGGAGCCCCTTCCCCTGGAGGTCATCGAGCGCGAGCTGGTCATGGCGGATGCGGCGGAGATCGGCGAGCGTCAGGCGGAACATTAGTCGTTGTTCAGAGCACCAGTCCTTTGTTAGAGTAATGTTTAGGTCAACCAGCTCTATTTAATTGTTCGATTAAGTAAGTGCGGGCTGTGGTGTAGGCTCTGTTGTGGAGTACCCAAATTAGCAATTGATGTTAAATTACTTGACGACGTGTACCAGGGAAATCCGAACCCAAAATTTGCCGTGTGCAATATAGTACCCAATCTTACGTCCGAAGGTTGGAGACAAACATTTGCACGTCCAAGTTCATGACACATGGGGTATGTTATTGGGGAACATCGCATGGGAAACAAAAAAATTCCTATGCACACGCAGATCTATCCATGGTCATGAGCATCTATGAGAGGGAGAGTGGATCTACGTACCCTTGTAGATCGCTAAGCGGGAAGCGTTAAGAAACGCGGTTGGTGTAGTCGAACATCTTCGCGATCCAAATCGCCGAGCGTCCCGCGATCACATCACGATCTGTCCCGCGATCCAATCATGATCCATCCCGCGAACTCATCACGATCCGTCCCGCGATCTCATCACGATCCGTCGCGCGATCTCATCACGATCCGTCCCGATCTAGCGCCGAACGGACGGCACCTCCACGTTCAGCACACGTGCAGCTTGATGATGATCTCCACCTTATTGATCTAGCAAGAGGAAGTGGAGAGGAAGAAGAGTTCACCGGCAGCGTGACGGCGCTCCGGCGATGGTGGTGGAGCAATTCCGGCAGGGCTTCGCCTAAGCACTGCGGAAATCTGATCTAGAGAAGCACCGGTGGAACGGGTAGCACGTGGCCATAAAATCAAGTGCAAACCACCCAATACCACCAGTATATATAGGAGGGAGGGAGGAGGAGGGCTGGCGCAAGGCCACGGCCCCATAGGAGTCGGCCGAATCCACTAGGATTGGAGGACTCTCCTCCAATCCTAGTAGGACTAGGATTCGTCCCTTTTTTTTCCTTTTTCCACCTTTTCCTATTGGGCCTTGTGTCGGAGTTTCCACCAGCCCACTAAGGGCTGATATTCACTCTCCCACAGCCCATGAAGCCTCTTGGGTCTAAATACCCCTCCCGGAGATCTCCCATTACACTACCGGCACTCCCGGTACACTACCGATGAGCCCGAAACTTTTCCAGCGACCAAAATAGGATTACTATATATGACTCTTTACCTCCGGACCATTACGGAGCTCCTCGTGTCGTCCGGGATCTCATCCAGGGCTCCGAACAACCTTCGATCACCACCATACATAACTCTACACTATCGAAACGTCACCAAACCTTAAGTGTGCAGACTCTGCGGGTTCGAGAACTATGTAGACATGACCGAGACACCTCTATGGTCAATAACCAATGGCAGGGCCTGGATGTATACATTGGTTCCTACATATTGTACGAAGATCTTTATCGTTCGAACCTCTATGTCAAGGATCCAGTTAATCCCGTATGATGTTCCCTTTGTTCTTCGGTATGTTACTTGCCCGAGATTCGATTGTCGGTATCTCCATACCTAGTTCAACCTCGTTACCGACAAGTCTCTTTACTCGTTCTGTAATACAAGATCTCGTGACTAACACTTAGTCACATTGCTTGCAAGGCTTGTTGTGATGTCGTATTACCGAGTGGGCCCTGAGATACCTCTCCGTCACACGGAGTAACAAATCTCAGTCTTGATCCATGCCAACTCAACAGACACCCTCGGAGATACCTGTAGAGCACCTTTATAGTCACCTAGTTACGTTGCGACGTTTGATACACACAAGGCACTCCTCCGGTGTCAGTGAGTTGCATGATCTCATGGTCATAGGAACATATACTTGACATGCAGAAAACAGTAGCAATAAACTCACACGATCATATGCTACATTTGTAGTTTGGGTCTTGTCCATCACACCATTCTCCTAATGATGTGATCCCGTTATCAAATGACATCTCATGTCCATGGCTAGGAAACCTTAACCATCTTTGATCAACGAGCTAGTCCATTAGAGGCATACTAGGGACATGGTTTTGTCTATGTATCCACACATGCATCTAAGTTTCCGATCAATACATTTATAGCATGGATAATAGACGATTATCATGAACCAGGAAATATGATAATAACTAATTTATTATCGCCTCTAGGGCATATTTCCAACAGTCTCCCACTTGCACTAGAGTCAATAATCTAGTTCACATCACCATGTGATACGCATTGTTATGAATCTAACACCCACTTTGCATGTGAGAGAGGTCTTATAGTCAACGGGTCTGCAACATTCAGATCATGTGTACTTTGCAAATCTCTATGCCAAACCGTAAACACTACTACCACACTCCACTTGGTACATTCGAAATGGCTGCTCCACTATATGTATCCAGATTGCTACTACGGGTCATCCGAATTGGTGTTAAAGCTTGCATCGACGTAACTCTTTACAACGAATTCTCTATCACCTCCATAATCAAGAAACATCTCCTTAGTCCTTTAGTTACTAAGGATAATGTTGACCACTGTCCAGTGATCCACTTCTGGATCACTCTTGTACCCCTTGACAGACTCATGGCAAGGCACACACAGGTGCGGTACACAGCATGGCATACTATACAGAGCCTATGGCTAAGGCATAGGGGACGACATTCGTCCTTTCTCTTTCTTCTATCGTGGTCGAGCTTTGAGTCTCAGTCAACTTCACACCTTACAAAGCAGGAGAGAGTACTTCTCTATGACTAATCCATTTTGAACTCTTTCAAAATCTTGTCAAGGTATGTACTCATTGAAAGTCTTATCAACCATCTTGATCTATCTTTATAGATTTTGACGCTCAACAATTAGGTAGCTTTATCCAGGTCTTCCTTTGAAAAACTCTTTTCAAACAACCGTTTATGCTCTCCAGAAATTCTACATCATTTCCGAATAGCAATATGTCATCCAAATATACTTATCAGAAACTCTATAGTGCTCCCACTCACTTTATTGCAAATACAATTTTCTCGTAAACTTTGTATAGACTCAAAAACTTTGATCACCTCATCAAAGTGCATATTCCAACTCCGAGCTGCTTGCTTCAGTTCATAGAAGAATCACTGAATCTTGCACACCTTTTAGCATCTTTAGGACTAACAAAACCTTCTGGCTGTATCTCATACAACCTTTCCTTAAGGAAGGAAATGATGTTTTGGCATCCATCTGCCAGATTTCTTAATTGAAAAATGCAGCAACTGCTAACATAATTCCAACAGACTTTAGCATCGCTACGAGTGAGAAAGTCTCATCGCAGTGAACTCCTAGAACTTGTCATAACCTACTTTGCAACAAGTCGAGCTTTACAAATGGTAACATTTACCATCAGCGTCTGTCTTCATTTTAAAGAGCCATTTGTACTTAACGACCTGCCGTCCAACGAGCGAGTCCACCAAAGTCTATACTTGGTTTTCATACATGGATCCTTTCTCGGATTTCATGGCCTCTAACCATTTGTTAGTTTTCGGGCCCATCATCGCTTCTCCATAGTTCGTAGGTTCATCGTTGTCCAACAACATGACCTCCAAGACGGAGTTGTCGTACCGCTCAGGAGCAGTACACGTCCTTGTCGACCTACGAAGTTCGATAGTAACTTGATCCGATGCTTCATGATAATCATCATTAACTTCCTCTTCAACTGACGTAGGCTTCACAGAAACATCTTTCTGTGGTGTGCTACTTTCTGGTTGAAGTAAAGGTTCAATAACCTCACCAAGCTCTATTTTCCTCATAGGTCGATAGTAACTTGATCCGAAGTTTCATGATCACCATCATTTACTTCCTCTTCAACTAACATAGGCTTCACGGAAACAAATTCCTGCGCTGCGCTACTCTCTGGTTGAAACAGTGGTTCAATGACCTCATCAAGTTCTATCCTCCTCCCACTCAATTCTTTCAAGAGAAACCTTTTCTCGAGAAAGGACCCAGTTTTAGCAACAAACATTTTATGCTTGGATCTGAGATAGAAGGTTCACCCAACTGTTCTTAGGGTATTCTATGAAGATGCATTTGTTCGCTTTGGGTTCGAGCTCATTAGGTGAAAACATTTTCCACCCAAGCATCGCAGCCCCAAACATTAAGAAATGACAGCTTAGGTTTCTATCAAACCATAATTCACATGGTGTCATCTCAACGGATTTAGATGGTGCCCTATTTAAAGTGAATGTAGTTGTCTCTAATGCATAACCCCAAAATTATAGTAACAAAACGATAAGAGACATCATAGCATGCACCATATCCAATAGATCATGACTATGACGTTCGGACACACCATCACACTATGGTGTTCCAGGTGGAGTGAGTTGTGAAAAACAATTCTCACATTGTCTAAAGTTGTATGCCAAACTCGTAACTCAGATATTCACCTCCATGATCATATCGCAAACATTTTTATCTTCTTTTCACGACGATCTTAAAACTTCACTCTGAATTTGCTTGAACCTTTCAAACGATTCAGACTTGTGTTTCATTAAGTAAATATACACTATATCTACTCAAATCATCAGTGAAGGTAAGAAAATAACGATATTCACCGCACGCTACAAGACCCATTGGATTGCATACATCAACATGTATCATTTCCAATAAATCACTTGCCCGCTTCATCAAAACAGAAAATGGGGTCCCTAGTCATCTTGACCAAGATGCATGGTTCGCATGTCTCAACCGATTCGAAATCGAATGAGTCCAAAGATCCATCAGCATGGAGTTTCTTCATGCGCTTTATACCAATATGACATTTAGCTCCAGTGCCACAAGTATGTGGTACTATCATTATTAGTTTTGTATCTTTTGGCATCAATGTTATGAACATGTGTATTACTAGATCAAGATTTCAATAAACCATTCTCACTGGGTGCTTGACCATTGAAGGTATTATTCATGTAAACAGAATAACCATTATTCTCTAACTTAAATGAATAACAGTGTTGCAATAAACATGATCCAATCACGTTCATGCTCAACGCAAAACACCAAATAACATTTATTTAGGTTTGTCACTAATCCCGACGGTAGAGAGAGCGTGCGATGTTGATCAACCTTGGAAACATTTCCAACACATATCATCACCTCACCATTAGCTAGTTCTCTATTTATTCCGTAGCTTTTATTTCAAGTTACTAACATTTAGCAACTGAACCGGTATCCAATACCCAGGTGCTACTAGGAGTACTGGCAAGGTGCACATCAATAACCGTATATCAAATATACTTCTATCGACGTTGCCTGCCTTCTTATTTACCAAGTATCTAGGGTTGTTCCGCTTCAGCGACCGCTTCTCCTCATAATCGAAGCATTTAGTCTCGGGTTTGGGTTCAACTTTGGGTTGCTTCACTGGAGTAACAACTAACTTGCTATCCATGAAGTTTCCCTCCTTGCCCTTGCCCTTCTCGAAACTAGTGGTTTTACTAACCATCAACACTTGATGCTCCTTCTTGATTTCTACCTTCACGGTGTCAAACATCGCGAATAGCTCAGGGATAATTATTTCTATCCCTCGCATTTTATAGTTCATCACCAAGTTCTAGTAGCTTAGTGACAGTGACTTGGAGAACTATATCAATCACTATCTTATCTGGAAGATCAACTCCCACTCGATTCAAGCGATTGTGGCACCCAGAAAATCTGAGCACATGCTCAACGATTGAGCTATTCTCTTTCATATTACAGGCAAAGAATCTTGTTGGAGATCTCATATCTCGCAACACGGGCACGAGCCTGAGATCCTAATTTCAGCTCTTAGAACATCTCATATGTTCCATGATGTTCAAAACGTTTTAGAGCCTCAGTTCTAAGCCATAATGCACGACGCACTAAACTATCAAGTAGTCATCATAACTTGCCTGACAGATGTTCACAACATCAACAGGCGACGCTAGAGGGGTTGGTGCACCAAGCGGTGCATTAAGGACATAAGCCTTCTGTGCAGCAACAAGGACAATCCTCAGATCACGGAGCCAGTCCGCAATATTTCTACCATCATATTTCAACTCTATTTCTCTAGGATCATATAAAAATTCAAGGGAGCTACAACACGAGCAAGTAATCTACAACATAATTTGCAAAGACACTACTGACTATGTTCATGATAATGAGTTCAATTAATCATATTACTTAAGAACTCCCACTCAAATTGACGTCCCTCCGGTCATTCGAGTGATACATGATCCAAATTCACCAACTCAAGTCCGATCATCACGTGAGTTGAGGTGGTTACAATGGTGAACATCATCATGTTGATCATATCTACTATATGACTCATGTTCGACCTTTCGGTCTCTTGTGTTCCTAGGCCATGCCTGTACATGCTAGGCTCGTCAAGTTTAACCCGAGTATTCTGCATGTGCAACACTGGCTTGCACCCGTTGTATGTGAAAGTAGAGTCTATCACACCCGATCATCACGTGGTGTCTCAAACCCAACGAACTTTCGCAATGGTGCACACTCGGGGAGAACACAATTTTTCTTGAAATTATGTGAGGGATCACCTTATAATGCTACCGTCTTCCTAAGCAAAACAAGGTGCCTAAAAGGATTAACATCACATGCAAATCATAAGCGACATGATATGGCCATGAACTTGTGCTTTTGATCTACATCATGAAAGCACCGGCATGATCTCCATCGTCACCGGCATGACACCATGATCTCCATCATCTTGATCTCCATCAACGTGTCGCCATCGGGGTTTTCGCACCCACCATGCTTCTACTACTATTGCTAGAGTTTAGAGATAAAGTAAAGCATTACATAGCGCTTAATGATTGACACGCAGGTCATACAATAACTAAAGACAACCCTGTGGCTCCTGCCGGTTGCGGTACTCATCGACATGCAAGTCGTGATAATCTATACATCACATGATCATCTCATACATCACATATATCACATCATGTAATTGGCCATATCGTATCACAACATACCCTGCAAAAACCAGTTAGACGTCCTCTAATTGTTGTTGCATGTTTTACGTGGCTGCTACGGGTTTCTAGCAAGAACAATTCTCATCTACGCAAAAACCACAATGGTGATACACTAGTTGCTTTTCAACTTTCTCAAGGACCGCCTTTGTCGAATCCGATACAACTAAAGTGAGAGAAACTGGCACCCGCAAGCCATCTATGCAACAAGTTGTGGTCGAGGGAACCAGTCTCTCGTAAGCGTACGAGTAATGTTGGTCTGAGCCGCTTCATCTCACAATACCGCTGAACCAAAATCCGACCAAGGGAGGAAGCAATCTAAGCATCAATGCCCACAAACCTTTTGTGTTCTACTCGAGTTCCCATCTACACATAGACCTAGCTCATGATGCCAATGTTGGGGAACGCGCATGGGAAACAAAAAAAATCCTACGCACACGCAGATCAATCCATGGTGATGAGCATCTATGAGAGGGAGAGTGGATCTACGTACCCTTGTAGATCGCTAAGCGGGAAGCGTTAAGAAACGCGGTTGGTGTAGTCGAACATCTTCACGATACAAATCGCCGAATGTCCCGCGATCACATCACGATCCATTCCGCGATCCAATCATGATCCGTCCCATGAACTCATCACGATCCGTCCCGCAATCTCATCACGATCCGTCCCGCGATCTCATCACGATCCGTACCGATCAAGCGCTGAACGGACGGCACCTCCACGTTCAGCACACATGCAGCTTGATGATGATCTCCACCGTATTGATCTAGCAAGAGGAAGTGGAGAGGAAGAATAGTTCACCGGTAGCGTGACGGTGCTCCGGCGATGGTGGTGGAGCAATTCCGGTAGGGCTTCGCCTAAGCACTGCGGAAATCCGATCTAGAGGAGCACCGGTGGAACGAGTAGCACGTGGCCGTAAAATCAAGTGCAAAACACCCAATACCACCAGTACATATAGGAGGGAGGGAGGAGGAGGGCTGGTGCAAGGTAAAGGCCCCATAGGAGTTGGCCGAATCCACCAGGATTGGAGGACTCTCCTCCAATCCTAGTAGGACTAGGATTCATCCCTTTTTTTTCCTTTTTCCACCTTTTCCTATTGGGTTTTCTTCTCCAGCCACATGGGCCTTGTGTGGGAGTTTCCACCGGCCCACAAAGGGCTGGTATTCACTCTCACACAGCCCATGAAGCCTCTTGGGTCGAAATACCCCTCTCGGAGGTCTCTCCGTACACTACCGGCACTCCCGATACACTACCGATGAGCCCGAAACTTTTCCGGTGACCAAAATAGGACTTACTATATATGAATCTTTACCTCCGAACCATTCTGGAGCTCCTCGTGATGTCCGGGATCTCATCCGGGACTCCGAACAACCTTCGGTCATCACCATACATAACTCTATACTACCGAAACGTCACCAAACCTTAAGTGTGCAGACCCTGCGGGTTCGAGAACTATGTAGACATGACCGAGACACCTCTATGGTCAATAACCAATTGCGGGACCTAGATGTCCACATTGGTTCCTACATATTCTACGAAGATCTTTATCGGTCAAACCTCTATGTCAAGGATCCAGTTAATCCCGTATGATGTTCCCTTTTGTTCTTCGGTATGTTACTTGCCCGAGATTCGATCGTCGGTATCTCCATACCTAGTTCAACCTCGTTACCGGCAAGTCTCTTTACTCGTTCCGTAATACAAGATCCCATGACTAACACTTAGTCACATTGCTTGCAAGGCTTTTTGTGATGTTGTATTACCGAGTGGGCCCTGAGATACCTCTCCGTCACACGGAGTAACAAATCCCAGTCTTGATCCATGCCAACTCAACAGACACCCTCGGAGATACCCGTAGAGCACCTTTATAGTCACCTAGTTACCTTGCGATGTTTTATAAACACAAGGCACTCCTACGGTGCCAGTGAGTTGCATGATCTCATGGTCATAGGAACATATACTTGACATGCAGAAAACAGTAGCAAAAAACTAACACGATCATATGCTACGTTTGTAGTCTGGGTCTTGTCCATCACACCATTCTCCTAATGATGTGATCCCATTATCAAATGACATCTGATGTCGATGGCTAGGAAACCTTAACCATCTTTGATCAACGAGCTAGTCCATTAGAGGCATACTAGGGACATGGTTTTGTCTATGTATCCACACATGCATCTAAGTTTCCGATCAATACAATTATAGCATGGATAATAGACGATCATCACGAGCAAGGAAATATGATAATAACTAATTAATTATTGCCTCTAGGGCATATTTCCAACATATGTCACAGGCTTCGTTTGTGATGTGTTGATATCAAGAACTATTTTGAAAATTTTGCACATTCTAGTTCATCACACTCGGTGTGTAAACCAAGCTTTTTTTGTTATGTTTTGATATTGCACATGGTTCTAAATAAGGGACTATGTCCGATGGTGCTTTTCGCACTAGTTTTTTGCTGAACAAATGAAAATTTTGGGCTGCCGCGGCAAGAAATACCTCCCTCGCCCCACATTACCAATCAAAAGCCACATTTCCCCCTTTCCTCTACCTTTCCTTGTTCAAACCTTCATGGCTTTCTTGCAGCGCTGCCTCCTCGCCGGCGACACTTCTTCCTCCTGCTCGGCCTCATCCATCTAGTCAGGTAATCGACACCTCCCCAATACCCCCTCACCCCTCCTCCTCCACCCCACATGGCCCGACCATCGACGCGACACCTTTCATCCAAATCATTGCCCCATCCTATAAATAATCGCCTTCGAAAGCCATGGTGCACGCAGTATAGCCAATATCTCAAAGAGTATTCATGCCATGTTTACAATAATTCTATATTATTTTGGTATGATTTTATTAGAACTAACCCGGACTGACGCTGTTTTCAGCAGAACTACCATGGTGTCATTTTTGTGTGCAGAAATAAAAGTTCTCGAAATGGGCTGAAAATTTATGGAGAATATTTTTGGAAAATATAAAAAATACTAGAGCAAAAATATACTGAGAGGAGTCCCGAGGAGGCCACAGGCCACCAAGGCGTGCCCCTGGCTTGTAGGCCCCTCGGGAGTCCCCTTGACGTGATTCCGACGCCAAGTACTCCTATAAATCTAGAAACCTCCAAAAAGAAACCTAGATCGGGAGTTCACCCTCTGCAAGTGTCTGAGCCACAAAAAACCAACCGGGAGCCCGTTCTGGCACCCTGTCGGAGGGGGAAATCGTCATCGGAGGCCATCTTCATCATCTCGGCGGTATCCATGACGAGGAGGGAGTAGTTCACCCTCGGGGCTGAGGGTATGTACCAGTAGCTATGTGTGGGATCTCTCTCTCTCTCTCTCTCGTGTTCATGAGATGGCACGATCTTGATGTACCGCGAGCTTTATTGATATAGATGAATCCTATGAAGTTTTCCCCTCTCTACCTTCTTGTGATGAATTGAGTTTTCCCTTTGAATTTTTCTTATCGGATTGAGTCTTTAAGGATTTGAGAACACTTGATGTATGTCTTGCGATGGGATATCCATCGCGACAATAGGATGTTCTATTGATCCACTCGATGTATGTTTTGGTGATCAACTTGCGGGTTTCGTCACCTTGGGAATCTATGCATAGGGGTTGGCACATGTTTTCGTATTGAATCTTCGATAGAAACTTTGGGGCACTCTTTGAAGTTCTTTGTGTTGGATTTAACGTGATGAATTTGAAATTGTGTGATGCATATCGTATAATCAAGCCCATGGGTACACATGGTGACATTAGAGTATCTAGGTGACATTAGGGTTTTGGTTCATGTGTATCTTAAGGTGTTATTTTAGTACGAACTCTAGGGCTGTTCGTGACACTTATAGGGATAGCTCATAAGATTGATTGGAAAAAATAAATTTGAGGTGGTTTCAAAGCCTACAATAATTTCTTCGTTTGTTCTCCGCTATTTGTGACTTTGGAGTGAACTCTTTGTCGCACATGAGGTATTTACATATGATTCAACTATGTTAGTATTGTTGAGAGAACTTGCACTCTTAAAGTATGAACCCTTTGCCTTGTTTCTAAGCATTGCAATACCGTTTGTGCTTACTTTCATCATTAGTTACATTGTTGTTTCTATATTTTCAGATTACAAAAATCTATATCTACTATCCATGTTACACTTGTATCACCGTCTCTTTGCCGAACTAGTGCACCTATACAATTTACGATTATATTAGGTGTGTTGGGGCCACAACAGACTCTTTGTTATTTGGTTGCAGGGTTGTTCAAGAGAGATCATCTTCATCCTATGCCAACCATGGATTGATAAACCTTAGGTCATCCACTTGAGGGAAATTTTCTACTGTCCTACAAAACTCCGTGCTTGGAGGCCCAACACGAGTCTACAAGAAGAAGGTTGCGTAGTAGACATCAAGCTCTTTTCTGGCGCCGTTGCCGAGGAGGTGAGTGCTTGAAGGTATATATTTAGATCTTGCTATCAAATCTTTTAGTTTCTTGTTTTTCACTTGTTTGTTTTTATAAAATAAACTATAAAAAATGTAGTTTAGGTTGCATTAATTGTTTCTCTCTTTAATGTCTTTCGTGAAAATGATGGTTCGGAAAATTGTGCTCAATTGGTTGAGGAAGAATTTATGAAAATATTTAATGATAATTCCTTGAATGATGAGCATGATTGCATTGTTTCTAGTATGAATTCTCTGAATATTCATGATGCTAATGATATGCAAAGCCACAAGCTTGGGGATGCTATGTTTGATGAAGAAGATATTTTTAGTCCCCCAAGTTTTGATGACCAAATTTATTATGATGATGATATGCCTCCAATCTATGATGATTATGATGATGACATGTATGGTATAAGGAGTGGTATTAACCATGAAACTTGTCATCATGATTTTAATATTGAATGTGGTTATGTCAATCAAGTATCTCATGATGGCTATTTTGTTGAGTTTGCTGCCACTATTATGAATGAGAAGGAAATTTCTTATGTGGAGAGTGAAACAATTTCTATGCTTGTGTATCATGAAGATAATGATTTATGTGCTGGTTATATTCTGGAATTCCTTCATGATGCTACTAAAAATTATTATGAGGGAGGAACATATGCTTGTAGGAATTGCAATAATATCAAGTTTCCTCTCAATGTGTTGATGGTTTTGAAGTTATGCTTGTTTTGCCTTCCTATGTTAGTTGATTCTTGCTCCCATAAATTGTTTGCTCAAAAAATACCTATGCATAGGAAGTGGGTTAGACTTAATTGTGTTTGTCATGAGATTCATGATCCTCTTTTGCATGTTTCAATTATTATTCCTATACGAGCATCATTGAAACCATCATGCCTAAGTAAAAGGCATTAAAAAGCACTTGTTGGGAGACAATCCGACACTTTTACCTTATGTTTTTATGTTTTCTCATGATTGAGCTCATGTAGTAATCATTTTTTGTATTTTATTTCAATAAAGTTCCAAGTAAAGCCTTTCGGATAGTGTGGATACTTGCTTGTTTGATTCTGTGCAAAAACAAAAAGTTTTGCGTCCAGTATATGAATTATATGATTTTAATGGAGATTCAAAAAAAATCTAAATTTTTACACAATATTTCTATGAAAATCCTGTCATATTTACTAATTGTGCAGAATTTTTAGAATTAGGTAAGTTTGGTGATCATTCAGATCTTCACAAACTGTTCTATTTTTGATTGATTCTATTTTGCATGCATAGTTTGGTTTTTTCAAGTGTTCCTATAGCTTATATTGAGTAATATAATTTGTGGGAATTATGGAATACAGTATGTATCATGTGGGAATAATTATGTATCTTGTCTTGACAGTACCTAAGTGAATGATCTATCTTTATTACACTAACCCTTCTCGTAAAGTTCCGTTAAGTTTTGTGTGATTGAAGTTTTCAAGTTTTGGGTGAGAGCCCAATATGAGAAGAATAATGAGTGACAAGAACCTAAGATTGGGGATTCCCAAGGCATTCCCAAGGTAATATACAAGGAATATTAAAGCGCCTAAGCTTGGGGATGCCCCGAAAGGCATCCCCTCTTTCGTCTTCAACACTATCAATATATCTTACTTGGAGCTATTTTTTATTCGTCACATAATATGTGTTTTGCTTGGAGCGTCATTTTATTAGGTTTTTATCTGTTAGGTGTTATTTATAATCTTGTTTTTCAATAAAAAGTACCAAGAATTGCCTTTAGGATGCTTGAATTGCATTCTTGATGTGTGTTGTGTAAAAACAGAAACTTCTGCTGTAGTGTTTGAATTTTCATGTTATGCTGGAACGTGTAAAGTTTCTGAAATTTTTACATAGTATTTTCACATAAATTATTTAGCATGTGTTAAATTATCATAATTTTTAGATTTATATAAGTACACTGGTTTAATAAATTTCTACAGGCTACTCTGTTTAGACATATTGGTGTCATTGTTTTGTTATCTACTTATCCTATAGTTTCCATAGCATATATTGGTAGATATAAATTGAGGAAATGATAGTATACAGTACCTAATGTTTTAAAATTATTCTTCAACTTGTCTTGTAAGTACATGAAGTTTTGATTTGTTTTTATGTGTACTAACCTATCTCACGAGTTCTTTTTGAGTTTTGTGTGGATGAAGTTTTTGAGAATAGGTGAAACCGGGATATGAGAGGATTGAAAAAGATACAAAATATCAATCTTGGTGATACCAAAGGAAACCCTAGTAAATATTTCAAGAACTCTCAAGCATCTAATCTTGGGGATGCTACGCATCTCACTTCTCTTCGTCAACTATCGGTTAGCCTATGTTGAGCCTAAATTTTTATTCGTTCACATGATGCATCCTATTCTTTGAGTTCTATTTTTCTTTTGCTTTCTTTTTAAATAAAATAATAAGATCTGCAAATCTTTATTGAGAGAGAGAGAGAGAAAGTCCTCATATTTCTACTTAATTGTTTGACTACTCATTGATCTTCACTTATATGTTTTGGAGTAGTTTTGTCATTTACTCTCGTGCTTCACTTATATCCTATGAGTAAATGGTTGAATTAATTGAATATCATAAATCTGAAATTATATATGTTTTATATGCTTATCCCATGGCGAGTAATGACTTCACATATAAGAAGTATAGGTGGTAAAATTTATTGAAAGTTAGCAATCACCGCATTGGTCACTTGAACAATTCATGAAAGAATATTGAAGAGATATTTCACCTATAAATATACTATCTTGGACATATTCTATGGTTTTGAGACCGATTAATTATTTTCAAACTTAAGAAAATTAGTTTAAGTTGGACAACGAAGACAACATAATGAGTTATGCTTAGGTATATTTGTATACAAGTTATATTGTAATGGATCCTCCAACATGTGGTGCTTGCTTCCACCTGATACTACCCAAAAATTCCGCACAAAGTAGAAATACTACTTGTGCATCCAAACACCCTTAAACCAAAATTTGTTCCATATGAGTCCACCATACCTACCTATATGCGGTTTTTACCTGCCGTTCCAAGTAAATTTGCATGTGCCAAACTCTAAACCTTCAAATAATATTCAGTTTTGTATGCCCGAATCGCTCATATAGTGACTAGGGGCTTTCAGTATCTTCCATGCTAGGTGGGTTATTCTCACGATATCTGTAGATTCACAATCATTCACGAGAAAGTGGCTGGTATTCGGGATTCCTAGTTCCATGCTCAAAAATCAAATCAAAATATAATGAAATAGAACTCCCCCAGGATTGTTGTTTGTATGGATGGTACCCGTGGATTCGGCTCGCCGTGGAGTGTGATTGATTGGTGGAGGGGGAGTAAAAACTTTACCATTCTGTTTGGGAACCGCCTATAATGTATCTAGCATGGAAAATACCGAGATCTCTCGGTTGTTATGTTGACAATGAAAGCATACCACTCAAAAATTACTATTCATCTTTGTTTTAAAAGCTCGAGCTCTCGCACCTCTACAAATGAATACTTCCCTCTACGAAGGGCCTATCTTTTACTTTCTAGTACTTACCTTTATACAATAGTCATGGTGATCTTCACCACTTCCTATATGTCGCCTTTTTCTCTTGGCAAGCATCATGTGGTGGCAAAAGATCCAAGCATATATGGCCATTCAAATATATTTGATCATGAATTATTATTGTTGACAATTATCTATATGATAAATAAGTTGGGAGGCGAAACTTTAAGCCCCTATCTTTCTCTGTGTTCGACGGATCCCATTTTCTTTAAAATATGCTTTGAGTGTTAGCAACCATCGAAGACTATATGATAGTTGAGCATGGGGAATTTTCTAAATCAAAGCTCTTGCATAGACCCTTCCTGAAAATAAGATGAATTACAATTGTTTGGTTAGTGAAAGCATAGTTTGTTAGTTTTCAAGAAACTTTATGGTCTATACTTTAACATGTGAATAGCTTGTTACTTAAAAATGCGAAGATGAAATGAGCTACTGTTTATGATATATACTGATGCTAGAACAAGTGTTTGGAACTATTATTGATCAAATTTATGCACTATGCTAGCATTCACACTTCATAAATTATTTCTTTGATATTTTACCTACTCGAGGACGAGCAAGAATTAAGCTTGGGGATGCTGATAGGTCTCAAACGTATCTATAATTTATGAAGTATTCATGCCATGTTTAAAATAATTCTATATGATTTTGGTATGATTTTATTAGAACTAACCCGTACTGACGATATTTTCAGTAGAACTACAATGGTGTCGTTTTTGTGCAGAAATAAAAGTTCTCGGAATGGGCTAAAAATTTATGGATAATATTTTTGGAAAATAAAAAAAATACTAGAGAAAAAAGATACTAGAGAGGAGTCCCGAGGAGGACACAAGCCACCAGAGCGCACCCCTAGGGCACGCCCCCTGGCTTGTGGGCCCCTCGGGAGTCCCCTTGACATGATTCCAACACCAAGTACTCCTATAAATCCAAAAACCCCTAGAAAGAAACATAGATCGGCAGTTCTGCCACTGCAAGCCTCTATAGCCACGAAAAAACAATCGGGAGCCCGTTCGGAGGGGGAAACTATCATCGGATGCCATCTTCATCATCCCGGCGGTCTCCATGACAAGGAGGGAGTAGTCACCCTCAGTGTTGAGGGTATGTACCAGTAGCTATGTGTCAGATCTCTCTCTCTCTCTCTCTCTCGTGTTCTTGAGGTGGCACGATCTTGATGTACCGCGAGCTTTATTGATATAGATGAATCATATGGAGTTTCCCCCTCACTATCTTCTTGTGATGAATAGAATTTTCCCTTTGAAGTTTTCTTATCGTATTGAGTCTTTAAGTATTTGAGAACACTTGATGTATGTCTTGCGATGGGATATCCGAGGTGACAGTGGGATGTTCTATTGATCTGCTTGATGTATGTTTTGGTGATCAACTTGCGGGTTCCGTGACCTTGGGAATCTATGCATAGGGGTTGTCATATGTTTTCGTCTTGAATCTCCGATAGAAACTTTGAGTCACTGTTTGAAGTTCTTTGTATTGGATTTAACATGATGAATCTGAAATTGTGTGGTCCATACCATATAATCAAGCCCATGGGTAGTCGTGGTGACATTGGAGTATCTAGGTGACATTAGGGTTTTAGTTGATGTGTATCTTAAGGTGTTATTTTAGTACGAACTCTAGGGCTGTTCGTGACACTTATGGGGATAGCTTATAAGATTGATCGGAAAAGATAACTTTGAGGTGGTTTCATAACCTACAATAGTTTCTTCATTTGTTCTCCGCTATTTGTGACTTTGGAGTGAACACTTCGTCGCACGTGAGGGATTTACATATGATTCAACTATGTTAGTATTGTTGAGAGAACTTGCACTACTTAAAGTATGAACCCTAGGCCTTGTTTCTAAGCATTGCAATACTGTTTGTGCTCACTTTCATCATTAGTTACCTTGCTATTTTTGTATTTTCATATTACAAAAAATCTATATCAACTATCCATATTACACTAGTATCACCATCTCTTCGCCGAACCAGTGCACCTATATAATTTACCATTGTATTGGGTGTGTTGGGGACACAAGAGACTCTTTGTTATTTGGTGGCAGGGTTGTTAGAGAGAGACCATATTCATCCTACGCCTCCCACAGATTGATAAACCTTAGGTAATCCACTTGAGGGAAAATTGCTATTGTCCTACAAAACGCTGCACTTGGAGGCCCAACACGAGTCTACAAGAAGAAGGTTGCGTAGTAGATATCACTTAGTTAACTTTTTCATTCATTTGTTGTAGTGATCATTTAATTATTTAATTCAATTCTAAAATGTGATGTTCGATTGCTGTTGGTACAATTTTGTATTGTTATGCATGTGACGAATAAATCGAATTTTGATGTACTAAATACATGTGCAACATATAGAATTGCTACATCTCCTAGTTCTTAGCACGTTTGGTTTAGATAACTGGATTTATAATGTGGCTCGAACTATTATGTTGGATCTACAATGTGTTTAGTTTCCATTAACTTATTTCAGTGATAGTATGCCAAATATCACTTGTAACCTGATTAATATTTGTCTTAAATATATTTGCAGGGGGGAACAATGGGGGTGACTGAAGTTTACCATCAAGGTTTGCACATCCATGGTCGTTCGGCTAATAGCACATTATTGTGCAATTGCAGAAACTAATGTAATATGAATGTTTTTATTAATAATTTGTTCTTGCACATGTAGGTCCTGATGTAAGAGGTTTAGACCACTGTTCGACCCTTTTTGCATGTGGGGAAATAAGGTGTCCTTGAATATCAATCAAATCAAGAAACTCAAAAAGATTGTTTAGATAAAGAAACTTGCTTCGAAAAATCACAAGATGTTTGTCTGCACAATGAAAAAGACATCAGTCAACTATAGGATGGTACCATCTCTTTCACCTTGTCCTTTTCCCTCTATTTCATTTCAAAGTTTAGAAAAGATATTTATGCATATGTTTGTTTTCAGTCCTTCTCAAGGCAGTTCATTGATGATTACGTCTCAAACCACCTGTATGATCAAGAGGCGATGCAAGTATTCATACATTACCCATGGTATAATATTGAAATATTCCTTAAGAGGATGAAGGATGGGTGGCCAATCATCCGCAAACACTGGCCTAAAGTTGTCAGGACCTTTAACATCATTGACAGCTCTGTATGCGCCTTCTGCTTTAACAATTTTCTAGATGAGATTCATCTGTCTATTTACCGTCTATGATGATACTTAATTTACAAAGATTTTAGATGTTCCATTTGGAACTTTGTCTTGTTGTGCAATTGGGTAGCTAGGCAGCATATGCCTATATCAGGTTGTACCTTCATGTAATTCAATTATGAAATCCTGGTTGTCGTACTACGAATACAAAATATATTCTATGGTTGATAAGAAATGTTAATTATTATTACTAAATGGATTATAAATAATTGATCAATCAGGCTAATTATTGGGGTTCCCATTGCAGACAGTTTCTATGACAAAATCGTGGGCGCTTAAATGAACAAACCCACATGAAAGCACATTTTCTCCCTTGGTGGTTTTTGTAATTAATAAGAACATATAAGTCATTGAACTAATGTCTTCACCAAGTACATTTCAGGAAAATTTCAATGATGGGACTGTCTCAAGGATTGTGGATTTACCCCCAAGATGCGAGGAAATAGGTTGTCCTAGCTTCAAGCAAGAGGACTCTACATTTCATATTTGTGAGAAATCACTTTGAGTCTATAGGAAATCCAATACTATTAAAAGGGGGTAAAGTTTTGATGGTGAACAATATGCTCAAACGTGCACAAGTGACAGTCACCAAGACATCCACATTCTCTTCCAACAAAGTGTGTCCTAAGCCAAATGTACCAAATTGGTGCAACCAACTTTACTATGCTGGTGCCACCGAGTTCCAAATCCTAGACAGACTTAGGCAAACCCTAACAATTCGGTGCAGCCAACACTGCACTTGGTGCCATCAAGTTGGGTTGCCAACTTTCTGTTACGCAAATTCTCATTTTCGGTGCGAGTGAGAATGGTGAATCGGCGTCACCGAGTTTGGTAATTCTGACCGTTGGTCACCTTGTCGCTGCAACCAAGAGTTATATATCGGTCCATCCGAGATTCAAAAGTTGCCACTTTTTGTTACTTCGGTACCACCGAGATTTACACTTTGGTGTCACCGAATCTGACTTATTGTGTGTAATGGTTGGATTTTTGGAGATGCCTATATATACCCCTTCACCACCACCCACTCGAAAGAGAAGCACTCAGAACTATTCCATACCTATCCTACTCAGTTTTCTGAGAGAGAACCACCTACTCTTGTGTTGAGGTCAAGATCTTCCACTCCAACCATATGGATCTTGATTTCTAGCCTCCCCAAGTTGCTTTCCACCAATCCCATCTCTTCTACTAAGCCAAAACTATGTGAGAGAGAGAGATTGTGTGTTGAGGAGTCTATCATCTTGAAGCACAAGAGTAGGGAGTTAATCATCATTACCGAGCCTATTACCTTTTGGAGGGTGGTGCCTCCTAGATTGGTTGGGTGTCGCTTGGGATCCTCCTACTTCGTGTGGTGGAGTGAACCAAGAAGTTTGTAAGGGCAAGGAGATCGCCTAATTCATGAAGATCTGCCCATAGTGAGGCTAGTCCTTCGTGGACGGAAGCCGCATGGAATAGTCAAGGTTGCTTCTCCGTGGAACCCTCCGTGGGTAGAGCCCTCCGTGAACTCTCGCGACCGTTACCCTCCATGGGTTGAAGACTCCATGAATGTGGATGTACGATTGCACCACCTATTGGAACCACGGGAAAAATCATCGTGTCATCACTTGTGTTTGCATTCCTAACCCTCTCTTTACTTATATGTGCAACGTCTTTATTTTCTGCTGCAATACTCTTAGACATGCATGTGTAGGGTGTTACTTGATATTCTATGAATGCTAAAACTTTCCAAGAATTAAAATTGGGAAAAAGGCAAAACTTTTATTTGGTCAAGTAGTCTAATCACCCCCCCTCTAGACCTATTTGTGATCCTACAAGTGGTATCAGAGCTTTGGTCTACATTGCATTGGTTTCACAACCTAGGAGAAGTATGGCATCTAGTGAGGGAAATTATCACCATAGAGGTTTGTACTTTGATGGCACTAGTTTTTCTAGTTGGAAGCATAAAATGAAAATGCATTTGCTTGGTCATAATCCTGCCATTTGGGCTGTTGTTCATGTTGGTTTGCAAGGAGAATTCTTTGCGGATGGAAAGGAACCGGATCGTGCAGCATCTATGGGTGAATTGAAGATGTTGCAACTCAATGCTCAAGCATGTAACATACTCTTCAACTGCCTATGTCCTGAAGAATTCAACAAAATCAGCCGTCTTGAACACACAAAAGAGATATGGGATACTTTGGTTGATATGCACAAAGGAACTGAGTCCGTGAGAGAATCCAAGTTAGATGTTCTCCAAGGTCAACTTGACAAGTTCAAGATGAAGGATGGTGAAGGAGTCACCAAAATGTACTCTAGGCTAGCTCTCATCACCAATGAGATTGTCGGCTTAGGAAGCGAAGAAATTACTGACAAGTTCATCATCAAGAAAATACTTCAATAATTGGATGAGAGATATGACACATTGATCCAAATGATGCCCAACTACAAAGATCTCAAATCAACAGAAGTGATTGGTAGAATTGTTGCTCATGAGATGACACTCAAAGACAAGGAAGACCTTCATCACAAGTCTAGCAGTGCTTACAAAGCCACAAGTGATGCTCCCGCTACCTCAAACGACAACCTTGTCACAAATGAAGAAATAAGCCTCATGGTCAAGAAATTCAACAAGTTCTACAAGAATAGAAGCAAAGATCGTAGCTCCAACTCCAGATATGAAGAGAAGCGTTCATCAAGTCGTGATCGAAATTTCTACAATTGTGGGAAGCCCGGACACTACTCCAATGAGTGCCCGCCTCCCTACAAACGAAGAGAAGAGTCATCAAAAAGACGAGGATCAAGATGTGAATCACCTCGAAGAGAGAGGAGTAGAGATGATCGTTATGAACGAAGACCCTCAAGGAGAAGTAGAGACTCGGAGAAGAAGGACAAGCACACCAAGAGCTACTCAAGAAGGAAGAATCAAGATCATGTTGGTGAATGGGTTTCTGGCTCCGACTCCGACAACCACTCCGAGAGAAGCTATCACTCCAACTCCGACTATAGTCAAGATGATGGTGTTGCCGGAATTGCACTAGTGACAACCAACTCCTATGATATATTTGATTCGCCAAATGAAGGAGGTGGAAGTTGCATCATGGCTAAAGGCCCCAAGGTATCACAACCCTAATATCTGGAGATAGTGATGAAGATGATTTGATTTACGATGATGACTTGTTATGTGATAAAACTAGTAATGTTAATCATAATGAATTTGATATTACTCATGCTAGTCAAGATAAGTCTATTGATGATGATAAGATGAAAATAGAAGAACTAACTAAAGAACTCAACACTCTTAAGTTAGCTCATGAATCTACTCTTGAAGTTCATAGAAAGGCTGTAAGGACTCATTAGAAGCTACGCTTCGAGAAGCTCAACTTGGAGCAAGAACATGAATTTCTTAAAGCTGTCAATGAAGATCTCCGAAAGAAGACTTCATCTTATATTGCCAAAAGACTACTATTGTCTACATTCATGCCACAAGTCAAATCTAAGCAAACTAGTAACAAAGGAAAGAAAGGTTCTTCATCTAGCAACAACAATAAAATTGCTAAACCAAACGATGTTGCTGCTAGTAGTTCTATTGATTCCACTAATGATGATTCTCTTCGCCAAGTTACACTTGAGCAGTAAAATGCTTTGTTGAAAGGAATTATAGAGAAAGGTATCTACAAGAGTCTTGAAGGGTACAAACAATTTGATGAGATTGTATGGAAGCACGGAGGATACCGAAAGAATCGTGATGTTGGCTACTTCAACGCTAATGGAGTTGAATGGGAAAAAGGTCAATATCCCAATCCCAAGTTTGTTCCTCAAAAGGAGAAGTATGAAAATACTCTTCCCAAGGGGACAAACACTCAAGATGACCTTCCACCACAGGACACCAAGCTCAAGGGCAAGAACAAGCTTCAAGAGGACTTTGACTCTTAGGAAGATCAATCCCAATATTTGGTGAAGTGGGTTCCCAAGGTTATTACAAGCTCAACTTTTACAAGTGATACTTCAACACCAAGGATCCCCATCAACTTGATGTGTATTCCCAAGAAGAAGAACTAGAGAGTTCTTGAGGGGTGACTCCGCCAATGAAATTCACTCACATTCATTATTGGCAAGATCTATTTGCAATCAACATCTACCCTATGCAATAGATCAAGGAGTCACACATTCCCTCAAAGGTAAGAAAGGGACAAGGTAATCAACAAATCAATGGACATCATTACACATTATTTGCACTCCATGTACATAGATATCCTTGTGTTTGTCTCTTATGTGTTCGGACTAACCCATGTAGGTGAGAAGAGTAAGGAAACAACAAGGATGCTCCCAACTCTTGGTGATCTTCATCAATCTTGAGCATCCACCACTACCTCACCAACATGAAGTCTTCATCGACAAAACCCAAGGTTAGTTTATCCCTCTTATGGGGGGATGTCACATCAACGGGAAGCTTTACTCTAAGACTTGAGTCAAAGCATCTCTTAGTATATGACAAACATTAAATGATTTATGTAAAAGTGGTAACCCCACTTGTGCTTAAACGATGAGTATGACCTATGATCAAGTACTCTTACTTGGCTCCTAAGTCAAATACTCATATATTGATGACTTCGTTATCGCCCAAGTGCTTGTTAGATGCTAGAGTATTTGAGCATGTTTGTCATGATTTCATTTGACATCTTATTGTGAGAGCATGTTGGTCTGCATTTATTTTCTCATTTGGGGATATCCAATTGTTGCTATTTGGCTTTTGATTTATCTTTTGCCAATTGGATATACAAGAATGCCTAGGACCACTTCTTTAGATATCTACGCTTTCTCACCTCATACTCTATTCATGCTACATCACAAAATTTGAACAAGTGCTTTTTGATCCCTCTGTGTGTGGAGCACTCGGAGTTCCTTATCGACAAGGACTGACCATTAAAACCTCCCAAGTGCATCTCGGTGGAACCAACACCAAAATCTCGGTCTCATCGAATGCCTAGGGTTGATATGGTTTTTCAATCTCGGTACCACCGATTCCACTTTCTTGGTTACACCGAGTGTCCTGGTCAGCAGATAGTAGAGGCACTCGATGACACCGAAAAAACATAGAATTGGTGTCACCGATAGTGGTGGGTATATAAGTCTGGACCCCGACGCTTTGAAATTTCCACCTTCAAACATCGCGCTCCAAAGCCCTAAGTTGTCTCCCAAGGACCCCTGGTACTCACCCTTGTCTCCCTGCGCTCCTCCGCTGCTGGGAATCGCTGTCACCGACGAAATCCACTCCCTCATCGCCGCCGTAGAGGATCCGCGCAAAGTTAGGGTACGGATTCGGTCTCTAGAGCGCTCTCTATCTGATCTTGCGCATTAGATACTTGTTAATCATCATTGCACCCTTTGCACATGTTCCTATCCTCTCAAATCCCCAAAATATCGCGTTAGATGAATTTTCTAGGGTTTTGCCGTCCGCCCGATAAATCTCGGTGGAACCGAAACGAAAATATTGGTCTCACCGATATGATTTTCAGTGAGGTTGAGAACTGACTCGGTGGAACCGAGTAGTTCTTTTTGGTCCAACCAAAAAGGCTGCCAAGTTTCTGTTAAACAGTGAGTATGTATCGGCCCCACCGAAAATTTCTTGTCGGCTGCACCGATATCTATTTGACAGATTGCAAAACTTTTGAAAATTCATTTCTCAAATTTCAAAAACCAGCCTCATTTTGTGATGACTCATCTTCTTTTGCTCTCCTATACTCTATTCACAGGGTCAGTATGTCACACATAGAAGATAGTCATAATTTCTCAGAGCAGGGAGTTGATATCAGTTCTGGAACAAGCCCAGAAGCCAATTCTTTCTCAGATCTAGGCACCCCCAGCTCTCATGGGTTGCCCAAGGCTTCCACCAGAACCAGGAAGAAGCTCAACTCAGATGAAGAAGATTCAGATTTCATTACTGAGGATATTCTTGCTAAGAAGTAAGATAAGGTTGCCAAGAAGTCGGCAACTGAAACTACTTCATCTTGTAGAGTTGTCAGCAAAGTCTATGCTCCTCCTTCAAGCTTCAAAGCATATCATACTGCTAGAGCAACTATGTCAGTTGAGGTCCCCAAGCAAGCTATTCCTAAGAAGGCAGGGGAGAAGAAGTCTAGGAAGAGGATTGCCCGTGTTATGGGCAGGCCGACCTCTATGTTTGAGGATCCAGAGGAGGCTACTGGTGCTGCTGAGGAGGAGGAGGAAGGGCATGCTAAGATTGTGCCTCCCAAGAAGAAAGCCAAGAAGCTCATGGTTGATGCTATGCCAAAGACTGGCACCGCCAAGAGCACCAAGCCTACATCTAAGAAGACGGCAGTGCAAAAGTCCAAGAAGACCACCAGATACATTCCTGCTTTAGAGAAGAACAAGGGTACTGCCTTCAGAACTAAAGATGATGATGACCTAACCACATTGATGAAGCTTAGACCACATCTTCCAGTGCACGATGCCAGCCATTTGGTAGCTGAGGACATGAAGAAGCGGAAAGACTCTGGCTTGAGAGCCTGGAGAGCTATAGACCCATATGCTCAGAGGAGGAAGACCGTTGTTGACTACAGGTTCTATACCAGAGAGGAACATGATTTCTATGAGACCGTTCTGCTTGACAAGAGCCCTGTTGTTAGGGACATGAGAAATGTCGATTGGAAGTTTATTAAGGACAATATGGACTACTTCCCAAGTGTCCAAGATAACTTTCATTGCATTGGTCTAGATAAGTTCATTGGCATAGAACTTACAGCATGGAACGACAAGATGATCATGCAATTCTACTCCAACACTCATTTCTATGGAGATGGTAGAATTGTTTGGATGACTGAAGGTGCTAGGTACGAATCCACTCTTAAGGAATGGGCTGCTCTACTACAAGTTCCTGAAGCTCAGGAAGGAGATTTGGATGTATACTCTAAACCCAAGGCTAGTCACAATGCCATGAAAGACATGTATACTCCTATCCCCACTGACAAGGTGCAATCACACAAGCAAGGATCTATCTACTATCTGCAAGCTGGCCTCCGGACCATGAACACTATACTCAGGCATACCTTGATGCCCATGTATGGAGATGACAAGATGATCTGAGGCTACTCCATTAAAATGTTGATCCACCTTGACAGGAACACCAGGATCAGAGTCATGGATCTAATTGTTGAGACAATCAAGAGGGTTGCTGCTGACCAGAAGCGTTCATGTTGCTATGCACCCTACATCCAGTTGCTTATCAACTCATAGTTGGAGAAGCACATTTTTGTTCTATCGTCCACACCTTCCCTACAGCCAGAGTTCAAGGATAATGTTGTGGTGATGAACCCAGATCATCCCACATCTACAATAGCACAAGCAGAGGCAGAAGCTGTTCGAGCCGCTAGTGCTCAAGTCCCCAGATCCAGGAACGAGCAAATGGATCTTCTAATCACAGCTATACAAGGCATGCAGAAGGATATCAAAGGGATTCTGGATAACCAGAATAGCCTTGTGAGGATCTTCGAGAAGAGGATCAAAGTGCTTGGAGATAAGGTGGACAAGTTGTCCATGACAGTGATTGAGCTCCAGAAGGAAGTTGACTCCGTGCACATTCCCCGGGTCTCCACTACCTCTTATGATGATGATGATGATGATGATGTTGATGAGGAAGAATCACCTCTCGGGTCAGGCAGCCAGTTCACCACTCAGATGAGATCAGCCACAGTGCTTGCTCCGGAATCGAGGCCCTCTTCATCAGCTCCAGCTACTGTCAGCACAGCTCCTGCTCCAACATCTCATGTTCCACCAGTGTCCACTCCAGCTGCTTCGACGACATCTGCAGAGATCTTTGCCAATGCGATGCTCTCGACTCCTTCATTGACAACCGAAGGAGATCAGCCCAAGAACGCTTAGATAGATACCTTTGAACTTTTTGGTAACTTGTTGCCAAAGGGAGAGAAGTGCATATAGATCATTAGGCTTCGAGAGAGAGAGAGAGAGAGGGGCATTTGGTGTTTTCTGTTTTTCAAAAACAATTTCTTTTGGTTGCCGCTATACTCCTTTGTCTTGCTTGTGATGCACGTTCGATGATGTTTGATCATACGCTTTGATGTGTGATGCTAGTATTTCCTATCATCTTAAATGCTTATGTGATGATCATTCATCTTTGGTTGATTGTGTTGTGCTATGATATTCATTCCAATTACTCTCGCACACCACCAAGTGGTATGTGACATGTGAGAAGTGACCCATGTGCCTAATCAATTGTGCATTTGCATTGAAACGCAAATTTAAAATAATGCACAAATTTAGGGGCAGCTCTTACTTATCACATACTTCTCAAAGCGACGACTATATTCATTGATTATATCTTTGTCCAAGCTTTGATCTATATGATGTCATGAATTACCAAAAAGGGGAAGATTGAAAGCACATTTGCTCCCTTGGTGGTTTTGGTAATTAATAACGACATATAAGTCATTGAACTAATGTCTTTGCCAAGTACATTTCAGGAAAAGTTCAATGATGGGAATGGCACAAGGATTGTGGATTTACCCCCAAGATGCAAGGAAAGAAGTTGGCCAAGCTTCAAGCAAGAGGACTCTGCATTTCATATTTGTGAGAAATCACTTTGAGTCTATAGGAAAGCCAATACTATTAAAAGGGGGTAAAGTTTTGATGGTGAATAATATGCTCAAGTGTGCACAAGTGACAGTCACCAAGACATACACATTATCTTCCACCAAAGTCTGTCCTAAGCCAAATATACCAAATCGGTGCAACCAACTTTTCTATTCCGGTGTCACCGAGTTTCAAACCCTAGACAGACTCAGCCAAACCCTAACACTTCGGTGCAGCCGGCAATGCACTCGGTGCCACCGAGTTGGGTTGCCAACTTTCTATTACGCAAATTCTCATTTTCGGTCTGACCGAGAATGGTGAATCGGTGTCATCGAGTTTCGTAATTCTAACCGTTGGTCACCTTGTTGGTGCAACCGAGATTCAAAAGTTGCCACTTTTTGTCACTTCAGTACCACCGACATTTACACTTCGGTGTCACCGAATCTGACTTATTGTGTGTAATGGTTGGATTTTTGGAGATGCCTATATATACCCCTTCACAACCACCCACTCGAAATAGAAGCACTCAGAACTATTCCATAACTATCCTACTCAGTTTTCTGAGAGAGAACCACCTACCCTGGTGTTGAGGTCAAGATCTTCCACTCCAACCATAGGGATCTTGATTTCTAGCCTCCCCAAGTTGGTTTCCACCAATCCCATCTCTTCTACCAAGCCAAATCTGTGTGAGAGAGATTGTGTGTTGAGGAGTCTATCATCTTGAAGCACAAGAGCAAGGAGTTCATCATCATTACCAAGCCTATTACCTTTTGGAGGGTGGTGCCTCCTAGATTGGTTAGGTGTCGCTTGGGAGCCTCCTACTTCGTGTTGTGGAGTGAACCAAGAAGTTCGTAAGGGCAAGGAGATTGCCTACTTCGTGAAGATCTACCCATAGTGATGCTAGTCCTTGGTGGACGGAAGCCGCATGGAATAGTCAAGGTTGCTTCGTCGTTGAACCCTCCGTGGGTAGAGCCCTCCTTGGACTCTCGCGACTGTTACCCTCCATGGGTTGAATACTCCATCAACATGGACGTACGATAGCACATCCTATCAGAACCACGGGAAAATCATCGTGTCATCACTTGTCTTTGCATTCCTAACCCTCTCTTTACTTATATGTGCAATGTCTTTATATTCTACTGCAATACTCTTAGACATGCATGTGTAGGGTGTTACTTGATATGCTATGAATGCTAAAACTTGTCAAGAATTAAAATTGGGAAAAAGGCAAAACTTTTATTTGGTCAAGTAGCCTAATCACCCCCCCTGTAGACCTACTTTTGATCCTACACCACACGGTTTCTAGAAAGTTGGCGTGTTGGATCGTTGAGCAATCACACGCGTATTATGGTCGACAACTGTGTGCATTAGGACACCCAATCACAAACGTTTGCACATAGCTAGTGTGTGTGATGGGCAGCCCAATGCCAAAAAGTTTCTTCTAGACACCATGAGTGATGTTTTGAGTAACGCAAACAACAGAATTATAACTATTGTGTGTGATGAACACACCTATCACAAACGATGTTATGCAGAAAATTGTATGTGATCTGCAAACAAACGGAAACGTACCCTTGGAATTCCCTGTGTGGGATGCTAAGTCATCTCCCACGTTTTCCCCAATATGTCTGTTTGTGATGGTCCTTCCAATCGCAAACGATACATTTTTGTCCATCGTGTGCGACCAGGTGCACGCATCGCCGATGGGTTTTGCCTGTCGTCCCCTATCGCCCACACATGCAAGGTGACGGTTTAAGAATACATCATGGAAAGGGGTTAAAAACCGTACGTATAGTATGCGGCTGACCTAGTGTACTGCTAAAATCAAATCAATACAATATATTGCTATTTACTGTTCCTATTGCTTTCGTTACTGTGCTACTAAAACCTTCACATTGCAAAAAGAAATTCCAGGCGTGGTTGAATTAACAACAAAACTGCTAAGACTAATAAATATTCTTTGGCTCCCCTTGTCTCGAATCAATAAATTTATGTGAAATACTACCCTCGAAGACTTGGCGACCCCTATACTTGTGGCTTATTAGGGAGGAACTCACCCAGATCAACCCCAAAAAGAGTCGATATCCTTCCTCCAAGAACTTCTCTCAACTCAAGTGGTTGTATTAGTATTTGTCTCATCTTTCCTTTGAAAACATCTCTTACAAAGAGAGTCTCACCAGATTGGAAGTCAAGCCATCTCCCGAATATCATGTTGCCGCCCCTTTTCTTACTAACACTAGTATATACGACAAAATGCAATTTCAGAACACTTAACTGGAATTTGCAGATAACTGAATGATACACGTAACTGCATAATTCAATTTACTGAATTTATCCCGAATTATGCACTTAACTGCACAATTCAGTTAACTGGATTTAAACTGAATGTACTTGTCCCTGTGCACTCAATTTACTTGAATATATTTGTCTGTGTAATTGAATCTTAAGCAAGTTATCTAGTTACTAGGAAATGGTATACACTGTTATATTTATGCCAAGCTTGGCTAGACAACAACATATATAGACCATTTAGATAAAGTTCATAGTAATAATTAGTAACTAAAAGGTATGCAGTCAATAACCATACCTATATGTAGCTAACATACAAATATGGCAAGATAGAATATCATAATAACTACAAGGTATCCAATAACTAGTAACTAACCTTCCTAGCAACGAACTGACTAAACCATCTACATTGAAACTAAATCCAACAAATCCAAGTGCCCAAGAAGCAACATTCAACTCTGAATCCAACGATTTAATTAAAAAAAGAAACAATAGCAAGCGCAACATATCACCTAGCTCGAGCAGATGTCATCGATGTAGCCATGGTGGAGATACAAGCGGCCAGGGTCGAAGGGTAGCAGCATCTCGCTTCTCGGTCGCCGGGGTGGAGGACGAGGACGGTGTCGAAGGCGAAGTCCTGCTGCTTGACTGTCAGGTGGAGGAGAAAGATGGCATCGTCGGAGTGCTACCACTCCTCAGCGCCCCCGTGGAGCAGGACGACAATGGCGGGTGGCACCGCTTCTTGGATATCGGGTTAGAGGGGAAAGACGGCGCTCGCTTTGGGGGGCAGAGTAGATTGAAAGTGGGGGCAAAACTGGCTTTGGGGTGGCAATGGCGACGGCAGAGGGGCAGGGGGAATGTGTGATGAAGCCAGAGGGGATTTTGGGGAGGTGGTGATGGCGTCGCGGGTAAGAGGGGGATGAGTGGGGAATTGGGGATTTGGTGGGATATGAAGACGCGAGAGTTGGAATTGTCACCAAATATTCCTGTGCTAACGTTGCCGAGTCTCACACAGCCAAAACTTTGCTTCTTAATTTCTTATTTTCGAATTTTTCTAATTCACACACAAACCCTATTCGCCACGTCCTCAGACTTTGCAAATTTTTGAGGATTTAAATGGAAGCAAAATGCACACATGCGACCTCTGTGTGGCCCTTCCTCCCGATTGGGCATGCGGGGCCTTAGCGTGGACCGAGGGTCACAGACATGGATATTGAGCCCTATTTGTCCATGATTTTATGTGGCGGAGACACAGATCTAGAACTTTTGGCATTAAACCCTAGAAATGCACTAAATGCACGGAATATCGCTGGCGCCCTCTGAAAAAAGCCATGACCTGGCACGTGCCTTTGAAATGGACTCTGGTGATCCCAGAAAAAGTGTCAAGTCAAACGTAGGACTAGGCACCGCACCCACTTCACAAACAGGACGTGTTCCCTCTCAGAATCTAGGTCTTTCCTTGGAGAAGGTCTAGTTTAAAAAATCACACTTCTGCGAAACAACCTCAAATTTTTATCACACCCTCTAGGGGCCGTTCAAACATGTCGCGCAAGGACTCATGAGTTTCTCAGTCCCCGAGAATTTCCGAGGATTGAATCAGCAACAAACCACATGTTGGCGACCTCTCTTTCGCCCCTGGTGTCGGTCCCTTCCTCCCGTTGGGCGCGCGGGGCCTGGGCATGGACCGATGACCACATGCAACGACATAGAGTCCTATTCATCCATGATTTTATGTGGCAGCAGTGCATATCTGGAATTTCGCGTCCCCCCCGTCCTCGGAACCTCCTCCCACCGCCGTGCTACCGCCTCCCTCGGCCATCCCTCTAGGCCCGGGCCTCATCGGTTTTTTCTCCGGCAAACGTTCACCACATTTGTGCCCCCACCAACCGCCCTGCCGCCTCCCCCCAACCGCCATGCTACTCTAGCAAACCAAGTATACGACTAGACAACACAAGATGCATGGTGTATATATATAGTAGTCCTCGAACAATTAATGCCGACCCAAGATAATCGGATCATGCAGAACTATGACTAATACACTATCGAGAGAGAAAGCATGGGGAAAACATATTGAATTACTTAAGCTTTAATGATGTATATCCACTAATACACAAATTGAAGAAACAAAATGTAGTCTTACGTTTCGTAGCATGCTTCAGTTTGGAGTTGGCATATTGTCTCATCGTTTCTTCCTTATTTTCTTTCACAATCACAATCATCATTTTTTCACACATTCCCGCTTAGAGAACTATTCATTCATCATTATGAGAGAAAAGGCCTAGCATCCATGAAAGGTACATAATGGACTTCCCATATTGTCTCATCAGGCATAAGGTATGTGGACTTTCTATATTGTCTCATAGTTTCTTCTCTCTTTTCTCTCTGACACTCACAATCATATCATATGTTTTCACACATCCTCTCTTCTTAGAGCATTTACATTATCCATGATAATAATGAGAAAATAAGCCTCATTATTTATTCTCTCTTTTCTCTCACACTCACAATATTCATCATTTGTTTTCACACATCATCTAGCTAGAGCACATTTACATTCATGATAATGAGAAAAAAGCCTAGAGAAGCCATCAAAGGTATACATATGGACTTTCTATATTGTATCATCAAGCATCAAAGGTACATGGAATTTCTATATTGTCTCATCATTTATTCTCTCTTTTCTCCCAGACACTCACAATCATATCATATGTTTTTCACACATCCTCTACTTCATGATAATGAGAAAAAAACATAGCATCCATTAAAGGTATATGGACTGTCATTGTGAATCTTCTCTATGTCAGTACGTAGTGAAGAATCTATGCATACAACCAAAGAAGATACATAATCATAGTCCATATATATACACACATCACAAAGTATGCAATGATGACCGAAGC
Source organism: Hordeum marinum (assembly GCA_022496015.1). Lineage (NCBI taxonomy): Eukaryota > Viridiplantae > Streptophyta > Magnoliopsida > Poales > Poaceae > Hordeum > Hordeum marinum. Next base: position 289,246,689 of record CM039672.1, on the reverse strand, counting down.
TTACATCTTTTGGACGACGCGACTATTTAAGCCGGTCGAGTGGCTCCTCATGCGATGAGATGGGACTAAACCAATACTATGCTTTTGGGCAATCGACAACATAGTGATTGTAGCGACCCGACCTAAAAGGTCGAATCTCCGGTGTTTCCGTACCATCCCAAGATCGTGCTGGTACTCACACGGTACATCAATGTATATATCAAAGGGAAATCACACAACTTTATTAATCGAAAATCTCATATCGAGTCCTTTATTACAATAGAATTACAATAAAGTGGCTGAAGGCCAACTCATGAGAATAACTAAACTTGCGGAAGCTTCAAAGGTCGTTGAGTCCATCTGACTCCAAGGGCATCTCATCGAGCGTAGAGTTTATCCTCACTCCTGGTTGGAAAAGTACTCTGCAACATGATACGTTGCAGCCGTATAGGTCAGCATATTGAATATGCCGGCAATGTCACAAAAGAGGGGGGTATAAAGTAATCATCTAGTCTATATGCAAATATGGCAGGTGGGGTAGTAAGTTTTTGCATAAAGCCAAATTTTTCCGACAACAAGAGAGGGCAAAAGCATAATTACTACAATGTTGGTTGATTAATGAGATGGTTCCACCAACCAATTCTCATACCCAAGTTGACATTAAAATACCCACATCAATATAGTTTATTGTGTTGAGAGTTCCAGATAGTTTCAGTTCCTTTGGCTCAAGTTGTCCATGACCGTGGACACGGCTAATCGATTAGGTTTGGGTACTCTGCAGATTTTTTGCACACGTTCCCCACAACATTTGATCGCCTCCATTGGATTTCTCGCACTTCATGGTGTTTGGAAACGGATGACCAAAACATGGTCTTCTAAAGGGTTTCCCCAAGACTCTGTTGGTGCCCATCCTTTCCTACCGTTCTTCTACATCTCGTAGCACCGCCTGTCCAGGGTCACCATGATATCCAACCTAGCCAGAGACCATAATGGCTTGTGGCTGTGCAGGTAAGCCTTGGGTCTTGAAGCATCCATCCATCTTTTTGTGCGTGGGTGGACCTTTCCGCATGAATACTGGCACTTCTCCAGCATCATCTAGGCTAACCACTGGTTTCTCCAGGGCGCCGTTCAACCATCATCCACCTAGAGGTATGTTGAAAACTCAGAGTCTTGAAGTCTTGATCATCTTGCAGGTCTTGAAATTATTACCTCACTACACTCATGAATCACACAACCAACCCCGTCTACTAATAGCATAGCAAGATTTAAAACAACGTTTCCCGGGGCCAAGGTGTCAAAGGGTTGAGGGAGGACCTACCACATGATACTACATCAAGTAACCAAGTTTCGAAATTACCTACTTTGCATGCAATTGGGAAGATGGTAGAACTAATGCAATTAAAAACATAGGTAAACATGATCAAAGTGACTTGCCTTGCTGACGATCCTCGTACTCGAGTGACTCTAGATAACAGGCTTCGCACTCCGGATGATCTAACGAATCAAACAAGAGCACACAATAAGCGTATAACTAAAATACAACTCACACAATCATCAAGATTAAACTAAAACAATACTAAAACCATTCAATAGTAACAATCAAAAGAAGGAAATCAAAACCAATATTAGACTCACAAACTTTTAGTGTCAAAACTACTACTAATATAAAATAAGACAAACAAAAATATTAATAACAAAACAATGGTTAACAGAAATGAAAGAATAAAATCTATATTAGTAAACAGAATTAAATCCAGAAGGAAATGCTACTAAAATTTTATAATTTGTAAAACACTACTAAATGAAAAATAACTAGCATTTTCCTAAAACTTTAGAATAGGAAACCAAAACAACATTATTATTAACACTAATATTGTTATCATCATGTTACTTAACAGAATAGAATTACTAAAATTATTTATTAGAAAACCTAATTTTAATCATCTAAGAGCTTGTGAAGGTAAAACTAAATTGTTGTTTATAAAACTATACATAATGATAAAGAAATAAAGATAGGGTATAAAACTAAACAATCATTCTAAATATTAGCAAGTTTATTACACCTAATGTTGAAACAACAGAACCTAATGAAAACTAAAAACAAAAGATACCAACTCAGATTCAAATTAAAATCAAACTAATTAAACTATATTAAGACTAAACAGATTCTGTTTTTGTTAAAACAGTAACCAAATTCATTCCAAAAAAATTCTAAAATCATGTAGAATGATAGGTTTAACTAATACAAAGCAGTGGCAAAAAGATTCACTCAAAAATATATTTTTAAACTCTAGTTATACAGATTTTAGTAATTTGAACAAATTTGATTAGATTCAAAAATTAAAGTTCAAATTTGAAATCCAAGTATACAAACATAAACTACAACAAATTTGGGAACTAATGCAAAAACAATCAACTAAAAAGACCAAATAGTTTAAAAGATATAACAAAAACAAGATTTGAAATCATTCTGTTTTCTAAAACAGAATCGAAAAAAGGGAAAATAAATCTTATCGGACAGTGGCTACGTGGCGGGTTGTGGTTGGCCGAGGCCGTGTACGTGCGGGCGTTTGCGGGTGGGTGACCGAAGCCTAGCGCGTACTAGTTCGATTTATAATACTTCTAATCTGATACGTTGACTACAGATCCGACGGCTACGGGAGGGTGCGGTGGCTTACAGAGGGGTGTCGAGGTTTTCCGGCGAGGTCGACGGTGGCCGATGGTCGGAGATGGTCGGGGGAGATGGTGCAGTGGTCGGGGATGACGTCCGAGAGCTTCAAACGACGGCGGTGAGTCTCCGATGTACTTTGGTGGTGTCGGAGGGGAGTGGGGACGAGCGTGGCGACGGCCAGGTGCTGTGGAAGTTTCGGTGGGGATGCAGAACCCCGGCGAGCTCGTGCGGGTGGTTCTGGCGAGGGCAGGGGGCGTTTGGGGGTGAAATGGAGCATGGGGAGTCGGGGCTATTTATAGGGCCGGTGCGGTGGTCGGGGAGGGAAAGGAGGGAGATCTAGAGAGGAGAGATCTCCCGCGAGCTTTGTCTGGCGCGAGGAGGAAGGTGACCGCGGGGTTATCAGGGTCGGGCAGTGGGGACGGAGTGTCAGAGAGAGAGAGGGTGGCGTCAGCGCGTCGGTGGCCGATCGGGAATGAATTCGGGAATTAAACGCAGGTGGACCGGCCCGTTTCAAATTAATTCGTTTCCTTTCTATTCCAGGGCATTCAAAACTCTTTTAATGCATTCAAAATATTTCCAAACATAGAAAATGTATATATCAAAATGATCAGGAGAATTAATGCTATTCAATGAACATTTTTTCTCTGTCATATTGAATACTTTAAAAAAAATCAGAAAATGCCTATTTGATTTTAAATCCTTTTTGAGATAAACTTTCAAATAGAGCCCTCGTTTTATTGTTCAAATAATGCACCAAGATGCCCCTGGTGTGGATTGTCATGTTAATCCTCTCTTTGTTTGAACATTTCCAAAGGTTTTCAAATAGATGAAACAAATACATGGAAAATTAGAAATGGCCTTTCAGAATTTCAAAAGAAGCACTTCAACAAATTCATTACATTCAAACTAAGTGATTATGATGTATAGCTATATATATCATAACATTCCAAAATGAAAGTTTAGGATGTTACAGTGATTGTTGGTGTCAAAACCGGCGGATCTTGGGTAGGGGGTCCCGAGATGTGAGACTAGGATTGATGGTAACATGGGATGAAGGAGACGATGTTTACCCAGGTTCGGGCCCTCCTATGGAGGTAAAACCCAACGTCTTGCTTGATTATATTGATGGTATGAAAGATTACAGAGTTGATCTGCCTCGAGATCGATTAGCTAGAACCCTAGATGAGTTTCCTAGCTCTACGATCTAAAACACTCCCAGTTTATGTACACACCGGAGGGTACTAGGGTTTACACATGGTAGGTCTCCTACCGAGGATGGAGATGCCAATTTCCTCATCTTGACTTGGAGTGCATGATGCGCCTTCGGGACTTCCTTCTAGATTGTGGGCTCTCAATGTATCCAACCCTTCCTGTAACAAATAGGGAATGGCCCACCAAGCCGGCCTATTAAAAGATAGGCCGACGACCCGAGGACCCCTTAGTCCAAGACTCCCTCAGTAGCCCCTAAACTAGCCCCCAACGCCAAGGGTCTTAGCTTCGGCTTCTCCACATGACTAGAGTCTTCGGCTTGTGGGGTGAGTTCTTCTTCCCATCTAATGATTCGCTGAGATTAGTTCGGCTCCGATGACGCCTAATGTTTCCGATCATTTGATCGACCGAACATCGTGAGTCGCTTAGTCCGGAAGGCCAAACGTCAAAGTGCAAACAGTGTATACTGACTACCTTTCTGACGAAGAGTCACCACTGAACTAGTTATGAAAACACGATTCACGGTTCGAGGCCGTTTTAACCTTAACACGATTCATCAATGCATAAATCATGCTCCATTTCACACAGGATATGACTAATCATATCAAGTTCCTTCACGCACATATAACGGCACGCATGTCTTGGGAAGTAGAGGGATTTGTGACGTAGTAAAGGGAGGTTACTCATCATCACGCCTGATAAAAGGGAAAAACCCTCAAGGCCTATTCAAAATCCCCATTCGCATCCTTTGCTTCCTCAACCTCCCTAAGCTCCAAAAGCCTAGATCCGGTTCTTTCTCAACTTCTCCTCCAAGCTTTAGTCATGGCGGCTCAGGCTTCAACGGCAAGTGGTAGGCCTCCACGATCACTGACCAAGACATCCGAGACCTGAAGGAAGCCGTCTACCTCCCCGCCAACATTTACCACCGCACTCCGGAGAAGAACCAGGTGGTTTCCACCTCCAAGCCAGGCGAGAGGGTGGTATTCGTCCCCCACTTCATCATGGGACTAAGCTTTCCACTCCATCCCTTTGTTCGAGGGCTCATGTTCTTCTATGGACTAGACTTCCACGACCTCCCCCCGGACTCTTTTATGCACATATCGGCATTTATCATCGTCCGCGAGGCCTTTCTATGGGTCAAGCCGCACTTCGGCTTGTGGCTCAAGGTCTTCAACGTCAAGCCGAAGACCGTTGCGAGTGTGCATGGGGACTGCAGAGGGGCGGTCATCAGCAAGATCCCCCGCGTCGGATGGCCGACCGACACCTACATTGACACCATCAAGATCTAGAAAAAGGAGTGGTTTTATATCACCGATCCAAGAGAAGAAGGTCGGGTTGCTCTGGCCGAGTTCAGATCCGGACCCCCGACATGATTGACCTCCTGGCTCCGAAAGGGTCTCGACTGGGGGTTGGATGTGGAAGTGGACACGCTACATAAGTGCATCACCTCAATGATCAAGGCCAAGATCGAGCTGGTTAACATGGTCCAGATCATGCTTCTAAGCGGCATCCTTCCCTGCCAGCGCTGGGACTCCCCAATATGGGCTTATCAGCTTGACGATGAGCCTACTGTTCGTCACCTCTTCTGCACCACTCTCGAGAAACTGTGGAAGGCTTTGTTCAAGGCTCAGAAGAGCCGGCCATCCGAAGAGGAGGATCGAGGCCTACATGCCGATAACCTTCCTACCTAGGTATAGCGTAATTTCAATTGATCGGCTCTGTTTTCCGACAGAAAATCTAAATACCTTTCACATCATCTTTGCAAAAATGGTTCAGCAAAGCCACATGCATCAACTACCCGACACCGCAGCCCGAATACCCTAGGTCAAAGCTGTTGTCAGAGATGCTCGTCATGGCGCCGTACAAGGTGCCAGAAAAGAAAGAGAAGAAGAAAGGCCGAGGAGGTCTCCGCATAAAGGACCAGCCGGATGCTGTGTCCGATGAAACCCATGCCTCCTCTAACCATGAGGAAGAGCATAAGGACAAGGACAAGGGGGCTTCCCCCTCACAAAAAAGAGGGCGGTGTCATCGGACACAGAGGAGGAGGTACCTCCTCCTGCTCCAAAAAAGGCATGTTGGGCGACGTTGGTCCTGCTCGACAATAGTTCGGGCTTGGATACCGAGTCCGAGAACTTCGAAACGGTTCCTCAATGGAACCTTAGGGTCAAGCCCCCGACTCGAAGGTAAGAATCCGAAGACTCCCTGAGCTATTTATGCCAAGTTGCTAATGTTATTAACGTGTGAGCACCTGTTGATCCGTAGCCTACCACGTGTTCTCCCCACCGACCAAGTTTCAGATGGGGAGACTCCACCCGCCGATCTAGCGGAGAGCGGGACCGTGTCACATCCCACACCTCCAGGCGTCGCGAAGGATGTCGCAGAGGTGTGATCCCACCAGGCTCCTTTGGAGCCAAACACAAGCGATGGGGGTGACGATGTCATGGTCGAGGTTAATGCCTCAGCCGCTGAAGACCAAGAGGAGGAGCCTCTCCCAGACACTGAGGAGACTGGACGAAGGGATGTCCAGTCCCCTGTGAGGTCGTCTCCGAAGCGCACCATCCCCCCCGGAGCCACCAGTTCAATCCCCGGTTTGAGATCAGGCTAACCGATCACCACCGGCACCATCGATGACTGGGTGGCCATTCATGGAGGAGGCTCTATCAAGCGCCTCCATCTGTGAGGATCACCGCACCCTTATGGGTGCGGTTTTGCAAAGCATTCAATCCATTGATAGCGGACTGAAGGAGGCCTTTAATGGTCTCCTGACGGGCTTCCACGTGAGTCACGTAATGTTCTTTTCCTGAAATTTTAATTTATTAGGTTTGTGCTATTGTTATATATAGCAGCCCCTGAGCCCTGGGTGAGTGTAGAAAAACTCACCCGGGGGCCAAATACAAAGAAATGACCAAACAATGTGTGAGACATTATTCATCCTATGATGTTCTAACAGTTCTTAGGAGGGCTGAACATAAGGTCATGGTTTTGACAGTTTGGGTGTTTGAACTCATATAAACGGATAAATACGTGCTATTTGTAGGCTTTGTCATCAGCGGCAGCCATTAATGCCACAGAGCTTGACGAGCTAAACCGAAAGCTCAAGAGCTCCGTAGCGAAGCTTGACGCTCTGAACAAGAGGTTCGATGAGGCGCAAGGTAAGACGTCTTGGAATATCCGAGCTATTAAGCATTAGTGGTTCACACTGTTGACTGAGTATGGTTATATGTTCATTGCATACACAGCCTCGGCGAAGGAAATTGAGAAGCTCAAGGCCAAGCTGCAGAAGATGAAGCAAGAGGCCACGGACGATAAGGGAGCGGTGAACAAGCGGTTGCCGCGCTGTCCACCTTGAAAACCAGAAGTGCCAAGCTTGAGGCTCGGGTGGAGGATGTTCAGGAGGAGCTCAAGGACGCCAGCCTAAAGTGCGAGGACCTTGAGCAGAAGGGCAAGGAGCAAGTTAGCGAGCTGTCCACTCTAAAATCCGATCTCCAAAAGGAGCGGGTGGATAGGCGGTTCTTTGAAGAACAGATCCGCCAAGTCAAGGATGTCATAGATGGTAAGCCATATTTACTGCAGTGTGCCTTCGGTGATAGCAGGTTCGCGTTGCTCACCCAGGTGTGGTGTTCCTCAGGCGCTTGTTCCTACCTGCAGAAAAGCATAGCGAATGCGAACCAGTTCTGCGCTTCGTGAGAAGAAGGAGATGAGGCTCAGCTTTTTGGCCACAGTTTGAAGCCCCCGAGCGCTCTCCTCTTCTCATCGAGAAAATGAAGCAGCTGATGAAGCTACATAGGATGACGAAGCTGGCCATGAAGGATGTCTGTATCCGGCTATGGCCCGACGAGCCATTACCGAGGAGCTACTTCGGCCTGGTGTGGAAGTTGAGCGATGCCTTGCCTTAGATCGAGGAGCTAAGGTGTTCTTCCTATATCGAGGGAGCTCGGATGGCCTTTTCAAGGGACAAGGTGCATTGGTCGGGGCTTGATCCGATGAAGATAGCCGCCGCTCCTTCGCCCCCTCGAAAGGAGCATAGGTGCCCTGTGCGATACTTCTCCGTAGTGATGGAGGGTGCTCGGGCAATAGAGGCTCAATGCTCGAAAGATAACATTTATCAGTAAATGTGTTGTAATATGTTCGAAGACCTTTTAATGCTTTTATGATTATGATGCATGGTTTATTATGTCTTTTATGTTTTGCATTCGCTATAACTCTTGTGTGGCCGTTTAAACTGAAAGTTGCGAGTCGTCGGCTTCAGCCCCCATTTAGATACTACACAAGGTGTCTCTACCTTCACACTATGACCCTTAGCCCAGCTATCGGTACCTGAAGGCGGTAGTGTGAGGTGGACAAGGCAATTAGACCATAATGCTTTATTGCTTTCACTTAGCCGTAGGAGTGTGAAAAAGGAATGCGGGGGCTGATGACTAGCCCCCAGTGGTTTGTGATGTTCAGATGAACCACGGCTAAAGCCGCCATCACACGGTTTGTATGAATACCAAACCCATTGTATGACACATAATAACCTCTAACGAAGTTTTTAGTATAACACTTAAGCTTGGATTCGTAGACCGGTTCTCGCATACCATGACAGACAGTTTTTGGCTTTCTCCCTTGAGGTGCTTGACTAGGCTAGCTAGAAACACAATCACAGTGGTTCTCCCTTTGCCCTTTTAGCCGAATGAGCGAACCATAAAGGGGCAAGCACAGGAGCCGGGCAACCCAACTATTGACCCAAGACATAGTTCTGAACCAATGCATATAAAGCGAATTCCGATACGCCGAACACACGATCGATTGTGCTTAGGGCGATATTTTAAATTCGAGCCCGCGATCTGTTAGCCGGTTGCGTCGTGAAGTGTACCGAAAAGTTTCGCAAGAAGCGTTGAGGAGGTAGGAAATAGACTATGTACCAAAAAAGACAGCGGAGCGACCATGCATAATGGTCTTATATTTTTGCTTCATAACTCTTATAGATCAAATTGCCGAAGCAACTGTTTACAGGTACTTGAAGATAAAATTTAAAGTTTACAGGAGGGGTTGTACTAGGGGTCTTCGATGGGTGGCCTGACGTCCTCGATATGCCCTGCTGCCTGTCCACTCCTGTGCCTCCTTGGGGGTTTCGTTCCTTTATGGGTAATGCTGTCAGCGAGCGGATCTTGGAAAGAGCATCTTGACAAGTCACCAAAGTATTGATGGGCTTTACGCTTTAGCAGGTCCTTGATGGTACCTGTTGTATGTCCGAAGACTTATGTTGCTAGTAGTTCGGTCCAGCCAAACACTTGTGCTTTGATCGTTGTCCCCCACTGCTTCCCATAGAATATTAATTGCGAATTTGTGCCTTCTTGGAACGTGTTTTGCTGGCATTAGGGCTGTGAAATGGGGAGTGAGTCCCTATTTCTGGGGAGAAGAAGGTTCTGGGAGTTCGGGCTGAAACTGAGCTCGCTTCCCAACCTTACGTGCCTTTACGACAGATTTTGGAGTTTGCCAATCGTCATTGTAATGGAATTCGGCCGCTAGGGCCAATGCATGTTCCTCAGTTCGGAGGGAGCGCTCTATGTTGCCGTTAACAGTAATGACCCCCTTGGGGCCGAGCATCTTGAGCTTGAGGTATGCATAGTGTGGGATGGTGTTAAAGCAAGCAAACGTTGTATGGTCTAGCAGGGCGTGATAGCCGCTGTGGAAAGGTACAATGTCGAAGATCAAGTCTTTGCTTCAAAAGTTATTGAGCAAACTAAACACTACTTCCAGGATTACGAAGCCCGTGCACCGGGCTTCGACGCCTGGGATCACTCCTTTAAAAGTAGTGTTGCTGGGTTTGATCCTTGACGGATCTATACCCATCTTTTTCACCATATATGAGTAAATCAGATTAAGGCTACTTCCTCCGTCCATTAGGACTTTAGTGAGGTGATACCCATCTATGATGGGGTCTAGGACGAGGGCGGCTGAACCCCCATGACGGATACTAGTCGGGTGGTCGCGTCGATCGAAGGTGATCAAGTATGCCGACCATGGGTTGTACTTTAGGGCTACAGGCTCTATGGCGTAGACCTCTCGAAGGGCGCGCTTCCTCTCCTTTTTGGGTATATGAGTGGCGTATATCATATTCACGGTTTTTACCACTGGAGGGAACTTCTTCTCTCTGCCACCAATTGGGCTCATCCTCATCCTCGTTGCGTGGGCCCTTGCCTTGATCCTCGGATGCGAGTTTGCCAGACTGTTTGAACACCCAACAGTTACGGTTGGTGTGGTTGGCGGGCTCCTCTTGAGTGCCATGGATCTGGCAAGGCCTCTCCGAGATCTTGTCCATGGGGTGGGTCCGTCACGATTGCCTTTAGGAGGCTTCTTTCGCTGCCCGGGTCGGGAATTGTGGAAGCCGTCATTGACGGCCATGTCATCGGCATCACTATTGTTGTCCAATGCTTATTCTTGTTGTGTTTTGGTTTCCCATTTCCGTCCAGAACTTCGGAGGTTCCGGGGTCTTCGGGGTTGTGGCTCTGTCTTGCTAGCCAGTTATCCTCGCCCGCGCAAAAGCGAGTCATGAGTGATGTAAGGGTGGACATTGTCCTAGGTTTATCCTGGACGATCTGGGGAGCTAGCCAATCATCCCGAATATTGTGCCTGAAGGAGGCTATTGACTCGGCGTCCGGGCAATCAACGATCCGGTTTTTCTTGGTCAAGAATCGATTCCAGAATTGCCGAGCGGACTCTCCTGCCTTCTGGACGGCATTGCTTGGGTCGGAGGAGTCCGGTGGACGAACATAGGTGCCTTGGAAGTTAGATTGGAATGCATCATCTAGATCCTCCCAGCACCCGATGGGATTTTTGAGGGGGCTGTTTAACTAATGTCGAGCTGTCCCCTCAAGCTTTAGGGGTAGATACTTGATGGCATGGAGATCATCTCCCAGCTCCATGTGGATGTGGAGGAAATCCTCAATCATACATTTGGTTCATTTGTCCTATCGTATTTCTCTATGTTTACATGTTTAAACCCCTCCGGGAACTGATGTTGCATCACCTCATCCTTGAAGCATAGTGGGTGGGCAACGCCTCTGACCCGTGCTACGTCGCGTCGATAATCGGCGTCTGTTCTGTCCCGATTTCGTTCCCGACCTCTGTTGTCGCGGTCGAGCCAAGGTCGGTACACCTCCCGTCTATCTGGTGAGTACCCTATGGATCCATAGATGGATCTCGGATGACCTACTCTGTGGTCGAGGTCGTGTCGTAGGTCAAACCTATCATCGGGCTCTATTGGATCTTTTCCCCATCTTCGGGGTATCGTCAGCCTATAACCCGTGTCATCGGCCGTCTTGTATTGTCCTCGAGGAGGGCGGTCTGGCTTGTCATATGGAGTATGTTTGAGAGACGACGTATCAGCAAGCTCGTCCTTGAATTGTGGCAGCAGCTTTCAGCATGGATAGCTTTTGGGTTGGTCCAGTAGACCGGTACCATATCCTTCCTCGGCAGATAGGACCCTCACAATCTATAATTGAGGTTGTCCTGTTTGGCCTTAAGCTGTCGTTCTTTTGCCTTCAGGGTGCGTGTCGTGGCTATAAGCAGTTGCCTGAATTGTTCCTGATCTTCAAGGTTTTCGGGGATGGTGAAGTCCTTGGGTTCCGAGATGTCCTCCTCCTCGACAGGGGGGAGGTAGTTGTCGTCCTCAAAATCATTTGGATCATCGGGGTTGCATTGATCTACCGGCCTCTCTTGATCCTCTAGCGGATGTTTGGGGATATTGGGATCGCTGAGGTCTTCTGGGGTATCTCCGTCCCCGGTGCCAGCGATAGCTTTTCTTCCCTTTTTTGCCTTTGATCGTTTATGCGGCTTCTAGCGCCTTGATGGTGCTTCACCCGATTTGTCGCCATTGTTTTTGGGGGGGTGTTCGCCATTATTGGCTAGAGTCTCCACCATGTAGACGTCGTAGGTGGAGGTTGTGGCCCATCGCCCGGTGTTAACGGGGGTGGGAGCGCAATCTTCCTCATCCATGTCTTCTGCCTCCTCGGAGGCGTAGTCCAGCATGTCGTTTAAATATATTCTCAACAGTGGCTATCAAGTGGGTGGTGGGTGGGATGAAAAGTTCTTCCTGAACCGCCTTGAGACCGATCTGAGCATGGATCGGGGTTGGTTCGTCAGTAATATTCATCGAAAAGATCCGATCTAGGGCCTCGTTGAGTGTCGAGAGCTCGATCGGGTCAACCTGCTCAGAAATTTCGGAGTTAACCTCCGATGCGTCTGTGTGAGGGGAGTGCTCGGTAGGAATAGGTATCCGGGCGTCTGGCTCTATGACTAGATCCGAACTAAAAGTCAGGTCATCGTTGGGGTGGATCTCGTGGGCGGGACTGAAAACGGAATCCAAGGATGAATCCTCGGAGTCTTCAGGCACGACAAGCGAGACTGCGAGCCCGGTTAGCGACAAATTGCCCCGAGAGTCTATGGAGAACTCTAGGTTCCCAAATATGACCTCTTGATGAGCGGCGAAACAACCGACCCGACCAAGATGACCGGTCGGGTCAGCGTGCAACCCAATGCTGCCAAAAGCGAAGATCTGTCCGGGGACAAAAGTGTTCATGTTGCGGACTTTATGTTGATGACAACACGAGCCATCGACTCCTTTGGCGATCACAGCAAAACTCTCAATGAAAGCACCAATGTCGGTGTCAAAACTGGCGGATCTTGGGTAGGGGGTCCCGAGCTGTAAGACTAGGATCGATGGTAACAGGGAAAAAAGGAGTCGATGTTTACCCAGGTTTGGGCCCTCCTATGGAGGTAAAACCCTACATCCTCCTTGATTATATTGATGGTATGAAAGATTATAGAGTTGATCTACCTCGAGATCGAATAGCTAGAACCCTAGATGAGTTTCCTTGCCATGTGATCTAAAACCCTCCCAGTTTATATAGACATCGGGGGTACTAGGGTTTACACATGGTAGGTCTCGTGCCGAGGATGGAGATGTCAATTTCCTCATCTTGACTTGGAGTGCAGGAAGCGCCTTCATGGCTTCCTTCTAGAATGTGGTCTCTCAATGTATCTGGCCCTTCGTGTGACAATCAGAGAATGGTTCACCAAGTCGGACTATTAAAAGATAGGCGGACGACTCGATGACCCCTTAGTCCAAGACTCCCTCAGTGACCCCTGGACTTCCCACGTACAGGTCACCACAGGCCTCGCATTCAGGTCTTTACCGTGTTCGCTCAACAAGAAACTCTACATATACATATGTTTTTATTTCAAGAAAAAATATATATGACCATAACCTGCACCACCGGCTTAATTAGACTACAAAAGCACTAAGATTTTTCTAAACTATCAAGGCTCTATTTGTGAAGGAGATGGACATTAATTCGTTTGTTGTGTCACGTGATATTTCAACCCCTTCACAAAGCGAGGATTGATGGAACCGGTCACAATGAATGAGTGTTTTCAAGTTGAATCATTTTCCCACTTACCCTTCGTTCCTTTTTACTTTTGGATAATTTTATTGTATACTAGAATCCGTCTGTGCATGCATGCACATGCGGGTTCCCAATAGCCATCATTTCATGAGGACATCATCAACGATGTAGAAGTAATAACCGTAAGGGGCATACTCAGTTGACAGTGATGTTAACCAGTTGCTCCTGATTTCATATGTACGTAGATGATATCATGTTATCATTGAGCTAAGCGTTGATGTGCACGTTGCATGTAGTTGAGATCTAGTGGGTGTCGCAAACTGCGCTCAAACCATCGGGTGGTCGGCCCGGTAAAACAAGAGCAACCGGGACGGGCAGTATGGATCGACGAAGCTTAATGCAATGATTCAAAAGAGGCGAGCACCTGAAGCTTAATGAAATGATCCGGTCGATAAAACAAGAGCGACTGAGAAGACAGTATGGACCAACGGAGCTTAATGAAATGAGTCAAGAACGAGGGGCGTAGTCAGTTGGCGGTGCCCTTGACTGGTTACGCTTGGTTTCTTATGTACATAGTTGATATCCTAGCTGTGAGCTAAGCGTTGATATGTGTGTTGTGTGTAGTTGAGATCCGAGTGGATGTCGCAAACCCCGCTCAAACCATCTGGTGAACGGTCCTATAAAACAAGAACAACCGAGACGGGCATTATAGACCGACGAAGCTTAATGCAACGATTTAAAAAAGAAACGAGCACCATGGAGCTTAATGAAATAATCTGATCGACAAAACAAGAGCAACGGAGACAGGCAGTATGGATCGGCGGAGCTTAATGAAATGAGTCAAAAAGGAATTTAATGCAATGATTCAAAAAAGAGCCAAACACTGTGAAGCTTAATCAAATGAACCAAAAAAGAGTTAGCACTTAGCAATGCACACGGTGCTCAATGAAATGAGCCAAAAAAGAGCTAGCAGTTAGAAATGCACACGATGCTCAATAAAATGAGCCAAAAAAGAGCTAGCAGTCAGCAATGCACTTCATGATGGATAAGATCTGAAACTAAGAAAAGTTATCTGCTTATTATACAAAAAGATTATTGTAATCATCCGCACATGATAACCAGAGAAGATTCATAGTGACAGTCATATCCATCACAAAGTGTAGTAATGTCCGTAGCTTACTACATCTGGGCAACGAGACTATTTAACCTGGTCCCATCCCTCCTCAACTAGCGAGGTTGGACTAAACCACCAACTATATTTTCCGAGTTCTTTCTATCGTGAACTTGAAAAAGATATGAACTCTCGGAGCCTAATGAAATGATTCAAAAAAGAGTCGAGCAGTCAGCAGTGCTCACTTCGTAAGGATTTAAAGTGCCACTATGAAACTTATCTACCCATCATAAGATGAGTAGATTTGCTTATGTTAAGCAGAGAAGCTTCATGATGACAATCATATCTATTAGGGTGCAATGATGATTGTAGCTTATTCTTTTCTGCACGAGGCGACAAGCTGGTCCCGTCGCTCCTCAAGCAGCGAGGTGGGACTAAACACTAGTCCATGGTTATAAGTTCGGCGAGTTCTTTCTCTCGAGAACCCGGCAATGATATGTTCAACGAGTTGCCATTAGATGAAACTCGGCAAAGGGAGGCCTTCGTCACGGCTCCATCGCTTGCTGCAAGGCGCGGCCCATATGTCGGTATTTGTCGAGTTGTTTCTGCTGGGAATTCGACGAACTTGAGAGTCTGCCGAGTATTTTTTGTTCGCCGAGTCATTTTTTATTAGAACCTGACAAAGCCACTGCTCTACCGATTTGATTATCATTGTTGAGTCCAATTTTGAGTCAAACTCGGCGGACAAAAAGTTTGCCGAGTGTCTGACAAAATGCAATCGGTGAAGAATTGTAACCCGGGACAAAACACGATTCTAATAGTGTATATAGATTTTTCTAGTGAAACTTCTTCCTAAAAAGAGAGTAATATTCTAATGAAATGGGTCAACTTAGAGATAACTAACCACCAAGTAAAGTTTGCTAAGTCAGTAAAGAAAAACATGGAACCATGGAACCGTGTACATAGCGAAGGAGCTTGAACAACTTTTACACACATATGCAATGATGTCACCTCTAAAGTATCCCCTTTTATCAGATTATCTCTGAAACATCCCGATATGAACTGGGTGTACTTATATCGGGTGAGTCGAGCTGTTTCAAATGGGCTATTCATAGCGCCGCGGTTTGGCTCATAGATGCATCTACACCTATTATAAAAAAATAAAAAATAAATTTCAAAAAGTAAAAAAAATGTAGAAAAAATCAAGTGTCTACCACCAGACATTATATGCGCGTGCACAAAGTTTCGGTAAAAAAAAGACATTTTGTATGGCATGTACAAAAAAAAACAAAAAAATGCCTCGTGAATAGCTATAATCGAGGATCAATATTTGTCTTTTTTACACCCGACAAAAAAAAGTCCTTTTTACCAAAACTTCGTGCATGCATATATAATGGCCGGATTTACATGCGGGATTTTTCGTCGTAATTTTTTAACTTTTCAAAATATGTATTTAAACAATGGGTGCATATACACCTACGAGCCAAATCCAATTTCCGCTATTCATATAGCAGCTTGACTTTATATGCTTATATGAACACTTAGATTTTGATCACAATCATTATAATAATGATCCACAATATAATCAGTGGTGCAGATTATTTTGTTTATGTGGACGGACATAATTGTTTGGTTGCCTTCTTGGACGGTATATTATTGTTGCCTTCAAAACTATTTTAAGAACTTGTTATTTTGTCTACTGATAATAACTTACATATGAAATTTGATTAGAAATTAAAACTTGCCCAGATAAAAAGTTTGAACACATAGTGTACATGGATATTACCTAAATTTGATGGCTTAATGTGTGTGAGTTTTGATTTGCCGGGTGCCAACGGCCAAGACGCCACCGTGCCTCCAGACATGTACCGGGAGTTTCTCTTTGTGATTAGGATTTGCCGTCTATGTTTGATGGGTGTCCTCACGCGTCTTTGTCTTGCGGTCTTCCTCCTCGATAGTCGGCGCCGCCAAGAAGGTGATACCTGCAGTCTCTGTCTTGTGCCTAGTCTTTATATTCACCGCATTTTGCCGAGTCCATGAACGAAAAAACCGATCTGGTGTATGTGCGTTGTAGACATGCATGTGATGGACTTTTGGTTAGAAAGGTAACGGACATGTATATTAAGCACAATTATATTCTCAAAAAATAAACACAATGAATTTGGTGGTAACTCTTTAGCAGGATGATTAATTCTAACATGGAGGTCTTTAGCGAACCAATTTGTGATTGGATGGTTACAAAAACAGTGGTAAACCCTTAGCCCACCAAGGTTCAAGTCCTCGTGCTCGCACTTTCCCTCGCTAGTAGAAAACAGGGCAGTAGTCCCGGTTCGAGAGGGTCTTTAGTCCTGGTTTTGCAACCGGGACAAAACAATCGGGACTAATGCCCGTCACTTTTAGTCCTGGTTGGCTTACGAACCGGGACTAAAGGAGCACCACGTGGCCGCCGTGAGGCGCATGGTAGGAGGACCTTTAGTCTCGTTTGGTAACACTGATTGGGACTAAAAGACAGCCATGCGTCAGCAGCTGACAGGCTCTGTTTTTTTCTTTTTTTGAAAGGAGGGGTTTAGAGGTTTTCATATTGTGTTTCCCCCTTATATTTATGTATTTATTTTAGGTCTTTCATTCAACTCCACGCTAGCTACTACATATAGCAATGAAAGAACCATTACATAACATAGTCATGATAAATATATAGAAAGAACCATCCGTATCACTTGAAAGTTGTTCAACTTAAGAAACAAACATCAATGTACCACATTCATCTTAACATACTAATTAATTAACTAATAGTTCTCCATCTGATATATTCATGACTTAGTTCTAAACATGGTCAACAACAACCATCATCTGGTAGTCCTTGTGGTTGCTCTTCCTTATAGTGATTACCACAAGGGTGTCCATCCTTAGTTCTCTCTTTCCCTTCATAAACTCCTGCCAGCCGGCCTTGTGGAATGATATGCGCCCGTCAGGGTCTGTCTTGTATTCGACGTTCGTGACAAGCCCTCTTGGTCCATGGATTACTCCAACAGTGCCGACGGCGGGGATCTCCACTCCGAAAAACATCTTCAAAGTTAACCCATCATTAAGAGAAAATAGAGAGCACACAATGTTAGACATCTCACCATACTTGGTTATGACCAAAAAGAGATGAAAGAATATAAAACATCTCACCATAAAAGTTTTTACCATGTTTGTTTTTGTTTGACGGTGCACAAAGGGCTTCCCAAAGAACGCCGAAGAGGATGGTAACATTTCTTTTACACTAGCTTTATCATCCTGAGTAAGCTTCTTCATCTTTTGAGAAAAAATTGCATAAAGGATAGGACCATCATCTTCATCTTCGATGTCCTCCTCTTCATCTTGGCTGTCCTCATCTTCATCTTGGATGTACTCATCTTTATCTTGGCTGTTGATGTCATCTTGGTCATCTTGCATGACGATGTCATCTTCGTCATCGTCATCATCATCGCTTTGGACATATAATGTCATTAACCTATTCACCTCTCCTACTAAGGAAAAATCTATGAGTTCTCCTCCTTTAAAATTTTCCACTGCAATGTACTGCTCCCATCCATCACCATATATGATGGTTTTATTTTTTCCTTTGAGTAGATCCAATTTGAATTCACGCTCCTCATCATCCTCAAAGTACAACAAGTTACCATATGAATTACTGAAGTCCCCCCTTATGTTGCATGGAACACACTCTGTAGTAGTTAATAATCAACAATATAGTCAGTAAAAAGTTAAACAAATGATAAGAATTCAATACAAATTCAAGTTAAAGACCGTTACCACTGTTTTTTCAAATCCCTTTCTCAAAAATATCCCGAACTGCACTGCAGTTTCAAGACTTTCCATACATGAATTTTGGCACACCTTACAGATCTTACACCTCATGGTCCCTAATAAGCCCAAGCAGTTGCCAAACGTAAGGAAATGCAATTAACACTTTTTTATATATCATTTCCGGATGTAGAATGGTTCATACATGTAAGTTATAATATATAATGTGAATCTTTTAAAAACTCGTAACATGACATGCCTTATTGCAACCTAAGAAACACGACTCGAATAATCCAGTTAACGAAGCATCGAATATTATCGCTAATACAGCTCGAATATTATAATATAATATCATTAATTAATACAGATTGAGTTGACGTCTCACGGTGCAGGCGGTGGAGACCCATAGAGAAGGAACCATCACCGGACCATAGCTCGGGTGAGATCCCTGAATAACCTGCCAGGTATTGAAAAATCTGGTGTCCAAGGCGGCCATTTAGCGGTAGAGGTGCTTGTTCTCCTCCCTGACACGGCGACGTACCACCTCCGCGGGGGCTGACTCCCTCTGCACCGATAGTGGCCCACGCGACCGTCACCAAAGAAGATTCGGGTTGACGACGAGACCCGGATTTCTCAGCAAGGTGTGCGCCCCGGAAGGTAGCACCTCCCAGTGCTAGCCCGGCGGAGCCCAGTACCGGACATGGCGGCTCTCAAACTGGTTGTCGGTGCTGAGTCGATGACGAGGATGCGGGATTGGCATCGTCGACGAGTGATACGTCTCCAACGTATCTATAATTTTTGCTTGCTTCATGCTGCTATATTATCATTCTTGGATGTTTAACAATCATTTTACCACAACTTTATATTATTTTTGGGACTAACCTATTAACCTAGAGCCCTGTGCCAGTTCTTGTTTTTTCCGTGTTTTTGGGTCTTACAGGAAAGGAATATCAAATGGGGTCCAAACAGAATAAAATTTACGGTGGTGTTTTTGGACCAGAAGAGACCCACAGAGCATCGGAGTTGGGCCACAAGACCCACGAGGCAATCACAAGCCTCGGGGGTGTGGCCACCCCCCTGGGCATGCCCTGTAGGCTTGTGACTCCCTCATGGCCCATCGTGACTTATTTCCACCGCCATAATTCCTGCAAATACCAAAAACCCCAACGCAGAACCTAGATCAGGAGTTCTGTCGCCACAAACCTCCAGAGCCACGAAAAACCAATCGGGAGCCTGTTCCGGCACCCTGTCGGTGGGGGGAACCATCACCGGAGGTCATCTTCATCATCCCGGCACTCTCCATGACGAGGAGGGAGTAGTTCACCCTCAGGGCTGAGGGTATGTACCAGTAGCTATGTGTTTGATCTCTCTCTCTCGTGTTCTTGAGATGGCACGATCTTGATGTACCGCGAGCTTTGTTGATATAGATTGAATCATATGGAGTTTTCCCTTTTCTATCTTGTTGTGATGAATTGAGTTTTCCCTTTGAAGTTTTCTTATCGGATTGAGTATTTAAGGATTTGAGAACACTTGATGTATGTCTTGCGATGGGATATCCATGGTGACAATGGGATGTTCTATTGATCCACTTGATGTATGTTTTGGTGATCAACTTGCGGGTTTCGTGACCTTGGGGATCTATGCATAGGGGTTGGCACACGTTTTTGTCTTGACTTTCCGGTAGAAGCTTTGGGGCACTCTTTGAAGTTCTTTGTGTTGGATTGAATATGATGAATCTGAAATTATGTGACACATATCGTATAGTCAAGCCCATGGGTACTTGTGGTTACATTGGAGTATCTAGGTAACATTAGGGTTTTGGTTGATGTGTATATTAAGGTGTTATTTTAGTACATACTCTAGGGCTAGCTCATAAGATTGATCCGAAAAGATAACTTTGAGGTGGTTTCGTACCCTACAATAATTTCTTCATTAGTTCTCCTCTATTTGTGACTTTGGAGTGAACTTTTTGTCGCACTAAAGGTGCTTACATATGATTCAACTATGTCAATAATGTTGAGAGAAATTGCACTAGTGAAAGTATGGACCCTAGGCCTTGTTTCCAAGCATTTATACAACATTTTGCTCGTTGTTTACTATTTGTTACCTTGCTGTTTTTATATTTTCAGATTACAAAAACTATATCTACCATCCATATTGCACTTGTATCACCATCTCTTATGATAAATCAAGTAACAAGGAGAAGCTTTTTCAACTAACCTCTTCAAAAAGAAGTTTGGAGGAATTAAATAAAGCCACACATAATGTGGTGAATAAGAAGAAAAGAAGGAAAATTAAAGGTAAAGAGGTATCTCTCCCAAATAATGTTGCTCCCATTATTAATAGGCCACATGAGAATGAATCAAAAATAGTTGTGGAATATGATACACTTGAGGATGATTTTGTTATGCATATTGCTAGTTGTGATAATTATGATTGGGAGGATAATGATACTTCTTATAATCTTGAAAATATTTATGGCACCAACTGGGAGGATGATGATAATAATTGCTATACTATTGGTGCTATTCATACCATTAATGATGAGAGTGATTATGTTTATGATATACAAAGCCACAAGCTTGGAAATGCTATGTTTGATGGAAATGAAATGTTTGAGAATTTATTGGCTGCAACTAATGTTTGTCCCATGCTTGGGGAGGCTATGCTTAATGAAGATTATCTTTTTATTCCCCCTACTTTGAATGATACATTTTTTTATAATGATTGCATGCCTCCTACTTATGATGATTATTGTGATGATACTTATACAACGAAAAAGAGTGATGATTACTATTATGATACTTGTCATAATTATGGATATCCTTTTACTAAATATTACTCTTTTAGTGTGGAACCAATTTTTAGTATTCAAGTCTTTTATGATACTCCCACTATTAGTCATGAGAAGAAATTTGCTTATGAGGAGAGTAGTAAAATTTCAATGCTTGTAGATCATGAAAAGAATGCTTTATGTGATGGTTATATTGTGTAATTCCTTCATGATGCTACTAAAATTCATTATGAGGGAGGAACATATGCTTATAGGAATTGCAATAATATCAAGTTCCCTCTCTATGTGTTCAAAGTATTGAAGTTATGCTTGTTTTGACTTCCTATGCTAGATGATTCTTGTTCCCATAAATTGTTTGATCAAAAAATCCCTATGCATATGAAGTGGGTTAGACTTAAATGTGCTTGTCATGAGATTCATGATGCTGTTTTGCTTGTTTCAATTATTATTCCTATACGAACATCATTAAAATCATCATGCCTAGCTAAAAGACATTAAAGAAAAGCGCTTGTTGGGAGACAACCCAACACTTTTACTTTATGTTTTTTTGTGTTAACATGATTAGTATACTGTATTAATCATGTTTTGTGTATTTTATTTCAATAAAGTGCCAAGTAAATCCTTTGGGATAGTGTGGATGATAGTTGACTTGATTCTGTGCAAAAACAGAAACTTTTGCTCTCAGTCCAGGAATTTTGTAAATTTATTGCGAAGTGATTTTGATCTGAATTTTTTACACATGGTTTATATACAAATTTCCAAGGATTTCCTAATTATTCAAAAGTTTTAGAGACAGGTAAGTACGGTTACACTATAGATCTTCACAGACTGTTCTGTTTTTGACAGATTCTGTTTTGCATGCATAGTTTGCTTGTTTTAGTGTTCCAATAGCTTATATTCAGTGGTGTAAATTATGGGAATGGTAAAATACAGTATTTATCATGTGGGAACAATTATGAATATTGTCTTGACAGTACCAAAGTAAATGATCTTTGTTTATTATACTAACCCATCTCATGAAGTTCCGTTAAGTTTTGTGTGATTGAAGTTTTCAAATTTTGGGTGACGCACCGATGTGAGAATAATAAGAAATGAGAAGAACCTAAGATTGGGTATTCCCAAGGAACCCCCAAGGTAATATCCAAGGAAGACTCGATCTCCTAAGCTTGGGGATGCCCCGGAAGGCATCCCCTCTTTCGTCTTCAACACTATCTGTATATCTTACTTGGAGCTATATTTTTATTCGTCACACAATATGTGATTTGCTTGGATCGTCATTATATTTTTTACTTTCCGTTAGGTGTTATTTATAATCCTGTTTTTCAATAAAAAGTTCCAAAAATAGCCTTTAGGATGCTTGCATTACATGTTTGATGTGTGCTGTCTAAAAACAGAAACTACTGCTGTAGTGTTTGAATTTTCATATTTTACTAGAACATAGAAAGTTTCTCAAATGTTAACAGAGTATGGTCATATAAATTTTATAGAATTTCATAAATGTACATAATTTTTTGAGTTACATAAGTACACTTGTCGTCGTTTTCTCACGATAGATTCCATGGGGTGGCTTATCGTGAGTGGTTGGGGCCGAAGGACGCCGACAGGCTCCGGGTGCGAGATTGGGCACAAACGGTGGTGATACACGATGTACCCAGGTTCAGGGCCCTCCGTGGGAGGTAACACCCCTAGTACTGCTAGGTCTAGTTGGATGGATGGGTATGTGTACAAGGATGCTCCTGGAGCTGTGTCTAGAGGAGGAAGAAGGAGCAGCCGGCTCGTCTTCCTCTGCTACTAGAGGAGGGAATGAGAGTTCTGTGGGTGCATGTGTGAGACCATTCATCCATCCCTGTTGCATGGGGGGCTCGGGGGGGTTTATAGGCCAACCCCCCGGCTCTTACAATATGTCATAAGTACAACGGTGGGGGGACCCGGCTGGCAGTCTCTCCGGCTGGCCAGAGGGTCCCGCCATTCGCGCCGTCTTGTCGTGGGTGGGGCCTACCGGCCGAGCGATCCCATCTCCCGTTGGGGCCTGCCAGCCAGATCTGTGATTGGTCCTCGCTCACCTGCCGTGGCACAGGGCGCCCGGGGGCGTCGTCTAGCGCCAGCCGACCAAAGTCTCCGGTACGGCCGGCGGCACTATAGCCACGCCAGGGCAGGTAATCAAGTGGCAAGGGCATGCCGGCACTGTTCCCCGCCCGGTCACACTCGCCGAGGTCAGCGGCCAGGACGGTTGGACTGTAGCCACGCGCTGCGGTGCGTAAGCGGCCCACTGTAGCCACAGAGCAGCCCGTCGTGTCAGTCATGTCGCGTCGTCGTACCTGCGCGTTGAGGGACGGGGCGGGGCATGTCCGTCCCGATGTCAACAGAAGAGCCGTCTCATGGGCAGCCGGCCGCTCCCAGTGACCAAGGGCCCAACCGGCTCCTTGATCAGACGGTTGGAGCGCCAGCCGGCACTGGCTAGCACTGAACGTCGTCCAACCAACCACGGCTAGCCGGCCGCGTAGTTTTTCTTCGAAGCGAAAAGGGGGAAGACCCCATTGCTTTGGCCTACCTAGGGGTATAAACCCCATCAATAGTCCCCAAAGCCGGCAAGGGCCTGCGTCTGGCGGACGGTGGGGAGACGGCGGCTTCCCCTTAGCAACAGCTGCCCCCGTCTCGAAGGCGAAGGGGCAGCCGGGTCGGCCAATGGATCCGACGCCTTGGGTTCCGGCATGCCGCCCCAGGTCCTGCGCCGGCACACGGCACGCCACGCGGCGAGTAATGATGTCGCGAGTCCCGCGCATGCGGGGAGATGGGACGTCGCCCAGGCCTAGACCGGTAGGACCCAGGTGTAGCCCTCGTAGGCCTCGAGGCGCAGGACAGGATCCTCTGCGCCTCGAAGCGGCCGTTACGGCCCGGGGCCACCCATGCGTGTGGAATTTCCGGGAGGAGTGGGCGCAGACGATCCCACGTCCCCCGATCGTGGCCTCCCCTATAAAAGGGGAGGAAGGGCAGGAGGAGGAGGTACACGTGCCCCACTTGCCTCCTTGCCACCCTACTTCGTCGTTGCTTCTTTCCTTCCCTTGCACGCCGTCGCACCCGAGCCCGTGCCCACGCCCGCGCCCGCACACCGCACTGCCGCCGCGATGGCCGATGGACGTGGAGGCAGTTGGGTTGGTTCCTTCGTGGTTGAGGCGGACATCGCCGAGCTGTGCCGCGCGCGCATGTTGCCGTCAGCGGAGCGGGTGGCCGCACGCGCGCCAAGCGACGAGATAGCACCGGCGCCGCAGCTAGGGGAACACAACGTGTTCCTCTGGCACTTCTCTCGGGGCTTCGGGCTCCCGGTGAGCCTCTTTTTCCGTCTTCTTCTTGACACTTTTGACCTCCAGCCGCACAACCTTGGGCCAAATTCGTTCTTGTACCTCTCCGCCTTCGTGACGTTGTACGAGGGGTACCTCGGCATCCTCCCCTTCATCGAGTTCTTCAATGCCCTCTTCTATCTCAAGTCTTTGAAGAGCGACGCCTGCGAGGGTCGCTCGCTTTCCTCCTCTCTCTCTGATCGAGTCCCTCAAGGGGTGGCACCGATCGTTCTTCTGCGTGAAGAACGTCGACCCGAGGATGTACTACATCCGGCTGCCACCGTTGGAGGACAAGCAGTCCTCCCAGCAGAACTGGCAGGGACCTGCCCTGCGCGGCGGGGCCTTGGACCAGCTCGCTCGGCTCTCGCAGCTGAAGAGCGCTGAGGGGCTAGTTGCCGCCAACTTGGTCGCGGCCTTTGTCTCGCGCCGGGTGTCGCCCCTTTAGATGAGGCCACACCGGATCTGTGACATGTCCTACCGACACGACCCCTGCCGGCAGTCCACCGTCGAGCTGACGCCGGCTCAGGTGGCGAAGTGGGTGAACGCCCTCACGACGTTCAAGCTGAAGCCCGTCTCGTGGTCCTTCGGCATGGAGCCGTACGACCGCATCAACCGTCCTCCCCTGGTGAGTTTTTTTGTCGAGGCGGTTCTTTCTCGTTTGGTATTCCCCAGCCGGTCGTCGGCTAGAGAACTTACGTTGAAGTGCTGACCGCAGCTGTTGGTGCGACAGAATAAGCCGGACGGCCCGCACCCGCAAATCTTCGAGGCGGAGCGCGGTGACTCCGACTCTCGAGACTTCCAGGCGGGAGGCCTCCCGGAGGAAGGAGTGGACTCCTCGAGGGGCGACGAGCTGGCGGATCCGCGAGGTGGCGCTCCTGGTGGGGCCGGATGGTGCGGCGCAGCCAGCGAACCCAGCGGAGCGGGTGAGTTCCCTCTTGCCCCCTCCATCCGGGACTGGATAGACCATGATGATGATGATGATGATTTGATGATTCTAGACGGACCTCCTCCCGCGATGCGCCAGGACCGGAGGAGTGAGTAGCGACCGGCTCGAGGCCCGGCGGCCGAAGCGGCCGGCCGGGGGAATAGGCCGGCTCACGGGGGGTCGGCGGCCTCGCCGCCCGGCCCGAAGCGGGTGAAGGTGGCCACGCGGAAGCCGCCGCCATGCACGAAGCAGGCCCTGCCCCTTGTCATCGCGTAAGTTCTTCATCTTTGTGCGAGGTTTTGCTTTCGCCTTGCGAGCCAGTTAACGAACGGTTTTTGGACGCTGCAATAACACCATCGAGCTCCAAGATGAGGAGCCGGTGGGGGAGAGGACGGATGCCGCCGGTCGGCTGGCCCGCGAGCACGCGGCCATCAAGCGGGAGGAAAAGAGGAGGCTCGCGGAGCTGCGAGCCTCCTGGTCCGGCACGCGATGAGGGGCCGCGTACTCCGGGACCTCAAGTGGCCGGAGGCGGAGGGGGTTGGCGGACCCCCCACGGGCGATGGACTCGGCTGCGGAGTCCACCCGCATGTCGAGGCCTCTATCAAGCGAGCCGGTGGGGGTGGCCATGGACTCGCCAGCGCCTCCGCCCGCGCAAGGAACGACCCAGGCGAGGGAGGCAACGATGGAGCCGGCTCCCGAGGCGACCCGGCCTAAGGTGCCGGTGGTGACCCCTCCTGCGGCCGAGCTAGCCCGGGTCATGATGTCGGAGGTTCTGGTGGTCCCAGAGACGGCGTCGGAGGCGCCACGAGAGACGGCGTCGGAGGCGCCACCGGAGACGGCATCCATGGAGGTGGAGGTACCTTCTGGCGCAACCGACGCGCCGGAGCGGCCGCGAGAGGAGGTGGCTGCGGCATCAGGCGGAGGGGGGGCAGCGGGAGGCGACTCCCGGCCCCTTGCCGTCATCAACCCACCCCCGGTGGCTAGAGCCGTGGCGAGCCCAGGTGGTAGTGGCGGCCGGCCCCGGAGGTCATCCGGGACTAGGAAGCGCTAGCGAGCATGCCGGCCCTGTCGGGCCTCTAGGCAGGCAGCCCGGTCCCATCCTTCGCGGACTTGGGCAGTGTCCTAGACCGGTGCCGGCAGGAGCTGGCCCAGTTTGCGGAGGCGGGGGATGCCGCCCTTCAACATGTAGAGGGAAGCTGGCACTTTTGCCTTAGAGTTTTCAGTGGGGGCGCGTGAGCGCACCCACTGGGTGTATCCCTTGAGATGCGGGCTAGCTGACCGGCTGACGGGTAGCCAGAACAGATCTCCTTGGAGGATGTCTTGACCTTTGCCCCCCTTTCTTGCGACAGGAGGGAGATTCTCTATGGTAGAAGCTGTTTGCGGAAGCGGTCGCTATTCATGACCGCGACAAACATGGGTTCTACCACCAGGAGGAGGAGATGGTGCGCGTGCAAGGTAGGTTGCACTTTGTAGGAGCGGCATATAGCCCCGGGAATCGACTGATGTTGGTTGCGTCTTGCAGGCGAGCTGGCCACCCTCCGGGGAGAGAAGACTGCATTTGTTGCCGAACAAGACCAGCTAACACGGGACGTCTAGGCGGCCACGCAGGAGACGGACCGGCTAGCCGCGCTGCTGGTCGACGAGGAGGCGGCCCGGGACCGGCTCAAGGCCGAGGCGGCAAAGGAGGTGGTGGCATGGGAGGCGGTCGTCAAGGAGGCGCCTGACGCCGCCCTAAGGACCACCGCCCTTTAAGGCGAGGTGACCCGCCTTGATAAGACGCTCGAGGAGGTCAAGGGTTCCCTCGCCACCTTGGAGGCGGCCCGGAAGTCGGAGCGCGAGGCAGCACTCCACTTTGCCATTGGGGTGGACGACGCGATCGAAGGTAGGTGCCAATCTCTCTCTTTCCCCAGCCAGTTGCTCTTCCCTTTGCCATTTTTCATGCTTCATCATTCTTTTTCTTTCCTTCTCTTCTCCTTCCTTCCAGGGCGTTTCCCGGAAACTCATCGCTGCGCTGCGTGCGCCGTCGAGGAGCACCAGGAATACCTTCGGGAGTGTGGTTGCCCCATCGAGGAGAACGTCGCGTGGGACATGGATGAGATTGGGATCGCCGTCGAGATGCAGATGACCCATCTCGAGTGGAGCGTGGAGCGGCTCAAGACCGCCGGCAAGGAGGTCATCGCCGCGCTGTGGCTGGGCCACGGGGGAGCTCCGACGCACCTCGTGGATCAGTGGCTGGAGCATGTCGTACCCCGCCTCGAGGCCTGGAAGGCATCGGCCACCCGAGCCATGGCGCAGATGGTGCTCCGGTTCGTGACGTCTTGGTACCGTAGCGTGGACCTGGGCCGGCTGCGACCATGCGGGACGTGTCGGCCGCAGAGTGGGAGGCCCACGAGCCGGCCCTTATCCAGCGGGCCAACGAGCTCGCGTCATACGTTGACGTAGGCGAATTCCTGTCGACCCTTGGCGAGGATGGGGAGCCTTTGCTCGAGGACTCCTTCGGAAATCCCTCACGTCCCGCGGATGACGAAGTCACCGACGAGAGCACCGACTCGAGTGGCGAGACGGCCGAGACCGAGGAGCCCAGCTCGAAGGCCAAGGAGGCCGACCCAAAGACTGCAACCACCTCCAAGGCGAGGACCAAGCCGCCTCGCGACGCGCTGGCTGGGGGCATGCCAGCTGGCGACGCGTCGGTGGCCTAAGCCCCCGGGCATATTTTTTATCTTCTTTTTTCCCTACATGTAAAAACTTGAATCCACCCACTGGGGTGTTTGTGTAACGAACCGAATGCTGGCCATGGGCCATTTTTGCCTTAATATTTATGCCATGAATATTCCGTTGTGATTGCCTTGTGACTCATGCCGCCTCATCCTTATCCCTTTTCGCCTGCCTCGACTCTTTCCATTTCTACTCCTTTCCCCCTTTGGTTTTGGCCCTACCAGCCCAACAGCCTGGAGCCGGTCTGTAGCTGGGTCGGGGCGTCCGCCTCGGGGGAGCCGGTTCAAAACTTAGGAATCGCGATGGTTTTTTGGGCTAAGTAGAGTGGTAGAGACACAGCGAGGGTCCGGCTGGGCCCTAAAGGGGTCTCCCTTTGTTTCGACCTTTCGTGTGAGCCAAACCTTGCCGCCCCGGGGCCCCGTCAGCCGGACAGCCGGGGGCCGGTTCTGTAGCTGGTAAGGGTGGGGAAGTTTGGCCGGTTCACGCTACGTAGCTGTTTTTCAGAGAGGCGCTTCTAGGCCCAACCGGCTAGCCCCCGGGCCCAGGAGCCAGGCCGGGGAGCTGGTGACTGAGGAACGCTATTGAAAAAAATGAAACGGGGCACGCCCCAAGAGACGGCTTGCGGTGCCCATTGCATTCATAAGCCCAAA
This sequence comes from Hordeum marinum, assembly GCA_022496015.1. Lineage (NCBI taxonomy): Eukaryota > Viridiplantae > Streptophyta > Magnoliopsida > Poales > Poaceae > Hordeum > Hordeum marinum. The sequence continues at coordinate 289,218,119 of CM039672.1, read as the reverse complement.
ATGACGGGGATACATACATACATTGATTTTCCTCAGCAGTAAAATGGGCGCAAGAGCGCTGCGTTCCATGGGCGCTCCGTTTCTTCACTAGAAGCATCTCTTTTGCACTTCTGCGGCTTCTGGGCGTCTATCAGGTAGTACGCGCTATTGCGTAGCGCCTTGTTGATGATGAACGGGCCCTCCCATGGGGAGGACGGCTTGTGCTGTCGGGAGGTTCGCTAGAACTGTCTAAGGACCAGGTCCCTCTCGCGGAACGAGAGTGGCCGGATCCGCTTGTTGTGGTAGTGTCGGAGCTTCTGCTGGTAGATCGACGTCCAGCTCAAGGCCACTTCGTGAGCTTCCTCGAGTAGATCGACGCCATCTTCTCTTGCCTCCTTTGCATCCTTCTCCATGTACAGGGTGACCCAAGGCGAATCGAACTCGATGCCGGTGGGGATGATCGCCTCGGACCCATACACGAGGAAGAAGGGAGTGTAGCCAGTTGACCGGTTCGGGGTGGTCCTGAGACTCCAAAGGACGGTCGGCAGCTCGCTGACCCAGCAGCCAACTTACCTTACCAACGGCGTCACGAGCCGGGGCTTGATGCCGGATAGGATGAGGTCGTTCGCCCTCTCGACCTGGCCATTGGACTGCGGATGAGCGGCGGAGGACAGGTCGAGCCGGATTCCTTGCTTGGAGCAGAAACACGCGAGTGCGCCCTTGGCAAAGTTGGTGCCGTTATCGGTGATGATGTTGTGGGGAACGCCGTAGCGTACTGTGATGTCGTTGATGAACCGGACAGCTGTGGGTCGTCCAACTTCTTGATTGGTCGTGCCTCGATCCACTTGGTGAATTTGTCGATGGCCACCGGTAAGTGTGTCATGCCGCCTTGAGCGGTCTTGAATGGGCCCACCATGTCCGGGCCCCAAATGGCGAAAGGCCACGAGAGGGGGATGGTTTGGAGAGTCGTTGCTGGCAGGTGGCTTTGCACGCTGAAGCGTTGGCAGCCCTCGGACTCTTCGACCAATTTCTTGGCCGCGTCGAGAGCCGTCGGTGAGAAGAAGCCGTGGCGGAAAGCCTTGGCCACTAGGGTCCGGGAGGCAGCATGATGCCCACACTCGCCCTGATGAATGTCAAGGAGGATCTCCAGACCCCTTTTCAGCTCGACGCATCGCTGGAAGACGCCGGTGGTGCTGCGGTGGACGAGCTCGTTGTTGATGATGCAGTAGGCCATGGCCAGAGCCTCATCCGGAGGCAGATCGCCCCGCAGAAGGAATGGTAAGATGGCTTGGGCCCACTAGGGGGCCACAACGGCGGCCGGCTCAGGAGCCCCCGGGACTAGTTGATTAGTCCCCAGGACCAGTTCGCTAGCTCCCTGGGCCGGCTCGGGAGCCCCCCAGGCTGGTTGGCTAGCCCCCGGGTTTGGCTCGCCAGCCTCCAGGGCTGGTTGGCTGGTAATCACCATAATGGCTGTGCCACCGGGGCTGGCCGCCTCAGGCGCCGCAAGTTCGATCAAAGCCTACTAGGCGGCTAATGATTCGAGGGCCGGCGGTGAAGTTGCTGGAGAGGCGGCCGAGGCCGTCGATGGGCCGGCGACACCCGCCGACACGAAGATTGACTCAAATTCTGGGGAAGGCTTGATCGACGGCTTGAGCAGGCGTTCGAGGGAGACGCTGGCTTGGATGGAGTCGGAGTCCCATTCACCAGAGACTTGCTGCACCACGAGGTCGGAGTCGTCGAAGCAGAGGACACGCCTGATGCCGATCTCCTTGGCGACCGGAGGCCATGGACGATGGCCTCGTACTCAGCCACGTTGTTGGATGCGGCGAAGTGGATCTGTAGGGCGTATTTGAGCTGATCACCTTTCTGGGAGGAGAGGACTATGCAGGCACACAAGTCGGTCCTCATTTTCGAGCCGTCGTAGTGCATGCGCCAATGCGTGGAATCTGGGGGAGGCGGGATGAACTCCGTCGCCGCCCAGTCGAGGAGGAAATCCCCAACGCCTGTGACTTGATGGTGGTTCTTGGTTCGTACTAGATCTCATGATCGGCAAGGGCGATGACTCACTTGGCGATCCGCTCGGTGGAGTCCCGGCCGCTCATGATCTCGCCAAGCGGGGCCGTGCTCACCACGGGAATGGTATGCTCTTGGAAGTATTGCTTGACCTTCTTGGCGGCGAAGTATACGCCATAGCACATCTTTTTATAGTGGGGGTAGTTCTGCTTGGACGCGGAGAGGACCTCACTGAGGTAGAGGACGGGTCGCTGGACCGGCAGGTACTTGCCCTCCTCCGTCCGCTCGACCACCAGAACGACGCTGATGATGCGGGCGGTCACCGCGATGTAGGAGAGCAAGGGTTCCTTCTCAGCCGGCGCGGCCAGGATGGGCGCGCGGGTGAGATCCTTCTTAAGGCCGTGGAAGGCCTCATCTGCCTCATCAGGCCAGTCGAAGGCGTCCGGCCTCTTGGTTTGACCCGGCTCGATCAGAGTTGTCTTGCGAAGGAGCCCATAGAGGGGCAGGGCCTTCTCTCCCAGTCAGTTTATGAACCGGCTGAGCGAGGCGAGGCAGCCGGTGAACTTCTATACGTCGCGGAGCCGGGTCGGTTTCGGCCTGCGCTCGATCGCGCTAATCTTCTTAGGGTTAGCTTCAATGCTGCGGGCGGACACGAAGAAACCCAAGAGTTGTCCGGCAGGGACGCCGAAGACAAACTTCTCTGGGTTGAGCTTGATCTTGTACTCGCCTAGGTTTGCGAAGGTCTCCCGAAGGTCATCGAGGAGGCTGAAGTGCTTCTTGGTTTTGACAACGATGTCATCGACGTAGACGTGGACGTTCCTGCCTGTCTGAGGCAGGAGGCACTTCTGCATGCATCGTTGGAAGGTGGCGCCAGCATTCTTCAGGCCAAAGGACATGGTGATGTAGCAGTAGGCCCCGAAGGGCGTGATGAAGGAGGTCTTGAGCCGGTCTTCAGGATCCAACTTGATCTGATGGTAGCCTGAGTAGGCGTCTAGGAATGACAGCAAGTCGCAGCCGACCGTGGAGTCGATGACTTGATCGATCTTCGGCAGGGCAAACGGGTCCTTAGGACATGCCTTGTTCAGGCTAGTGTAGTTGATGCACATGCGCCAGGTCTTGTTCCTCTTCGGCACCAGGACTGGGTTGGCCAGCCAGTCCGGGTGGAATACTTCCATGATGAACCCGGCTGCGAGCAGCCGGGCGATCTCTTCGCCTATAGTACGTCGCTTCTCTTCGGAGAAGCGGTGTAGGGGTTGCTTTACTGGCTTGACGTCCGGCCGGACGTGGAGTTTGTGCTCGGCGAACTTCCTTGAAACACCCGGCATGTCCTTGGGGGAGCGTGCAAAGATGTCTCGATTCTCACGAAGGAAGTCAACGAGCTCGCCTTCCTATTTGCTGTTCAGGCGGGAGCCGATGGTGATGCACTAAGCCTGGTTGGTCGGGTCGAGCGGGATCTGCTTGGTGTCCTTGGATGGCTGGAAGGAGACCTCACCGGTGGATTGCGAGGGTGGAGCCGGCATGACCGGCTGGCTGGCAGCAAGGGCCACGAGCCGGTTGAGCTATCGTTTCTCCTCGGCGATCTCTATGGCCTCGGCCAGCTGGCTGCCGTCTCGAGCGCATTCAAGCGACATCTTGTAGTCTCCCTTGATGGTGATGATCCCCTTTTGTCCCGGCATCTTGAGCTTGAGGTAAGCACAATGGGGGACCGCCATGAAGTTGACAAGAGCTGGCCAGCCGAACAATGCGTGGTAGGGGCTCTCAAGGTCCACGACCTCGGACAGCACTGGCTCGCTGTGCAAATGACCGGGTCCGCCGAAGAGGATGTCGAGCGTGATCTTGACGACAGGGGAGCAAGACTTCCCAGGCGCGATGCCATGGAAAACCATCCGGCTCACCTACGTGTCTTCTATCTTCAGCCCCAGCTTATGCATCGTGTCTTGGTAGAGAATGTTGATGCTGCTGCCGCCATTTATCAGCACCCGCAAGAAGCGGCAGGCTCGTTCCTTGGTGGCGATGGTGGGGTCGAGGACCAAGGCGTAACTACCGGGATTTGGCATCACGGTAGGGTGATCGGCCGGGCTCCAAGTGACCGGCTTCTCCGACCAGTGCATGAACTGGGGAGTTGCCGGCATGGTGGTGTTCACCTCACGGCGGAGCTGGCGCTGAGCATGTTTGCCCATCTCTTCACTAGTGAAAACGACGTAGCAACCGTCCTGGATGGGGAATTGGTCGATCAGACGACCGTCATTCGGAGCCGTTGCCGACGCCGGGGCGGTCGCTTGGACCGGGGCCAGCTTGCGGGCTGGCTGCACGGGAGGAGCGGGAAGGCCATCCCCCCGGACCAATCGCTGTGAGAAGCTGCACTGCAGGAGCGTGTGCATAGAGGGCTTGGCCCCTGAATGGTTCTTGCAGGGGAGATCAAGCATTTGCTCGAAGGTGACCTTCGGCTGCCAGGTAGCCTTGCCGGTGCGCTGGCGCTGGCCGGAAGGCTGGGCAGCCGGCTCTTGATCCTCGACAGTATTGACCTGCCGGCTCCCGTAGCGGGGATCCGTCTAGTCGTTCTTGCGCTTGTTGTTCTGCGGCTATCGGTTGTCGGCAGCCGGCCGGGTCATGGCCGGCGTTGTCATTGCCTTCGCGGGCGGGGTCGTCTTGACCCGGATGGCTGAATCGGTCATGGCGTATTTTTCAGCCTTGGTCATGAGCTCGGTGAGCGTGGCTGGCTCGGAGCACAGGAGCTTGTGCTTGACATGGGTGTTGTCCCGGCAGCCCTCGATAAAGTACTGCACGGCTTGGACCTCGTGCATCCCCTCGCAAGAGTTGCGGAGCTTGGTCCACCGGGTGAGGTAGTCGCGGAGGAACTCGTCCGGCCCCTGAACGCACATGGCAAGTTCACGGGGATGGTCGGGCCGCTTGTAGGTGCCGATGAAGTTGCGGACGAAGGCCTCTTTGAAGTCCATCCAAGTGTTGATGCTGCCGGCCGCCAGGCTGTTGAGCCAGGTGCGGGCCGAGCCGATCAGCATAAGGGGGGCGTAGAGAACGGCTATGCGCTTATTCCCCCTGGCGATACCCACCGCGGTGGTGTAGTCGATCATCCAGTCTTCGGTTTTCGCGGCCCCGTTATATTTCGGGGTGTCCCTAGGGAGTGTGTAGCCGGTTGAGAACGGCTCGATGCGAATCTGGGGGCCGAAGCAGGCCGCACCAATCGAGCCCTCCTCCTTGAGAAGGGTAGATTGCGTGAGTTTGTCGATGCGGTTGCGGGTGTCGTTCTTGCTGCGGAGGACGCGCGGTCCGAGCCGAGCCGAGAGTTCGGGGCGGATGGTGGGCGGCGCCGACTGCCGCGACTCACGACTCGGAGGCAGCATGCGCCCCTGGCTGCGCCGACTACCGGATGCCGGTGCTTCATGGTGGCGGCCGCTCCAAGGCGGCTCGTTGGTGCACCGGCTGCTAACAGCTGGTTGCTCACTCCCCGGCGTCTGAGAGGGCCGGGGTTTATTTTCTTCGGCCCAGCGGCTAGAAACGTGAGGGGAGAAGGAGTACTGGGCCGCCTGGCAGCCGACAGTTCCCGTGCCCACGCGCTCGGGCCGGGGGCCTTTAGTGGTGGCGCCACCCGTTGTGAACAGATGCTGTTGTGCGTCAGCAGCATCGATGAGCTCCTTGATGTGGCACTCATGGGCGACACGCTCTTCGCCCTCCAAGGTAGCCAATTCCTCGTAGGCCACCTTGAGAGCCCACAGGTTAGCCACGGGGGTGTTGTAGACGGGCATTTTGTCGCCGACGATTTCGGCGACCATGCGACCGCGGTCGCGCACAGCCCCATGCCGACTGGGCTCGGTGCTAGCCTGTCCGTAGGCGGAAGCGTACTCCCATTGTGCCGCCTCCATGCGACACCACGTGGCCATGAGGGTGGTGGCATCCTCGAAAAGGATGCGCCGAGCCGCCTCGAGATCGGCCGCGGCAGTGTCGGGGTTCGCCGTCAGGGCGATCGGAGTGCTCAAGCCTTGGAGGGCCGCACCGAGCGGGTCGGACGTGCTGACGCAGGCAGCGGTAGCCACGATGCGTGCCTATCCGTATGTGGTGGAGGAAGTGATGGCCATCACCCCAATGCGATCATTGGACCCGCTGGGCTGAGCCGCAGCGACTGCGCCCACTGCTGTGGGTGGGCCAGCACAGACAAGCACCCCCGCGGGGTACTCGTCAGCGGCCGGAGCCTCGGCGAGGTTGAGCCTGCCTAAGCGCTTGGTGAGCGCGTCGATGTCAGTCGTAAGGCCGACAGAGTTGCCCGCAACGCGTGATGAGGAAAGCCCCACGAGCTTCCCACGGTCTCACTAGGACGAGCGGCGATAGCGGGGAATGGCGAGGGGTCCCGCCCGGAGAATGAATCCGGCCAGCGCCGCATACGGCCCCACGGTGGGCGCCAAAAATCGTCGTTTTCTCACGACAGATGCCAGGGGGTGGCTTATCGTGAGTGGTTGGGGCCAAAGGATGCCGACGGGCTTCGGGTGTGAGATTAGGCACAAGCGATGGTGACACATGATTAACCCAGGTTCAGGGCCCTCCGTGGGAGGTAACACCCCTAGTCCCGCTTGGTCTAGTTGGATTGATGGGTATGTGTACAAGGATGCTCCTGGAGCTGTGTCTAGAGGAGGAAGAAGGAGGAGCCGGCTCGTCTTCCTCTGCTACTAGAGGAGGGAATGAGAGTTCTGTGGGTGCATGTGTGAGACCATTCATCCGTCCCCATTGCATGGGGGTCTCGGGGGATTTTATAGGCCAACCCCCTGGCTCTTACAATATGTAATAAGTACAATGGTGGGGGACCCGGATGGCAGTCTCTCCGACTGGCCAGAGGGTCCTGCCGCTCACGCCGTCTTGTCATGGGCAAGGCCCGCCGGCCGAGCGGTCCCATCTCCCATTGGGGCCCGCCAGCCGGCTCTGTGATTGGTTCTCGCTCACCTGCCGCGGCACGGGGCGCCCGGGGGGCGTCATCTACCGCCAGCCGGCCGAAGTTTCCAGTACGGCCAGCAGCATTGTAGCCACGCCGGGGCAGGTAATCAAGTGGCGAGGGCATGCCCGTTGTACCGGTCACGTCGCGTTGTGGTACCTGTGTGCAGAGGGACGGGACGGGGCATGTCCGTCCCGATGTCAACAGAAGAGCCGGCCCGTGGGCAGCCGTCCGCGCCCAAATGGCCAAGGGCCCAACCGGCTCCTTGAACAGACGGCCGGGGCGCCAGCCGGCACTAGCTAGCGCTGAATGTCCTCCAGCCAGCCGCGTAGTTTTTCTTCGAAGCGAAAAGGGGGAAGACCCCAATTCTTTGGCCTACCTAGGGGTATAAACCCCGTCAACACTATTTCCATAAATTGCTAGAGACTGTTCTGTTTGGGCAGATTGTTGTCATAGTTTTGTTATCTACTTATCCTATAGTTTCCATAGCCTATATTGGTAGATATGAATTGTGGAAATTATAGTATATAGTACGTAATGTTTGATATTATTATGCAACTTGTCTTGGCAATACATAAAGAGTTGATTAATTATTATGTGTGTTGGAAATGTGCCCTAGAAGCAATAAATAAAGTGTTTATTATTGTATTTCCTTGTTCATGATAATCATTTATTATCCATGCTATAATTGTATTAATTGGAAACATGAATACATGTGTGGATACATAGACAAACACAATGTCCCTAGTATGCCTCTAGTGAACTAGCTCGTTGATTGAAAGATGGTTAAGGTTTCCTAGCCATGGACATGAGATGTCATTTGATAACGGGATCACATCATTAGGAGACTGATGTGATGGACAAGACCCAAACTACGAACGTAGCTTATGATCGTATCAGTTTATTGCTACTGTTTTCTGCATGTCAAGTATATGTTCCTATGACCATGAGATCATGCAACTCACAGATATCGGAGGAGTACCTTGTGTGTATCAAACGTCGCAACGTAACTGGGTGACTATAAAGGTGCTCTACAGGTGTCTCCGAGGGTGTTTATTGAGTTGGCATGGATCAAGACTGGGATTTGTTACTCCGTGTGACAGAGAGGTATCTTAGGGCCCACTCGATAATACAACATCACAATAAGCCTTGCAAGCAATGTGACTAAGTGTTGCTCACGGGATCTTCTATTACGGAACGAGTAAAGAGACTTGCCAGTAACGAGGTTGAACTAGGTATGGAGATACCGACGATCGAATCTCGGGCAAGTAACATACCGAAGAATAAAGGGAACTTCATACGGGATTAACTGAATCCTTGACATAGAGGTTCGACCGATAAAGATCTCTGTAGAATATGTAGGAATCAATGTGGACATCCAGGTCCCGTCATTGGTTATTGACCATAGATGTGTCTCGGTCATGTCTACATAGTTGTCGAACCCGCAGGGTCTGCACACTTAAGGTTTGGTGACGTTTCAGTAGTATAGAGTTATGTATGGTGGTGACCGATGTTTGCTAGGAGTCCCGGATGAGATCATGGACGTCACGAGGAGCTCCGGAATGGTCCGGAGGTAAAGATTCATATATAGAAAGTCCTGTTTTGGTCGCCGGAAAAGTTCTGGGCTTATCGGTAGTGTACCGGAAGTGCCGGTAGTGTACCAGGAGACCTCCGGGAGGGGTATTTCGACCCAAGAAGCTTCATGGGCTGTGGGACAGTGAATATAAGCCCTTGGTGTGCTGGTGGAAACTCCCACACAAGGCCCATGTAGATGGAGAAGAAAACCCAAAAAGGAAAAAGGTGGAAAAAGGCAAAAAGGAAAAAAAAGGATGAATCCTAATCCTACTAGGAGTGGAGGAGGTGGACTCCTCCTCTCCTAGTTCGGCCAAAGCCTAGGAGGCTTGTAGGCCAAGCTTCCTCCTCTCCTCCTCTCCTCCTATATATACTGATGGTATTGAGGGTTTTTGCACTAGATTTTCAGCCACGTGCTACCCGTTCCTCCAGTGCATAGTTTCTCCTCTAGATCGGTTTTTTGCAGTGCTTAGGCGAAGCCCTGCCAAAATTACTCCACCACCATTGCCGGAGCACCGTCAGGCTGCCGGAGAACTCTTCTTCCTCTCCACTCCTTCTTGCTGGATCAAGACGGTGGAGATCGTCATCAAGCTCTACGTGTGCTGAACGCAGAGGTGCCATCCGTTCGGTGCTAGATCGGAAGGATCGTGATCAAGTTCGCAGGACGGATCGTGATTGGATCGCGGGACGGTTCGTGATTGGATCGCGGGACACACAGCGATTTGGATCGCGAAGACGTTCGACTACACCAACCGCGTTTCTTAACGCTTCCCGCTTAGCGATCTACAAGGGTATGTAGATCCACTCTCCCTCTCGTAGATGCTCATCACCATGGATAGATCTTCGTGTGCGTAGGAAAATTTTTGTTTCCCATGCAACATTCCCCAACAGTGGCATCATGAGCTAGGTCTATGTGTAGATGAGATCTCGAGTAGAACACAAAAGGTTTGTGGGCATTGATGCTTAGATTGCTTCCTCCCTTGGTCGGATTTTGGTTCAGCGGTATTGTGAGATGAAGCGGCCCGTACCAACATTACTCGTACGCTTACGAGAGACCGGTTCCCTCGACGCAACTTGTTGCCTAGATGGCTTGCGGGTGGCAGTTTCTCTCACTTTAGTTGGATCAGATTCAACAAAGGCGGTCCTTAAGAAGGTTGAAAAGCAAATTATGTATCACTTGTGGTTTATGCGTAGGTGAGAATTGTTCTTGCTAGAAACCCGCAGCAGCCACATAAAACATGCAACAACAATTAGAGGACGTCTAACTTGTTTTTGCAGGGTATGTTGTGATGTGACATGGCCAATTACATGATGTCATATATGTGGTGTATGAGATGATCATGTGATGTATAGAATTTCACGACTTGCATGTCGATGAGTACGGCAACCGGTAGGAGCCATAGGGTTGTCTTTAATTATTGTATGACCTGCGTGTCAATCATTAAGCGCTATGTAATGCTTTACTTTATCGCTAAACGGTAGCAATAGTAGTACAAGCATGCAGGGCGTGACAACCTCGATGGCGACACGTTGATGGAGATCAAGATGATGGAGATCATGGTGTCGTGCCGGTGACAATGAAGATCATGTCGATGCTTTCAAGATGGAGATCTAAAGCACAAGTTCATGGCCATATTATGTCACTTATGAATTGCATGTGATGTTAATCCTTTTATGCACCTTGTTATGCTTAGTACGACGGTAGCATTATAAGGTGATCCCTCACTTAAATTTCAAGATAAAATGGTGTTCTCCCCGAGTGTGCACCGTTGCGAAAGTTCGTCGTGTTGAGACACCACGTGATGATCGGGTGGGATAGACTCTACGTTCACATACAACGGGTGCAAGCCAGTGTTGCACACACAGAACACTCGGGTTAAACTTGACGAGCCTAGCATGTACAGACATGGCCTCGGAACACAAGAGACCGAAAGGTTGAACATGAGTCATATAGTAGATATGATCAACATAATGATGTTCACCATTGAAGCCACCTCAACTCACGTGATGATCGGACTTGAGTTGGTGGATTTGGATCATGTGACACTCAAATGACCTGAGGAATGTCAATTTGAGTGGGAGCTTTAGTAATTTGATTAACTAAACTCATTATCTTGAACAATAGTCTAAGTGAACTTTGCATATTTATGTTGTAGATCAATGGCTCGCGCAGTAGCACCCCTGAATTTTAATGCGTTCCAAGAGAAAGCTAAACTGAAAGATGATGGAAGTAACTTTGTTTACTGGGCCCGTAATTTAAGGATTATCCTCACGGCTTCCCAGAAATCATATGTCCTTGATGCACCGCTTGGTGACCAACCAGAAGACATGACCTCCGAAGACGTTAAGAACGCTTGGGAGGCACGTACTGGAGATTACTCAATAGTTCAGTGTGCAAAATTGTATGGCTTAGAACCGGGACTTCAAAGACGTTTTGAACGTCATGGAGCATATGAGATGTTCCAGGAGTTGAAGTTTATCTTTGAGAAGAACGCCTGGCTCGAGAGGTATGAAACCTCCGATAAGTTATATGCTTGCAAGATGGAGGAGAACGGGTTTATCAGTGAACATATACTCAGAATGTCTGGGTATTCAACTCGTCTAGTGGAGTTGGGAATTTCCCTTCCGCCAGAGGCGATCACTGACAGAGTTCTTCAATCACTGCCACCTAGTTACAAGAGCTTTGTGATGAACTATAACATGCATGGGATGAAGAAGTTAGTCGCCGAGCTGTTTGTGATGCTAAAAGTCGCTGAGTCTGAAATCCAGAAAGAACATCAAGTGTTGATGGTCAATAAAACCACTAGTTTCAAGAAAAATGGCAAAGTCAAGGGCAAGGGCAAGAAGGGTAAAACCAAGAAGGATGGCAAAGCAGTTGCTACTCCTGCAAAGAAGCCCAAGCATGGACCCAAGCCAGAAACTGAGTGCTTTAATTGCAAAGGAACTGGTCACTGGAAGCGGAACTGCCCCAAGTACCTGGCTGACAAGAAGGCGGCTAACGACAAACAAGGTATATATGATATACATGTTATTAATATGTACCTTACTAGCTCTCGTAGTAGTGCCTGGGTATTTGATACCAGTTCAGTTGCTCACATTTGCAACTCAAAGCAGGAACTAGGGAATAAATGAAGGCTGGCAAAGGACGAAGTGACGATGCGAGTGGGAAATGGTTCCAAGGTTGATGTGATTGCCGTCGGCACGCTCTCTCTTCGATTACCATCGGGATTAGTGATGAACCTGAATAATTATTATTTAGTGCCTGCATTAAGCATGAACATTATATCTGGATCTTGTTTATTGCGAGATGGTTACTCATTTAAATCAGAGAATAAAGGTTGTTCTATTTATATGAGTAATATCTTTTATGGTCATGCACCCAATGTTAGGGTTTATTCATATTGAATCTTGATAGTGATGACACACATGTTCATAACATTGATGCCAAAAGATGTAGAATTGATAATGATAGTACCACTTTCTTGTGGCACTGCCGTTTAGGTCATATTGGTGTAAAACGCATGAGGAAGCTCCATGCTGATGGACTTTTGGAGTCACTTGATTTTGAATCACTTGACACATGTGAACCAAGCCTTATGGGCAAGATGACTAAAACGCCGTTCTCTGGAACAATGGAATGGGCGAGTGACTTATTGGAAATCATACACACTGATGTGTGCGGTCCAATGAATGTTACAGCGCGTGGTGGATATCGTTATTTTCTCACCTTCACTGATGACTTAAGTAGATATGGGTATATTTACTTAATGAAACACAAGTCTGAAACGTTTGAAAAGTTCAAGCAATTTCAGAGTGAAGTTGAGAATCATCGTAACAAGAAATTAAGTTCCTGCGATCTGATCGAGGAGGTGAATATCTGAGTTATGAGTTTGGCAGTCACTTAAGACAGTGTGGAATTGTTTCACAGTTGACACCGCCCGGAACACCACAACGTAATGGTGTGTCCGAACGTCGTAATCAAACCTTATTAGATATGGTGCATTCTATGATGTCTCTTGCTGATTTGCCACTATCGTTTTGGGGTTATGCATTAGAGATAGCTGCATTCACTTTAAATAGGGCACCATCAAAACCGTTGAGACGACGCCATATGAACTGTGGTTTGGCAAGAAGCCAAAGTTGTCGTTTCTTAAAGTTTGTGGATGTGATGCTTATGTCAAAAAGCTTCAGCCTAAAAATTTGGAACCCAAAGTGGAGAAATGCGTCTTCATAGGATACCCAAAAGAGACAGTCGGGTATACCTTCTATCTCAGATCCGAAGGCAAAGTGTTTGTCGCTAAAAATGGAACATTTCTTGAGAAAGAGTTTCCCTCGAAAGAATTGAGTGGGAGGAAAATACAGCTTGATGAGGTTATTGAACCTTTACTTCAACCAGAAAGTAGCGCAGCGCAGAAAGATGTTTCTGTGGAACCTACGACGGTAGAAGAGGAAGTTAATGATGATGATCATGAAGCTTCGGATCAAGCAGCTATTGAACCTTGTAGGTCGACAAGGCCGCATACTACCCCTGAGTGGTACGGCAACCCTGTCTTGGAGGTCATGTTGTTGGACAACAATGAACCTACGAGTTATGGAGGAGCAGTGATGGGCCCGGATTCCGAGAAACGGTTAGAGGCCATGAAATCCGAGATGGGATCCATGTATGAAAACAAAGTATGGACTTTGGAAGTATTACCTGAAGGGCAAAAGGCCATTCAGAACAAATGGATCTTGAAGAAGAAAACAGACACGAACGGTAATGTCACCGTCTATAAAGCTCGACTGGTGGCAAAGGGTTTTTCACAAGTTCAAGGAGTTGACTACAATGAGACTTTCTCACCCGTAGCGATGCTTAAGTCTGTCAGAATCATGTTAGCAATAGCTGCCTATTTCGACTATGAAATTTGGCAGATGGATGTAAAAACAGCGTTCCTCAACGGGTTCCTTGAGGAAGAGTTGTATATGATGCAACCCGAAGGTTTTGTCGATCCAGAGAATGCTGACAAAGTTTGCAAACTCCAGCGATCCATTTATGGACTGGTCCAAGCATCTCGGAGTTGGAATAAGCTCTTTGATGAGGTGATCAAAGCGTTTGAGTTTATACAAGTTTACGGAGAAGCTTGTATTTACAAGAAAGTGAGTGGGAGCTCTATAGCGTTTCTAGTATTATATGTGGATGACATATTGCTGATTGGAAACAATATAGAAATCCTGGAAAGCGTGAAGGAATATTTGAACAAGAGTTTTTCAATGAAGGACCAAGGAGAAGCTTCTTTCATATTAGGCATTAAGATCTATAGAGATAGATCGAGACGCTTAATAGCACTTTCACAGAGCACATACCTTGATAAAGTTTTGAAGAACTTCAAAATGGAACAGTCCAAGAAGGGGTTCTTGTCTGTATTAAAAGGTGTGAAGTTGAGTAAGACTCGATGCCCAGTAACTGCAGAAGATACAGAAAAGATGAGTGTCATCCCCTATGCTTCAGCCATAGGCTCTATCATGTATGCAATGTTGTGCACAAGACCCGATGTCAGCCTTGCCATAAGTATGGTCGGAAGGTTTCAAAGTGATCCTGGAATGGAGCACTGGCAAGCGGTCAAGAATATCCTGAAGTACCTGAAAAGGACTAAGGAAATGTTTCTCGTTTATGGAGGTGATGAAGAGCTCGTCGTAAAGGGTTACGTCGATGCAAGCTTTGACACTGATCCGGACAACTCTAAGTCGCAAACCGGATACGTATTTATTCTTAACGGGGGAGCGGTAAGCTGGTGCAGTTCCAAGTAAAGCGTGGTAGCTGATTCTACGTGCGAAGCGGAATACATCGCAGCCTTGGAGGTGGCGAAGGAAGGTGTCTGGATGAAAGAGTTCATGACAAATCTTGGAGTAGTGCCCAGTGCACTGAATCCAATGAACCTATTATGTGACAACACTGGTGCCATTGCTCTGGCCAAGGAACCAAGGTATCACAAGAGGACCAGACACATAAAGCGACGCTTCAACTCCATCCGCGATTACATCTTGGAGAAAGACATAAATATTTGCAAAGTGCACACGGATCTGAATGTTGCAGATCCGTTGACTAAACCTCTTCCAAGGGCTAAACATGATCAACACCAGAACTGCATGGGTGTTCGATTCATTACAATGTAAATCACATAGTGATGTGAACTAGATTATTGACTCTAGTGCAAGCGAGAGACTGTTGGAAATGTGCCCTAGAGGCAATAAATAGTGTTTATTATTGTATTTCCTTGTTCATGATAATCGTTTATTATCCATGCTATAATTGTATTAATTGGAAACATGGATACATGTGTGGATACATAGACAAACACAATGTCCCTAGTATGCCTCTAGTGAACTAGCTCGTTGATTGAAAGATGGTTAAGGTTCCCTAGCCATGGACATGAGATGTCATTTGATAATGGGATCACATCATTAGGAGAATGATGTGATGGACAAGACCCAAACTACGAACATAGCTTATGATCGTGTCAGTTTATTGCTACTGTTTCCTGCATGTCAAGTATATGTTCCTATGACCATGAGATCATGCAACTCACAGATATCGGAGGAGTACCTTATGTGTATCAAACGTCGCAACGTAACTGGGTGACTATAAAGGTGCTCTATAGGTGTCTCCGAGGGTGTCTGTTGAGTTGGCATGGATCAAGACTGAGATTTGTTACTCCATGTGATGGAGAGGTATCTCAGGGCCCACTCGGTAATACAACACCACAATAAGCCTTGCAAGCAATGTGACTAAGTGCTGATCACGGGATCTTGTATTACGGAACGAGTAAAGAGACTTGTGAGTAATGAGGTTGAACTAGGTATGGAGATACCGGCGATCGAATCTCGGGAAAGTAACATACCGAAAAACAAAGGGAACATCATACGGTATTAACTGAATCCTTGACATAGAGGTTCGACCGATAAAGATCTTCATAGAATATGTAGGAATCAATGTGGACATCTAGGTTCCGCCATTGGTTATTGACCGTAGAGGTGTCTCGGTCATGTCTACATAGTTGTCGAACCCGCAGGGTCTGCACACTTAAGGTTTGGTGACGTTTCGGTAGTATAGAGTTATGTATGGTCATGACCAAAGTTTGTTCGGAGTCCCAGATGAGATCTTGGACATCACGAGGAGCTCCGGAATGGTCCGGAGGTAAAGATTCATATATAGGAAGTCCTGTTTTGGTCGCCGGAAAAGTTCCGGGCTTATCGGTAGTGTACCGGGAGTGCCGGTAGTGTACCGGGAGACCTCCGGGAGGGGTATTTCGACCCAAGAGGCTTCATGGGCTGTGGGAGAGTGAATATCAGCCCTTAGTGGGCTGGTGGAAACTCCCACACAAGGCCCATGTAGCTGGAGAAGAAAACCCAAAAAGGAAAAAGGTGGAAAAAGGAAAAAAGGAAAAAAAAGGATGAATCCTAATCCTACTAGGAGTGGAGGAGGTGGACTCCTCCTCTCCTAGTTCGGCCGAAGCCTAGGAGGCTTGGAGGCCAAGTTGCCTCCTCTCCTCCTCTCTTCCTATATATACTGATGGTATTGAGGGTTTTTGCACTAGATTTTCAGCCACGTGCTACCCGTTCCTCCAGTGCATAGTTTCTCCTCTAGATCGGTTTTCTGCAGTTCTTAGGCGAAGCCCTGCCGGAATTACTCCACCACCATTGCCGGAGCGCCATTAGGCTGCCGGAGAACTCTTATTCCTCTCCACTCCTTCTTGCTAGATCAAGACGGTGGAGATCGTCATCAAGCTGTATGTGTGATGAACGCGGAGGTGCCGTCCGTTCGGTGCTAGATCGGAAGGATCGTGATCAAGTTCGCGGGACGTATCGTGATTGGATCGCGGGACGGTTCGTGATTGGATCGCGGGACGCATGGCGATTTGGATCACGAAGACGTTCGACTACATAAACTGCGTTTCTTAACGCTTCCCGCTTAGCGATCTACAAGGGTATGTAGATCCACTCTCCCTCTCATAGATGCTCATCACCATGGATAGATCTTCGTGTGCGTAGGAAAATTTTTGTTTCCCATGCAACGTTCCCCAACAATGTGTACTAACCTATCTCATGAGTTCTTTTTGAGTTTTGTGCAGATGAAGTTTTTGAGAATAGGTGAAACCGTGGTATGAGTGGATTGAATGAGATACAAAAGCTTAAGCTTGGGGATGCCCAAGGCACCCCAAGTAAATGTTTCAAGAACTCTCAAGCATCTAAGCTTGGGGATGCTACACATCCCTCCTCTCTTCATCAACAACTATCGGTTAGCCTATGTTGAGCCTATATTTTTATTCATTCACATGATGCATGCTATTCTTGGAGTGCTATTTTTCTTATGCTTGTTGTTTGAATAAAGTATTTAAGATATGAAAATATTTATTGAGGGAGAAAGAGTCCCCACATAGCTCCTTAATTGTTTGACTACTCATATCCTTCGAGAGTAGCTTGTCATTTTCTTATGTGCTTCACTTATATCTTTTGAGGTAGGCTATGTTACTCTAGTGCTTCACTTATATCTTTATAGAGCATGCTGGTGTTATATTTTATAGAAATTATTTAACTCTCATTCCTCACTTATATTATTTTTGAGAGTTTCCTAATACGGCATGGTAATTTTTTAGGTTATGAATTTAGTCCTAATATAATGGGCATCCAAGAGGGATATAATAAAAACTTTCATATTAAGTGCACTAAAAACTATGAGAAGTTGGATTCCTTGCATATAGTTTTGAAATAATATGGATGGTAATATGAGAGTCATGCTAGTGAGTAGTTGTCAATTGGAAGATATACTTGCGTTAAAGCTTGTGATTCTCGTAGCATGCACGTATGGTGAACCGTTATGTAACGAAGTCAGAGCATGATTTATTTCATGATTGTCAACCTTTGTGTGAGGGTCAGGAGCGCGTTATGGTTAACTCCTACCAACCTCTCCCCTAGGAGCATGCGTCTAATGCTTTGTTTGATAACTAATAGACTTTTGCAATAAGTATGTGAGTTCTTTATGACTAATGTTGAGTCCATGGATTATACGCACTCTCACCCTTCCATCTTTGCTAGCCTCTCTAGTACCGCGCAACTTTCACCTGTACACCAAACCTTCCTTCCTCAAAATATCCACCATATATTCCTCAAAAAAGCCACCATACCTACCTATTATGGCATTTCCATAGCCATTCCGAGATATATTGCCATGCAACTTCCACCATGTAGTTTTTCATGACTTGCATCATCACTTCATATTGCATACAGAGTCATATTTTGTCATAGGAATCGAGTTGTAATTTATTCTTCTTTGAGTTGTAAGTAAATAGAAGTGTGATGATTTTTCATTAATAGAGCATTGTCCCATGAGAGAAAAGGATGATGGAGGCTATGAGTCCCTCACAAGTTGGGATGAGTATCCAAACTTCACAAAAAAAAGAGGCCAGTGAAGCCCAAACAAAAAAAAGAGGCCAAAGAAGCCCACCAAAATAATAAAAGGAAAAAACGAAAAAAGGAAAAAATGAGAGAAAGAGAGAAGGGACAATTGCTACTACCATTTTTCACACTTGTGCTTCAAAGTAGCACCATGATCTTCATGATAAAGAGTCTCCTATTTTGTCACTTTCATATAACTAGTGGATATTCATTATGCACGACCACTTAGTTTTCTTTTTGAGATTTCATACACTTATATCTCTAAGTGCATTTGCTGCATGGCAATCCCTACTCACTCACATTGATATCTATTGACGGCCATCTCAATAGCCCGTTGATACGCCTAGTTGATGTGAGACTATCTTCTCCTTTTTCTCCTTGCACCTCCTCCATATTTTATTCCACCTATAATGCTATATCCATAGCTCATGCTCATGTATTGCATGCGAGTTGAAAAGATTTGAGAACACCAAAAGTGTGAAACAATTGCTTGACTTGTTCATCGGGGTTGTGCATGATTTAGATACTTTGTGTGGGGAAGATGGAGCATAACCAGATCATATGATTTTGTAGGGATAACTTTATAAGTCCATGTTATTTCGAAAGTACACGACTACCTTGTTGGTGTGCTCGAAGTATTACTTTTTTATGCCAATATTAGACTATTGTTTTGCACCTTACGGATCTGAATATTCATGCCACAATAAAGAATATTACATGGATAAATATGTTAGGGAGTATTCCACATCAAAAATTCTGTTTTTATCATTTACCTACTCGAGGACGAGTAGGAATTAAGCTTGGGGATGCTGATACGTCTCCAATGTATCTATAATTTTTGCTTGTTTCATGCTGCTATATTATCATGCTCGGATGTTTTACAATCATTTTACCACAACTTTATATTATTTTTGGGACTAACCTATTAACCTAGAGCCCTATGCCAGTTCCTGTATTTTCCGTGTTTTTGGGTTTTACAGGAAAGGAATATCAAACGGAATAAAATTTACGGTGATTTTTTTTGGACCAGAAGAGACCCACGGAGCATCGGAGTTGGGCCAGAAGACCCACAAGGCAGTCACAAGCCTCAAGGGTACGGCCACCCCCTGGTACGCCCTGTAGGCTTGTGACTCCCTCGTGGCCCATCGTGACTTATTTCCACCGCCATAAATTCCTATAAATACCAAAAAACCCAACACAGAACCTACATCGGGAGTTCTACCGCCGCAAACCTCTAGAGCCACGATAAACCAATCGGGAGCCTGTTTCGGCACCCTGCCAGAGGGGGAAACCATCACCAGAGGTCATCTCCATCATCCCGGCGCTCTCCATGATGAGGAGGGATTAGTTCACCCTCGGGGCTGACGATATGTACCAGTAGCTATGTGTTTGATATCTCTCTCTCATGTTCTTGAGATGGCACGATCTTGATGTACCGTGAGCTTTGTTGATATAGATTGAATCATTTGGAGTTTCATATGGAGTTTTCCCTTATCTATCTTGTTGTGATGAATTGAGTTTTCCCTTTGAAGTTTTCTTATCGGATTGAGTCTTTAAGGATTTGAGAACACTTGATGTATGTCTTGCGATGGGATAACCGTGGTGACAATGGGATGTTCTATTGATCCACTTGATGTATGTTTTGGTGATCAACTTGCGGGTTCCCTGACCTTGGGAATCTATGCATAGGGGTTGGCACACGTTTTTGTCTTGACTTTCCAGTAGAAGCTTTGGGGTACTCTTTGAAGTTCTTGTGTTGGATTGAACATGATAAATCTGAAATTATGTGATGCATATCATATAATCGAGCCCATGGGTACTTGTAGTGACATTGGAGCATCTAGGTGACATTAGGGTTTTGGTTGATGTGTATCTTAAGGCGTTATTTTAGTACGAACTCTAGGGCTGTTTGTGACACTTATAGGGATAGCTCATAAGATTGATCAGGAAAGATAACTTTGAGGTGGTTTCATACCCTACAATAATGTCTTCATTAGTTCTCCGCTATTTGTGACTTTGGAGTGAACTTTTTGTCGCACAAGAGGTGTTTACATATGATTCAACTATGTCAACAATGTTGAGAGAAATTGCACTAGTGAAAGTATGGACCCTAGGCCTTGTTTCTAAGCATTTATACAACATTTTGCTCTCTATTTACTATTTGTTACCTTGATGTTTTTATATTTTCATATTACAAAAAACTATATCGACCATTCATATTGCACTTGTATCACCATCTCTTTGCCGAACTAGTGCACCTATACAATTTACCATTGTATTGGGTGTGTTGGGGACACAAGAGACTCTTTGCTATTTGATTGCAGGGTTGTTTGAGTGAGACCATCTTGATCCTACACCTCATGTGTATTGATAAACCTTAGATCATCCACTTGAGGGAAAATTGCCGCTGTCCTACAAAACTCTGCGCTTGGAGGCCCAACACGTGTCTACAAGAAGAAGGTTGTGTAGTAGACATCAACGAGAACAAATTGTGGCTATAGGAAATATCATTTTATTTTACAAAAATAAAAAAAATTCCTATTATGTAATGAAACAAAATGACATATCTTTCTAAAATCCTACTCATAGGATTTGAGATGCATGTCATCTAATTTCCTACAAATTTCCTATATATTCCTATGATAATCCTATCCTATGAACCAAAAGGTGGCCTATATATCCTATATGAAACAAATTTCCTACAAATTAAGGTATGATGTTTTTTATATATCCTATATGAAACAAATTTCCTATATAATCAAATCCCACGCCGTCACTGCTTCGGCCAACGACGGACGCGGGCGACTACGGTGACCGTGGGGAGGGGGAATAGGAGGAGAGGAACGGCGGTGTGGCTGGCGGCTCCCCTAGGAGGTGACGAGGCAGAGATGGTGTTGGGGGTGGCGTCGGGGGCGGCGACGAGGTGCGAGCTTAGGGAGGCGACGACAAGGTCCGGCAGCCTTGCAGCATCGAGGTCGTGTGCGGCACCGTCGGGGAGATGCAGATCAAAAACTGCATATGGCTTTTGGTCCTATTTATATACCCCAACATTTAGTCCCGGTTGATGGCTTCAACCGGGACTAAAGGCCCCACTTTAGTCCCAGTTCATACCACCAACCGGGACTAAAGGTAGTTTTTGCTAGGCGAAAGGGTGGGAAGCCTAGGGCTTTAGTCCCGGTTGGTGGATCCAACTGGGACTAAAGGTGTCCATTAGTCCCGGTTGGAGCCACCAACCAGGACTAAAGCCCTGTTCCTAGCATGGTGGGAGTTTAGTCCCACCTTGCCAAGCGAGGAGCGCTCGTATTGGTTTATAAGCGCGGCTACACTTACCGTCTTGAGCTCCTCTCTATCGCACGCATTGCATGCCTAAATAGCTGTGCCCTTTTGGGCCTACTTGCCCCATGGTCTTTCGTCCTGGGCCATGTAAATTGGGTTACTAGTCGTATGCAGGCCATGGTGGCCTAGTAGGTGGGCATTTTTTATTTTATTTTTTGCATATTAAAAGTTCTTAACAAAACATACTTTATGAAAATTGCTATTATTTTTTTTAACAAAAATACTTTATGAATATTCTTTTTGTTGTTAAAGTTTTTAACAAAAATAACTTTGATAATTTTAGTTGCCCAAATTTATATAATATTTATTTGACTAACTTTGATCAGACCAAAACTAATCTATTACAAAGGGATTTCATTTTTTAACATATTTTAACTCAAGACTTTCTCTGCATTCGATATGCACCATTCAAAGCCACATCATCACTTTTCAAACCTTTTCTGACTTCATTTGCTATTTTTCATGCATTTCATGATTTATTTTGAGCTAAAATGACCTTGAATTTGAAAAGCACTACAAATGAACTCTAAAAAGGTTGAAAGTTGGCATAGTAGCATAATTCCACCCACATAGCATGTGCTAAAAATTTGAGAGGGTTACAGGAAAAATTGGATGCACTTCTTGTACAAACTGGACAATCTCTTTCGAAGTATCACAGTTTCGAACGAACACACGTCTATTACAAAGGGATTTCAATTTTTTTAAACATTTTTTTAAATCAAGACTTTTTCTGGATTCAATATGCACCATTCAAAGCCACATCATCACTTTTCAACCCTTTTCTGACTTCATTTGCTATTTTTCATGCATTTCATGATTTATTTTTAGCTAAAATGACCCTAAATTTGAAAAGCATTGCAACTTAACTCTGGAATTGTTGAAATTTGGCATGGTATCATAATTTCACCCACATAGCATGTGCTAAAAAGTTGACTGGGTTACAGGAAAAACTGGATGCACTTCGTGTACAAACTGGATAATCTGGTTTCGGACGAAAACACGTCTATTATAAAGGGATTTCAATTTTTTAAACATATTTTAACTCAAGACTTTTTCTAAATTCAATATGCACCATTCAAATCCACATCATCACTTTTCAACCCTTTTCTGACTTCATTTGTTATTTTCCATGCAATTCATGGATTATTTTGAGCTAAAATGACCCTGAATTTGAAAAGCACTTCAAATGAACTCTGAAATAATTGAAAGTTGGCATGGTATCATAATTTCACCCACATAGCATGTGCTAAAAAGTTGAGAGGGTTACAGGAAAAAATGGATGCACTTCGTGTACAAACTGGACATTCTCTTTCGAAGTATCATGGTTTCAGAAGAAAACTCGTCTATTACAAAAGGATTTCAATTCTTCACATGTAACTGAAGTGATATTCTAGATGAAAGCTATCATCAGAATAGTTGTGGACAGAAAGTCTTCACTCTTTCTTCGTGTGTGTCCCTTTCTTATTGCGCTGTAACATAGATAATCTTCATCGTTTAACAAGATGCTTGGGTCAGCCTTCACTTTGTACGGACGAATTTCATGAAACTTTTCATAATCTTCAAACATGTCTGTGTTGCCCTCCACTCCCATGATGTTTCTTTTCGCTGAGAGAACTATGTTTTGCTTTGTGTCATGGTTTGTTGAATCCGCTTCCTTATCTTTTTTTTCTCGGTTTGGTAGACATGTCCTTCACATATAAAACCTAAGCCACATCATTGGATATGACGAATGGTTCGTTTGTGTACCCAAGATTGTTGAGTTCCACTATTGTCATTATGTACTGCGGGTCTAACTGTATGTCGCCTCCTCATATATTGACCCATTTGCACCGAAACTAAGGGACCTTAAACTCATGTCCATAGTCAAGTTCCCATATCTCCTCTATGTAACCATAATGTGTGTCCTTTTCCCTATTAGTGATTGTTGCATCAAAGCGGACACCACTGTTTTGGTTGGTGTTGTTTTTATCTTGGGCGATCGTGTAAAATGTATTACCATTTATTGTACCCTTGGTAAGTCAATACAGTCGAAGATGGTGTCCTGGCCAACAAGTACAGGTCATTTGCAACAACGTTGTTTGCATGAGATGCATTTGCAACCAACCACTGAAATTATCGATGTGTTCACATGTAATCCAGTCGTCAGACTACTCTAGGTGTGTCCAGCATAGAATATTCTTGTGTTCATTCATATACGGGGCCACCAAGGTAGAATTCTGTAGAACTGTGTAGTGTGCTTGCGCCCAAGAATGCCCGTCCCTACATATTACTAATTTTGCTCCTAGCATGCCTTTTCCACTCAGTCTTCCCTCATACCGCGATTTAGGGACACCAATCAGCTGAAGGTCAGGAAAAAAGTCAACACAAAACCCAATGACCTCCTCTGTTTGATGGCCCGTGGAGATGCTTCCATTTTGGCCTAGCATGATTACGAACATATTTCTTCAAGACACCCATGAACCTCTCAAAGGGGAACATATTGTGTAGATATACAAGACCCATAATGGCAATCTCGTCGACTAGATGAACTAGGACATGAATCATGATATTGAAGAAGGATGGTGGGAACACCAACTCGAAGCTGACAATACATTGCACCAAATCATTCCGTAACATTGGTAGGATTTTTGGATCGATTACCTTTTGATAAATTGCATTGAGGAAAGCACATAGCTTCACAATGGCTAATTGAATGTTTCCGGTAGAAGACCCCTCAATGCAACAGGAAGCAGTTGCGTCATAATCACGTGGTAGTCATGAGACTTTAGGTTCTAGAATTTTTTTTCTCTACCATGTTTATTATTCCCTTTATATTCGACGAGAAGCTAGACGGGACCTTCATATTGAGCCAAAGAAGATTTCCTTCTCTGCTTTGGTAAGAGTGTAGCTGGCAGGACCTTGATACTGCTTTGGATGCATGTCCTTGTTTTCGTGCACACATTGCTGGTCCTCCCGTGCCTCCGGTGTATCTTTTGTCTTCCCATACACGCCCAAGAAGCCTAGCAAGGTCACGCAAAGATTCTTCATCACATGCATCACGTCGATTGAAGAGCGCACCTCTAGGTCTTTCCAATAGGGTTGGTCCCAAAATATAGATTTCTTCTTCCACATGGGTGTGCATCCCTTAGTGTCAGTTGGAACAGATTGTTCGCCAGGACCCTTTCCAAAGATTACTTTTAAATCCTTGACCATATCAAGTATGTCATCACCAGTATGGAGGATGGGCTTCTTCTGGTGATCTGCCTCACCTTTGAAATGCTTGCCTTTCTTTCTTAAGGCATGCCTGGTCAGAAGAAATCGACGATGTCCCATGTACACATTCTGCTTGCATTTGTCCAAATATATACTTTGGGTATCATCTAAATAGTGTGTGCATGCGTTGTATCCCTTGTTTGACTATCCTAAAAGATTACTAAGAGCAGGCCAAACATTGATGGTTACAAACAACAATGCTCGTAGGTCAAATTTCTCTTGTTCATGCTCATCCCACACACGTACACCTTTTCCATCCGATAGCTGTAAAATTTCTTCAACTAATGGCCTTATTTATAGATCAATGTCGTTGCCGGGTTGCTTAGGGACTTGGATGAGCACTGGCATCATAATGAACTTATGCTTCATGCACAACCAAGGAGGAAGGTTATAGATGCATAGAGTCATGGGCCAGGTGCTATGATTGCTTCTCTGCTCCCCAAAAGGATTAATGCCATCCGCACTTAAACCAAACCATACATTCCTTGCATCACCTGCAAAGTCCTCCCACTTTCTCTTGATTTTTCTCCACTTCGACCCGACAGCTGGTGCTCTCAACTTCTCGTCTTTCTTATAGTCTTTTCTTTGCCATTGCAACAACTTGGCATGCTCTTTGTTTCTGAACAGACGTTTCAACCATGGTATTATAGGAGCATACCACATCACCTTGGCAGGAACTCTCTTCCTAGGGCGCTCGCCCTTAGCATCACTAGGGTCATCTCGTTTGATCATATATCGCAATGCACTGCATACCAGGCACACGTTCAATTCCTCGTACTCACCGCGGTAGAGGACGCAGTTATTAGGGCATGCATGTATCTTATGCACCTCTAATCCTAGAGGGCACAGAACCTTTTCTGCTCCGTACATAGTTTCAGGCAATTCATTATTCTTTGGAAGCTTATTCTTCATTATTTTTAGTAAGTTTTCAAATCCCTTGTCAGATAAACTGTTCTCTGCCTTCCATTGCAGCAATTGGAGTGTGGTACCGTGCTTTGTGTTGCCATCTTCGCACTTTGGATACAACCCTTTTTTGTGATCCTCTAACATGCGATCGAACTTAAACTTCACCCTTTCACTTTCGTATTCTCTCTGTGCATCAACTATGACCCGGCGAAGATCATCATCGGGCACATGTAACATCCCAAACTTTGGAATGTTATAATAAATATAGAATGATTGTTTGTTTGCTTGAATGATTGAAAGTGAGTGCAATTTGAAACTTTTGAAAATTTTGAAAGTTTGATGAGAGGGAATGAAATGACTTTCCCAAAATTTTCAATCTGCATTTTGATCACCAGGAATTCAAATTCATTTCATCACAAAACCCTAGAGTGAAGATGACATGACTTCTTCCATTTAAAGAAATGAAAAGGGATTTGAAAATGATTTGAATTTCCATTTTGAAAATATTTCAAATTCAGAAAAACTTTAAGCAACTCAATGATTTTCATGAGAGAAGATAAAATGGCTTCTTCAAATTATATGAAATATGAGTTGGAAGTTTACAATAAATCTTTGAATAGTGAATGTGAAAATCTCTGGATTTTCTTTTGGAATCATTTCATATTTGGTTCCTATTCCAATTTTCAAAGTATTCAAACCCCTGACAAAAAAAAATTGAGAGGAGTAACATGACACTCCACACCAGGGACTTCTTGGTGATTTATTTGAATAATAAAAACCAGGGGTTATTCTGAAAAATATTTGCAAAGGGATTTAAAAGCAAAAGGGCAATTTCTGAAAATAATATTTTTCCCAAAGTATTCAAATGCCATAATAAAAATGTCCATTAAATGGAATTTATTATTCTGTTAATTATGATATAAACTTTGGCTATATTTGGAATTTATTTGAATGCTTTAAGTAGGTTTTATGGCTCTGGAAAAATCATAAATAGTAAAACGGTAACGGTTTATATTAAAACGGCCAGCCCAACGACTTAAATGCCGAGACCGTTACGAGTCGGTCGCCCGCTGACTACGCTCACCCTCTCTCTCTCGCTGACACCCTGGCCCCACGCGCCCGATCGAAACCGTCGCCGGTCGCCTTCCTCCTCCCACGCGCCCGACGCCGTCGCCGGTTCCCCTCGCCGCGGACCCCCTTCCTCCTTACTCCCCGACCCCTCTGAGCCCCCTATAAGAAGCCTTCAGACCCCTCTCCCCATTCCCCCGCTTTGCCCTTTCTCCCATCGCCTCTCTACGCCGGAATCGCTCGCCGGAGTACCCTGTCGCCGCCACACCATTGCCGTCCAGGCACTCCACTCCTACCTCCCCGAGCGCCACCAAGCCTGCCATTCACCTCCCCACCACCATGCGCATCTCCCCGACTCCTCACCCCCATTGGAGACCGCCAGTACACCGCAAACGGACCTCGCCGGAGATTCGAATCCCCACCAGATCTTTCTCGAGCTCGTGGACGTCGCCACGGTCATCCCCGCGCCCCTCCAATACCACCACCTGTCGCCGGGACCTCGCCGCCGTCAGTTGGAGCCCTTCGATGACCCCCTCGACCACCGGAGCAACGCCCACATCATCCTCGCCGTTTGGACTCGCCGGAGAAGCCATCGTCGTTGACCCCATCCCCACTGTGAGCTCCTCCTCTCCCTGGACCGTCCGATCGTAGATCTAGGCGTAGGATTAGATCCAACTTAAAACCGAACCGGTACGCGTTATAGTTCGGTCGACCGCCCATAACACTCTGCACACACACACCTGGACCAACCAGAGCATGCCACGTAGCCCGCCTGTCCGTTAGTATTAGTTTTTCTTTTTTCTGTTTTGTTTTAAAAAACAGAAATAGTTCTGATTTTGTTTTTAGTATATCTTTTATGTTTTTAAATATTTTAAATTTATTCTTTTTGCATTAGGTCACAATTTTATTCTAGTTTCTGTATATGCCAAGTTTCACCATGTTTGAACAGTTAAATTTGAATTTGAACAGATTTGATTTAAATTTTGTTTTCTGAATATCATGAGTTCTAAAATGAATTTTTGAATGATTCTTTTTCCTACTTGTCACTAGTGACCATAGCTATCATTTGGTAGAGTTTTAGAATTTTTATAATAATTTTAAATAGTGTTTTCAAACCAAACAGAATCTGTTTAGTTTCATATTAGTTTATTTACCTTGTTTTATTTTTGAAAATCTGAATATGATTTATATTAAGTTTCAGATTTCATTTAGTTTTGTTGTTCCAAACCTTAGTAATTTACTTGCTGTTAACAAAAGTTAATTTGTTTAGTTATAAATTTTGTTGTAGGGATCTATACCCTCTTTCAAATAGGTATAGTTTATTTAAAACAAATTAGTTAATACTAGTACTTTTAACTAAAGTTTTATATAAATAGATTCTGTTTTCAAATAAAAATTTGTACTTATTACTTTCTGTTAAGTAATGTTTTGTTAATAAAATAATTTAGATTAGTTCTATTATGATAGGAAAACTATATTATTTTCATTAGGTAATATGTTATAAAAACAATTTAGTTTCATAGAAACTCTTTTCACAAAGTAATAGATGACTTAATTATGTTTTATAATAAATGTTTTTACTATTTATTTTCTGTTAACTTAGTGGTTTTATAAAAGTGTTTTCTCTTATGTTAAGTGTTTCACTCATTGTTAAGTTATTAGGCAAACATTTATGTTGTTTAGGATGTTGTTTTCATAGTTTTAGTTGTTCTTCAAAAGTAATTAATTTTGCTAACAAAATATTTACTAAAATCCTTTTATTATATTTTACTTTGTTTTGGGTTTTGTGTTACTTTTGAATTTGTTGGAGTTTTGTGTTTCAACTTTGTCTTAAGTATTTCTTTCATCAACCTTGTTGATTTTGTTTCTTGTGTTACCTTGTGATTGTTAGAATTGATTGCTAGTATGATTGCTTATATGTATGCAATGCTTGATTATAGATTTCATCGGAGAGTGACGAATAGTCTATCAAGTTATTTCTGAGAGCGATCTTTATCTTCATCAACAGTACAGGCAAGTTCACCTTGACCATCTATTTCATACCTATGTTTTTATTGCATGTAGTGACATCATTCAACATATCCCTCCCGTAGTGTTATTGAAATTCTTGTAGTTGAGTAGAATGCATGAGGTAGGAACCCACCACTTGTTACTAAAGCCCCGGGAACGCTAGTTAGTGCAATGCTATGCTAAAGTAGACGGGGTCTGGTATGAGTGTTCGTGAGTGGTGTGAAGAAGGACTCCACGTCAAAACGACGACTTCATGAAGACATCTTCAAGTCCTGCATCTTCAAGACCTCAAGACTTCAAAACTCGAGAAGACAAGTTTTCAATACACACTACTGGGTGAAGGATGGTTGATTGGGCACCCTGGAGAAACCAGTGAGTGGCCGGGATGCATGGAGAAGCGCCATGACATCTTGCGGAAAGCTTCACCCAGACTCAAAGAGAAGGATGAATACTTCATGCCCGGAAGCTTACCTATGTAGCCACAAGTCATTATGGGCTCTGGCTTGGTTGATCTTTGTTGTGACTCTGTTGGGCAGTGCTACGAGATGTAGTCGACGTTAGGATTGGGATGGGCACTGTCGGACAGTCAGGGAAGCACTCTGAAAGACCATGTTTCTTTCATCCTGTTCTCAAACACCAGGCAGTGCGAGGACTTACCAGGAGGGAAAGAATCTTGTGGGTAAAGTACACAACACTCTGCAGAGTTAAACCTAATCGATTAGCCGTGTCCCCGGTTACGGACAATTTGAGCTTCTAGACTTGGATCTATCTCTGAACTCTCAACACTGGACTGATAATTAATTGTGGGTAACTTAAGAAACTTGTGGGCATTGAGACATTGGTTGGCGGAACCATGTCATGATAGGTAATTCCATAGTGATACTCCTGATATTCCTTTGTTGTAGGAAAACAAAATCAGCTTTTACGCAAAAACTTAGCCACAGGGCCATAAAGCCTTATTGCATATAGTATGGTTTATTCTTCTGTTCTTCTATGGTGATCTTGCCAGCATATTCAAAATGCTGACCTACACGGCTGCAACATCTTATGTTGCAGATACTCCTCTACGACGGGTAAGAGTACGATTCAGGGTTACGGTCCGCACTCAACTTGCCGTTGGTGTTATTGGGACTCCACTCCCGTTGACTGTATCCGCTGCTATTTTAAGGTATATATCAGTTTTACATTATTTACATGTGATTGCACTTTGATATATACATTGATGTACTGTGTGTGCCAGCATACTGATCCAGGGATGGCACAGAACACACAGAGGCTTGACTCGTTTTGAGTCGGGTCGCTACAGCACATCTGGTGCCTCTTGATCTTTAGCCTACTAATGTCTACTACACAACCTTCTTCTTGTAGACTCGTGTTGGGCCTCCAAGCGCAGAGTTTTGTAGGACAGTAGCAATTTTCCCTCAAGTGGATGACCTAAGGTTTATCAATCCGTTGGAGGTGTAGGATGAAGATGTTCTCTCTCAAACAACCCTGCAACCAAATAACAAAGAGTCTCTTGTGTCCCCAACACACCCAATACAATGCCAAATTGTATAGGTGCACTAGTTCGACGAAGAGATGGTGATACAAGTGTAATATGGATGGTAGATATAGGTTTTTGTAATCTGAAAATATAAAAACAGCAAGGTAGCAAGTGACAAAAGTGAGCAAAAACGGTATTGCAATGCTTGAAAACAAGGCCTAGGGTCCATACTTTCACTAGTGCAATTTCTCTCAACAATATTGGCATAGTTGAATCATATGTAAATACCTCTCGTGCGACAAAGAGTTCACTCCAAAGTCACAAATAGCGGAGAACTAACAAAGAAAGTATTGTAGGGTACGAAACCACCTCAAAGTTATCTTTTCTGATCAATCTTATGAGCTATCCCTACAAGTGTCACAAACAGCCCTAGAGTTAGGGCTGCAAGAAAAGCTCGAGGCTTGTGAGCCGTTTGAGATCGACTCGTCTTTTGGCTCGACTCAAGATCGACTCGAAACAAAATGAGCTGAGTATGAACATTTCATGTAGCTCGATTGATAAACGAACCGATCTTGAGCCAATACTCGCCCACTCGATTTTAGCTCGATAGCTCGTCTTAACATCATTATGTTAAATGATAATGCCATATATTAAATGAAAATAGAGTAATTTATTAGCATATATGTTGTCCATGATTGTTTTTTCATTTTATTTACTAGTAAACATGGAAGTTTAATTAAGTGTAGAGGAATATTAGGCCTTATTATGGCGATGTGCCTTACCTAGGAGGAATAATCCTTAGATATTTTATATTTTTTACAGTCTCATTTAGCTCGAAACTAATTCGAGATCGACTCGAGATCGTTACAAGCTGAGCACGAGTCATGTCTTATAACGCGATATTGAGCTTCACTCAGTTTGAAGTCGCTCAAATTTTAATATGAGATGAACTGAGCCAAATACAACTCGCTCGAACTCGGCTCATTTGTGGCCCTACCTAGAGTTCGTACTAAAATAACACCTTAAGACACACATCAACCAAAACTCTAATGTCACCTAGATACTCCAATGTCACACAAGTACCCATGGGCTTGATTATATGATATGCATCAAATAATTTTAGATTCATCATATTCAATCGGACGCAAAAAAACTTCCAAGAGTGCCCCAAAGTTTCTACCGGAAAGTCAAGACAAAAATGTGTGCCAACCCCTATGCATAGATTCCCAAGGTCACAAAACCCGCAAGTTGATCACCAAAACATACATCAAGTGGATCAGTAGAACATCCCATTGTCACCACGGATATCCCATCGCAAGACATACATCAAGTGTTCCCAAATCCTTAAAGACTCAATCTGATAAGAAAACTTCAAAGGGAAAACTCAATTCATCACAAGAATATAGAGGGGGGAACTCCATATGATTCAATCTATATCAATAAAGCTCGCGATACATCAAGATCGTGCCATCTCAAGAACACAAGAGAGAGAGAGAGATCAAACACATAGCTACTAGTACATACCCTCAGCCCCGAGGATGAACTACCCCTCCTCGTCATGGAGAGTGTCGGCATGATGAATATGGCTCCGGTGATGGTTTCCCCCTCCGGTAGGGTGCCGAAACGGGCTCCCGATTTGTTTTTCGTGGCTCTGGAGGTTTGCGGTGGCGGAACTCCCGATCTTAATTTATTTTTTGGAGGTTTCTATAATTATAGGAATTTTTGGCGTCGATCTCACGTCAAGAGGTGCCACGAGGCGGTGACAAGCCTGCTAGGCGTGGCTAGGGGGGTGGCCGTGCCTGGCAGGCTTGTGACCTCCTCATGGCTCTTCTGTCCAAACTCCAATGCTTCGGGGGTCTCTTTTGGTATAGAAAAAATCATACTAAATTTTCAGCCCATTCCGAGAACTTTTATTTCTGCACAAAAACGACACCATGGTAGTTCTGCTAAAAACAGCGTCAGTCCGGGTTAGTTCTAATAAAATCATACCAAAATCATATAGAATTATTGTAAACATGGCATGAATACTTCATAAATTATAGATACGTTGGAGACATATCAGCATTCCCAAGCTTAATTCCTGCTCGTCCTCGAGTAGGTAAATGATAAAATAAATAATTTATGAAGTGTGAATGCTAGCATAGTGCATAAATTTGATCAATGATAGCTCCAAACACTTTTTCTAGCATAATTATATATCATAAATAGTAGATCATCTCATAAAACTTCTCATGATAAAGTAACAAGCTTTTTACAAGTTAAAGTATAGACTAACAAACTATGCTTGTAGTCACCAAACGATTGCAATTCATCTTATTTTCAGGAAGGGTCTATGTAAGAGATTTGATTTAGAAAATTCCACATACTCAACTATCATATAGTCTTCCATGATTGCTAAAACTCGAAGCATATTCTTAGAAAAAATAGCATTCATCGAACACAGAGAAAGATAGGGGCTTAATGTTTCGCCTCCCAACTTATTTATCATATAGATAATTGTCAACAATAATAATCCATGATCAAATATATTTTAATTGCCATATCTGCTTGGATCTTTCCCCAACCATGACGCTTGCCAGGAGAAAAAGGAAAAATATAGGAAGTGGTGAAGATCACCATGACTCCTGCATAAAGGTAAGTACTAGAAGTAAAAGATAGACCCTTCGCAGAGGGAAGCATTGCTTTGCAAAGGTGCGAGAGCTCGAGCTTTTAAAACATAGATGAATAATAATTTTGGCCGGTATGCTTTCATTGTAACCATAACAACCAAGAGATCTCGGTATCTTCCATGCTAGATACATTATAGGTGGTTCCCAAACAGAATGGTAAAGTTTTTACTCCCCCTCCACCAACCAATCACACTCCACGGCGAGCCGAATCCATAGGTACCTTCCATACCAACCACATTCCCGGGGGAGTTTTGTTTAATTATTTGTATTTTTTCCTTTGATTTTTGGACTGGGAATCCCTATTACCAGACACTTTCTCGTGAATGATAGTGAATCAACACATATCATGAGAATAACCCACCTAGCATTGAAGATACTGACAACCTCTAGTCATTATATGGGCGATTCGGGCATACAAAACAGAATATTATTTGAAGGTTTAGAGTTTGGCACATGCAAATTTTCTTGGAACGGCAGGTAAATACCGCATATAGGTAGGTATGGTGGACTCATATGGAACAAATTTGGGTTTAAGGGTGTTTGGATGCACATGTAGTATTTCTGGTTGATGCAGAAGTTTTGGCTAATATGAGGTGGAAGAAAGCACCACATGTTGGAGGATCCATAACAATATAACTTCTATGCAAAAATATGCAACCATAACTCATTACGTTGTCTTCCTTGTCCAACTTCAACTAATTTGCTCAAGTTTGAAAATAATTAATGTGTAATCACAATCATAGAAGATTTCCAAGATAGTATATTTATATGTGAATCTCTCTTCCTTCAATATTTTTCATGAATGGTTCAAGTGACCAATGCGGTGTTCGCTAATTTTCAATAAATTTTACCACCTATACTTCTTATATGTGAAGTCATTACTCCCCAATAAGCATATAAAACATATATAATTTCAGATTTATGACATTCAATTCATTCAACCATTTACTCATAGGATATAAGTGAAGCACAAGAGTAAATGACAAAACTACTCCAAAACATATAAGTGAAGATCAATAAGTAGTCAAAAAATTAAGTTAGCTATCTAAGGATTTTTTTTTCTCTATCTCTCTCTATCAATAAAGATTTTAAGATCTGAGTATTTTATTTAAACAACAAGAAAAACAAAATAGCACTCCAAGAATAGCACGCATCATGTGAACGAATTAAAATTTAGGCTCAACATAGGCTAACAGATAATTGTTGATGAAGAGAGATGGGATGCATAGCATCCCCAAGCTTAGATGCTTGAGAATTATTGAAATATTTATTTGGGGTGCCTTAGGCATCCCCAGGCTTGAGCTTTTGTATCTCGTTCAATCCTCCCATATCATGGTTTCACCTATTCTCAAAAACTTCATCCACACAAAACTCGAAAAGAACTCGTGAGATAGGTTAGTACACATAATAACAAAACAACTCTTCATGTACTGCCAAGACAAGTTGCACAATTTTCAAACATTAGGTACTATATACTACCATTTCCACAATTTATATCTACCAATATAGGCTATGGAAATTATAGGATAAGTAGATAACAAAACTATGACAGCAATCTGTCCAAAAAGAACAGTCTGTAGCAATTTATGAAAACAGTGTATTTATATAACTCAAAAAATTGTGAGAATTTAGAAAAGCTAAATAATTTATATGAAAATACTGTGTAAAAATTTCAGAAACTTTCCACGTTCCATTAAAATATTAAAATTCAAACACTACAACAGAAGTTTCTGTTTTTACACAGCACACATCAAAACATGCAATGCAAGCATCCTAAAGCAATTCTTGGAACTTTTTATTGAAAAACAAGATTATAAATAACATCTAAAAGAAACAACAAAATAAAATGACGCTCCAAGCAAAACTCATATTATGTGACGAATAAAAATATATCTCTAAGTAAGATATACAAATAGTGTTGAAGACGAAAGATGGGATGCCTTCGAGGGCATCCCCAAGCTTAGACGCTTGAGTCTTCCTTGAATATTACCTTGGGGGTACCTTGGGCATCCCCAATCTTAGGTTTTTGTCACTCCTTATTATCCTCATATTGGTGTCTTACCCAAAACTTGAAACTTCAATCACACAAAACTTAACGGAACTTTGTGAGAAGGGTTAGTGTAATAAAGATAGATCATTTACTTAGGTACTGTCAAGACAAGAGTCATAATTATTCTCACATGATACCTACTGTATTACATCATTCCCACAATTTATATTACTCAATATAAGTTGTAGAAACACTTGAAACAAGCAAACTATGCATGCAAAACAGAATCTGTCAAAAACAAAACAGTCTATAAAGATCTGAATGACCACCATACTTAACTAACTCAAAAAATTCTGAAAAATTAGTAAAACTCAAGGAATTTTTATATAAATGTTGTGTAAAAATTTCAGAATTTTTTGATACTCCAATAAAATCAGATAATTCATATACTGGACGTTAAATTTTCTGTTTTTTGTACAGAATCAAACAAGCAAATATCCACACTATCCCAAAGGCTTTACTTGGCACTATATTGAAATAAAAGATACAAAACATGATTACGACGGTAGCTTAATCATGTGAGAACATAAAAACAGAAGGTAAAAGTGTTGGGTTGTCTCTCAACAAGCGCTTTTCTTTAATGCTTTTTAGCTATGCATGATGATTTCAATGATGCTCGTATATGAATAATAATTGAAACATGCAAAAGAGCATCATGAATCTAATGACTAGCAAATTTAAGTCTAACCCACTTCCTATGCATAGGGATTTTGTGAGAAAACAAGTTATAGGAACAAGAATCGTCTAGCATAGGAAGGCAAAACAAGCATAACTTCAAAACTTTGAACACATAGAGAGGAAACTTGATATTATTGCAATTCCTACAAGCATATGTTCCCCCCTCATAACAATTTTCAGTGGCATCATGAAGGAATTTCACAATATAACCATCACATAAAGTATTATTTTCATAATCTACAAGCATAGAAAATGTTTCACTCTCCATATAAGCAATTTTCTTCTCATTCATCATAGTGGGAGCAAACTCAACAATAATTTGCTCATCAAAACTTGGGGGACAAAAAATGCCATCTTCATAAAACATAGCATCCCCAAGCTTGTGGCTTTGCATATCATTAGCATCATGAATATTCAGAGAATTCATACTAACAATATTGCAATCATGCTCGTCACTCAAAGATTTAGTGCCAAACATTTTAATAATTTCTTCTTCTAACACTTGAGCACAATTTTCCTATCCATCATTTTCACGAATGACATTAAAAAGATGAAGCATATGAGGCAACCTCAATTCCATTTTTTCTATAGTCTTCTTTTATAAAACCAAACTAGTGAAAAACAAGAAGCTAAAAGATTTTTGCAAGATCTAAAGATATACCTTCAAGCACTCACCTCCCCGGCAACGGCGCCAGAAAAGAGATTGATGTCTACTACACAACCTTCTTCTTGTAGACTCGTGTTGGACCTCCAAGCGTAGAGTTTTGTAGGACAGTAGCAATTTTACCTCAAGTGGATGACCTAAGTTTCATCAGTCTATGGGAGGTGTAGGATGAAGATGTTCTCTCTCAAACAACCCTGCAACCAAATAACAAAGAGTCTCTTGTGTCCCCAACACACCCAATACAATGGTAAATTGTATAGGTGCACTACTTTAGCAAAGAGATGGTGATACAAGTGTAATATGGATGGTAGATGTAGGTTTTTGTAATCTGAAAATATAAAAACAGCAAGGTAGCAAGTGAGCAAAGTGAGCAAAAACGGCATTGCAATGCTTGAAACAAGGCCTAGGGTCCATACTTTCACTAATGCAATTTCTCTCAACAATATTGGCATAGTTGAATCATATGTAAATACCTCTCGTGCGACAAAGAGTTCACTGCAAAGTCACAAATAGCGGAGAACTGACGAAGAAATTATTGTAGGGTATGAAACCACCTCAAAGTTATCTTTTCCGATCAATCTTATGAGCTATCCCTATAAGTCTCACAAACAGCCCTAGAGTTCTTACTAAAATAACACCTTAAGACACGCATCAACCAAAACGCTAATGTCACCCAGATACTCCAATGTCACAACAAGTACCCATGGGCTTGATTATACGATATGCATCACATAATTTCAGATTCATCATATTCAATACAACGGAAATAACTTCAAAGTGTGCCCCAAAGTTTCTACCGGAAAGTCAAGACAAAAACGTGTGCCAACCCCTATGCATAGATTCCCAAGGTCATGAAACCCGCAAGTTGATCACCAAAACATACATCAAGTGAATGAATAGCACATCCCATTGTCACCATGAATATCCCATCGCAAGACATACATCAAGTGTTCTCAAATCCTTAAAGACTCAGTTCGATAAGAAAATTTCAAAGGGAAAACTCAATTCATCACAAGAATATAGAGAGAGGAAAACTCCATATGATTCAATCTATATAAAAAAAGCTCGCGGTACATCAAGATCGTGCCATCTCAAGAACACGAGAGAGAGAGAGAGAGATCAAATACATAGCTATTGGTATATACCCTCAGCCCCGAGGGTTAACTACTCCCTCCTCGTCATGGAGAGCGCCGAGATGATGAAGATGGCCTCTGGTGATGGTTTCCCCCTCCGACAGGGTGCCTGAACGGGCTCCCGATTGGTTTTTCGTGGCTCTGGAGGTTTGCGATGGCGGAACTCCTGATCTAGGTTTGTTTTTGGAGGTTTCTATATTTATAGGAATTTTTGGTGTTGATCTCACATCAAGAGGTGCCACGAGGCGGTGACAAGCCTGCTAGGTGCAGCTAGGGGGGTGGTCGCACCTGGCAGGCTTGTGACCTCCTTGACGAGGATATGTACCTAGGGTAGGGTCCTAGGCCTGACCTACATACCTTACCTAAAGATCACAAGTAAGTTTCCGACTGGATTCCCGATGGCGCTCAAGTCACTCGACAGGCAATCCACTCGGAGACTTCTTTCTCCACTTGATAGTCGTCTGTCACTCAGATGACCTCACTTCTAGTCGACGCCAGAAGACAAGAAGCCACCTCCAGGAGGCCAACAGGCAGGCGTTAGGCCAAGTCGTCATTAGTAGCAATAATTATGTACGTTACCAGTAACGCTAGTCTTTATACCCATGATCGGACCCTTGGACGCCTGGCAATTATGAGGGGCAGTGAACTCTATATAAGCCGCCCCTCCCCTCTGGCACAAGGGTTCACAACCATTGTAATCTCTACTCTCTACATAACAAAGCTCCAAAGCATTGAGACGTAGGGCTGTTACCTCCACGAGAGGGGCCCGAACTCATTCATCCGTGTGTCCATCCTCGCCGTAGCTAGCTCTCTGCCATCTCCTTTCATACCCCTACCTTCTACTGTCAGGCTTGTTCCCACGACAGTTGGCGCCCACCATGGGGCAGGCATCTAAGCAACTTGCGGTGAGGTTGCGTTTTTCCTCCTTCAACATGTCTTCCAGCGATGTTTTTGCTCTAGGCCACGAGATCCGTTTTGGAGCGCTCACCTTCCTCACTGATGATTCAGCATGACTTCAAGAAGCACCTCTCAACGTCAAGGCACTCCCAGTCCGCGGGGCTGCGCACTTCCGCGCGAGTCCTTACGGCGTGATGTTGCGTCAGCCATCGACTCCATACTCGTTGGCTCCCCTCGCTGATCGTCATCACAAGCGATCTGGTTGCTCACGACTCCAGCGCTGGGTCAGGCATGCAGTGACATGCCAAACTTCTCCACAAATTGCAGCGCTTGAGCCCGCTGAGTCCCTCCACGGCGTGTTCGAGTCGGACTCCGATCAGTTCGATGTTCCTTCTGAGTGCGAGAGCTGCGATCCCACAGCGGAGGTCCTTATGGTGGGCTCCCATCAAAGCCTACCACCGGGCTTCAGCCACGGCAAGCGAGATGCTAGCGGCCCGTCAAGTGAACAGTCGCGTCGCGATGGTGAAGTCCTTCATCCCATCGTCGGTACGACCGCCGAGAACCAGGCCTTCGAGGCCACGCATATTCGGCTGGAAGAGCTCCAAAGAGAACTCGACGAGCGTGCTCGCCAGCACCCACCAGTTTTCGGTCGACGTCAACGATAGTTGTTTCCGACCAGATCTCACAACAATGTTGAGGTATACCGTACTCCTGTGTTAAATGTTGCAGCTGCTGCTAGGATAGCAGATTCCATTCAGCCGTCGCGGTCAAAGGCTGGTAGAGGGTTGTTGCAAATCAGAGCATTACTAGATGCAACACAGCGTGAGAATTCTGTGGTTTCATAGTCGCGTAACAGGATACACATCAACTCACCTAGGGTAGAAACCATTCAGTCAACACATAGCCCTGGATCGCCCTTGTGCCGAAGGGGCGGAGGCTTTCGTCAAGATCAGGTCAGAGATCAGTTTCACTCTAAAGACCATCGTCGAGTACCCACTCCTCCGCGGAGTGGTCCGCGTGTGCCCCGGCACCAGGATGAAAGGCTCTCGTTCGGTGACGAGCAGAATGTCGGGTTTGATGCTCGTGATCTCCTCACTCAGAGGCGGATTGATAGGGGCAGAGCCCACAGAGATGGACAAGACAGAGATTTTCCGAGTGGCAGCTCAGCTGTGATTTCTGGCCCCGAGTGTTTTAGCAGGGCCACTCGTTTTGCAGAGATTCCCCCCAACTTCAGATTGGGAGCTGGGATCGGGAAGTTTTCTGGCGAGTCAAAGCCAGATACTTGGTTGGATGATTACTGAGTGGCTGTTCAGATTGGTGGCGGCAATGATAACGTCGTAATGAAACACATGTCCTTGATGTCGGATGGTTCAGCTCGTGTGTGGCTGAATCGCTTGGCTCCATCTAGTATATATTGCTGGGAGGATCTTGCTCGAGTGTTCATCCAAACTTTTGAGGGCACTTGCAAGCATCCTGCCGTGCTGGTCTACTTACAGCATTGTGTTCAGAAGCCCAATGAGACATTGAGGGATTACATTCAGCGTTGGTCCACTCTGCATCATACAATGGAGAATGTTTCCGAACATCAGGCTATGTGTGCCTTCAAGGCTGGTGTGAAATACAGAGAGCTTTACTTGAAGTTTGGTCGAATAGGTGACATATCACTCAGCAAGATGATGGAAATCGCCACTCGGTACGCCAATGGCGAAGAAGAAGACCGCCTCCGCAGCGGCAAAGGAAAAGCAGTCGTCAGTGATGCCGGCGGTAATTCCAGTCGGAAGCAGAAGCGGAAGGCTGATGGCCCTATCCAGGCAGAGGCAGCCGCGCTGGCGACCCAAGAAAAGAACAAGGGGAAATCCAAAGGACAGTTTACCCCTAAGAAAGGAAAGAATCAGTGAAGGACTAATGTGTTAGATCTGCCGTGTGCAATCCACACAAGGAAAGATGAGGAAGGCAATGTGATTTTGCCCAAGCACACCACTTGACAGTGTCGACTACTCATCCAGCAGTTCAAAGAGACTCTGTAGAGTGATAAGACTCCTGAGAAGGATGATGAAGATAAAGAAACATTCCCATATGTCACCACTACACTTATGATTTTTGCTGATGTCGAAAGCAAGAGTCGATTGAAGGTCATCAACAGGGAGGTCAACATGGCCATACCTAACACCCCACCTACCTCAAGTGGTCCCAGTATGCCATCACATTCGACCAAACAGACCATCCTGCTCATGTGGCCACTCCTGGTCGACAGGCTCTAGTGGTTGATCCGGGGGGCACTCGGCTCCGAAAGGTCCTCATGGACGGTGGTAGTGGCCTGAACATCCTCTATGCAGATACCCTTAAAGCGATGGGCATTCCGATGTCCCGACTGAGTGAGAGCAACATGCAATTTCATGGAGTCATCCCAGGGAAGAAGGCCAAGTCACTCAGTCAGATTGCATTGGATGTGACATACGGGAATGATGGAAATTTTCGAAAGGAAAATTTGACGTTTGAAGTCGTGGATTTTCAAAGCGCTTATCATGCCATTCTAGGTTGACCCGCGTATGCTCATTTCATGGCCCGCCCTTGTTACGTGTATCTCAAGTTGAAGATGCCAGGCCCTAAGGGTGTGATCACGGTCACTGGCAATCGAAAGTGGAACGAAGAGTGTCTCCAGTAAGGCTCCAAGATTGCCGATCACCAGATGGCCATGGTTCAGCTGGAAGAGTACAAGAAGAGCGCTGACCCTGCTAATTTGATGCGTGCTAAGAAGCCTGCTTCTGAGTCGGCATTTCAGTCGGCAGGGGAAGTGAAGAAAGTGCACATCCACCCGATGGAGCCAACTGTTGCCCCGACCAATATATCATCAACACTCGACGGTAAATAGGAAGCCAAGCTCATCTAGCTCCTCCGTGAGAACTGGGATATCTTCGCATGGAAGCCTGCTGACATGCTGAGGGTTCCCAGGCAGCTGGCTGAGCATCGACTGAGAGTTGATCCGAAGGCCAAGCCCGTCAAGGAGCATTTGTGTCGATCGGCGGCGGAGAAGCGTAAAGCAATCAATGAAGAGGTGGCTCGTCTCTTGCAAGCCAAGTTCATTAGGGAAATTTACCACTCCGAGTGGCTCTCGAATGTTGTCATGGTTCCCAAGAAGGATAAGTCACTGTGCATGTGCATTGACTTCAAGCATATCAATCGGGTCTGCCCGAAGGATCATTTTCCACTCCCCCGCATAGATCAAATTGTTAACTCGGCTGTGGGATGCGAGCGTTTATTGTTTCTAGATGCTTACTTTGGGTACCATCAGATCCGTTTGTATGGCCCAGATGAAATAAAAACAGCTTTCATCACCCCATTCGAGTGTTTTTGCTACATCACCATGCCATTCGGTTTGAAAAATGCTGGCGCTACTTTCATGTGCATGATTCAGAAGTATTTACTCGACCAGATCCCTCGAAATGTCGAGGCATACATGGATGATATAGTCGTCAAGTCCCGCAAAGGTTCTGACCTGCTGGCTGACTTGGCCGAAACATTCGCCAATCTGAGGAGATACGATATAAAGTTGAATCCGGTCAAATGTACTTTCGGCGTCCCTAGCGGCAAGTTACTCGGTTTTCTTGTTTCCGAATGAGGGATCAATGTCAACCTTGATAAAATCAGCGCCATTACCCGAATGAAGACTCTCGTGCGAGTGCATGATGTTCAGAAGCTCACAGGTTGCTTGGCAGCATTGAGTCGATTCATTTCTCGTCTCGGTGAGAAGGCACTGCCTTTGTACCGACTGGTGAAGAAGTTAGACACGTTCGAGTGGACTCTAGAAGCCAGAGCAGCGTTTGTCGAGCTCAAAGCCCTACTCTCCACCCAGTCGGTGCTTGCTGCTCCTCACAGCAAAGAACCCTTGCTCCTGTACATCGCGGCCATTAATCAAGTCATCAGTACAGTGCTAACGGTCAAGCAAGAAGAGGAGGGTAAAGCGTACAAAGTCCAACGACCAGTCTATTACGTTTCTAAAGTTTTGTCTCCCGCGATACAAAGCTATCCACACTACCAGAAGCTGGTTTATGGCATTTACTTATCAGCGAAGAAGGTGGCACATTATTTTCAAGACCACTCGATTTCAATCGTCAGTGATGCTCCGTTATCCGAGATTCTTAATAATCGAGATGCAACTGGTCGAGTGGCTAAGTGGGAAATCAAACTCCTATATTTTGACATTAAGTTTGAAGCCAAGAAAGCGATCAAGTCTCAGGCACTTGTAGATTTTATGGCCGAGTGGTTTGAACAGCAACAGCCAATCCAAATCCACTTGGCACACTGGACCATGTTCTTTGATGGCTCCAAAATGTTGAATGGGTCCGGTGCTGGTGTTGTCTTGATGTCTCC
This sequence comes from Hordeum marinum, assembly GCA_022496015.1. NCBI lineage: Eukaryota > Viridiplantae > Streptophyta > Magnoliopsida > Poales > Poaceae > Hordeum > Hordeum marinum. The sequence goes on along the minus strand of CM039672.1, from coordinate 289,175,667 downwards.
AAAGGACGACAAACTCAGTTACGTCCTGCAAATCCACTTCGATTCCTCCAACAATGAGGTAGAGTATGAAGCACCTTTGTATGGGTTGCGCATGGCTATCTCACTCGGCGTCAAGCGCCTGATGGTCTATGGCGATTCAGATTTGGTGGTCAATTAAGTGATGAAAGAGTGGGATGTTCGAAACCCCGCTATGACTAGATACTGTAGTGTTGTCAGAAAGCTGGAGAAGAAATTTGAAGGTCTGGAACTTCATCATGTTCCTCGAGTGAAGAATCAAGCAGCTGATGAGCTAGAGAAGATTGGGTCCACATGACGACCTGTCCCCAGTAATGTGTTTTTAGAACACCTCCATACTCCTTCGGTACAAGAAGATCCTTTCACCGAAGAGCCCCCGCAAGCTATGAGCTCCACTGATCCGACTGAAGTCGATGTCCCTGCAGTAATTGATTTGGCCATGGAGATTCTGGTCATCATTCCCGATTGGATGGTGCCATACATTACCTATATCCTTAGATAAGAACTCCCCGAAGACGAGACAGACGCTCTGCAAATTGTGCGCAGGTCGAAAGCCTTTACTGTGATCGGGGATCAGCTGTTCAAAGAAAGCACGACTGGCATGACGCAGCGTTGCATCTCCCCTGAAGAAGGTCGAGTGATTCTGGACGAAATCCACGCGGGAACTTGTGGTCATCATGCATCCTCACGGACGATCGTCGCTAAAGCATACCGAGTTGGTTTCTTCTGGCCACGGACTAATGAGATGGCTAAAGACATTGTCGATCGTTGTGATGGGTGCCAATTCTATGCAAACTTGTCCCACAAGTCGGCATCTGCTCTGAAGACAATCCCCTCGCCTGGTCGTTTACTGTTTGGGGACTCAACATGGTTGGTCCCTTTCAGACTGGAAAAGGTGGATTCACTCATTTGCTGGTGGCAGTCGACAAATTTAAAAAATGGGTAGAGGCCAAGCCAGTCAAGAAGTTGAACTCCCTCACGGCGGTCACATTCATGAGGGAAATAATTTTCCGATACGGCGTTTCTCACAACATCATCACAGATAATGGCACCAACTTTGACTCAGAATAATTCAGAGACTTCTGCACCTCTCAAGGCACTCGGGTGGATTATGCTTCTATTGGACACCCCCAAACCAATGGTCAAGTTGAGCGAGTTAACGGTCCCATTCTTCAAGGTTTAAAACCCCGTCTCATGCGCGACTTGGACCATGCAGCTGGAGCCTGGGTGACAGAGTTGCCATTTGTTCTATGGGGTCTGAGAACAACACCCAATCGGTCGACTGGACGAACCCCTTTCTTCCTGGTCTATGGAGCCGAAGTTGTCTTGCCGAGTGATTTGTTTCACAACTCTCCCCAAGTGGAACTTTATTCTGAAGCCAAAGCTAAACAAACCAGACAGGATGGCATCGACCTCCTGGAGGAAGAGCGTGAGATGGCTCTGATCCGGACCGCGACTTATCAGCAAGATCTATGGCGCTTCCATGCGAAGAATGTCAAGAGTTGGTCGTTTCATGAAGGGGATTTGGTGCTCCGAGTGGTCAACAGCGACCCCACAAACTAGCTCCTGCGTGGGAGCGTCCCTTTGTCATCACAAAGGTATTGAACAATGGAGCTTATCACTTGTACAACCTCAAGAAGCAGATGGACGAGCCACGGGCTTGGAACGCGGATTTACTCAGACATTTCTATACCTAGAGACAGAAGGGTTTTTGATATAATAAAAGTATTTCAGAGCATGTCATATATGCAAGTTAGACTTTCGTAGTCTTTTGTCGGTTCCGTTCATGCAATTTATCACTTGGGAACACTCCGAGTGTTGAGCAAGCCTCACACTCGGGGGCTTCGCCACAAACATGCTTTCGCCTAAGTTAAAAAAAACTACCTAGTGGATAACAGTCCATTCACTAGGCAACTTAGCTACGAACCAGCCTTGCCCTAAGTTTAAAACTTTTTCCTGATTGTTGAGCAATCCTCACGCTCGGGGGCTTAGCTGTGAACATGCTTTCGCCTAAGTTAAAACATTTTCCAAGTAGATAGTAATCCATTCACTCAACGACTTAGCCGCGAACCAGTCTTCGCCTAAACTCTAATTTTCTCCGAGTGTTGAGCAATCCTCACACTCGGGGGCTTAGCTGTGAACATGCTTTCACCTAAGTTAAAACCTTTTCCAAGTGGATAGTAATCCATTCACTCTACGATTTAGCCGCGAACGAGCCTTCGTCTAAGTTCACAACTCCACTCCGAGTGCTGAGAAATCCTCACACTCGGGGGCTTAGCTGCGAACATGCTTTCGCCTAAGTTAAAAACTTTTCTGAATGGATAGTAATCCATTCACTCGTCGGCTTAGCCACAAACCAGTCTTCGCCTAAGCTTGAAACTTTTCCGAGTGTTGAGTGATCCTTGCATTCGGAGGCTCAGCTGCGAACCAGTTTTCGCCTAAGTCAAAAACAAACACGGTCAAACAAGCGATTGAAAGCAAATGCAGATGAATTCAAAGGTTCCTTCATGGATAAATGTTTCGCAAGCAAATTAACATGCTCAGGCTTAAGTCCTGAATGAAGTTTTAAAGTTGATACAATTCCACCTGGCATACCGAGGCAAATGAAGTTTTTCTCGAAGACCAAGTTTTTTAAGCACCCGACGGGCTTGCTGGCTCGACAAATGTGTCCAAGTCTATCCCGTTTGTGATCCTCATGGCGGCATGAATGAAGGTCTCCATGAAATCTTCAAATTGAAGCTTCTTCGTGTTAACCACTCGGAGGTCCTTCAACTTGTCCTCCCTCGCATCCTTGCAATGGACTCTTACAAGGGAGAGCGCCACGTCGGCTCTGCAGCGGGCAGCAGATTTCTTCCAGGCCTGCACTCGACTAGGAAGGTCGTTCAGATGAGCCATCATGGATGTAAGGTCAAGCTAAAGAGTATCTTCAGGCCACAGTTCCTTGTCGATCTTCTCCATCGTAGTTTTCAGTCGGAGGACATATGCCTGGACGCCTTGGAGCCTGACGTTGAGCCGGAACATGTTCATGGCCACTGCATCTCCAACAGGTGACTTGGTGGGATCCAAATTGGGCTCAATGTCTTCAGTTTCTTTTTCAAAATCTTGGCAGAATTCTGTTGGGCAGAAGCAATGGGAGGAGAATTCATGAGTCACAGTTGTCAAAGATTTTATGAAGTTCACTCGACAGAGATACTCACCGTCGAGCATGATGTACATCTTCCTCGCAAATTCCCCCAAGTGCTTCTCCAAACCGTTGCTCCTCTTGGTTAGCTGCTCAGTTTTCTTGATGAGGTCAAGACGCTCCCGCTTCAGTTCTCCACCTCCATCTTCTTGGCGACAGCCAGCTTCTTGTCAGTAGCTTTAGTCTTCTCCTTCGCTGCCCATTGGGCATCAGCAAGCGCTTTGTCCTTGTCCTCTAGTGCCTTCTTCATGGTATCTAAAGAAACAACATTCTTGAGTCACTCTTGGAGTCGACGATTTTCATTGCGTCCGTCTGTTCGAGTGAAAGCACTCGGTTCAAAGCATGGAAAGTGAGGATAAGAGTGCAATGCTTGCCAAAAGTTACCTCCCAGAGTTTCTAGTTCAGTTCGCACTCGCTCCAAACTGCTGTTCGAGACCTCCAAGTCCACTCGCAGCTGGTTCCTTTCCTCCCCGAGATCCTTGTACTGTGCCCCAAGTTCACAAGCTCTCTGAAATCAACAAAGAGAAGAAGACATGGTCAACAAGTTACACCTACACTCCTGAGTGCAGGAGGATAGAAACAGTCGACTGGATGGCGCACCCCACCCCACCCCGCTACTGTGAAGTAGTGTCATATCATGGTTGATCAATGATATCCATGAAACCTGCATTCAGGAGGGGGGAAATTCAAGCAAAAGTCCACCCGACATGTCGAGTGGCTCAGGTAATCTACGTATCGTAAACAACCCAGAGTTCAAGATGGTTCCTATCAGACCCCCGCCAGTGCAATCACTCGACGGCGGTCTTGGGGACTACACCCAGTGGGTGCACTCAGAGTGCCCCCACTGGAACTGTTAACACTCGATCCATCGAGTGACCCGTCAACCCCACTCCGCACCATTGAAGCAGTGTCATATCATGGTTGATGAAATGATGTCCATAAAACCTACAAGGTGGCTTCGGCATGCGATAGTTAAGAAAAATAAAGTACACTCAACATTTCGAGTGGTAATTGTACTCCGCGCGCGACAAAAGCTACGAGTTCAAGTTTTTAAGACCACTGCTCATCGTCTACGATCAACAGTAGCCTCGGGGACTACACCCAATGGGTGCACTCAGCGTGCCCCCACTGTTTCCTAAAACATTCGACAAGGTTTGCCCCGTCCAAGCATTCGATGGTCTCTATCAGACCCCCGCTAGTGCAAGCACTCGACGGTGGTCTCGAGGACTACACCCAGTGGGTGCACTCAGCCTGCCCCCACTAGATCTGTTAACTCTTGATCTGTCGAGTGGCAGAGAAACAATAAAAAAACAGATGTGCAAGCATATGAATATAGTCTCTTTTAAAGACCCCTGCCGATGCAAGCACTCGACAGCGGTCTCGGGGACTACACCCAGTGGGTGCACTCGGCATGCCCCCACTTGAACATCTATCACTCGATCTGTCGAGTGACATGCCACCCCACTTAGAACCCTTGGAATAGCGTTATATCATGGTTGATCAATGATATCCATGAAACCTACAAGGTAGCTTTGGAGTGGTGCGATCAATGGCAAACGTATCCCGCATACGACAAACTCTAAGACCTCTGCCGGTGCAAGCACTCGACAACGGTCTTGGGGACTACACCTAGTGGGTGCACTCAGAGTGCCCCCACTGGCCCAAAACCTACTCGATTAAGACCTGGCCTATTCGAGTGGAGAACCTTCAAACATTCTACAAGCGGAAAACAAACACCCAGTGGGTGTACATGTTGGGGAACGTAGTAGTACATCAAAAAAATTCCTATGTGTCACCAAGATCAATCTATGGAGAAACCAGCAACGAGCAAAGGGGGAGTGCATCTTCATACCTTTGAAGATCGCAAAGTGGAAGCGTTACTAGAACGCAGTTGGTGGAGTCATACTCGCAACGATTCAGATCGTGGTGGATTCCGATCTAAGCACCGAACAACGGCGCCTCCGCGTTCAACACACGTGCAGCCCGGTGACGTCTCCTACGCCTTGATCCAGCAAGGAGGAAGGAGAGGTTGAGGGAGAGCTCCGGCAGCACGACGGCATGGTGACGATGGATCTGCGTAGTACTCCGACAGGGCTTTGCCAAGCGCTACGGAGGACTAGGAGGAGGAGGGGTAAGGCTGCGCCGAGAGAGGGAGAGAGAGAGACTTGTGTGTTGGCATCCCCCAAAACCCCCACTATTTATAGGAGGAGGGGAGGAGGGTGCGCACCCTATAGGGTTCCCACCCTAGGGGGTGTGGCAGCCCTAGATGGGAATTGGGGCCCGCGGCCAAGGGAGGGGAGAGGGGGTGTGGCAGCCCTAGGCGTCCTAGGGTGGGCCTAGGGCCCATCTGCGCTAGGGTTTGCCCCCCTCTCTCTCCTTTGCTATGCCTTGGGCCAGGTAAGAGGCGCACCAGCCCACCTAGGGGCTGGTTCCCTCCCACTCTTGTCCCATGTAGACTTCCGGGGCTGGTAGCCCCTCCCGGTGCACCCCCGGAACCCTTTCGGTGGTCCCGGTACATTACCAGCGGTGGCCGAAACACTTCCGGTGACCAAATCGTCACTTCCTATATATGAATATTTACCTCCGGACCATTCCGGAACTCCTCGTGACGTCCAGGATATCATCCGGGACTCCGAACAACCTTTGGTAACCACGTACGCAATTTCCCTATAACCCTAGCGTCATCGAACCTTAAGTTTGTAGACCCTACGGGTTCGGGAGGCATGTAGACATGATCGAGACACCTCTCCGGCCAATAACCAACATCAGGATCTAGATACCCATGTTGGTTCCCACATGCTCCACGATGATCTCATCAGATGAACCATGATGTCGGGGATTCAATCAATCTCGTATACAATTCCCTTTGTCTACCGGTATGACACTTGCCCGAGATACCTTGTTCAATCTTGTTACCGGCAAGTCTCTTTACTCGTTCCATAACGCCTCATCCCGTGGCTAACTCCTTAGTCACATTGAGCTCATTATGATGATGTCTTACCGAGTGGGCCCAGAGATACCTCTCCGTCACACGGAGCGACAAATCCCAGTCTCGATTCGTGCCAACCCAACAGATACTTTCGGGGATACCCGTAGTATACCTTTATAGCCACCCAGTTACGTTGTGACATTTGGCACACCCAAAGTATTCCTACGGTATCCGGGAGTTGCACAATCTCATGGTCTAAGGAAAGGATACTTGACATTACAAAAGCTTTAGCAGACAAACTACACGATCTTGTGCTATGCTTAGGATTGGATCTTGTCCATCACATCATTCTCCTAATGATGTGATCCCGTTGTCAACGACATCCAATGTCCATGATCATGAAACTGTGACCATCTATTGATCAATGAGCTAGCCAACTAGAGGCTTACTAGGGACATGTTGTGGACTATGTATTCACACATGTATTACGGTTTCTGGTTAATACAATTATAGCATGAACAATAGCCAATTATCATGAACAAGGAAATATAATAATAACCATTTTATTATTGCCTCTAGGGCATATTTCCAACAATACAACCAAAGAAGACAGGAATTCAATTGGAAATGTACTTACAATCGAACTTACTCAAACATTGGTGTGAAGCGCTGTGCTAGCATTGTAAGCCAACTTGTTGGCCTCATACGCCTCCTTGGTGTGTAGCATCATCTGCTCTGCCTGGATCATGGCCTCCTTTGCGGATCTGGTCTGATCTTTCTGAACGCGGTGCAGAGGAAAATCCATCATAGGCAGGATCGGCGTAATGGCTGGGACAGTCGAGGTAGTCTGAGCAGGTTAGGTTGGAGTTGACGTAACGATAGTTGAAACAGCTAGCAGGGCACTCGACAGAGGCACTGTAGGATCGGCTCTGACCCGTGTCGAGATGCTTATCCCCTAGGAAGAGCTGGCAGTCGACCACTTAGGCGTCTGCGCGGACGAAGTTCTTCGAGTGCGTATGCGCGGGGTGCCTAAGGTCCCACCTTCGCCTTCTGTGCCCTACGGGTGTTCCTCGTCATCTTCCAGCTGGATGGTTTCTGCAAATATCAATCGGCAACATTAGCTTTTGCAATCGACGAACCCCATTCTAGATTTGTTTACCTATATGGGAAGTGGCTGCGTCAGCAGTGTCTACGTCCATTGCCTCCCCTCCGTCACATGGAGGCGACACCACTGAAGTAGCAACTCTGATAGATCAAATGACACTCGGTCAGCAAGAATTCAAAGTCACAATCGATAGTGAGAGTTCGAAAGTAAACACTTATGTGGAGACAACAGGCACGGCCATCCTCTTGCGGGGCAGAGCTTTGTGAGGTTTGGCTGCGTTGGGCTTGGGTTGCTTCGTCGATCGCTCACTCGACTCGAGGGTCGAGGGTAGGCTCCATTTCGGGTTCTTCTCACTCGGGACTGGGGCCTTGTTCATGGTGGTCGTAGGGTCTTGACGAGACTGGGAGCAGCGCTCGACGCGAGGAGGAGACTCGACTTCCTCCTCGTTCTCACCTGAGTCTTCATATTCGTCTTCGGAGTCATAAGAGCCGTCGACATCCACACCACCGCCCTCGCTCTCCCCACCATCTTCAGGCTGGTTCCCATTGGGCACAGGTGAGTACATGTGCGTCCACTCCTGCATGGTTCGAACAATGAAGTCAGGCAACAAATCAATCAATCACTTGACAGTAAAGTACTACAGTCGACAAGGTGTTATTTACCAGATTCTTCGGCGGATTCTCGACCGAGTAAGGATGGATCCTCTTGGCTCCCAATGGATTGTCACAAGCTCCGGTGATGTTGCGAAGCCACTGCTCGACAGTCGCCTGCGAAACCTCTTCTGGATGCGTCTGGGTCGAGTCTCCAAGGCCTAAATAGTGCCACATGGTGTTGTCCCTGGCCTGGAGCGGCTGGACCCGTTGACTGAGGAATGTCTCCAGGAGATCCATGCCGGTCACTCTGCCCCGAACAAGTGTCACTACAACGTCCACCAAGATTCCCACTTGGACTTTTTCTCCTTCTAACACCTTTAGGGACTTGGGGACGGCTGGACGATCGGATGTGAAAGGGGAAAGACCAGTCGACATTTTGGGAGAAGCTATGTCTTTGCAGTAAAACCATGTCGACTGCCAACCTCTAACAGATTTAGGAAAGGTCATGGAAGGAAAATAACTACGAGCTCTCTTTTGAATTCCTAGACCTCCACACAGCTGCACTACATGAATTTTTCCGTCCTCAAGGAGAGCCTTCTTTACAGTCTGAGATCTAACCGTGAAAATGTGCTTGAATAGTCCCCGGTGAGGGGGATAGCCCAGGAAGCACTCGCACAAGGTGATGAAAGCAGACAAGTAGGAGATGGCATTCGGCGGAAAGTGGTGGAGCTGAGCTCCAAAGAAGTTCAGAAACCCTCTAATGAATGGATGGGGAGGCATAGAAAAACCTCTTTCAACGTGGGAGAGGAGGAGAAACCGCTCTCCTTCATGTGGCTCCGTCTCGTGCTACCCCTTCGGCAACCTCCAAGCGCCGTCCGCCACAAGTCCGTCAACGACCAAGTTATCGATGTCCACACAGGTGACCACCTTGGGGAGAAAGTCCCCCTGGATCCACCCCGGCGACGCGGTGAACCGAGCGGTCGAGGGCTATTTGCCCTTGCCCTTCGCCGCTCCCTTCTTGGCGCGCTCTAACTTCTCTGTGGTTCCCTTCATCATCATGGTGGCTGGGCTTGTTGGAGCGAAGCGGAGTGTAGCGCTGGAGACGGGGGAGGCGGAGGAAGAGAGGAAATTTGGGGAAGAATATTGTGCAATCCACGGTGCTTCGAGATTTATACCCCTCCGAGTGCCTCACTAGCGGGTGGGCCCGCAAGATCCTTGCACATCCCAACCACAGACGACGCCCTATACGTGGCGAAATGACCGGCACGGGAATCAAGGCGTCATGCCCCCACTTGCTCCGATCGTGGCGTCATCATCGCAGGCGTGTGCGCTTCCCAAATTATTGTATCCCGCAAGATCCGGGTCTGACTGACGGACCCGTCACTTCCAAAGATTCCTTCAGATCAGTCAAAATAAAATTGACATTGAACATTCACATGGGCACTTTCAAGGCTGAATTGATCCGGGCGAATGACGAAGAGTTCAGTCGACGCAAGTTTTGTTGAAACCCCGAATATCATTCGGAAGATTTGGTGTCTTGTTCCAAACTGGCATCGATACCCCCATTCACCACTCGAACCCTGATCCATTCGGGGGATAATGACGAGGATATGTACCTAGGGTAGGGTCCTAGGCCTGACCTACATACCTTACCTAAGGACACTACATTGGAGGACCTGAAGATCACAAGTAAGTTTCCGACTAGATTCCTGATGGCGCTCAAGTCACTCGACAGGCAATCCACTTGGAGGCTTCTTTCTCCACTCAACAGTCGTCTATCACTCGGAAGACCTCACTTCCAGTCGACGCCAGAAGACCAAAAGCCACCTCTAGGAGGCCAACTGGCAAGCGTTAGGCCAAGTCGTCATTAGTAGCAATTATTATGTACATTACCAGTAACGCTAGTCTTTATACCCACGATCGGACCCTTGGACGCCTAGCAATTATGACGGGTAGCGAACTCTATATAAGCCTCCCCTCCCCTCTAGCACAAGGGTTCGCAACCATTGTAATCTCTACTCTCCACACAACAAAGCTCCAGAGCACTGAGACGTAGGGTTGTTACCTCCACGAGAGGGGCATGAACTCATACATCTGTGTGTACATCCTCGCCGTAGCTAGGACTCTGCCCTATCCTTTCATACCCCTACCTTCTACTGTCAGGATTGTTCCCGCGACACTCCCTGTCGCTCTTCTGTCCCAACTCTAATGCTTCAGGGGTCTCTTTTTGTCCAGCAAAAATCATACTAAATTTTCAGCCCATTCTGAGAACTTTTATTTCTGCACAAAAAACGACACCATGGTAGTTCTGCTGAAAACAACATCAGTCTGGGTTAGTTCTAATAAAATCATACCAAAATCATATAGAATTATTGTAAACATGGCATGAATACTTCATAAGTTATAGAACGTTGGAGACGTATCACCTTCCACGTTGCAATATCACCGTATTCAGGGTACATAGTACGATAGCTAACATCATCCTCTTCTTCGTTGTCTTCCATCATAACCTCTCTTTCTCCGTGCTTGGTCCAAACATTATAGTGTGGCATGAAACCCTTCTCAAGCAGGTGGATGTGAATGGTTTTAGAGCTGGAGTAATTCTTCGTATTCTCACAGACAGTACATGGACAATACATAAAACCATTCTGCTTGTTTGCCTCAGCCACTTCGAGAAATTTATGCAGGCCCGCAATGTACTCGGAGGTGCGTCGGTCACCGTACATCCATTGTCGGTTCATCTGCATGCATTATATAATTAAATGTATCAAAAACCATTACATAACATCATGAATAGAGAAGTGATCAAATTAATACAAGTTCATCATCACATTAAAACCAAAGTACAGTCCTCTACTAAAACCCAAAAACCACACTCTACTTCTAGAGCATATGAAATGAGCTAAACTAGCAGTGAGAGATAAAACAATGAAGTCATTAACCTTTTAGAACACTTGTGTAGTTGGTGCACCTCCAAACCTAAACAAATCTTGGAGAAAATGTAGCTTGGAGGTCGATCTTGGAGAGGAGAAAGTGTAAATGTGGGTGAGGCATTTCATCGAAGACCTCGTGTGCAGAGGAGATGAGAACAGAGAGCAGCACACCTCCGACACGCCGGCCGGCCAAAATACAGAGGAGTGAGCAGGAAGGGGCGAGCATATATATATAGGCGTTGTATAAGTCCCGATTGGTGGCTAGCACAGGGAGTAAAGGGGCCTCTTTAGTTCCGGTTCCAGCCACCAACTGGGACTAAAGGGGCTGGGCCAGGAGCGAGCCCCTTTAGTCCCGGTTCATGTCTAGAACCGGGACTAAAGGGGTCAGACGAACTGGGACCGGTTCTTGCCGAGGCCTGCACGGCGCCCTGGCCTCATACCCACTAGTTCCGGTTCATAATAGGATCGGGACTAATGCAATATTCTGGCCCGTTTCAAAGCCTTGTTTTCTATTAGTGTCTGGATTTATTTCAGGATTGCCGATGATGCACATTCAGTGGGAGAAGATGTTTTCATCGACAATAGGCGCCTAGGGTGACTTTCTAAATCTTATGATATGTCGGCTTAGTCTCTCGAAAATGCTCATAGAAATAAATTGTGTGTATGCGTTTATAGGGGCGAGTGTATATGTATATATGTATGTATGTATGTATGTATGTATATGAATGTTTGTGTATTACCGTGTTCGAAAAAAAGCAAGAAGGTATGTATATTTTTTACTTGTTGTGTGTCTGTATTTTATATTACTTGACGTGCACATGAAAGAAAAAACGATCTAGTGTTTTTTATAACAAAAACAATCTTTTTTTAGAATCATCATCAAGTTTTATTTATCATCCCACAACCGGGATTTCATCAGAGATTATATGTAGAATGCAATCAGGAGGTTCGGTAGGCCAAAAACTACATAGTTCCTTACTAACACCTTCTCTAGCTAACAAATGAGCACCCTGATTCCCTCATCTTCTAACCCAAGAGACTTTGAAACCTTGGAGAGTCCTTCCCAACAACTTTATTTCTTCAACTATTGGGCCTGCCGCACTCAAGTTCTTTACCTGGTCTTTCAACATGGCTGCCACTCCCTTGCTGTCAACTTCAACGTGCACCCTGGTAGCTCCAGTTTGAATCGCCAATTGCACCGCCTTACGGCAAGCAAGTATCTCGACCACCTCAGGATTAGAAACATCCTGGAACACATAGCAAGCACCCCCTCTAAACGCTCCATCATGGTCTCGGATAACCACTCCTCCACCACCATGATCTCGTTGCTTTTCCAAAGCTCCATCAGAGTTCGCCTTGAGCCATCCTTGCTCTGGCGGGCTCCATCTCACAGCCAGTGTTGGAGTGGAACTCCTTGGTTGCTTCGTATGAATGGAAGTCCATTCTATGATATGTCGATATACATTTTCTGCAACCACTCTAGGATGCACAATTCTCTTCCCATCCCTGGCTTCATTTCGTGCTAGCCATAGGCCGTACACAGCTTGTACCATTAGCTCCTGCTCCTAGTCCCCGACCTCAGCAAACCACCACAACAGCCATGAGGCAAGCTCTCCATGGGGTCCTTCAGACACCGGCGGGATCGCCACCGGAACCCCTTTCTCTGAGCTTAAAACCTTCCAGAACATGGTTGAGTGCGGACACGCCCAGAAGCGATGCAAAACTGTTTCTTCTCTGCCACAGACCATGCAAAAATACCCAGTTTGATTTTCCTCTGGTGTAATTTGGCACCGACGGCCAGACCATTTTTGATCAAACGCCACATATGGATCTTTGCCTTCACATGAGCATTGGTATTCCAGAGCGCAAGCCAGCTTTGGTGTATATGCACCGATGACGAGGACTCCAGCCGTACGGATTTGGTCCTTCTTAGCGTCATACATAGGTGATAACGCTAAACTGCCCCGACTTAGTGAAATTCCATGCTAAATAGTCGTTGTTACCCCGGCCACCAATGGTGATCTGCTTTATGTCATATGAGTCATCGGCTGTGAACATAGTCTCCACTTTGTCATGATCCCAAACAGTACCATCGGGGCTAAGTAAGTCGCTGACATGCGTGACTCCATGCACGAAAACCTGCCACAGAGGTTTTAAGATCCCTGCCCTCGGAATCCAGTTTTCATGATGTATATTGATGTTCGACCCATCACCAACACGCCAAACCACTCCTTCTCGTAGAAGCTCCCTCCCATGAATAATGCTCCTGAAAATGTACGACACACCTTTGGGGAATGTAGCATTCATGATCGTGCACTCCTTGAAGTACCTAGCCTTGAGCACCCTAGCACATAACGATGAAGGGAATTGGAGGAGTCGCCATGCTTGCTTTGCCAGCAGAGCCTGATTGAAAGCTTCATAATTTCGAAACCCCGTCCCTCCATCTCGCTTTGGCAAGCACATTTTATCCCAAGATAACAAATGCACCTTCCTTTCACCTTGAGTTGCACCCCACCAGAATTTAGAAGAGATTGAAGTCAGATTCCCGCGCAGCTTCTTTGAGAGTTGAAAACAGCTCATTGTGAAAGTAGGAGTTGATTGTAACCCAGATTTTATTAGTACTTCCCTTGCCTTCTTGGACAGTCCTTGCCCCTTCCAACCTGACACTTTACCCTTGGAACTCTCCCTGACATACTGGAAGGATCCATCCTTCGATCTTCCTACCACGGTTGGAAGACCCAAGTATCTCTCACTCAGTGCTTCAGAATCAATACCAATGGTTTGTTTCAGGTTACCCTTGTCCTCATCCCTACACCCTTGTCCAAAAAAGATTGATGATTTTTGTAGATTCACCTTTTGCCCCAACGCCACTTGGTATACTTGCAATATATCCTTCAACGCCTACAGGTTACCCTCTGATCCTTCCAAGAAAACCACACTGTCATCAGCAAATAAAAGATGAGTAATATGGGGGCCAGTGCTCCCAAAACTTACTCCATTTATGCGATTGTCTCTTTGTGCCTGTTGAAGCAACGCTGAAAACCTTTCAACACAAAATAGAAACAAGTATGGGGAGAGTGGATCCCCCCTGCTTGAGCCCTCATGACGGTAGAAAGCTTCTTGAAAACCCCCCCATTCTGTTTGACACAGAAGCGCGCACTCCGAACACATCTCATTATCATGTTGATCCATGCTTGCGCAAAGCCAAACCGCTCCAATGTTTGCTCTAGGAACACCCACTCGACACTGTCGTAGGCCTTCATCATATCAAGTTTAAGTGCACAAAGCGGCTTCTTCCGTTTCCGTTTCCTAATTGCATGCACGCACTCATACGCCACGAACACGTTATCAGTGATTAAACGTCTCGGCACGAATGCGCTTTGCTCTTCAGAGATGAGTACCGGGAGAATCAGCTTCAGTCTATTTCCTAAAACTTTTGCCGCTATTTTATACAGAACATTACAAAGGCTTATAGGGCGAAATTGTGATAATAACTCCGATGAGTTAACTTTTGGAATCATCACAACTATGGTGTCATTGAAGCTATCCGGTGTTGCAGAGCCTGCAAGAAAATCACGAACCGCCTTACAGACATCCTCCCTTACCAACAGCCAGTGCCATTGATAAAACATCGTCGGTAACCCGTTCGGACCCGGCGCTTTCGTCGGCCCCATTTGAAAAAGAGCAGTCTCATTTTCTAGATCAGTGACTACCGCCGTGAGATTCTCATTCATTGCTGGTGAGACTACCTCCTGGAAAAGGTCTAGAATATGGTCTGTGTGATCAGTCCCCTCAGATTTGAAAAGATGTTCATAGAAACCTGCACCCATTTCTTGCATACCCTCATCTACTGTGCATCTCTCACCATTCTCCCTGCACAAAGCTCTGACTGTATTCTTTTGTTTCCTATGTGAGGCTCTATTTTGAAAATATTGTGTATTTTGATCACCTTCTTTTAACCATCCAGCTCTAGACCCCTGCTTGTACATGACTTCATCCCTCTCAAAAATCTCTTTTAGCTGACTTTCAGCATCACACACCTCCTGCGTATACCCGGTAATTAGAACCCGTTCCTTTGCATCCCGCAACTGATCTTTGAGCAGGGCTATTTGTCTACGTATAGGCCCGAAGACAGAATGCCCTCATGCATGCATAGAACGGGATAGATTGTTTAGCTTGCTGCACAGATCCCCCGTTCCTACACACTGTCCTTCTTGCCTCCATGCCTCATCAACCATCGTGGCATACCCCTCATGCTTAGTCCACATTTCCTCAAACTGAGAAGGGTGAGTTAGCCTCATCCGAGTGCCAGGAGCCGTCTCCATGACACGAATCAAAATGGCCATATGGTCAGACTCCTCCGTGATTAGATTCTCTACCATCGACACTGGGTACATAGACATGAACTCACTGTTACACGTCGCTCTATCCAGCCTGACCTGAATGTTATCTTTGTTCGCTCTCTTGTTATCCCATGTGAAGGTGTATCCGGTATGCCCCAAGTCCGCAAGTCCGCAGTCGGATAGACGGTCTCGAAAGTTTTCCATCTGTGAGAAAGGCCTTGGATTACCACCCCATTGTTCCTCCTGAGTAAGAATTTCATTGAAATCACCGGCACACAGCCAAGGTAAGCTATCTTGGGCCCTCAGGTAGCGCAAAGCATCCCATGATTTATTTCGGAGTTCCGTCTTTGGCTCCCCATAGAAACCCACAAATCTAAAGGTTTTGCCATAAACACATATCTCTGCATCAATGAAATATTGACTCCATGGCCTAACAGTTACCTGAACATGATCTCTCCACCAAAGCGCAAGACCACCACTTTTACCGGCACAGTCCACTGCTAACCCATTTGTGAATCCTAAACTCCACTTAATTCTCTCCATAGCCCTGGACTTTTTCTTTGTTTCACTAAGGAACACCACCGCTGGGTTGTATGACCGTACCAGGTCTCGGAGTTCGCCAACTATCGGGTCCAACCCCAAACCACGACAGTTCCAGGCTAGACAATTCATTAGGCCCGGTGGCCCTGGTTCACATGGTCCGCCGATATATCAGTGTATACGTCAAGACGGTCAAACACATTTGAGGATTTAAGCCTCGTGTCACGAATGAATGAGTCATGAGTAATCTGCTTGTCCGGATCACCTTTCGCTACCCATAATTGTTTGGGCCTCCGCTTCCTTGACTCCTGATTAGTGAGATCCATCCTCTCCTTAGGGCGGTAGCATCCTTCAGACTTCCTTGAGAATTAAAAGGATATCCTGTACGTTCTTTGACCTTGTGCTCCATTGCCCTATCCGCTTGACCAATTTTCTCGGCCTGCTTGTTGATCAACTCTTTGCGCAAATCATTCTCCCTCTTCTTGTCCAAGTCATGACGAAGGTCACTTGCACATGCACCCCCGTCCCACTGTTTCTCTTTTGCTGGGCTGTTTACCTCAGCCTTCTCCTGACGGCACCCCTCACCAGTGCGAGAGTTACCATCCTGAGAGAAATCCGAGAAAATATTACGTTTAGATGGGAGGTCTCGGACCCTGGCATTATGGGACCGACCTTGCTCAACCCCGCCAGTGCGAGAGCTATCACCACTATTGTTGCTGCTGGCTGCACCACCTATTCCCCCTCCCTTGACAGGTATGTTTCTACCCGGGGAAGCCCTCAGCCATTCCCCCCATTGGGACGATTTGTCCACCGGCGGGTCACATCTGCCATTGACATGAACAAGTCTCTCACACTCGAAGCAAAAGTGGGGTATTTTCTCATAGTAGAAATTGAACCATGTTCCCACTTCATCATCCACAAACTCCTTTAGATTAAAATAACACACCAGTGGTTCATAAACAGATATCTTGGCCCTAACACGCAGGTACTTCCCTTTGGCAAATCCATCTCTATCCATGTCTACCTTAACTACCTCTCCCAACCAATTACCTATAGCTTCACCAAACTCCCTCGTCCTTCTATCCAGTGGCAAATCTTCTACTCCGACCCAAGCTTCCACACTGTCGAACACCATCTCCGACGGCCTTGTCTTCCCATCATAGTCCTTGAGGATCTGGACGTTGAAATCAAATTGCCACGGTCCATTATTCCTAGCATGCTTCCAGTCCCCTTCTCCACCAAAGTGAACCAAGAAGAGATTATTTCCAAGGTCACAGAATTGAGCATCATGGTGCAGACCCCATGCCCTCCGCAAGGAGCATTCTAGGGCAGTAAAATTCACAGGCCTCAGAGTACAAGCTTTCTCGATCAGTGTCCATCTCCTAGCAGCAGGGATATCCTCCACTCGTCCAGAAAACACGAAACCCTTAGCTTCCTTCTCCGTCAACACCATCCCGCCAAGTCTGGCCGAGAGGCTTGCTGACACGTCCGGCGTCCTGCTAATCACTGGCGATTCTCCCTCTGCATGCCCTTGCCGTTCCCGCGTCGGCGTCCCCAGAGGTTTGGAACCGGCACTAGCCACCGATCCCATCGTCGTCGCCTTTTTGTTAGATGCATCCGCTCTCCTCCCCTGGTCCTTCTCAGCCATGGCTCCTCCCACTGGAGAACCAGTCCCTTCTCGATCCGTAAGCCGGGAGGCGCAGTCGCCGTCTGGATCACCACCGAATCCCAAGCACCCCTGACGAGAAAACCCTAACCCTAGCGGCAGCCCGGGATCGCCAGCCGATCGCCTCCTGTCGCCTGGAGCGTTTTCTCTCGTGGTGGACCCGCACGTCGACGTTTGTTGACTCCCACAAAAGCAATCTGTTGTGTGTGCAATCTACACGTGCACGTCAAAGAAACAAATATGCGGTGTATGTGCCTTGTACACGTACATGTGATGGAGTTTTCCTGTTGTTGAGGGAAACGGACTTTTCCCTCGCAAAAAAAGAAGAGGGAAACACACTTTTATTAAGAAACTAGATGGTGGGACTCATCGACAACAATCTTTGCAGAATGTGTGGATATTAGTTTCTTGATTGGGAAGGTCACTTTTAAGCATTGTTATCGTTCTCGTAATCAAGCAACTCATGTGCTAGCTAATTTTTGTTTCTGTAATAAATCTTCTCTAAGTTGGTTGGACGAGCCTCCTGATTGTGTTGTCAATAAGCTCGTAGACGATATAAACATTGTTTAATATTAATAAAGCTAGCCAAAATGGCCTTTTGAAAAATAAAAAGAACGTGACGGCGACGTGTATCCTAAGCACGAGGGATTTTTGATAACTCTTACGGACGATGATTGATTAGCACGTAGGTATGTCTCGTCTTTACTTGACGTGGATCTGTATTTATGTTTTTTATTTGAGATGGGTTTATATACATAGATGAATCTAGGCCGTTTAAATATCTTAACTCGTGAATGATAAATCTTCATCGTTTGTTTTCTATCGTCTTAATAATACAGTACTCCTATAAATCCATAATAGAAGATTTCCCTACCATCGTTTTCTTTGTAAAATTCATGTGTTGTGCGAGAAGAGGGCCTGATGGCAGAAGGCCAGAAGCACGCCATGTATGTACAGCTCCAGATCCAACAACAATTCAGGGCGTCCAAAAGGCCTCCGGAACGGAGGTGGCACCAGAGCATCACATATTGCACCACGGCCAAGGGACCAAGCCAGAGCATCACATATTGCAGCATGCCGGATACACAAGCGTGTTGAAAGGAGGCCGTCGTGAAGCCTTAGAACATCTCCAACCGCTCTCGAAGAGGTTCCTCAAGGGTTTTTTTTATCGCCGGTGGGCAAAAAACAGCTCAGTCGCGCTTCATGAGCTCATTTTTTGTCGGTTCGGGTCGAATTTTGCGTCGGCGTACCCAACCCGAACCCGGCATGCTGGGAAGCGTCTGGACACGCTGGGCGAAACGTTTTTGGCGTGAAAAAGGGTGGGTCCGCCGGGTCAGCGACCGCGCGGCGTCCTCATCCTCATCGCCTCGATTTCCCGTGGGAAATCAATGTAAGGTTGCCGCCGGTCAGCCTTCCATTGATGCGGCAGGTTCACGAGCGGTGCCGTCAGTACGGGACGACGCGCGTCCACACCTCGCCTCCCCACGCGCCCCATCGCCCCTATAAAAGCCGCCCCCTCGCCGTGGCCCCCGCCACACCTTCGCCTACCCCAAACCCCCGCCGCCGACGCCCTTCTCTCTCCCCGCGGCGATCTTCTCTTCCTTTTCTTTTCTTGATGGCGGAGCGTTACCCAGGCGACGGCACGGCCCGCAATGGTTTCGGCCGCCGGCACCTCCATGAGGACGAGGCCTGCCTCTTGTATAAGGCGGAGTACACGACGCCGCCCGACATGCGGGCGTCGGGCGCCTGGAGGCTCAGCGCCTGCAGCGTTCCCGTGCCACTGGTGCCCACCGGAGCCGAGCGCCATGCCGAGGTCGCACGGATTCGGTCCTCCCTCTCCGAGGAAGTGCGTCGGCAGCCGAGGTACGCCCCGGACAGCACAAGCCTCTGGACGGCGTACTTCGAGCACGGCTACAAGCAACAGCTCGCCTCCACCAACGGCGATCCTGCGTGCGGCCGCAACAACAGCGAGGGCCGCCGCCTTTGGTGGGGCGTCCCCAGGCGCACGCTCGAGGCCGTCCTCGAGCACATCGAGGGCGGCAACGTGCCGCGCCTCGAGTACCCGATGGAGCTGACCTCTATCTCCCGCCGGCGGGGCTCATCGTGGTAGCCAAGGCGCATGGAGTCGTCGTCCTCCCACTCCTCCGACGCAGCGTGCATGCCGCCCGTCGTCGTGAAGGTCGAGCCCGGCTTGACCCCACTCTGGCGCAGCAGCGGCGGCATCACCATCGACGAGGGCCGCCGACGCGAGCCCTCACCTCCCCGTGGGCACCTTCGCCTTGTCAGGCCGAGGACGAAGCCTGACACGGCGGTGGTGAAGCAGGAGCACCTCGACATGGCCGCCGCCGACAAGACGGTCATGAAGTGGGCGCGTGACGACTACGTCCGCGAGGAGATGGAGCGGCAACGCCGGGCCCTCGAGGAGATCGAGGCTCGCCACTGTGCCCGCCGCGAGGAGGAGCTCGCCGGCCTGATCATCCTCGACGATGATAGCGACGGCGAGGCGCCATGGCCCTCCAACCCCACCTGCACCGTTTCAGCGACGCAGGACAAGGATGCAGCAGGGACGGCGGCCGCGGCGCGCAGGATGGCGACGACAGCGACGGCGACGGCGACGACTACACCAACTTCTACAAGCTCCTCGGCATGTAGAATGCGGCGGCGAGACGACGGGACAACGGCGACAGACGACGACGTAGTCGACTTAGTTTTTTTAGTTTTGTAATATATTTTTAATGAAAATCGAACTTTTATGACCGTATTAGGCCGGTTTTATGATCGTAATGGGTCGAAAGCGGTGGTTGGAGGACGATCCCAGGGCCGCGACTGGAAAACCGAGCCCCAAAACCGATTTTAGCGTCGACTGGTTCCAAGATGACGCTAAAATCAGTCCTTAAGGGGTCCAACTGGAGATGATCTTACCCAAGACCAAGAGGGCAGGTACAAATGAGGAGGTGGCAGGAAGGTCCCGGGGAAAATATCCAGTGCTCCCGCTCCTGGTATGCTACGCTGCTCCAGCACCACTTGGTGCATTAGATCTGAGTGTAAGGCTAGGATCAATTCACTAACCCTTTTACATATGCCCCCCTGGAACATTTTGCTTCTCGCCCCTGAAAGCAGCAGGTCTACAAAATTAGATCTATGAGCTGACAAATGTTGTATGAAGCACGGTTTGCCACATACATCATTGCATATCAAGACCAAGAACGAATAGATTTTAAACGAAGCAGATAAAATCCCTACAAGCAAAACAAATCATCCTAATTTCATTCAACTCAGGTACAAGGAACAAGATGTTGCAATACAAAAAATATTTCATAGTAGTAGTAACACCTTCAGGAAGCACGTTGTCTAGTAAAGCTACCAACAACATACATACCAGATTGATAAAACACATCACAAGGTTGTCCATAGAATCGCACATATATGTAACAGCAACTCGAGTTCCCTTTTTGCTGAAATAAACATGGATACACATGTTGCCTCTAATATAACATTACTCTTGTCTGAACCGTATTTCCAGATGCTGCAAGCAAGCACACCATCGGTTCGATCATCTTGCTTCCCCAAAGAGTCGACTACATAAGTAATGGTTTATCCTGCATTCTGAAACATGTCCAAATTATTATGACCTGATAACCCGAAAAACTAAGACATCCCTAGCAAGATGATCTGATCCAAGCTACAATTCAGCACGCGCACGCGCACGGTGGCATAATAGTCTACGCAGGATGAAGGCTAACAACAACAGATCAGGCATAAGCTGCGGCTGCCGGCGACCGAAAATCATACATGGTGGTCGGCGGCGGTGGGGAAAGCTGTTATTTTTACGGGGCGCTGAGAAGCAATCCAATCCAGGAGAAGACGGAATGAAAGGGAGCGAAGGGACCTGTCCCTTATTGCAGAATAACCAGGGTGTCTTCCGTATATTTTTGCTACAAGGAAGTGAGGCTAGTCAATCTGTCCCTAGAGTCCAGATCCAACGAACCATACTGTCTCGGAGCATCGGAGCAGATTGCAGGCCGTATCACCAGATATGTACTCGAAGGTCCCGCTCAGTTGCCCAGTCAATCAATGAAGTGATAAATATGCATTACTCGGGCTGTTTAAGTTTGCCACATACTATAATGTTCAGCTTTGTGTGCTCATCATGGGTTGTGGAGGCGAGCTAGCTAGTGCTGCATGCGAAAAGCGACACAGTCGGACGCGTTGCATGCTTAATTGCTTGCTGGAGAAAAGGGGGAGGGGAGAACGTGGTCTGCGCGAAACACTGAGTTTTATCTCCGAGCTAATCATGGTCGCGGCCATAGCTGTATGCCTCTGCACATGAACACATCATCGATCGGCGATGCTACTTTTAGCTGCAACTGCAAGGGCGAGAGACTCGGAAAGGTCGCTAGTATCTTAGTGCACCGTGGCCATAACCTCCTTTTCGTGTGCGACATGGTGTATTTGTTGCCGTTCTGATAGGTTTTCGGCATCTTCAGCAGCAGTCCTATTCTTGAGCCGGAGGAATTTTTCAGGTAGGAAAAAACAAAAATCGCACTTCAATAGCTGCCCAATCCTAAATTTTGTGCAAAATAATTTTTGGACAGTTTTAAAATGCAGCTCCAAATGTAGCAACATGCGGCAATTTGACGGCCGCCGCAAAAACAAAACGACACGCAGCCGATTTCTTTCCCATGCGTAGCTGAGCACCCGTGCGTCACCTTGCTGCCGTCGGATCCACTCCATCTTCACACCCGTCATCGTCGGCTCAACTCCCTTGTCGCCACCGGAACGATCACGTTGTCGCCGCCCCATTCCCACCAAAATCCGCCGCCGGTGCCACCGCTTTTCCGCCCAAATACGCCATGCTTCCGCCGGAAATACGTGTTTTTCTTCGAGCCGCCGCCTCCCCGGAGCCGTCGCTTGCTTCCCCTGCGTTGCCGTCTCCTCGCCATGTCACCGAAGGGAAAGGGCACCGCCAAATTCAAAGGGGTGTGTCGACAGCCGTTTGGCAACTACGGTGTCGAGTTTCAGCACGTCGGCTGGAGATATTGGCTTGGCACGTACATGATGGCCTATATCGCCTCCCATGCGTACGACGTTGTCGTGTGGAGGCTCGGCCTCCCCGCTCGAAGCTCAATTTCCCAGAGATTGAGTCTCGGGCGGATGCCTTCGGGCCGCCACTGAAAATCGAGTTGAGCCCGATCAAGCCGGCCCCTCGCATTGTTGTCAACCAGCGGTACATCATCCGAGAGACCAATGAGGAGGATATGGCGGCGTTTGCTAGGGAACATCCACAGTATGTGCAAGCGGAGTTGGAGTTCTATTGGAATAGAGGCGTTGAGAAGCGCAAAAACAACAATGAGGCAGGACCTTCGTCAACAGTGTGATAGCCTGGCTTATTAGGAATGATAGACTACTCATATCAATAAGCAATTTCTTCTTTTCCGGGAGCCTATTCAAACAGAACTCTCAGGTTAAGCGTGTTTGGCTTGGAGTAGTTGTAGGATGGGTGACCAACCGGGAAGTTGGTTCCGGGTGCGCATGAGTGAGGACAAAGTGCGCAGAAAAGACTAGTATTGATCTGTGAGGCCAGTCTAGATCCTGTCAGGAGTAACGACTACCGACGAGTGTGTCCGGGGCATTACAGGTTGGTATCAGAGCCGACCCTCGCGGTTACACGGATGTTTGCCGACAGGTGTGTGGTCATGTTGTTCATGAAGTTTGTGACCCGTCGTGGCACACGGAATGACACATGTAACGGACTGGAAGCACAGACGTTTGTGCCAAGAAGGAACGTTCCTGTGACCTGACGAGAACGTCGGTTCCTCTGAGTGGTGGTGTATGTGATAGACTGGCTTATTAGGGATGATAGACTACTCATATCAATAAGGAATTCCTTTTTTTTCGAACAGAACTCTCAGGTTAAGCGTGCTTGGCTATAGAACTCTCAGGTTAAGCGTGCTTGGCTTGGAGTATTTCTAGGATGGGTGACCGACCGGGAAGTTGGTCCCAGGTGCGCATGAGCGAGGACAAAGTGCGCAGAAAAGACTAGTATTGATCTGTGAGGCCAGTATAGATCCTGCCAGGAGTAACGACTGCCGGCGGGTGTGTTTGGGGCGTTACAAACAGCCTCCAATGTGGTCAACGTTGATTCCAACGACAAAACTGATGGATCCAATGATATTGACTGGGACAATCTGTAGTGATCGTAGTTCGATTGGCGTAGTTTAAGTTGGTAGTTTGAAGTGGCAATGTCGTATTTGAACTATGTTTATAGTTTAGATATTTCTATTTCGGTCTAACTTTCTTTGAAATACGAAATATGGTCAAACTAATTCGAATGTTAGTTCAAAAATATGGATTTTGTTGATCCAGGTGCCCTATGTTATGGCTGCTGTTGGAAACGACGCTTGCTCATGCCCACAAAATCGTGTTTGCGTGTCCAAAATTTATTTACGTCACCCTATTTTCGTGTCAAAATAGAACAATCATTGAAGATGCTCTAACAGGGTATTCTGTAAAGGTTTTATTGGGGCTGCTTCTGGCTGTTGTTGAAAGTTGGAACTAGGAACGATCCTCTCGTCGTTTTTTCACGGGGGGTCACGCGAGACGGCAGATGTCATGGGGTGGCTTATCGAGGTGAGGGTAAGGCTGTCGTGGATGATCGAAACGGGTGTGTGAATAGCACGCAGTGGTTTACCCAGGTTTGGGACTCTCGGGAGAGATAATACCCCTACTCCTACATATCTGTATAATTGTGCTATATCTGGTACATGGTTGCTCCTGGAGCTATATGGAAGAGGAGAGCCATGAGGCTTCTTGCCTCGTGTGTGTGTGTGAGAGAGAGAGAGCATGTGAGAGTGGAACCTCTCATATGTGGTGGGCATGAGGCCTTTATATAGGCATGATTGGGTAGCTTGGGATGTAAGCTATAATGAATAGCTTACATCCCAAGCAGCTTGAGGTGTAAGCTACCATGGGTAGCTTACATGTCAAGCCACATGTAGCTTGTGGACTAAGCTATGTCTGTCCCCTGGTGCACTTTATAAATCAGTGTCCAAGGGAGCCGGACAGGAGGAGCTGGACAGGGGGAGTCGATCAAGGGGAGCCGGACAGGAGGAGCCGGACAGGGAGAGCCGGACAGGAGGAGCCAGACAGGGGAAGCCAGACAGGAGCAGCCGGACAGCTACAATGTCGCCAGCTACAGTGTCATCAGCTCATTTCTTCGTTTGTCTTGTTGATTCATGGGGCTTTGCATACCGGGGGTGGGTCCCCCAATGTTTTAAAATGTTGAGTCGTCTCCTTGAGCCTACCCGGGGGTAATCCCCCCGACAGTAGCCTTCGAGCCTCCGGGTGACAAGGAGAGTCGGGCGGAGGGCTTATGCCGGTGGAGTTGTTGTTGCATAAGTTGTCGATGACTGTCGATCGTGGGTTAGGGACGACGCGGCTTGCTTCCAGTGGGGGCGCCACAGCGCACCCGCTGGGTGTAGCCTCCGAGCCTCCGGGCGACTCGACGAGTTGGGCGGAGGGTCTTTGCTATCGCTAAAGTAGACGGTGGCATCGAGGATGCCGGGCACGGACGCGGGGTCTGTCGGCTAGCGGTTTCCAGCAGGGGCGCGCCAGCGCACCCGCTGGGTGTAGCCTCCGAGCCTCCAGGCGAATCGAGGAGTCGAGCGGAGGGTCTTTGCTGTTGTTGAGGCAGGCGGTGGTGTCGGAGATGTCGGGCGTAGGCGCGGGGTCCGCCGGCTGATGGGCGTGGAGCCCTGTCGAGGGCGGATGAGGGGTCCGTCGGCTATCGAGCGCGAGGCGCTGCCGGGCGTGGACAAAGGGTCCGCCGGCTGGTGGGCGTGGAGCCCTGCCGAAGGCGGACGCGGGGTCTGCCGGCTGCCGAGTGCGAGGTGCTACCGGGCATGGACGCAGGGTCCGCCGGCTGATGGGCGTGGAGCCCTGCCAAAGGCGGACGCGGGGTCCGCCGGCTATCGGGCGCGAGGCGCTGCCTAGCGCGGACGCAGGGTCCGCCGGCTTATGGGCGTGGAGCCCTGCCGAAGGCGGATGCGGGGTCTGCTGGCTATCAGGTGCGAGGCTCTACCGGGCGTGGACGGAGGGTCCGCCGGCTGGTGGGCGTGGAGCCCTGCCAAAAGCGGATGCGGGGTCCGCCGGCTGTCGAGTGTGAGGCGTTGACGGGTGTGGACGCAGGGTCCACCAGCTGATGGGCGTGGAGCCTTGCCGAAGGCGGACGTGGGGTCCGCCGGCTGTCGAGCGCAGGCCGCTGCCGGGCACGGACGGAGGTTCCGCCGGTTGATGGGCATGGAGCCATGCCGAAGGCGGACGCGGGGGTCCGCTGACTGTCGAGCGCGGTGCCCTGCCAGGAGTAGCCTCCGAGCCTCCTAACGAGGAGGTTCCTCATGGAAATCATCATGCAAAAGACAAGGTTAAGTCGGCACAGATATATCAAATATTTGATTTTGGCAATGCAAGTTGGTGCAGAGGGTGCTGACTCGGTTTCGTCCGAGTCCCCTTAAGTCTTTTTCTTGTTCTCTCCGCTCTTTGGCTTTTGCTCTTGCTAGCCAGACAGCCGGGAGTTGGTGTGTAGCTAAGATGAAGAGTGGGCCGCGGAATGGAGCGTACAGTACTCGGACTCTGGGAGAAGACTCGACCGAGCAGATACTCATAAATGAAGACAACCGGGTCGCCCAAGCCGTTTTCTCCCTAGACGCTTTTCGCGTGTGGTGACCTCAAGCATTTGCTCTCGCTAGCCGGACAGCCGCGGTACGGTCTGTAGCTGAGACAAAGAGTAGGCCTTCGGTCCCGTACATGCTACTAAGCCATCCGGTGGGAATGAACGTATCGGGCCAAGCGGCCAGCCCCGGGCCGAGACTAGCTGGCACCAGGGCAAACAGTAGGGCAGTAGAATAAATGCGGGGATGGTTCCCGAGGGTCGCTCGGGGTTATTTGTTTTGTGTGTACGATGCAAGGGTATGCACGTGGAGATCTCACATTATTTTTGGGTGCCGGTGAGGTGGTTTTGTCGAAGAAGGTCAGCGTGGTTTGTAGTTGACGTGGTTCTGCTAACGCGCGCGAGGCGGCTGTCGGGCGCGGACTTGGGGTCCGCCGGCTGGCGGCCACGGGGCGCTGCCGGGCGCGGACGCGGAGTCCGCCGGTTGATGGGCGCGGACGCGGGGTCCGCCGACTGATGAGCACGAGGCACTGCCGGGCGTAGACGGGGAGTCCGCCGGCTAATGGGTGCGGAGCCCTGTCGGGCACGGACGCGGGGTCCGCCGGCTGGTGTGCGCGAGGTGCTGCCGAAGGCGGACACGGGTCCATTGGCTGGTGTGCGCGAGGCGCTGCCGAGGGCGGACGCGGGGTTCGTCGGCTGGTGTGCCCGAGGCGCTGTCGAGGGCGGACGCGGTCCATCGGCTGGTGTGCGTGAGGCGCTGCCGAAGGTAGGCTCCACGCCTCCAGGCGGGGAGGTTCATTGATTTTTGCGTAGGCAAGACGATTGTTGTTGAAGATAGCCGGCGCGGCTTTTTGCCGGCGGAGCGCGGCCTTTTACCAGCGGGGGCGCACCGGCCACACCCGCTGGGTGTAGTTGTGAAGCCATCTACCCAGCCAGCCCGGTGTCAAAGTAGACGGGCAGGTTTGCCGACCCGGCGACGGTGTCGGTTGGCCGTTCGAGTGGGGACGCCGGCAGAGTGACGTATGTCTCTTCTCTTTCTTTTTCTTTTTTTTGGACAGCCGACCCCCTTTTTGTTTGTTTTCCCCCCGCGAGGGCGGCTAGCCGGGCAGCGCACGGGGCAAAGGCCGGCTGCAGGAGGCGCGGAGCCGGTGCGCGGGCTGGTGGTCGGGGACGGCAGCATGGCGACGTGGAGTCCGGTTGTCATGGAGGCAGACGGGGGCGCGGCGCCGGCGCGCGGGGGCGGCACCAGGGCGGCACGGGGGCCGGGCGTAGGGCCGGCGGCGGCACGGCGGCCGGCCAACAGTTGGTGCGGGCGAACATGCGAGAGCCAGTGGTGCCGGCAAGGTGTGGCGAGAGAGACAGTCGTAGGGTTGTGGAGCCGGAGGCAGCCAGTCGGCGGTTACGGGGACGCGTGAGCCGGCCGGCTGGCTCGGGGGCCAGCGGAGCCAGTCGCGGCGCGCGGTGCGGGAGGCGGAGCCGGCAGCACCAGGTGCGGTGACAGGCGGGGAGCTGACCGAGGCAGCGCGGAGCCGGGCGCGCGCGGGGAGGCGAGGCCCGTAGTTGGCCGTGAGAGCCGGTAGCCAGAGCGGCCAGTCGACCGGCCATGGGCATGGCAGAGCCGGCCACGGCGCGTGGCGCGAGGGGCGAAGCCAGCAGCACCAGGGGCGGCGGCAGGCGGGGGGCCAGCGGAGGCGGCGTGGAGCTGGGTGCGCACGGGGAGGCAAGGCCCACAAGTGGCCGCGAGAGCCGGCCGCCAGAGCAGCTAGCCGGCCGGCCTGGTGGCGCGGCGGAGCTGGTACCCGCACGACGTAGGCGCGGGGCACGGTGGAGCCTGGCACAGCAGGAGGAACTGGCACGAGGCGGAGGGGCGGAGCCGGTCGGGGGCGGGTCCGGCCCTCCGTCATGAGGTTGCAACGGTCCTGGGGCAATGCGGGGGCACGAGGGTGCAGCCGACGACGGGCGGTGCCGTACGTGGAGCAGCCGGCGCGCGGGGCACGGGCGTGTGGGGTGGCTATAGGGCAGAGCGCAGGGGTGTCCCGGGCGTGGGGCCATGTGATGGCGAGAACATGTAGGCGTCGTCGTCGGCGCGATGCAGACGGGAGGCGCTCGGGGGAGCAGGCGGATGGCGCGATGGCGCGGACGGGCCGCAGGTGCGCGCGGGCGATGCGCAGGCGGCCGTGCACAAAGTCGGCGGGCGTTGAGATGGCTCGAGCCGACACACAGCAAGCCGCCCATGAAGCCGGCGGACGCGGAGACGGCTGGAGACGAGCCAACGCACAGCAAGCCGCCCGCGTGCGAGGACGACGAGGCCGAGCACGGGCGGAGCAAAGGAGGAGCTGCGACGGGTGAGACGGCGTGGACGCGTCGTCCCGTGCGGTCGGCGGTGCGTCGGAGCGAACTCGTCGTGGGCGAGGCCGATGGTGGGGCCACGCAGTCCCGTGCGGCCTCCACGGGGACGTGTTGGCATCGAGCCCCTGGGTGTTGGCGATGGGACGGCGGTAGCGCCGCGGCGGTGATGACGAGGCCGGCGGCGAGGACATGCCGTCTCGTGCGGCAGTCCCGGGAGCGTGTTGGTGTTGAGCTCCTAGGCGCCGCCGGTGAGACGGCGGTAGCGCCACGGCAGTGATGATGAGGCCGGCGGCGAGGACACGTCGTCTCGTGCGGCGGTCCCAGGAGCGTGTTGGTGTCGAGCTCCTGGGCGTCACTGGTGTAGCGCCGCGGCAGTGATGACAAGGCCGACGGCGAGGACACGCCGTCTCGTGCGGCAATCCCGGGAGCGTGTTCATGTCGAGCTCCTGGGCGCCGCCGGTGATACGGCGGTAGCGCTGCGGCGGTGATGACGAAGCCGGTCCCGCCCGAACTGCAGTTCCAACAATAGCTGGCCCCACGGTGGGCGCCAAGTGTCGTCGTTTTCTCAGGGGGGTCACGCGAGACGGCAGATGCCATGGGGTGGCTTATCGAGGTGAGGGCAAGGCTACCGTGGATGATCCGGGATGGGTATGTGAATAGCACGAAGTGGTTTACCCAGGTTCGGGGCTCTCCAGAGAGATAATACCCCTACTCCTGCATATCTGTATAACTATGGTATATCTGGTACATGGTTGCTCCTGGAGATGTATGGGAGAGGAGATCCATGAGGCTTCTTGCCTCGTGTGTGTGTGTCTGTATGTGTGTGTGAGCACGTGAGAGTGAAACCTCCCATATGTGGTGGGCATGAGGCCTTTATATAGACATGAGTGGGTAGCTTGGGATGTAAGCTACAATGGATAGCTTACATCCCAAGCAGCTTGAGGTGTAAGCTACCATGGGTAGCTTACATGTCAAGCCACACGTAGCTTGTGGACTAAGCTATGTCTGTCCCCTGGTGCACTTTATAAATCAGTGTCCAGGGGGCAGGTTACACTATGGAAAGTACTACATGACGCGTGTACAGTGTGTTCCTGCTCGTCAATAGTGCACCGCCATGAGATATGGCCCTCTGGTCCGCGTGTATCCGATGGGAGTCAGACGTGAGGAGCCGTACTGGAGGAGGCGGAGAGGAGGAGCCAGACAGGAGGAGCCGAATAGGAGGAGCCGGACAGGAGGAGCCGGAGAGGGGGAGCCAGACAGGAGGAGCCGAACAGGAGGAGCCGGACAGGAGGAGCCGGAGAGGGGGAGCCGGACAGGAGTAGCCGGACAGGAGGAGCCGGACAGGAGAGCCGGACAGGAGGAGCTGGACAGGGGGAGCCGGACAGGGGGAGCCGGACAGGAGGAACCGGACAGGGGGAGCCGGACAGGAGCAACCGGACAGCTACAGTGTCGCCAGCTACATAGTCGTCAGCTACAGTGTCGTTAGCTCACTTCTTTGTTTGTCTTGTTGATTCGTGGGGCTTCACATACCGAGGGTGGGTCCCCTGATGTTTTAAAATGTTGAGTTGTCTCCTTGAGCCTACCCGGGGGTAATCCCCCCGATAGATCCGACGTTGTTGGTCAGTGTTCACCTACTGCCGGCCCAGGATAAAGTGGGTGATGCTGTTAGGTCATCTCCAATAGTTCGGTCCCAAAACGCACCCGGCGTAGGCGATAAGGCGGTACAACCGACGTTTTTTGGCTTGGGTTCACGTTTCCAGTAGCACCCCCAAGTTTCGGGCCTAGACGCACATAAAATTCAAAGTTTTCTTTTTCGCTACCAAAAAACGGCGCATCATGCCACAGATCGACACCATAGTTCGGCGAGCATCATGCCAACAATCCGGTGATCAAAAAGGCGGGAGCCATACACATAGAACTCAAATGACAATCTCCTCATCTCTTGCAAGGGCGGGAGAGGTCGGCATAGGGGTCGACACAGGCGTTGGGGTCGCAGTGCTCGGCGTTGGCGTGGGCGCCATCGGTGGTGGTGATGTGGTCGCACTCGGTGTCATCACGGTCGCCGCCGGTCCCGGCATGAGGTTCATGATAAGGTTGCGCTCCGCCAAGTACCACACCTTCACCTGCGGGTCCATCGTCGTTGTATCGCCTCCCATCAGGAACGTCAGGTTGGTGTTGCGCTTCTTCGCGGCGACGTTGGTCCTGAGAAGGTCGAGCTTGGCGTGCTGCTTCGTCACCAATGCCGACCACCTCGCCTCCGACTTCTTCTCCCTCATGGCGGAGTGACTCTTGGCGTCGGTGATGCATTGTTCGATCGACGCCTGCAGTCGTCCGGCAGCGGGAGCTGAGTCCTTCACCTTCTTCGCCTTCTTGTTGCTATCAGGCCACCCTTCTACTGCCCCCGAGACAGGCGTGTCCGGGTTGTACACACCGTCCTTGGCGTTGGCAAGAGCGAGCCAGACCTCCGCCCATTTCTCGCACGACTCTATCCTGGTGAAGATGTGGATGAACTTGAAGTCGACATTGGTGTTGCTGTCCTGGCGGTACATCTCGAACATTCGGACCATCTATAGACGAAAAATAGGCTTTGGCGAAGAACACGACGAAGAGCTGGACCGGCGAGCCATGAACATACCTGTCATTTGACGTTGGTGCCGCTCTCCGGGCGAGCCATGACCTCCTTCTGAATCCCATGCCACTTGTTGCATGCTTGTTGGATGCTCACCCAATGGTTGAACATGGCCTTGTCACCACGTCCCATGTGTATGCCGGCGAACTTGGGGTCGACAAACTTGCGCTCGTCAAACGCCGTCTTGACCCTTCTCCAGTACGTGTCGGTGTTCTGATTCGTGTCAGTGATCGGTTCGATGCTGACAATCTTCCATACTTCGACGAGGCACTCATCTTCCTTCGTCGTCCACTTGACGCGGGGCTCGGCCTGCTTCCCGCTGGCCGCCTGTTTCTTCTTCCCCCCTTTGCTCCTCTCCGGCTATGGCTCCGCCAGTTCTTCCTTCTCCACATCCTCCTTGAGATCGTCAGGTTCAACGTCGTCCATGTCGTTGCCAATGTCCATCGTCTCCTCTTGCGTGCCAAACCCGGGGCACGAAGCGGCGGCGGCTGAGCCATTGTTGATGATCTCCTCCATCTCGGCGTCGGTGTTGCTGAACTGTGGCGCCAAACCCGGCGCGAAAGGCAGGGGCATGACACAGAGCCGTCACAGACAAACCCAAGTACGTCAGTGAGTAGCCGTACTGGGCGTTGTGGCCAGCGGTGAACGGGGGAAGTTGTGCGCGGGAAGGTGACGTTGGGGTTGAATCCGCCGAGAGCGTCGTCGTCGACATATTCTGGCAAGGGCGCGTAGCCCCACCGTAACAACGAGAAGTTGGCCGACGATGCGGCACTCTGTTGGCTACCCCATGCGCCTTGTGAGAACGGGCCCACTTGTTAAGGCAGAAAGATCGATCGCTCGCTCGCCATAGCCGAGCCAGACAACGCCTCCTGCTTTTGTCGCCGCATCCCTGACTTCCTTCATGCTGAGCCTATTCTGCCGATCGCCTGTCCACGTCACTCGGCGATCAACGTCGACCTTCCACTGCGCGTACGTCAAGCCGGGGGGCCTTGGCATCGGCGCCCTCGGCTTCCTCGCCTTTGGTGCTGCGGGTTCGGTGGCTTGGCGAGGGGTGGCGTACTTCTTTGATGGCATGGCGGGGGAGAGGTGGAGAGAATGGAGGGAACGGGGGCCTATGTATGACGGGGAGGGAAAGGGAGGCAGGAAGCTCGACCGGTGTTGCTGACAGCGCGGCCCCACGCACCTTTTCGCTTCAGCCAGTGCCCCCAGGCGCCCACCGGCGCGCTAGGTTCGGCCTGGGTCCGTCGGCGCTAATTTCGGCCCAAACCGACAGAAAACAAGGTCCTGGGACGCGACTGGGCCATTTTTTTAGCGCCGGCGATAAAAAAAAAACCTAGGAAGGCATGTTGGGGACGCGGTTGGAGATACTCTTAAATGGAAAATTATCTATCTGTCCATAAGACTAGATCGCATGTCATTTGTGAAAATTGTAAAAGTGACAGATCTATGTACGAGGATTTAGGGCACACAATTGCAGGAGCACCAGAATTTTGTGTTGTTGATCTGCGTTAAGATTCGCATATTTCACGATGTATAAAGAGATTTCAATTTTCGCTTTTATCTGTAATGTGTTCGCATATCATGCGCATATACCTGTTTGTGGGCTCGTATACCTATTCTGTGGGCTGCCTTAATAATGAAAACGGGAAATAACAAGCTCTTATAGAATATACTACCTATACCCGCGCGCGTCACACTGTGCCTTGCTGACACCTTGTGTTAAAATCCTGTATGCGATGATGAAGAAACATACGTGCTATTTTGTTGAATATTTGGTTGATTATTACTTGTTTGTTTCATTTTTACGCTATTGTGTATGTATGAATATCAAGTTGTTATGAAAAAGATTTACTGCATGAAGTTTTTTTATTTTTAGAAAAAAATGTTACTCGGGCCTCTGTATCAGCGTGATGCATACGGCCACTTTATTAATAGTGTAAAAACAAATAGTCCGTGGATCCAAACACGCTCCGAAGTAGCAAAGTTACAGAAATCGAAGAAAACAAAATTGGCCATAACCGGCAAAAATAGACCTAGATGTCTAACCATCTATTCTATTAGTGGATCGCCATCCAAACCGATTGAATATATCCTGCGCTACCATCTCCCATCGGTCACACCCAGTAACCGAAGGCTCCTTGTTCTCCGCAGGAGTGAGTAACGACCACATACGGATCAATGCCGATGCCCTGTGTAGTACCTGCAACAAATGTATATGTGTTGTCCTGTTAAAATCCAAATCATTCATGCAATTCCATATAGCCCATAATAATGCACAGACTCCTATGCGAATGTGTCGAACAATGTTAGTATCAACTTCATTTAGCCATGTACCAAATAGTACCTCAATGCTATCCGGAGGATTAATATTAAAAGTTACTCGAACTGTTTGCCATGATACTTTTGCTAGCGGACATTGGAGAAAAAAGTGTTTGATTGTTTCCTGATTACTACAGAAGCAACATCTTGTATTGCCTGGCCAATTGCGCTTAGCTAAATTGTCCTTAGTAAGAATCATCTTTTTGTGAACAAACCACATAAAAACTTTGATTCTCAAAGAAACCTTGACCTTCCACACGTGTTTGGACTTGGGTATCTCCATTGTGTCAATTAGGTCAAGGTACATGGATTTGACTGTAAATATACCCGACTCTATGAGCTTCCACGTAATCGTATCAGGCTCATCCGATAATTGTACCTTCATAAGGCGTCTAACTAAGTGCAACCATTCTGTCCAACGATGTCCTATCAGAGACCGCTGGAACTATATGTTGAGTGGGATACATCTTACAAAAAGGAGATACATTTTGATATTGCACGCTAAACTTGAATCCCTCGTGCCCTTCGGTAATTCATATCATCCTTGAACGACCACCTGTTGGATTGGTGCCAATGATGAAATGATGAGTCCGTGAACATTACTGTGCATGATTTTGTGGCTACTCGGTACCGCTTTTTACCTACACTTTTGCTTCAAATATAAATGCCATTGGAAAGAACCAAGTTCCCAAACATAATTAGCATAAAAATGTCTTCAATGATTGCGGTGCACTTCAACAATTTATCCTCACACAATTAAACTATCAGGTCGATAGTAATCGTGTGCTAAAAATGAAGTAGATACAAAAGGAATCAAAACATTTTATTAGAAAGATCTAAATTCACCATACATGTTATTTGATTCAAGCAAGCTTTCAGTTGCAGGTCAGAAAGATATTTTTTGTTAACATGCTATTTGAATTGCAGAATCCCACTATGTATGCTTCTTATTTGCCTTGCATCCTGGTTTGATTAAGAGGCAACTGCTGGTTGTGTGTTGCTCTCTTCATTTATTGTTTGCTTGAAAGGCAGAGTAGCTCCCATCTGTTGTTTTCTTCCATCATATCATCACGCCCGAGTGCAACTATTATTGTCATGGTTACTTCAGTTGGTTTATTCCAATTCCTTCTCGTGCGTATCTACCTAAATTAGAAAAGGATCTCCAGCGCTTCACAGCCGTGAACATACATGATGGAATGAAATCTCAAAATACCTATTATCCTAATAATGACAATCGAGAAGCACCGAAAAAATTGGCACAGAAACCAGATTCTATTTTTTGGCATGAAGGTTTAGTCCATATAGTATCTCTATTACACAACACAAGGGAAGTAGTTGGAGAATGACGTTTTGGATCTCGGCCTCCATGGAGGCCGAATTTAAAAAAAAATTCAAAAATTTCAGTTTCAAAAAGATCTAAAAAAAGTAAACAAATACGTGGGGGTGTATGTGTGTAAAATTTCAAAACAAAATACGTTGAAATGCGACCTATACAAAAAAGACAAATTCATGGTCTGGAAGGAATGAATGTATCATGTGTTAAAAAACTCAAAATTTGTTTTTTGGGCACAATCCTCATTTCAACGTATTTTGTCTTGAAAATTTATATACTTGTGCATTATGCCTTCATGTATATCTGTATTTTTCTAAGAATTTTTTGAATCATGACCTTTGAATTTTGCTTTTGGAGACCTCCATGGAGGTCGTCCTCCAAAAGCAATTTCTGAAGTAGTTGCTCATATAGAGTCAATTGTCTTCTGATTTACTTTTGCTAAATGATGAGACCTGCAAACAGTTCAAAAGAATTCCAAATGTCAGCAAACAGACTGGCGTTTAAAACCAAAATAGGCTCGTGCATTCTGGCTGACAGCAACTTCTAGTATCTAATTTCTCTTTTGATGTGGGGGGTTTGGTACATGTTGGAGAGAGAAAATGTCATATTAGAGAGAAAAGGTACAACGTGTTGCAGTCTAATATAAGGAAGGGGTCGTGTCAAAAACAGAGAAAAGTGCATCACTAAGTAGGTATACGGATCGGTTTTAACCATGATAGTGGACAATGAAAAATGGCCCAAAC
Organism: Hordeum marinum; assembly: GCA_022496015.1. Lineage (NCBI taxonomy): Eukaryota > Viridiplantae > Streptophyta > Magnoliopsida > Poales > Poaceae > Hordeum > Hordeum marinum. Next base: position 289,140,321 of record CM039672.1, on the reverse strand, counting down.
TTCGACTGGAAGCAGAGTAAATTCAGAAAACAAATGTATTAACTTGCAATAACAGCAGCATAATGGAAAACGCTGCTAACATAAACCAAAACACGACTGATATTCAGTTTCACAAACTGAACTATGTTTGTAAGAACTAATAACCGAACTGCCATATCATGTATGAACGGCAACAACTTCACATGAGTTACTCACTGCATTTCCATGATAAATTGGCATAAGGAATTAGAGCATCGACACAGATTTAGCAAGAGTGCACCTAATTCACAAGTTAATAGGCGTTGATCATGATGAGAAGGGAAAGTTTCAACATTTCTGAACTTTCTAGGCAGCAATATTTGAAGAGAAGCTCCAAATTTGGAATAGTGCAGTCTGCATAATAACCCAGGGAAACTTAACATTGGTACATAATTTATGATTACAATAGTTCAAGAGAAATAATACAGAAATTATGTTCCTCTTCTTTTGTGGTAGAATCATAAGAAATAAACAAGAGGTTTAAATGTAATATTACCGTTTAGTTCAAGAGAAATAATACATCAATGATGTTCCTCTTCTCTTGTGTTAGAATCAGAGAGGATATTACAGTTTTATTTGCAGACACATTATACCTTGTAGAAAGACAAAAGATCTTACAACCTCCAGGATGCAGCCATGTTCATTCTGACAACAAAGAAAATAGTGTCACCAAGTAAGTATAGGAAGGCTCTTCATTAAGTCAATCATGTCAAGCTGCTTACTGCCATTTGAAAAAAACAGTTCCAAAATCTATGGATTGTAAATTCAGGAAATTAATTTGGAATAAAAATATGGGACTAACCAGGCTACAAATCACTTGATATGAGATATAGCACTCATCAAACGGAATTCAAAACCTGAAGGTACACAAATCTGTGGTGAATGGGAGTTTTAGCAGAAAGCCACCTTCCATAGCAAGAAAGCAGACTCCTGCACCTTCAATCTATGGTGTTGAACGGTTTGCACTTTTTTTAATCTCTCAACAATCCACCAATGGTCACACACATTGACTACTGCCCATAGTTGCTTGAAAGGAAAAACCTGACAAATGTGATGTTCTGAGGGAGGTCAGAGTCCAAGTGCACCTAGGCACAGTACTTAGATTTAGTCAGGCTTTGGTTGATACAAATTATTTTTCCTATCAATCTCACATATCACTTGAAGAGCAGAAATACCATGGTCCATATATCATACATCATACACCAAAATATCCATCTAGAGAGTAAGTTATAGTTTTATTAACAACAGCTAAATGGAAAACCGGAAACCTTGTAAAGCAACAAGGTTTTATAGACATTGCAAAACAAACGCACCACTCTGCAAATATAACTACACACTATCCAACTATCGCTACCACCAAAAATGTACTAAGGCACATAATCTTTCCTCTGGCTTCTTTGCATCAGCCTTGAGACAGGAGGGTGCCACTGCCAGCAGCCTGGTGGGCGGCACCGGACAGCCCGAAGACGCGGGGTTGACCGGTGGAAGCCTCCGGTGGTGGAACAAGGTCGTCTGACTTCGATCGATCTATTGCAGAGGGAAGTAGTACGCCCTGCGCCGTCCATCGGCCATCCGATGGCAGGAACGTAGAACGGGCTGTGTCGCTCAGGTCGCCAGCAAAACTACCGGCCCATGCTGTCCAAAGCCACGCAAGCGAGGGAAGCGAAGGGAAAAGGGCGCGAGAGTTACAGAAAAAGGCGCGAGGATTACAGCAACGGCGGCAAAGTTTTTACTGAAAGAAGATCGTTGGCGCCCCGGCCCCGGAGGGGACTGCTGCTCTGCTCGCCAATCTCAGGTAAGTGTGCACGGTCCTCTCTCTCGATGCCTAACACATGAATAAAGTTGATCGACATTCCACCATCTGATTACTTTAGAACTTGATCAATTTCCCTTTTTTTTCATGGAAGAGCAGTCAGCTGAACGCCTGAACCTGATCAGGCACCCCTCTTCCTGATGGAAGAAGCAACTGAGGTGGAAGACGAGGCTAACACATCCCATCATGATTCTAATTCCAATAAGTAATTTTTCCTGATTTTTTTTGTGTCCTTCTGAAGTTTGATACAGTTTGATATAGTGCTGAAATCTGTAGATTCCCTGCATAGTAGTGAAATCTGTAGATTCAAGAGATACATTGTTGTTCTGTCATGTGATTATTTCCAAGGCATTGTAGCGACTGCTCTTTGCCGTCGGCGTGTAGAACCCTAGAAGAGACAAGGGGCGACTGGCCGACGGCGACGGTGATGGAGCGAGGCGAGAGCGATGGCTAGCGTCGGACTGGGCCGCATGGGCCATTTATTTCTGTTTCTAGCCGAGAGAAAGCCTGTAGTTGTCGTTGGATGCGTGATGGACGACGCAGGGCGTACTACTTTCCTCTGCAGTAGACATTCCTAAGTCAGAGGATCTCGTTCCCCGGTGGTGCGGGACGGCAGAGCTGCCGTGGCCTGGGCAGGCTCGAGCTCAAAGCGCCGGCGGATTGGCAGGCTCGAGGACACCGACGCATGGTCCTACGCTGCCCAGCACTGCGCTCACGTCGTGGTCTCCAGCCATGATGCTCCGCCTCGGCGAGCTCGACGCTGCATGGGCCGTGGGCGCTGCCGGTCATCGACCACCTGCACCACCTCACCACCGTTCTCCCGCACCGCGCTGGCGCCACTGCCCGCTCATGATGCTCTGCCTCGGCAAGCTGGAGGCAATCGTCGCCTGACGACGTGCGCGAGATCATGAAGACCCACCACGCGTCCCCTGGTCCCCATGCGTCGTTCGCGTCCAGGCCTCTGACATTCATGCAGCAGCCTGCAGGTGGCGTACCGCGACGCCGATGGCCTCATGTTTGCATCCTACGGCAACGCATGATTGCTTCTTCGGAAGATGGCAATGGCATACGGCAAGGCCAAGGCCTCATCTTTTTCGCATCCTATGGCGACGCATGGCGGCACCTTCAGATGATAGACACCGTCCAGATCGCGAAAACATTCAACAGAGCTTATGCACCCCGGTCCTATTATCCTGAGCATCCATACTTCCTATGGATCTGGGTGACTAAATTACGTAACACTTCCCTTTCGATACAATTACTAAATACATCAACGGTTCACATTAACGCATACCCCTTCATAAAAAAAGATAGGATGGGTATCGCGCCCCCCCCGCACGTTGTACGGGGCGCCGTACACGGCCATACGAAGGTGGGTCCCACCATACGTCTAGTCAGCGGAAAGGTCCTGTACGCCGCGGTTTCTGGCGGTCAACGCGCTAACTGGCCCTCGCCTGGTTCGCCCGCATTAGTGCGGCGCATACTGCCGGGCGTGGCTTCGGCATTAACTCCAGCGTCAAAGAGTCCCGTCGACCGTCGTTGGGGCACGTGGTTTGGCGCGTGGTGTCGATTCACACGCCGCCTCAGCCCGCCCGCCTTCGCCACGGACCGCTCGCCTTCTGCTGCCCGCGGACCGTCATCAATGGCCTTCAACCACCACCGCCGCCCCGCTCTCCCGCCCGCCGCTATATAAGTCCCCCCCCCCGCAACGCCGCCCTCTGCCACTCGATCGCCCCTCTCCACTCCGCCCCTCTCCACCTTCTCGTTCGACGCCGCTCATCTCCGTCCCCTCCCCGGCCACTCTCCGACGATGACGCGCCCAAACCTGACGCTGGAGGAGGCGGAGGAGCTCGCCCACTTCGGCATACCCGCCACGCTGGACGTGTGCCTGTCGTCACGGTGGCGCCTGAGCATCGACGGCGTGCTTGTGGCGCCGGTGCCCGAGCACGACAGCCATCTCTTTGCCCGCGCGGTCGGCCTCTACCAGGCGAGGCTGTCGGCGACGGCGCTGGAGGACCCTACCTACGCCCCCAACAACCCCGCGTGGCCGGACATCCTCGCCGACGACCACGAGCAGCGCCTGCACGCCTTCGCCAGCCCGCGGCCGCCGGTGAAGCACAACCGCACCCGGCGGCACCAGCTATGGGACGACCGTTCCTTCGAGGAGGTCGTCGCCCCGTACCGCATGCAGGTGGCCTCCGCGCCTTGCCGGCCCCAACTAGCGCCGTTTTGGCCTGTTTCGTGATGGCGTTGCGCGCTCCACCCGATTCTGCCGCGGAGGAGGCGGCGGAGGCGGCGCTGTTCTGCTTGGCGGAGGAGACCGCCGCACCTGGCGCCTCGGCCGACTCCTCACCCGGCGTAGGACGGCGTTGGGTCTAGCCGTGCACCTCCGTCGGAGCCCCCGGAGGAGACAGAGCCTGCATTGTTGGCGGAGTACCGACAGTTGGCGGCGCAGGACAGCGACCCGGAGGACATGTCGGGGCTGCAGACGGCCATCCGAGAGTTGGAGATGGCCGTGCTGCCGCAGCTCGTCCAGGACTACATTCAGGTGGCCGCCGTAGCCGGTCACCCCGAGGACCTGCCGGATTTTCCCGGGTACCACGTTGCGATGGCGGACTCCGTTGCGCCCATCTTCGACATAGGCAGCAGCAGCAGCGACGACTCCGACGCCTCGTTTGGCTACGACGAGGAGGACCTTGATGGCGTCGATGATGAGTAGATTAGGGTTTATCATATGTCGTAGTAATTGTTAGTTTGAATTTCGTTTAAATATCGTTGAAGTATTATGTAAGCGTTTGAATCGGAACGAAATGAACTTTAATTATGAAAATTTCTTTGAGGAATTTAGTTATATATTATTTGTGAAATATATCATTTCAAATATTTTGCGGTTAAAAAATTATTGTATTAAAAAAATGAATTACAAATGTCTTGCAAAAATTTGTGTCCGTCCGCGGACACCAACGTGAATCGATGTGAAACGATGTTTTCCATTAGACATAAAGATAATATGTAAACATTGTAATAATAGTAACAAAATAATGATGAGCATCAATGTATCATAATCTCATATTTAGAAATATAGCTCATATCTCAAATTACAAAATGAGTTCGCTATGTGAAACAAAAAGTTTTGACAGAACCTCTTTATTATGAATAAAAGTTTGACAAAAAACCGAGGCATGCCTAGCTAGTACAATAGTGTGTAGAAGTTATTTTTTCTTGCTCCTTGATAGCCGAATAACTTGTTTTTTTCACTTCGTCAACATATTCTTCGGCTAAAAAATAATTTAAGCTATCATGGCATCTCGCTCAACATCAACTGATTCCTGAAAAGTAAATTATTCATTTGTAATGTAAGTGTATATATTTGTAATATATTAAAAAAACACTTTTTTGCATATGAAAATAGACTCACATGGGAAAATCTACTAGTGATTTTTTTCACCATTTCAGTGCTCAAAGCATCGGAGGAGGAACAAGCCATATGAATTCCTGATTCATAAATTTTACATAAATCAAAATGCATCGCAAAAGATAAAACATACATAACGTGTAAGTTCAAACTCACCCATCTTCTTGCTGTGGCATGTTGTATGCAACAATAGGCCATGCCGACACATCCGGATAGAGAATAACTAAACTTTCATTGCATCTCCTATATCTCCTGCTAGTTGTTTTCTCTGCCTGTGTTTCCTAAATGTTCGTAAAACTGTGTGCATGACGAGTATGAAAAATACACTTAGGTACAATGGAACATACCAGATCCTCAACTAATTTTCTAGTAGATTCTGACATTTCTACACTCATCAAAGAATCTAAAACCTGGAACTCTTTCTTCTGATTATGCATCACAATTGTAATCCAATGGTTACCGTTCTTGTTAAGAGCGAAATAAGCCTACATGATGATCATGGAAACATGGTCGCAGTAAGCAAGCATTTAAAACAAATTCATGTGTCGTTACAAATAAAACTTACCTTCAGTTTTTTGAAATATTCAGTCATGCATCTATCAAGTGGTCCATTCATATTGATTTCGTAGTCATTATTGTTGCCAGACTTGGTTGGACGGACTAAATTTGGTTGAGTATTCAAAAGGCATTGAACCCTGCATGTCGGTATTAGGAGACGATCCGCGACAACTTTCGCGCTCAAGTATGACGCATAAGCGTCGATTATCTACACAAATATTGTAATGTCATATGTGTGTATTTTGTAAAATCATAATAAAGAGACATGAGTTACTTACATCACCAGATAACCATCCATGATTTAGTATGATGGAAGCTCGTTCGGCAGTCAGTACGTCGTTCATGCCACCATTGTATATTGGTAGCTTCTTTTTCTTTTTTGACTTCTCATATTCCCGGACGTACTGCACTGCCGAAACCATCACTCCATCTACAGAATAAATATTGTAAGTGCATCTAGTGCCCCTTAGTAATTTTGGTGTATTGAAGACTTATAGGTTAAGGAACTAATGTGTTTGTGAGTGTACACATGCTCTATAAGTCAATGAGGAGTTTGATATATTCGGAGATTATCGACCCCTAAAAATGTATGTCTTCAACTGAAGACTTTGTGAAGACTTTGCTGAAGACTTTGGTATTCCTTGAATACTTTGAAAATGAAGAAGTTAGTGTGACCTTGAAGATACGAACGAAGACTATGAAGCGTGAAGACTTTTGTTTTCGTAGTTTCATTTCCTTTCTTTGAGTCATAGGAAACACCATACTGTTAATGGGGGCCGAGGTAATGTTAAGGAAAATTTCCAACTAATGCTCAACTCAAAATTCTCAACCTATCCAATCCTTCGAGTGAAGCCTTTTGAAATCTCTTGCAGTTCAGTCAAGTTCTTTAGTGACAGAGACGATGTTCTTCTGGTCTCTGATGAAATTGATCCGACTGAGGAATTAGAATTTCGCTAGTGCGAATTGCCTACAAGTGAGGAACATGATATGTCTGAGGACTTTCATAGTTCAAAATTCTGACCGTCGTTGTGCTTAGCGCCAACTGTCCCAATCATAATATCCACATAACGGTCATATCATTGGGGGCATTTATGTCTTATCATGTCAGGTTGCACCCTGGCTATAAATAGTCACCCCCCACAACCACTAGTTGGTTGGATGCTCCGGGAGAGAACTAACACTTGTCATTTGAGAGCAACCCGTCCTCCGAGGACTTTGAGAGAAAATCATCAGTGAGGAAAAACCCAAATCCAAACCATCAAACCCAAAGTGATTGAGCATCACTGAAGAGATTGTTCCTGTGTGGAACCGACGCTTGTTACCTTTGAGGATTGTGTATCCTCTAGACGGTTAGGCGTCATGGACTAGTGCATCCTGCAGTCAATTGGGGAGCATGAAGTGACCTTGGTCTAGAGCATCCAACAGTAAATTGTGGACCGCCGAGTGACCAGTTTGTGAGGGTTTTGGAAGTCTACCCTGAAGAGTTACCACGAGTGTTGGGAGAGGACTTTGTGACCTTAGCTCGAGGAGAATACGGTAAGGACTATGTGTCCTCTGGTTTAAATACCAGGCCGCTCCAAACCAGACGTACGACTGTCACAGGAGTTGGAACTGGGTCATCAAACTATTGTCTTCATCGAGCTACCTGGTTCTATTTCCTCAACCCCTCTATTCCTCGTATACTTGTGGATGAAATTGATCATTACTGTTTGAAGAATTTGACTGAAGACTTTCACAATTTCCTCACCTCAAATTCTTCAAGTTACCTTGTTCCTCACCTGCTTATCCTGTATCACGCTACTTGTAACCTTTGCATGTTTTATTTCATCATGATGATTATGCTGTCACTGTGTTCCTCATGCACTTGAGTACTTATTCTGCTGCTAGTTATTCATCACATTTCAAATTCCTCAAATTGAAATTCCTCAAGTGATGAATTTGTAAAAATCGCCAGTTCACCCCCCTTTAGTCGATATAACGCACTTTCAATTGGTATCAGAGCAAGGTACTCTCTTGTTCTGTGTGATTTTAGTTTAACCACCTGGAGTTCTAGTTATGTCGACTGCAAGTATGATCAAGGTTTCCACAGGATATCCTACCTTTGATGGGATGGACTATCCTTACTGGAAGAACAAGATGCGCATGCATCTTGAGGCAATTGACAACGATCTCTGGTACCTCGTGGAAAATGATGTTCCCTCTGTTACTCCCACGATCAATGTTGCTGATGTGAAGAGATTCAAGCAACTCGTTTCTCAAGAAAAGAATATCATTTGTGGCCATCTGAGCAAAGGTCAGTATGGCAGAGTGAGTGCTTTGGAGTCTGCTAAGCTTATCTGGGATAGGCTGTCCAAAGTCAATGAAGGTGTTTCCACTCAACCTGACTCTCGTGTTGACGTTCTTCGCAATCTCTTCAACCGCTTCAAGAGACTCGACAATGAAAATATTCAACAAACTTTTGATTGTCTCACTGGTATCTCCAATGAGCTTCAAGCACAGGGTGCCACTGATATCACCGACCATGAAGTGGTGAACAAACTACTAAGATCTCTTGATTCCTCATTCGACACTCTAGCTTTGATGATTCAAGAATGTGGAGACTACAAGTCACTTGATACTGCTGATATTCTTGAGAGACTCAATACTCATGAATTCCAACAAGCTGAGAAGAGAGACCTCTAGGGGCCAAGCTATGGAAGATCTCGTGCTCTGAAGGCAAAAGGAAATTTCCTCATCCTAAGGCGAAGATTATGATAGTAGCCTTGGTGATCCTGAAGAACTAAGTCAGGAGCTAGCAATGCTCGTGAGGAAATTCTAGAAGTTCTCAAGGAGAGGTGGATTTGGAAAGTCGTCAAAAAGTGGTTTGAGGAAATTAGATTCCTTAGATGACTACAAAAAAAGAACTTGTCACAAATGCAAGAAATCTGGTCACTTCATCTCTGACTGTCCTCTCTGGGAAAAAGAATCAAAGAAGAAGACGAAGAAGTACAAGGACGACAGTTCTGATGACTCAAAGAAAAAGAAGAAATCTTCAAAGTCCTCATCTGCAAAGTCCTCAATGCACTAGAAGAATGGTCCCAGAAAGGCTGAGCTTTCATTGGCAAGGAAATGGACTCAGAAGAAGAATATGAAGAATATGAAGAAGAAGAATCTGAGGTGGAATCTGAATCTGATGTTGCTATCCTTGCTCTCGCTACTACTTTCGTCAGCAAGTCCATCTTCAACGATGAAGAAAATGACTACTCCAACGACTCTGACATCAGCAATGATGATTTTGCTCCCACCTATTGCGTCATGGCTAAAGGTTCCAAGGTACATAAGCATCACTCCTCCTCTGAATCAAGTAATGGTGAATCTGATGAATATGTGAAACCTAGCTATGCCAAACTTGCTAATATTGCTACTAGGCAACAAAGTGCACTTGAAAAGCTTCAGAAAATGCTAGACAAAAGCGATGATCTATTGAATGAGGAAGTGGATCGAACTCAAACTCTGTCTGACGATCTCAAAAGTCTTCAGACAAAGTATGATAACCTTCAGAGTCATCATAATGCTCTTTTAGCTGATCATGAGAAGCTTTCTTATGAATTTCTTCAAAGAAAGCAAGATCTTGAGAAACTAAGGGTGTCACATGAGGATCTCCAAAGGGAAAACGATTCCTTAATGGCTCAACAGATCAGTACCGCTGAGGAAGAATTTGTTCTACCTCGTTTGAAATGCATCGAACGTGAAACTGCTAATTCTTCACCTGAATATTCAAATGCTTCTATTGCTACAAATTCTTCAACTGTTCGAGTGGTCACAAATTTCTCATCTAAGGATGCTACAAGTATCATTGACGAAAATGCAGGGTTGAAGGAATTGTATGTGACATGTATGTACAAAAGTCTCAAAGGGCATCAAACCCTTTGTGATGTCCTCAAAAAGCAAATTCTGAACAGGAACCCTAGGAAAGAGGGTATTGCCTTTGTGAGGAAACTCAATGCTGATGGATCCTACTGGACACCTGAGGAGTACCCCAAAACCTCATGGATTGCTGCGAAAGGACCTCCTGTAGATCCATCCACTTTATCTGGCTTTACTTGTGAAACTTCATATTCCTCTAATGAGTCACTTGACTCCAACTACAAATTCTTCAAAAATTAGAAAGGTGAAGTATTTGCCAGATTTGTTGGAACTAACTATAGGAACGGTTCTCTTATGAAGATAATCTGGGTTCCCAAGAGCTACCTACAAAATCTTCAAGTGAATGTCCTCACGACACCACTCATGAAGAACAGGAACCCCAGATCAAATTCCTCATATGGACCAAAGTCTTCACTTGGACCAAATTCCTCAAATGGTCAAAATATCATTCTCGTGGTAATGCCTCTGTTTCATAGGGAAAATCTAAGAGTTCTGAATATATGCATTATTCTTCAAATCATTATGTTCATAAGTCCTCGAAGAATTTCTCTGCTTATTCATATGAGCACTCTACCCCCGTCCCGTGAAATGAAGCGCACTTGCTTCAATGCATCCCTTCTCATATGGTGCTCGTAGAATGATGAACTCTTTGCCACCCCTCCAAATGTGGGTGGTGAAGAAATTGAACTAATTTCTTATGTAGGGTCAGGTCTCTAGATGAACTTGAACGTCTGATGAATTTGCTGGAGACCTGAGGAAATGCTTGAAAGGACGCAAGCTAATCATGTAGAAATGAATTCCTCATTTCTCACGTCCTCACACTACTTGCTTACTATCTTGTGTGATAAAATTTTGTCTGATGAAATTTATGTCATATTATTCACTCTGAAGCATATGAGTTCGTAAGTTGTATTAATTCATCTGCAGGATGAACCTCCAAAAGCTACTGAGTGGGTCCTCGATAGTGGATGCACAAATCACATGACTGGTGACAAGAATCTACTAATGAATTTTCCACTTATTCCATCTCATCTGAAGCATATCACCTACGCAGACAAAGGAAAAAAAAGCAAGGTATTGGGTCTAGGTAAGGTTGCAATCTCAAAGGACCGAACCATGGATAAGGTGATGTTAGTAGAATCCCTTGGGTTCAACCTTATGTCTGTCTCAATGCTTTGTGATCTTGATATGGTTGTCGTATTTGGAAAATATCGTTGTGTTGTCATCATGGAATCTGACAATTGCAAAGTCTTCGAAGGCTTTAGGAGAGGAGACTTGTATATTGTTGATTTCTCTACAGGTCCTCACCTGCCACATGCGTACTTGCAAAGTTCTGAGAAGGCTGGCTGTGGCATCAACGACTTGGACATGCTAGTATGAGGAACTTGCACACACTCATGAAGAAAAAGCACGTCATTGGCATTGAAGGTGTCAAATTCCTCAAGGACCACCTTTGTGGTGCATGTGAGTCTAGGAAGATGACCAGGTCCAAGAATCCCTCGAAGACAATCATGACTACGACTCGACCTTTTGAATTGCTTCACATGGATCTCTTTGGCCCCACTCATTACTCCACACTAACAAATTCTTCAAGTTTGTATGGCTTTGTCATTGTTGATGATTACTCTTGTTACACTTGGGTGCATATTATTTTGTACAAGTCTGAAGTGCAGGATTTCTTCAGACGATTTGCTTCAAGGGCCTCCAAGAACTTCGGCGTCAAGATCAAGCATATCACGAGTGATAATGGGTCTAAGTTCAAGAACACCAATATTGATGAATATCTTGATGAACTTGGTATTACTCATGAGTTATCTGCCCCATATACTCCTCAGCAGAACGGCGTCGTGGAGCGCAAGAGTAGGACTCTTGTTGAGATGGCTCGCACCATGCTTGATGAATACAAGACTCCTCGTCGCTTCTGGCCTGAGGCAATTGATATTGCATGCCACATCATCAACAGGGTATATCTTCACAAATTCTTCAAGAAGACTTCATATGAACTTATGACTGGCAAGAAACCCAATGTAAGTTATCTCAAAGTCTTCGGTGCAAAATGCTGGATTAGAGATCCTCATCATAGTTCTAAATTTGCATTGAAAACACATGAAGGTTTTATGCTTGGTTACAGAAAGGACTCGCACACCTACAAAGTCTTCAACACCTACCACCACAAGGTTGTTGAAACTGTAGATGTGCGGTTCGATGAAACTGACGGCTCGCAAAGAGAGCACCTACCTTCTGTGCTAGATGAACAGTCTCCTGAGGAATCCATTAAGCTGAGGGCTACTAAAGACATCATACCCACTGAGGAAGTTATTCCAACGAATGAAGACATTCATGCTGATACACCTGAAGAAAATGGTGCTGAAGAAAATCCTCAACCACGTCAACCTGCTCATCCATGAGTTGCAAATGAAGTGCAGATTGACAAAATCATCGACGACATGAATGCACCAGGTCCCCTCACTCGCTCAAGAGCTTCACATTTGACTAACTTTGGTGGGCACTTTGCTTTTGTCTCTATCATAGAGCCCACCAAAGTTGATGAAGCATTCAAGGAGCATGAGTGGATTCAAGCTATGTAAGAGGAATTGCATCAATTCGAGCTCAACAACATGTGGGAACTTGTCAAGCGGCCGGATCCTCACAAGCATAACATCATAGGTCCCAAGTGGATCTACCGCAACAAGCAAGATGAAAATGCCCTTGTGGTAGGGAATAAGGCTCGTCTTGTAGCTCAAGGCTGCACACATGTTGAACGAATTAACTTTGATGAAACTTTTGCACCTGTTGCTAGACTTGAAGCTATTCGCATATTGCTTGCCTATGCTAACCATCATAATATCATCTTATATAAAATGGATGTGAAAAGTGCATTCCTAAATGGTAAGCTTGAGGAAGAAGTATATGTTGCTCAACCCCCAGGCTTCGAAGACCCTAAGCATCCTGACAAAGTCTTCAAACTCAACAAGGCGCTCTATGGCCTCAAGCAGGCCCCTCGGGTGTGGTACGACACTTTGAAGGAGTTCCTCATGAAGAAAGGCTTCAAACCCGGTTCACTCGACCCAACTCTTTTCACAAAATCCCATGAAAATGAACTGTTCATATGCCAAATATACGTAGACGATATTATCTGTGGCTGTACTAACAAACGTTACAGTGATGAATTTGCCTATGTGATGAGTGAATAATTTCAAATGTCTATGATGGGAGAGTTGAAATTCTTCTTAGGTCTTCAAATTCGTCAGCAAGACAATGGCATCATCATTTCTCAAGAGAAATACATCAATGATGTTCCGAGGAAATTCGATATGCAAGATTGCAAAGGCTTCAAAACTCCAATGCCTTCAAAAGGCCACCTCTGCACTGACGAAAATGGTAAAGATTTTGATCAGAAGGTATATCGCTCCATGATTGGCTCATTATTGTATCTATGTGCATCTAGGCCAGATATTATGCTGAGTGTTTGCATGTGTGCCCAATTCCAAGCAACACCGAAGGAATCACACCATAAGGCTGTGAAACATATTCTTCGATACTTAGCTCACACACCAACGCTTGGATTATAGTATCCCAAGGTGTCATGCCCAAGATACGTGCCTATCCATATTAAGGCACGGGGGCCTCGCAAGGGATAGAGGCGCATCTTGTCGTTCGCAAGTATAACATCATTACATCATACATAATAGAAGAGATGAGTATATGAGTTGGCTTACACTCGCCACATGCTAAATTACAATTCCACACAATAATTCAAACATCAATATGAAGACAGAGTCCGGCTACGGACGAAAACAAATGATAAAAGCAGATGCAATGATACTATCTCGCTAGTCCCGAAGATCACGACCATGGTCCTCTACTCATCCGGATAAGTCACGTACATCCTGCCTCTTTCCTCATCATACTCCCACTGGAGCTGCGTCAGATCATCCTGCACGAACTCATCTGTACCTGTACCTGGATTGTTATAGTAATCCGTGAGCCACAAGGACTCAGCAATCATGCGCCCGGGTACCAAGACTATTCAAGCTTAAAGGTTGGGATGGGGTATGTGTTTAGTCTGCAGCAACACTAAGCATTTATGGTGGCTAAACTTACGAAACATGGAAACAAATATGTGGCCTACGATAAACGATCGAATCTAGAATGACCTCTATGAGATCCTGAACACTTACTTACGTCAATCATAACCCCACCGTGGTCTCTCTCGGATCATGTTCACGAGCAGAGACGATCACGGTTACTCACACTTGGTGCATTTTAGTTAGAGTTTACTTCAAGTTAACTAGAATAGGGTGTTAAACAAATATCCAAGTTGCCACATAACCGCGGGCACGGCTTTCCGAAAGATTTGAACCTACAGGGGTGCTCCAACTAGTCCATCACAAATTAACCACACTCTGCGGGAATAGCCTCGACCACGGATCTTGTGATCATCCTAGGCAACTCCAAAGGAATTCCAACACCTCGAGATAACCCGAAGAAAGTCAGAGCCCTCACGCAAGACACTCGATAAAGGTAAAACTAATCCAGCAAGACCACCCGATGTGTCAACGAACCCGATAAGAGCCGCGTATCTCGTTCTCAGGACACGACGGATAAGCGACGCGTACGGAGTCCTGATATAAATCTCCCGAGTTGCCCCTGGTTGGCCCCGCACAGTGCTCTAGTTTGGACCAACACTCATGAGGAGCACTGGCCCAGGGATGATTGATTATCCACGGGATTGCAAAGCCCTATGCAAATTTTGTTAAGTTATTAAGCAAATGTAGTACCAAAGTTGGGTCTTGCCAGATAAGTTTTAATCTCAACCGAATAAACAAGGGGGTCCCCATAACAACCCCGAGCATGTTAAGAGCGCAAAGTATGGAAACATAACACCGGTAACAAGAAACTATGGCGGTAACAGCGGAAGAAAACACCTAGCAAAAGGCCAAGCCTTCCACCAATACCAAGATATATATATGTGCATTAAATAAAATAACAGATAATATTGTGGTATGCCAAAACCATGTTATCACATGGAACCACCTGCACCTGCAACTAAGAACGCTATAAGAGGGGCTGAGCAGCGGTAACTTAGCCAATCAAAGGTTTGCTAGGATGTGGAGGTTTAGAGTCTATCATGGAAATTAGGAGGCCGACATTCAAGTGGTAGGTAGCACAATTGTAACGATAAGAGCAAGACAACTAACAAGCAAAAATAGTATCGGGATCCGGGTACGATCATCTTGCCTGTTGGTTCTTTAGTGGAACAAGTAGCGGGATCCTCGTAATTGTACTCGCCTGGCTCTTCGTACTCAGGTTCAACATTTGCGTCTACCCAAAAGAAACAGAAATAATAAACAAACAACCATGGTGCAATGCACAATCAAGAATGATGCATGCTTATTTGAAGAGTTTTAGCATGGCAATCCTATCTAGTCATGTTTTACATGCAAAGGACTAGTTATTAATGAATCTGGATAGAACCTTATGTTAAGTTATTTATACATTCATGAACATGGCAAATATGTATGCATCATGCAAAAACAATAAAAATGCATATGAAGAACGCAAGAAACGGAGTTACGGTTCTCACGATACGCTCACGACAAGATACGAAGGCAAAACACAAGACAAGAAGGACCTGGGCTATTCCTTGCCATTCTAAGCTAGCCACTGGTTAGGCAATAAAAAAACAACCACAATAGAGACAAATATCAAGAAATTCCATGGAGTATAGCTCCCACAAGTCACAAAACAATAAAACAAACAATCTACCACAAAACAGCAACATAGCAACTTACACAGCCAACAACTTGAGCTACAGGAATCCTACAATAACAAACAAGGTATTGACACAAACTACATAACATGCTTATCAACTGATCCAACTACACAATCTGGAAAGGAGGCACACATCAATAAGCATGAAGCTCACAAGTTGGCATGATGAAACAGATTTCTAGGACTTGGTGAAAATAACAGTTTTCTGGAATCGGAGTTAACCTGATGGCAAGTTGGCAGCAGAAACTAATAGTGATAGAGACCATCTAATGGCATGAAAATTAACAGGATGCTAGAAGACAACATATACTTCAAAACACTAGCACTAAGCTTGAGCTAATTCACAACATATCACAAGATAGCACCCACTCTTTATGGCATAAAAATAACAACAGATTCTCAGACTTAGAAATATTTAGCATGGTTGAAAATAGCAACATTTTAGTGGCTACTTTAGAGCATGGTTCCCACTTATTTGCAAGTTTATCATGACAAATATAAATACCATGGCATTCTACACATCAAAGACTAACATATTCATGTTGACACAACCATCATAGCATGCAAGGATTAAACATGGCATAAATGACAAAATGGCACTATGAGCTAAAATGACATTTTGACAAACTTGCTCAAAAGACCAAACCAATAGCACCAATGAATTCCTGGGATTTCTGTACCCCAAATTCATGTATCATACCCTATAGTCACATGGATCATCATGGCAAAAACTACATAGCAAAACACCATCCACTCTTATAAGTGAAAACTTACCCTAAATGCTCATGAACATAAATTGGCCTATCCGGATTTGGCAATATTGCTATAACAGGAAAAGAGCTGATTATCACCAATAAAACAACATGACTCACATCAACATAGATGGGGTATGACAAGTGGGGCATGGCCCACTAGTCACACACACATACAAACCTACACACACACACTACCACACATATACATATATCTAAAACAGAAAAGGAAAAAATTACAATCATCTATACATGTATGTATACACATACACACACATACATGCCACGCACACATACACATACTCCCTCCAACAATCAAAAATAGGAAAACAAAAGAGAGGGGTGAGGGGCTGGGACTCGAACCCCAAACCTCTAATCTGCACAGAGAGCCTGCTACCACTACGCTACTGCCTCGAACCTTAATAGGAGAAGGCAGAGAGCCCACTAGTACTATCTCTATGTGTGGCTACTAACGAAACTGAACAATCCTGCACCTACGGCGACAGAGAACGGCGGCGACGATTCCAGCGATGGCTGGCTTCTCCGGCGACGCGGAGTGTCAGCGGGGAGAGCTGGGTCTTGGGGACACCCATTCCCTCACCTACGGCGACCTAGCGCGGCGGCGACGAGGCGCTCGAGCTCGAGATTATGCTCGGCTCGGAGCACGGCGGCGGCAGACAGAAACAACACATCGATGCGAGCCCCGCATGACAACGAAGGGGAAACTTGCGGCGACTCACCAAGGGGAGGGCGACGACGACCGAGACACGACGTTGAGGAAGGAGAGACGGAGACACGGCGGCGACGAATAGGAAGAAGTCCGGCGACAAAGAGGAAGAAGCCTGATGACTTGGAGCCTCCCACGACGCACTAACGGCAGGAACGGAGCACGGACAGCACCGGGAAGCAGCACGCCATCCTGACGACGACGGGCAGCCATCGGAGATTAAGACGATGACGTGATAGCTCCGGCGCCTGCTCTCTTTGAACCTCACCTCTCTGCTTCCTACCTAACAGAGAAGAGGAGAAGGGGGAGAAGAGGGAGGAGGAGAAGGGAGCGGCAGCGGCGAGGGGAAGAGAGGGGAACCCTAGGGATCCACACCCTTTTAAAGGGCGGCCTCGATGTCCGTGAGCCCCTGACGGCGACGGTGTCAGCTCTCTCGCGCGCTCTCTCTCACAGGCGACGCCTACTGAACCTGACGGCGAAGGACGGGAGCAGGTTACCGCTATCTTGCGGGCTGGGCTGGGCGAAGGGAAGGAAAAGGCCCAGTTCGTTGCTCTCTCTCTCAAAACAAAACCGAAGGTTTTCTATTTAAATAAAATCATCTCACTTACAAAAGCCCCACAGAAATGATTAAAATGTTTTTGATAAAAATGAAACACTTTTACTTACAAGATAAAAGACCCCTTTTAATAAAATTATCAAGCTGATTTTTAAAGCAACTAATTTAAATAGTTTAAAAACAACAACCCCCTTGTTATTTAAAACCCCCAAATCACAAAGCTCAAAACATCTAAAGAACAACACTCACAATTTCAAAACATTGAAGACTACCTCCTGAACATTTTTAAACAATTTAATTAGCAAGTTAATTATGTTGATTAATGGCAGTGGAATAAAAAGAGAAGTTTGGGTTGTTGTTAAATAATAAGAGAGGGGGAAGGAGATGAAGCCCACTCAACCACACACATCACAAGGTCACTCCCAATCACAACAAGGACACATCACAAAACAAGGCATGGCATGACATGAATGATATGATGCATGATGCATGAATGCATGAGACAAGGCATGACCAGTGGCAACCTCATTCACTTAAACTCATGGCAACAAGGTACACTTATGATTACATGCCCAACAAGGTAGGGACATCACTTGGGCTGTCATAACTCTCCCACACTACAAGAGGATATCGACCCGAGATCTGGGAACGAAAGAACTCTGGAAATTCGGAACGGAGAAGGTCCTCGCGTTCCCAAGTAGCTTCTTTGTTAGAATGATGAGACCACTTCACCTTGAGGAACTTGATAGATTTGTTGCGAGTCTTACGCTCAGTTTCTTCGAGAATTGCCACTGGATGCTCACGATAAGAGAGGTCTTCTTGGAGATTTATGTCTTGGAGGTCAATGGTACGCTCGGGAGTCTTGAAGCACCTCCGGAGCTGAGAAACATGGAAGACATCATGCACATTTGCGAAATTTGGAGGAAGCTCTAGTTGATATGCAAGTCCACCTCTCTTGCCAACAACTTTGAAAGGACCAACAAAGCGAGGAGCTAGCTTCCCTTTAATTCCAAACCGCTGAGTGCCCCTCATGGGAGAGACTCTGAGATAGACTAGATCATCCACTTGAAAGGAAACATCCTGATGTTTGTTATCGTAATAAGTCTTCTGTCGGGACTAAGCTGCTTTGAGGTTCTCACGAATGACACGACACATTTCTTCTGCTTCAGTGATCATGTCATTGCCCAATATTTGACGCTCACCGGTTTCAGACCAGTTAAGCGGGGTACGACACTTCTTGCCGTAGAGAATCTCAAAAGGGGCCTTGCCTGAGCTAGCCTGAAAGCTATTGTTGTATGAGAATTCAGAATATGGAAGGCAGTCTTCCCATGCCGAACAAAATCACACAGACTCTGAGCATATCTTCAAGGATGTGATTGACTCTCTCAACTTGACCACTTGTCTGCGGATGGAACGTAGTGCTGAAATGGATCTTGATACCCATAGCAGTCTGGAAGGACTCCCAAAACTTGGAAGTAAAGAGGCTTCCACAGTCAGATGAGATGAGCTGAGGAATACCATGGAAAGAAACTATCCTTGACGTATACAACTCTGCAAGCTGAGCTGCCGAGATAGATTCTTTGACTGGCAGGAAATGAGCAACTTTTGTCAGCTTGTCGATAACCACAAAGATGGCATCGTTGCTTCTCTTGGACTTGGGAAACCCAGTGACGAAATCCATCTCCACATGATCGAATTTCCACTCTGGGATAGGCAAAGGCTGAATAAGACATGCTGGACGTTGATGCTCCATCTTCACTCTATGACAAACATCACACTCGTTCACGAACTGAGCAATTTCACGTTTCATGCGAGTCCACCAGAAGGTTTGCTTGAGATCCTGATACATCTTGGAACTATCTTGTTGAATGGATAGAAGAGAATTGTGTGCTTCGTCGAGGATAACCTTTATGAGATCACCTTTTGGAACCACCAGACGGTCCTCAAAGAACAAGGTGTCTTTGTCATCAACGTGAAAGCACTTATACTTCGGAATGCTCTTGGTCACACCTTTCTTCACTTTCTTCACCATAGCATCAAGAAGCTGCGCTTAGTGGACCTGGTCTTCCAGAGTCAGAGAGATTTGAAGATTGGCAAGAAATCCTTGCGAAATCATTTGAAGGTTGAGCTTGCGGAAGGCTTCACAAAGCTCGGGTTGAAGAGGCTTCAAGATGAGACTATTGCGGTACGCCTTACTGTTGAGCGCGTCTGCAATGACATTTGCTTTTCCAGGAGTATACTCAATGCTTGGATTGAAATCCTCAAGCATTTCCACCCAATGAGACTGCCGAAGATTAAGATTGGGTTGAGTGAAAATGTACTTCAAGCTCTTGTGATCGGTGCATACCTCAACTGGTCTACCCAACAACAAATGCCTCCAAGTCATTAGAGCATGCACAACTGCCACCAACTCGAGATCATGAGTGGGGTAGTTCTTCTCGGCAGGCTTCAACTGACACGAGGTATAAGCAACAATCTTCTTATATTGCATGAGAACACCACCAAGACCTTGGAGAGAAGCATCACAGAATACTTGGAAAGGCTTTGACTGCTCAGGAGGAACAAGAACTGGAGCTGAAGTCAGTCTCTGCTTGAGCGTATTGAACGCCACATCACACTTAGGAGACCAAACATACTTGACACTCTTTTGGAGGAGATTGGATAGAGGCTTAGAAATTTGAGAGAAGTTCTCCACGAATCTTCTGCAATAACTAGCAAGCCCGAGGAAACTTCGAAGCTGCTTCACATTCTGAGGCAGCTCCCACTTCAAGATTGCCTCAACTTTCTCAGGGTGCACTTTAATTCCCTCGGCAGAGATCAAATGCCAAGGTACACCACTTCATTGAGCCAAAACTCACACTTGGAAAACTTGGCATAGAATCGATGCTCCCTTAACTTGTCAAGCACAAGGCGGAGATGCTCTGCATGCTCTTCTTCTGTCTCCGAGAACACAAGGATATCATCCAAATAGACCAAGATGAACTCATTCTTGAAAGGAGAGAAAATGAAGTTCATCATACTTGAGAAGGTTGGAGGAGCATTTGCAAGACCAAACGACATGACGGTGTACTCATAAGAGCCAAAACTCATCCTGAAAGGGGTCTCAGGAATATCTTCTCCGCAAATGCAAATCTGATGATAACCCATGCGAAGATAGAGCTTCGAGAAAACCTTGGCACCTTTCAGTTGCTCAAACAACTCATTGATGTTGGGAAGTGGGTACTTGTTTCTGATTGTCTTCTTGTTCAATGGACGGTAATCGACACAAAGCCGGTCTGTGCCATCCTTCTTCTTGACAAACAAAACACCACAACCCCACGGAGAAGAACTTGGTCTGATCAGACCCAGACATTCTTGTTCATCTAGCTGCTTCTTCAACGCTTTCAGCTCTTCGGGGCCGAGTTTATAAGGGCGCTTGCAAACCGGTTTAGTTCCAGGCTCGAGATCAATCACGAACTCGACTGGCCGGTGCGGAGGCATTCCTGGCAATTCTTCTGGAAAGACATCTTCATACTCATTAACCACCGAAATGTGAGAAATCGCCGAGATTTCACCCTTCTCATTAAGAGCAAAGAGACGGATTGTGTCATCGCGAGCCGCGAAAATAATCACATCTTCTGAAGGATGAGTCAGCTTGACTTCTTTTGCTTGACAATCAACATAAGCCTTATTCATAGCCAGGAAGTCCATGCCCAAAATGAGATCAATGCCAGAATTACCGAGAACAATTGGAGAAGCCAGAAAAGAATAATTGCCCATCTTGATAGAAACATCCGGAACCACTTTGTTAGCACTCATGAGAGTGCTGGGCGAAACAACCCGTAAACCCTTACTCAAATATTCAGAATCAAAATCATGCTTGGCGAAGAATACTTTAGACATGAATGAATGCGATGCACCAGTATCAAACAAGACCTTTGCAGGAATAGAATTAACTGAGAGATTACCCATGATCACTTGAGAAGAATCCTCTACCTTTGATGCGTTCACCATGTTCACCCTTGCTGACTTGGGATTATGCTTCACCATTGCATTGCCTGGAGGCCCGACTGGAGGAGGAGGCGGAAGACGCCGCTGGTTGCACTTGTTTGCATAGTGACCCTTCTGGCCACACTTGTGACAAGTCACCTTAAAAAGCGGACGAACATTGCCTGGAGGAGGAACAAGAACTGCCTTGGATGCCTGGGGTCTCTGCTGAAATCCTGGGTGGGGTGGGTGGGAAGAACAACGACCACCGAACTGCTTCTACTGCTGAGGAGGACGAAACGGAGGAGGATTTGGCATCCAATACTTCTGCTGCTTAGGAACCATCTGAGAGATGGAAGAAGACTAATATGAATCCCTTGAATGCTTCCTTCAGTTCTCCATCTTGAGCTGAGTTGCCTCGACCTTCAAAGCCATGTTGTAGAACTGATCAAACTCACAAGGCTCTTGAAGAACTAGGCCTGGCAGAAGCTCATCCTTGAGAGCACCTCTGAACTGATAGATCATCGCCTTGTCATCTGGAACATCTTGCTTAACATAGCGGGCTAGATTCTGGAGCTCGATGTTGTACTGATAGATAGACTTGCTTCCCTGCTTCAGGTGCCTGAACTTCTCACGCATCTCCTCGACAAAGCTTGTCGGAATGTAATGGGACCTAAAGTCATGACGGAAATCGTCCCATGTAACAACATAATCGCCCCTGGAATCCTTGTACTGCTGCCACCAATCAGCTGCCTGACCCTTGAGCTGGAACAATGCAAATCTGACAAAGTCCTCTGGCCTGACATTGCTGCACTCAAAATGCTTACTCATATCACGGAGCCAATCATCAGCATCAAAAGGCTGCTCATAACAGGTGAAAGACTTGGGCTGGTTGGCAAGGAACTGATTGAGAGTTGCAAACTGAGGTTGATTCTGAAAATTCCCTTGAAAGCCTTGCTGACCTTGATCTCTTTCTTGCAACAGCCTAAGCAACATGTGAGTGTTCGCATTGGTTGCGGCCATCACAGCTTGCCAAGCTTCTAGAGGAGGAGGCGGCGGTGGGGGTGGTGGAACATCAGCCTGCTCCTCACCATGACCCGGATTGTTGCGAGTTGGTGGAGCCATCCTGAAGATGGACAAAAACATCAGCTCCTCATTGATAAGATGAATTCAATAGTTGAATCAAATGCTTGAAAGAACTGCACAAATAACATCACAACCTTCCTACTGAAAAATTAGTAAGAATGCTTCTTCAGTTTATGATAACATCATCAGATATTAGAAGCCACTTGCAATAACACAAAAGTATTGATCCAATATTGCTCGGAACAAATGTACATGCCCACATACATCTGAAGAAGATGATCCTAGATAACTACAAGATTTCCCACCTAAGAACTTCCGAAAACTTTCTGGTTATGCAATCCAGTGTGGGGGATACAAGGAGGAAATATCTCACACAACTAGCAATCCTACACCCCAACTGTATCCATCCTTCAACACATAATCAGAGGCTTTCGCAAATTCATCTAACTCGAATCCTCAAACTCACAACGCTACTAAACCATGGTGGTACCCCGGACGCCTCCCCAGTACTGGGTGACTCCGACCTTATCTCACCACGACAAGTATTGAAGTAATTCCAAACGCTCTCCGTCCTGAGATATCAAGGAAGTTGAATGATAACGATGTGCCAACATTCCCTGGAGCTCAACTCCCTGGAAGAAATCAAGTTAGACAGGAGGCACCAAGACAGAACCCTGTCACATCGGTATCATATAGAATCCAAAATACCCGCGTGATCCTAAAATTTTTTTTTGAGCGAGAAGAGGAGTAGAATCAAAATTCCTAAGTCGAGTACCTCACCAGAGCATAGAATAGGAGTAAAAACAATCCTACTCTTCGATATAACTAGACTCAAAATAGTTTTTACTAGACTCGACTCGGCCAAGTTCAAACAAGCAAAGGCTCCTATGGTCGTATGGCTCTGATACCAACTTGTCATGCCAAAGATGCGCGCCTATCCATATTAAGGCATGGGGGCCTCGCAAGGGATAGAGGCGCATCTTGTCGTTCGCAAGTATAGCATCATTACATCATACATAACAAAAGAGATGAGTATATGAGTTGGCTTACACTCTCCACATACTAAATTACAATTCCACAGAATAGTTCAAACATCAATATGAAGACAGAGTCCGGCTACGAATGAAAACAAACGATAAAAGCAGATGCAATGATACTATCTCGCTAGTCCTGAAGATCACGACCATGGTCCTCTACTCATCCAGATAAGTCACGTACATCCTGCCTGTTTCCTCGTCATACTCCCACTGGAGCCGCGTCAGATCATCCTGCACGAACTCATCTGTACCTGTACCTGGATTGTTGTAGTAATATGTGATCCACAAGGACTCAACAATCATGCGCCCGGGTACCGAGACTATTCAAGCTTAAAGGTTGGGATGGGGTATGTGTTTAGTATGCAGCAGCACTAAGCATTTATGGTGGCTAAACTTACAAAACATGGAAAAAAATATGTGGCCTATGATAAACGATCGAATTTAGAATGACCTCTATGAGATCCTGAACACTTACTAACGTCAATCATAACCCCACCGTGTTCTCTCTCGGATCATGTTCATGAGCAGAGACGATCACGGTTACTCACACAGTTGGTGCATTTTATTTAGAGTTTACTTCAAGTTAACTAGAACCGGGTGTTAAACAAATATCCAAGTTGCCACATAACCGCGGGCATGACTTTCCGAAAGATTTGACCTTGCAGGGGTGCTCCAACTAGTCCATCACAAATTAACCACACTCCGCGGGAATAGCCTCGATTATGGATCTCATGATCATCCTAGGCAACTCCAAAGGAATTACAACACCTCGAGATAACCCAAAGAAAGTCAGAGCCCTCATGCAAGACACTCGATAAAGGTAAAACAAATCTAGCAAGACCACCCGACGTGTCGACGAACCCGATAAGAGCCGCGTATCTCATTCTCAGGACACGACACATAAGCAATGCGTACAGAGGCCTGATAAAAATCTCTCGAGTTGCCCCAGGTTGGCCCCGCACAGTGCTCTAGGTTGGACCAACACTCATGAGGAGCACTAGCTCGGGGGTTGATTTATTATCCACGGGGTTGCAAAGCCCTATGCAAATTTTATTAAGTTATTAAGAAAATGTAGTACAAAAGTTGGGTCTTGCCAGATAAGTTTTAATCTCAACCAAATAAACAAGGGGGTCCCCATAACAACCCCGAGCATTTTAGGAGCGCAAAGTATGGAAACATAACATCGGTAACAAGAAACTATGGCGGTAACAGCGGAACAAAACACCTAGCAAAAGGCCAAGCCTTCCACCATTACCAAGATATATATGTGCATTGAATAAAATAACAGATAATATTGTGATATGCAAAAACCATGTTATCACATGGAACCACCTGCACCTGCAACTAAGAACGCTATAAGAGGGGCTGAGCAGCGGTAACTTAGCCAATCAAAGGTTTGCTAGGATGTGGAGGTTTAGAGGCTATCATGGTAATTAGGAGGCTGACATTCAAGTGGTAGGTAGCTCAATTGTAACGATAAGAGCGAGACAACTAGCAAGCAAAAATAGTATCGGGATCCGGGTACGATCATCTTGCCTGTTGGTTCTTCAGTGGAACAAGTAGCGGGATCCTCGTAATTGTACTCGCCTGGCTCTTCGTACTCAAGTTCAACGTTCGCGTCTACCCAAAAGAAACAGCAAGAATAAACAAACAACCATGGTGCAATGCACAATCAAGAATGATGCATGCTTATTTGAAGAGTTTTAGCATGGCAATCCTAACTAGTCATGTTTCACATGCAAAGGATTGGTTATTAATGAATCTGGACAGAACCTTATTTTAAGTTAGTTAGACATGCATGAACATGGAAAAGATGGATGCATCATGCAAAAACGATAAAAATGCATATGAAGAACATAAGAAATGGACTTACGGTTCTAACGACACGCTCACGACAAGATACGAAGGCAAAACACAAGATAGGAAGGACCTGGGGTATTCCTTGCCATTCCAAGGTAGCCACTGGTTAGGCAATGAAAACCCAACCACAATAGAGCCAAAGATCAAGCAATTCCATGGAGTATAGCTCCCACAAGTCACAAAACAATAAAACAAATAATCTACCACAAAACAGCAACATAGCAACTTACACATCCAACAACTTGAGCTACAGGAATCCTACAACAACAAACAGGGTATTTACAAAAACTACATAACACGCTTATCAACTTATCCAACTACACAATCTGTAAAGGAGGCACACATCAATAAGCATGAAGCTCACAAGTTGGCATGATGAAACAAATTTATGGGACTTAGTGAAAATAACAGTTTTCTGGAATCGGAGTTAACCTGATGGCAAGTTGACAGCAGAAACTGATAGTGATAGAGACCATCTAATGGCATGAAAATTAATAGGATGCTAGAAGACAACATATATTTCAAAACACTAGCACTGAGCTTGAGCTAATTCACAACATATCACAAGATAGCACCCACTCTTCATGGCATAAAAATAACAACAGATTCTCAGACTTAGAAATATTTAGCATGGTTGAAAATAGCAACATTTTAGTGGCTACTTTAGAGCATGGTTCCCATTTATTTGCAAGTTGATCATGACGAAGATAAATACCATGACATTCTACACATCAAAGACTAACATATTCATGTTGGCACAACCATCATAGCATGCAAGGATTAAACATGGCATAAATGACAACATGGCACTATGAGCTAAAATGACATTTTGACAAACTTTCTCAAAAGACCAAACCAATATCATCAATGAATTCCTGGGATTTTTCTACCCCAAATTCATGTATCATACCCCTATAGTCACATGGAGTATCATGGCAAAAACTACATAGCAAAACACCATCCACTCTTATAAGTGAAAACTTACCCTAAATGCTCATGAACATAAATGAGCCTATCCAGATTTGGCAATATTGCTATAACAAGAAAAGAGCTGATTATCACCAATAAAACAACATGACTCACATCAACATAGACGGGGTATGACAAGTGGGGCATGGCCCACTAGTCACACACACATACAAACCTACACACACTACCACACATATACATATATCTAAAACAGAAAAGGAAAAATACAATCATCTATACATGTATGTATACACATACACACACATACATGCCACACACACATACACATACTCCCTCCAACAATCAAAAACAGGAAAACAAAAAAGAGGGGGGGGGGCTAGGACTCGAACCCTAGACCTCTGATCTGCATAGAGAGCCGGCTACCACTGCGCTATTGCCTCGAACCTTAACAGCAGAAGGCAGCGAGCCCACTAGTACTATATTTATGCGCGGCTACTGACGAAACTGAACAATCCTGCACCTACGACGACAGAGATCGGCGGCGACAATTCTGGCGATGGCTGGCCTCTCCGGCGACTCTGAGTGTCAGCCGAGAGAGCTGGGTATTGGGGACACCCATTCCCACACCTACAGTGACCTAGCGCGGCGGCGACGAGGCGCTCGAGCTAGAGCTTACGCTCGACTTGGGGCACGACGGTGGCAAAGAGAAACAACACGGCGACGCGAGCACTACACAGCAACGAAGGGGAAACTTGCAGCGGCTCACCGAGGGGAGGGCGACGACGACCGAGACGCGACGTTGAGGAAGGAGAGGCGGAGATGAAGAGGAAGAAGGCAATCGACAAAGAGGAAGAAGCCCGGCAACTTGGAGCCTCCCGTGGCACACTAACGACGGGAACGGAGCACGAATAGCACCGGGAAGCAGGACGCCATCCTAACGACGATGGGCAGCCACTGGAGGCGATGACGAAGACGCGATAGCTCCGGCGCCCGCTCTCTCTGAACCTCACCTCTCTGCTTCCTACCTGACAGAAAAGAGGAGAAGGGGGGAGAAGAGGGAGGAGGAGAAGGGAGTGGCGGTGGCGAGGGGAAGAGAGGGGAACCCTAGGGATCCGCACCCTTTTAAAGGGGCGGCCTCGACGTCCGTGAGCCCCTGACAGCGACGGCGTCGGCTCTGTCGTGCACTCTCTCTCATAGATGACGCCCACTGAACCTGATGACGAAGGACGGGAGCAGGTTACCACTATCTTGCGGGATGGGTTGGGCGAAGGGAAGGAAAAGGCCCAGTTCGTTGCTCTCTCTATCAAAACAAAACCGAATGTTTTCTATTTAAATAAAATCAGCTCACATACAAAAGCCCCACAGAAATGATTAAAAGGTTTTTGATAAAAACAAAAGCACTTTTACTTACAAGATAAAAGACCCCTTTTAATAAAATTATCAAGCTGATTTTTAAAGCAACTAATTTAAATAGTTTAAAAACAACAACCCCCTTGTTATTTAAAAACGCCAAATCACAAAGCTCAAAACATCTAAAGAACAACAGTCACAATTTTACAACATTGAAGACTACCTCCTGAACATTTTAAAACAATTTAATTAGCAAGTTAATTATGTTGATTAATGGCAATGGAATAAAGAGAGAAGTTTGGGTTGTTGAAAAAGAATAAGAGAGGGGGAAGGAGATGAAGCGCACTCAACCACACACATCACAAGGTCACTCCCAATCACAACAAGGACACCACACAAAACAAGGCATGTCATGACATGAATGATATGATGCATGATGCATGAATGCATGAGACAAGGCATGACAAGTGGCAAACTCATTCACTTAAACTCATGGCAACAAGGTACACTTAAGATTACATGCCCAACAAGGTAGGGACAACACTTGGGTTGTCACACGGGGGCTCAAATATTCACCTCATCGGACACTCTGATGCTGACTATGATGGAGATCATGTGGATTGGAAGTCAACCTCAGGCACATGCATTTCCTCAGACGATCCTTAATCTATTGGTCCTCGAAAAAGCAGAACTGCGTGTCACTATCTACTGCTGAAGCTGAGTACATTGTTGTTGGATCATGTTGCGCTCAGTTGCTGTGGATGAAGCAAACCCTGATGGACTATGGCATCAAGTTGAAGAACGTGCCTATCTACTACGACAACGAGAGTGCCATCAAGATTGCTTACAACCCAGTTCAGCATTCCAAGACCAAGCACATCCAGATTCGTCATCACTTTCTTCGAGATCATGTACTCAAGGGCGACATCTCCATCGACCACATCCCTACTGAAGAACAACTGGCCGACATCTTAACAAAGTCCTTGGATGAAAAGAGATTTTGCAAGTTGTGGTGTGAGCTAAATATCTTAGAATCTTCGAATGTTTTTTGAAAAAGGACACACATCCTAACACTTATGCAAAATTGATGACTTAGATGTGCAACACACGAAGTAACATTTTTCTTCAATCAATGAAGAATAACCCTCTAAGTGTGAAGAAATTAATGAAGAATTTGATTCTCAGAACCCTGCGACAATTGTGTGTGGTGTCATAAGTCATCATTCTTATACGGTGGGTCACGCCACCAACCATAGTTGAAATTCTTCAAAGTTGAGTTTTTCGTCATTTTGCAGATTCGTCAAATTTTCAAGTTCCTCAAAATTTGCAAATTCCTCAACTTTTCAAATTCATGAACTTTTCAAATTCTTCAAACTACGAAACTCATGTTCTTCATTCATTCATTATATATATATATATATATATTTGAGTTTTCAATGTCCTCAACAACATTCACTTATCGCTAATTCTTCAAGTTGATTTTCATCTAAGTGAACGTGATCGGACCCTTTTCCCCTCTATGCTAAACTCAACCCAATCTGTTCACAAATTCTTCATATGCGTTCTACTTTGAAACTCGTTCAAAGTCTTCACTATGTCCTTGACAGCTGAAGAATTTGCGAACGGAAACTTTACAACTTTCACTATCAAAAATTTTGGCGTTTCCCGCTCAAACTGTTCCGATTCCTATGACTGGATAACCCACGATTCCCCACTATCACCACTTCTCAGTACGTGGGTGACACATGTCGCATTGAGAGCAAGGGTCAGGGGAAATCTTGTCCAAAATCTTTGGATAGATTGGTTTTCACCTCCGATATAAATATCCCTCCCCTTACACAGTGCTCGGTTACTCCTCACTCTTACTCTCTCCCGAGCTCAAACCTAGCGCCGCCGCTAAACTCATCGCCGCCGGTGTGGAAGAGCTTCACTGCCTCAACCTCGCCATCGTCGTACTCGCATCGGCCGTGGAAGTCTCCACCCCGCCGCTGCTGTAGCTGTTTCCCTCTGCCAAGCTAGGGTGTGGGAGATGTGGACGGGCGAACTTCCTCGACATCTTTTCACAGTTCTTTGTGTTCTTCATCAGGGTAAACAAAATCTGTTTTTACTGCCCTTGTTTGATCTTCAAACTTTCCTCAATCTTCTCAAAGGTGTTTATTCTTCAAGAATCACATTCTAAAGCACCTTGCATGTTCATACACTTGATGTTTTTCCCAAAGTTATGATTTTCTTCAAGATTCCACAATTGTGCGAATCCTCAAAATTTGCACAACTCTGGAACCTAAGGCAAAGAACACTTAGTGAAATTCCTCAAGACACCCATGGTCAAATTCCTCACACTTGATGTTATTGAAAATCTTCTGAGAACGCATATGACCTCTTCAAATTCCTCGCACCTATACTCTGTTCATAGGTACAAACATGACCGCTAATGAATCACTAGGTTCTCATCAACTTAACTCATTTGCAGCGTTTCTTGAGGAAAATTTGTGCACTTATTCAGAATCTTCAAGAGTTCAGAATGCCCAGCCGAAGAAAATGACTGATGGGAAGAAGCCATAGAAATACGGAAAGAAACCTGATGTGCGGACAGCTTTTGAGATACCTGATGACCTGTATGAGGAATACTGCACGCCAGATGAAGAAATTCATGGCAAAGAAACAACTAAGCAGAGAAAAATCCGCTTACAGAAAATTGAGAGAAGATGGGCAAACGAGTGGAAAGAATATCGCCATGTCACTCCTAAGTATATGATGGAATTTGGTGTGAAACCCCCATGCAGCAGGCCACCCTTGGCTCCCAATCAAATTGCTGATCCCATAGTCTCAATACTGGTAATGACTTTCCTCATGAATGGGAGAAACAGCAAGCCAAGCTGGCGAAGAGAGCAAAAGAGGTTGTGAAGAAATTCAATGAAGACTCTGCTGCTGATGCCACTGCCGGAGACTCTGCAAGTGCTCCGAAGAAAAATATGGTGAAGAAATCTGCTGTGAAGTCAAATTCTTCAACTTCAAAATCATCACAGCAGATTCCTCAAGCTCAGCCTTCAAAGGCCTTATCTATGGGCTCTGTTGCCGCACAATCATCAGCTACTGCCTCAAAATCCTCAATGCTAGTGCACCTTGCAACATGTCAAAGGACAAAGGGCTTCTCAGTTGCTTCAGGGGTTTCTGCAAGTTCCTCTACACAAGCACAATCCTCAACCAGTCCTTCACTGATGAAAATGAAAGCAACTGCTGGACGAGGCATTCGACCAAGTCCTCAACCTAAGAAGGTGGCGTTGACAATACCATCAGATTCCTCAGATGACGTCGATGATGAGGAACTAGATGCAATCATCAGAAACAAGAAAGAACGAGTGGCTCAAACAAAGGGCACTCAAATTTCTCTTTGCCTAGATCCAAAAATGGTGCTGAACTTCATTGATATCTGGCACAAGGATCCCAAAATGGCCAATTGATGACTTGAAGCGGCCTCCTGGTCCTGATCATGTCCTCACTGCTTTCATAGCTGAAGAAAAATGGAAGTATGAGAAGGCCAGACAAACCAAGAAGGCTCAGTATAAGGAAGATCACTACTTGAAGAACCAGTATGTTGCCATGACAGCCTCTAACCTCCACATCCTAGCAAACCTTTCATTGGCTAGGTTACCGCTGCCCATCCCATCTTATAGCATTTTAGTTGTAGGTTGTTCCATGTGATAACATGGATTGGATATCATAATAATTCTGTTATTTAATTTAATGCACATATATATCTGGTATTGGTGGAAGGCTTGGCCTTTTGCTGAGTGTTTTGTTCCACTGCTACCGTCACTAGTTCCGTGTTACCGGTGTTATGTTTTCCATACTTTGCGCTCCTAACATGCTCGGGGTTGTTATGGGGACCCCCTTGAGATTCGGTTGAGATTAAAAATTGTCTGGCAAGACCCAACATTGGTACTACATTTGCTTAACAACTTAATTAATTGCATAGGGTCTTGCAAACCCGTGGATAATTTAATCAACCCCCGGGCAAGTGCTCCTCATGAGTGTTGGTCCAAAACGGGCTGCCTGTGGGGCCGCCTTGAGGTAACTTGAGGATTGTTTTTTTTCCCGTAGCTAGTCCCATCTGTCGTGTCCTGAGAACGAGATACGCGGCTCTTATCGGGTTCGTCGACACGTCGGGTGGTCTTGCTGGACTTGTTTTACCTTTATCGAGTGTCTTGCGTGTGGAGACTGATTTCCTTCGGGTTTACTCGAGGTGTTGGAATTCCATTGGAATCACCTATGATGATAGCGAGATCCGCAGTCGAGGCATTCCCACGGAGTGTGGTTAATTTGGTAATGGATTAGTTGGAGCACCCCTGCAGGGTTAAATCTTTCGGAAAGCCATGCCCGCGGTTATGTGGCAATTTGGATATTTGTTTAACACCCGGTTTAGACAACTTAAAGTAAACTCTAATTAAAATACACCAACTGTGTGTAACCGTGATCGTCTCTGCTCTTGAAGATGATCCAAGAGAGAACACGGTGGGGTTATGATTGATGTAAGTAAGTGTTCAGGATCTCTTAGAGATTACTCTAGATTCGATCGCTTTACGTAGACCACTCACTTTAAATTCTTGTAGCATAAGTTAGCCACCATATAATGCTTAGTGCTGCTGCAAACTAGACATCACCCTTCCTTCCTAAAGCTTAAATAGTCTTGGTACCCGGGCACATGATAGCTGAGTCCTCTATGGCTCACAATTTACTACAATAATCCAGGTGCAGGTTTAGATGAGTTCGTGTAGGATGATCTTACTCAGCTCCAGTGGGAGTATGATGAGGAGAGAGGCAGGATGTACGTGACATATCCGGATGAGTAGAGGACCTGGTCATGATCGTTGGGACAGCTTGATAGTATCATTTGCAACTCCTTTTATCGTTTGATTTCGTCCGTAGTCGGACCCTGTGTTCATCTTGATGCTATGATTTGAGTGTCTTTGTAAGTTAGCATGTGGCGAGTGTAAGCCAACTTGTATACTCTTCTCATTCAGTATTGTATGTTGTGATGATACTATTCTTGCTAACGTCAAGATGCGCCTCTATCCCTTGCGAGGCCCTCGTGCCTTAAACGGATAGGCGCGCATCTTGGGCGTGACAAGTTGGTATCAGAGCCATACGACCATAGGAGCCTTTGCTTGTTCGAACTTGGCCAAGTTGTGTCTAGTAAAACTATTTTGAGTCTAGTTATATCGGATAGTAGGATTCTTTTACTCCTCTTCTATGCTCTAGTGAGGTTTCCGACTTAGGAATTTTGATTCTACTCCTCTTCTTGCTCAAAAAAATTTTTAGGATCACACAGGTATTTGGGAATCTATATGATGCCGATGTGACAGGGTTCTGTCTTGGTGCCTCCTGTATGACTTGATTTCTTCTGGGGAGTCGAGCTCCAGGGAATGTTGGCACATCGTTATCATTTAGCTTCCTTGATATCTCAGGACGGAGAATGTTCGAAATTGCTTCAATACTTATCGTGGTGAGATAAGGTCGGAGTCACCCAGTACTAGGGAGGCGTCCGAGGTACCACCATGGTTTAGTATCATTGTGAGTTCGAGGATTCGAGATTAGACGAGTTTGCGAAATGGCTTGAATGATGGTGTGGAAGGTTGCGGATGCAGTCGCAACTGATTGCCTAGGGCAGGTTCCTGATTCCGCAACCCGAATCGCATAAACAAGAAATTTTTCGGAAGTTCATAGGTGGGAAATCTTGTAGTTATCTAGGATCATCTTCCCCAGATGTATTGGGTATGTACATTTGTCCGAGCGCTTAGCTCAATACTTGTTGTGTTATTGCAAGTGGCTTATTATGTCTAATGATGTTATCATGATCCGAAGAAGCATTCTTACTAATTTTTCAGTAGGAAGGCTATGTTGTTTTTGGTTCAATTCTTTCAAGCATTTGATTCAGCTTATGTTTCATCTTATCAATGAGGTGCTGATGCGTATTTTCCATCTTCAGGATGGCTCCACCAACTCACAGCAATCCGGGTCGTGGTGAGGAGCAGACTGATGTTCCACCACCACCCGCGCCACCGCCTCCTCCGCCTCCTCCTCCAGAAGCTTGGCAAGCTGTGATGGCTGCGAGCAATGCAAACACCCAGATGTTGCTCAGGCTGTTGCAAGAAAGGGAGCAGGGTCAGCAGGGTTTTCAAGGCAATTTTCAAAATCAACTGCAGTTTGCGACACTCAATCAGTTCCTTGCGAACCAGCCCAAGACTTTCACCTGTTGTGAGCAGCCTCTAGATGTTGATGATTGGCTTCGTGATATGAGTAAGCATTTTGAGTGCAGCAATGTCAGGCCAAAGGACTTTGTCAGGTTTGCATCGTTCTAGCTGAAGGGTCAGGCAGCTGATTGGTGGCAACAGTACAAGGATTCCAGGGCGATCGTGTTGTTACTTGGGACAATTTCTGTTGTGACTTCAGGGCTCATTACTTTCCGACAAGCTTTGTCGAGGAGATGCGTGAGAAGTTCAGGCACCTGAAGCAGGGAACCAAGTCAGTCTACCGGTACAACATCGAGTTCCAGAATCTAGCTCGTTATGCCAAGCAAGATGTTCCAGATTATAAGGCTATGATCTATCAGTTCAGAGGTGGTCTAAAGGATGAGCTTTTACCAGGCCTTGTTCTTCAAGAGCCTCGTGAGTTTGATCAGTTCTACATAATGGCTTTGAAGATTGAAGCAGCTACGCTCAAGTTGGAGAACTCTAAGAAGCATTCAAGGGATTCATACTCTTCTTCTTCCGGCTCTCAAATGGTTCCTAAGCAGCAGAAGTATTGGGCGCCAAATCCTCTTCCTTTTCGTCCTCCTCAGCAGCAGAAGCAGTTCGGTGGTCGTGGTTCTTCCCACCCACCCAACCCAGGTTTCCAGCAGAAGAACCAGGTGTCCAAGGCTGTTCTTGTTCCTCCTCCAGGCAATGTTCGTCCGCTTTCTGAGGTGACTTGTCACAAGTGTGGTCAGAAGGGCCACTATGTAACAAGTGCAACCAGCGGCGTCTTCCGCCTCCTCCTCCTGTCAAGCCTCCAGGCAATGCTATGGTGAAACATAATCCCAAGTCCGCAAGAGTGAATATGGTGAATGCAGCAGAGGCAGAGGATTCTTCTCAAGTGATCATGGGTAATCTCTCAGTTAATTCTTTTCCTGCAAAAGTGTTATTTGATTCTGGTGCATCACATTGTTTCATGTCTTATCCTTTTGCGGTAAAACATGGTTTTTCCACGGAGTTTTTGCCAAATGCATTGCAAGTTGTGTCTCCCGGGAAGCGTCTCAGTTCAAAGATGGTGGTTCGGGATGCTTCTATCAAGATGGGCAATTATTCTTTTTTGGCTTCTCCAATTGTTCTCAGGAATTCTGATATTGATCTCATCCTGGGCATGGACTTCCTGGCTATGAATAAGGCTTATATTGATTGCAAAGCAAAAGAAGTCAAGCTGACTCATCCTTCAGAAGACGTGATTATTTTCACAGCTCGCGATGACACAATCCGTCTCTTTGCTCTCAACGAGAAGGGTGAAATCTCGGCGATTTCTCAAATTCCGGTGGTTTGTGAGTATGAAGATGTCTTTCCAGAAGAGTTGCCAAGAATGCCTCCGCACCGGCCAGTCGAGTTCGTGATTGATCTCGAGCCCGGTACTGAACCGGTATGCAAGCGCCCGTATAAACATGGCCCCGAAGAGCTGAAAGAGCCGAAGAAGCAACTAGATGAGCAAGAACGTCTGGGTCTGATCAGACCAAGCTCTTCTCCGTGGGGTTGCGAAGTTTTGTTTGTCAAGAAGAAGGATGGCACGGATTGTCTTTGTGTGGACTACCGGCCATTGAACAAGAAGACAATCAGAAACAAGTACCCACTTCCCAACATCAATGAGTTGTTTGAACAACTGAAAGGTGCCAAGGTTTTCTCGAAGCTTGATCTTCGCATGGGTTATCATCAAATTCGCATTCGCGATGAAGACATTCCCAAGATCGCTTTCAGGACGAGTTTTGGCTCTTACGAGTACACCGTTATGTCGTTTGGTCTTGCGAATGCTCCTCCAACCTTCTCAAGAATGATGAATTTCATCTTCTCTCCTTTCAAGAATGAGTTCGTCTTGGTCTATCTGGATGATATCCTTGTGTTCTCGGAGACAGAAGAAGATCATGCAGAGCATCTCCGGCTTGTGCTTGACAAGTTAAGGGAACATCGGTTCTATGTCAAGTTTTCCAAGTGTGAGTTCTAGCTCAATGAAGTGGTGTTCCTCGGGCATGTCATCTCTGCCGAGGGAATTAAAGTGCACCCTGAGAAAGTCGAGGCAATCTTGAAGTGGGAACCTCCTCAGAATATGAAGCAGCTTCGGAGCTTCCTCGGGCTTGCTTGTTATTGCAGAAGATTCATGGAGAACTTCTCTCAAAATGCTAAGCCTCTGTCCAATCTCCTCCAGAAGAGCGTCAAGTATGTTTGGTCTCCTGAGTGTGATGTGGCGTTCAATACGCTCAAGCAGAGACTAAATTCAGCTCCAGTTCTTGTTCCTCCTGAGCAGTCCAAGCCTTTCCAAGTTTTCTGTGATGCTTCTCTCCAAGGTCTTGGTGGTGTTCTCATGCAAGACAAGAAGATTGTTGCTTATACCTCGCGTCAATTGAAGCCTGCCGAGAAGAACTACCCCACTCATGATCTTGAGTTGGCGGCAGTTGTGCATGCTCTAATGACTTGGAGGCATTTGTTGTTGGGTAGACCAGTTGAGGTGTACACCGATCACAAGAGCTTGAAGTACACTTTCACTCAACCCAATCTCAATCTTCGGTAGTCTCGTTGGGTGGAAATGCTTGAAGACTTCAACCCAAGCATTGAGTATACTCCGGGGAAACCAAATGTCATTGCAGACGTGCTCAGCCGTAAGGCGTACTACAATAGTCTCATTCTGAAGCCTCTTCAACCCGAGCTTTGCGAAGCATTCCGTAAGCTCAACCTTCAGATGATTCCGCAAGGATTTCTTGCCAATCTCCAAGTCTCTCCGACTCTAGAAGATCAGGTTCGCCAAGCGCAGCTGCTAGACGCTATGGTGAAGAAAGTGAAGAAAGGCGTGGCCAAGAGCATTCCCAAATATAAGTGCTTTCATGTCGATGACAAAGTGTTGGAAATATGCCCTAGAGGCAATAATAAATTAGTTATTATCATATTTCCTTGTTCATGATAATCGTTTATTATCCATGCTATAATTGTATTGATCGGAGACTTAAATGCATGTGTGGATACATAGACAAAACCATGTCCCTAGTATGCCTCTAATGGACTAGCTCGTTGATCAAAGGATGGTTAAGGTTTCCTAGCCATGGACATGAGATGTCATTTGATAACGGGATCACATCATTAGGAGAATGATGTGATGGATAAGACCCAAACTACAAACATAGCATATGATCGTGTCAGTTTATTGCTACTGTTTTCTACATGTCAAGTATATGTTCCTATGACCATGAGATCATGCAACTCACGGATATCGGAGGAGTGCCTTGTGTGTATCAAACGTCGCAACGTAACTGGGTGACTATAAAGGTGCTCTACAGGTATCTCCGATGGTGTCTGTTGAGTTGGCATGGATCGAGACTGGGATTTGTTACTCCGTGTAACGGAGAGGTATCTCGGGGCCCACTCGGTAATGCAACATCACAATAAGCCTTGCAAGCAATGTGACTAATTGTTAGTTGCGGGATCTTGTATTACGGAACGAGTAAAGAGACTTGCCGGTAACGAGGTTGAACTAGGTATGGAGATACCGACGATCGAATCTCGGGCAAGTAACATACCGAAGAACAAAGGGAACGATATACGGGATTAACTGAATCCTTGACATAGAGGTTCGACCGATAAAGATCTTCGTAGAATATGTAGGAACCAATGTGGACGTCCAGGTCCCGCCATTGGTTATTGACCGTAGAGGTGTCTCAGTCATGTCTACATAGTTCTCGAACCCGCAGGGTCTGCACACTTAAGGTTCGGTGACGTTTCGGTAGTGTAGAGTTATGTATGGTGGTGACCGAAGGTTGTTCGGAGTCCCGGATGAGATCCCGGACGTCACGAGGAGCTCCGGAATGGTTCGTAGGTAAAGATTCATATATAGGAAGTCCCAGTTTGGTTTCCGGAAAAGTTTCGGGCTCATCGGTAGTGTACCGGGAGTATCGGTATTGTACCGGGAGTGCCGGTAGTGTACCGGAGGACCTCCGGGAGGGGTATTTCGACCCCAAGAGGTCCATGGGCTGTGGGAGAATAATAAGCAGACCTTAGTGGGCTGGTAAAACAGCCACAAAGTCCCATGGCGCAGGAGAGAAAGTCCTAAAGGAAAAAGTGGAAAATCAGCCAATAGGAGGCAATCCTACTCCAACTAGGATTGGAGGTGAAGTAGGATTGCTCCCACCTCGTATTTCGGCCGACCCAAAGGCCTTGGCTGCCTCTCCTCTCCTCTCCTCCTATATATACTAGTGGATTGGGTGGTTTTTGGACAGAATTTCCGGCCACGTGCTACCCGTTTCACCGATGCACAGTTTCTCCTCTAGATCGGTTTTCCTCAGCGCTTAGGCGAAGCCCTGCCGAAATCACTCCACCACCATCACCGGAGCGCCATCACGCTACCGGTGAACTCTCTCTCCTCTCCACCTCCTCTCGCTGGATCGAGACGGTGGAGATCGTCATCAAGCTGCACGTGTGCTGAACGCGGAGGTGCCGTCCGTTCGGCGCTAGATCGGAAGGACCGTGATCGAGATCGCGAGACAGTTTGTGATGAGATCGCGGAACGGATCGTGATGAGTTCACAGGACAGATCGTGATCAAGATCGTGAGACGGATCGTGATGAGATCGCGGGACGGATCGTGATGAGTTCACGGGACGGATCGTGATTGGATCGCGGGACGGATCGTGATGAGATCGCGGGACGCTCGGCGATTTGGATCGCGAAGATGTTCGACTACACCAACCGCGTTTCTTAACGCTTCCCGCTTAGCGATCTACAAGGGTTTGTAGATCCACTCTCCCTCTCGTAGATGCTCATCACCATGGATAGGTTTGCGTGTGCGTAGGAAATTTTTTGTTTCCCATGCGACGTTCCCCAACACAAAGATACCTTGTTCTTTGAGGACCGTCTTGTGGTTCCAAAAGGTGATCTCAGAAAGGTTATCATGGACGAAGCACACAATTCTCTTCTATCCATTCATCCAGGCAGTTCCAAGATGTATCAGGACCTCAAGCAAACCTTCTGGTGGACTCGCATGAAACGTGAAATTGCTCAGTTCGTGAACGAGTGTGATGTTTGTTGCAGGGTGAAAGCGGAGCATCAACGTCCAGCAGGTCTTCTTCAGCCTTTGCCTATCCCAGAGTGGAAATTCGATCATGTGGAGATGGATTTTGTAACTGGGTTCCCCAAGTGCAAGAGAGGCAACAACGCCATCTTTGTGGTTATTGACAAGCTGTCAAAAGTTGCTCATTTCCTCCCAGTCAAAGAATCTATCTCGGCAGCTCAGCTTGCGGAGTTGTATACTTCAAGGATAGTGTCTTTGCATGGCATTCCTCAACTCATCTCTTATGACCGTGGAAGTCTCTTCACTTCCAAGTTTTGGGAGTCCTTCCAGACTGCTATGGGTACTAAGATCCGTTTCAGCACGACGTTCCATCCGCAGACAAGTGGTCAAGTTGAGAGAGTCAATCAGATTCTTGAAGATATGCTCAGAGCCTGTGTGATATCGTTTGGCATGAAGTGGGAAGACTGTCTTCCATATGCTGAATTCTCATACAACAACAGCTTCCAAGCTAGTTCGGTCAAGGCCCCTTTCGAGATTCTCTACGGTTGAAAGTGTCGTACCCCGCTTAACTGGTCTGAAACCGGTGAGCATCAGATTCTGGGCAATGACATGATCACTGAAGCAGAAGAAATGTGCCATGTCATTCGTGAGAACCTCAAAGCAGCTCAGTCCCGACAGAAGAGTTATTATGATAACAAACATCGGGATGTTTCTTTCCAAGTGGATGATCTAGTCTATCTCAGAGTCTCTCCCATGAAAGGCACTCAGCGGTTTGGAATAAAAGGGAAGCTAGCTCCTCGTTTCGTTGGTCCTTTCAAAGTTGTTGGCAAGAGAGGTGGTCTTGCATATCAACTAGAGATTCCTCCAAATTTCGCAAATGTGCACAATGTCTTCCATGTTTCTCAGTTCCGGAAGTGCTTCAAGACTCCTGAGCGGACCATTGACCTCCAAGACATCGATCTTCAAGCAGATCTTTCTTATCGTGAGCACCCAGTGGCAATTCTTGAAGAAACTGAGCGTAAGACTCGCAACAAGTCTATCAAGTTCCTCAAGGTGAAGTGGTCTCATCATTCCGACAAAGAAGCTACTTGGGAATGTGAGGACCTGCTCCGTTCCGAATTTCCAGACTTCTTCCGTTCCTAGATCTCGGGTCGAGATCCTCTTGTAGTGTGGGAGAGTTGTGACAGCCCAGGTGCTGTCCCTAGCCTAATTGGCATGTAACCCCATTGTTGAACCTTGTATGAACCTTGGGTCATGAGCTATGAGATGAGTTGCACCTTGTTTCATGTGATTGAAATGCATTCATGCATCATGACATCCATCTTCCATTCTTCTTGCATGCTTGCTTTCTAGAGTCTCATGTATTGTGTTTGTTGTGTATGTGCTTTGAGTGTGATGTGTGAGAGGTGCTTGAGGTGGTGGATCCTTGTGTGCAACCTCTTCCTCCCCCTCTCTTCTATCTTTCAAAAACATCACCTCCTTTATTTCCCCCTCTCCTCCTATTAATTATGAGCAGATTTAATTGTCTCTTTTATATGTTTAAAAACGTTCATGAGGTGGCCCTATTGTTCTTATCAATTTTGGAAGTGAAGTTCTTGATACTTGGATATGTTTGGTTTTTGAAAACTATTTAAACAGGGGCTGTTTTCTTAATATATTAATAAAATAACTTGCTCATAAAAACCAACCTAATATTTTATTTAATATGAGCATATTATCCTCTTCTCAAAGGTATTTTTGTTTTGGCAAAAACCTTTTATAAAATGCCAGGGGGATTTAGTGTTGAGGCTGTTTTATTTAAATGGGAAAAACCCCTGGTTCTGATGTGTGCGAGAGAGAGAGGAGCAGGTGGGCCGAGGCCCAGCCCAGGGCCATAGTGACGGCTACCTGCCCCGTCTCCCACCTCCGTCAGTGGGGTTCAGAGTGAGAGCGCGCGTCGCCGTCGCTTTCCCGAAGCCGTCTCCGTCAGCCTGAGGCCATAAAGCCTCCCCTCGGCGTCCGTGTCGCTCTGCTAGAGTTCCCTCTTCCTCCCTGTGCCGCCGCAGCTCCTCCCTTCCCCTCTTTCTTCCCCTTCCTCTCTACTTTTCCCTCTGTTAGGTAAGTTCAGAAAAGGGAGCAGGGAGCCGCCGATCGTCCTCGCCGGCGCCGCCCGTCTTCGGTGAGTCTCCTCCGTGTCCAGGATGGTGTGGTGGACGTGGGGCGTCCCCGCACCCCGTTCCCGGTGCTAGAAGGCCCCCGGAGGCCCTCTTCTTCCTCCTCGTCACTGGAGCGGAGCCTGTCTTCTTCCTCTCCGTCGCCGCCGCGTCCCCGAGCCGCTTCTTCCCCTTCGTCGCCGTTGCTCGCGCCCCGCGGCTCCAAGAAGCCCTCGGTGAGCCGCCCGTCCCCATGGTTCCCTCTTCTCGCCGTAGCTCACCCCGCGGTCGCCGTAGTGCTCGTCGCCGCCGCTCTGAAGGTCCACATGGCGCTCGTCGTAGATTCCCCCCTTCACAAGATGAGGCGAGGGATGAGTACCCCGTGGTTTCCCCTTTCGATTCCGCCCATCGGTGTCACAGTAGATGCCCTACAGTCACCGTGAGGTCGCCGGAATGTCGCCGCCATATCTGTCGCACGTGGTCTGTTTCATTTTCAGTTTCGTCAGGTTTAGACTTGTGCGTGTGCATTAGAGGGCAGCAGCTCCTCCTCTGTTAGCATCCGGTCGAGTAGTGCAGTGGTGTGGTGCGCTGGGTATGACCAGGGGGTCTAGGGTTCGAATCCCCCTTCTCCCCCCTTTTTTTGTTTTTCTTTCTTTTGCTTGTTTTTCTTTCCTTTTATTTTTTGAGTGTGTATGTATGTGTGTGTAGGATCAGGTACCTTTTTTTATTTTGCTGTCTCATGTATGTATGTGTGTGTGCCTTAGAGTGTGTGTGTGTGTGTGTATTTGTAGCATGTATGTGTGTGTATGCACCTAGGGGTGCATATGCATATGTATGCATACATGCTATGCATAGGAATTGTTTGTAGAGGTGTGAGTTAGTAGGTGCATGTGTGTGTATGTGCTTCTTGCATATACACAAATGTGTGTGCATGAGTGTGTGGAGGTATTGGCAGTGTAGTGTTATGTGTGCTTGTGTGTGTGTGTCTCACACACCCATACATGTGTAGGTATGAGTAGGTTTAGTGTGTGTGTGTTGGGTGTGTGGTGCACCATTTATGTGAGTGCTTGTGCACATGTATGTGCTTGTGTGTAGGTGTGTGGTGTCATGTGTTGTAGATGTGTGTGTGAGTGTGTTTTGCATACACCTAGGTGTAGGTTTAGTGTGTGTGTATGTGTGTGACATACACATGCTTATGTGTGTGTGCTTGTGTGTTGTGAGTGTATATGCTTGAGTAGTGGGTGTGTGGGTGTATGCACCATGCCCACATACATACTTGTGTATGTGTGTGATTGGCATATATAGGTGATGCCATGTGTGGTATGTTTGTGTGAGATGTGTGTGTATGTTCTACATACACACCCACATGTGTATGAATAGCTCCATGTGTAGTTCTCTCTCTTATGTGCATATGACCATGGTTCTTCTTTTAGCTAGTCTCATACTTACATATTGATGCCATGGCATTTAACATGTTCCTAGGTTGATATTTAAGCATTTCCAACTTGTATGCATAGGTCTCATGTCATTCTTGGGCATTCCCATCATTTCACTTATGTGTCATAAGTCATCCATGAATTATAGGGCCCAATTTTGACCTAGCATCGCTCCCTCATGTTCCATGCAGGCATATAGGTATGGGTAATGATTCTGGGGTAGAATCAACCCATGTATGCACCTGTGAAGTCAAATTTGACTTTGGGGCAACTTGACAAAACTGCATTTTTATGCTGTGATGCCCTTTTGTCTTTTTATTATGAATTAATCCATGCATGATTTTAAGTTGTTGCCAACATGAGTTGTTAGTCAAAGTTGCTGGTAACGTCCCAATATTTTTGTTATTTATGATAAGTCCCCAGATCAGTGGAAACCATGCTGTTTAGTTGGCTACTTTCTGTTACTGTTCATCCTGCTTAGAAATGGCCAAGTCTGGAGACCCGGCTGTTATTGTTTTGACATGTGGACTAGGGTGTAGCCAGTGCTGTGGTTGTTATTTGATCGTGCTCAGTGTTAGTTAATTGTAGTGTATGTTGCCATCTACCGTCCTGTTATTTTTCATGTCATTTTGAGATCTCTAGAATATTTAACCATTGATGTCAACTTGCTACTTT
Source organism: Hordeum marinum (assembly GCA_022496015.1). NCBI lineage: Eukaryota > Viridiplantae > Streptophyta > Magnoliopsida > Poales > Poaceae > Hordeum > Hordeum marinum. The sequence goes on along the minus strand of CM039672.1, from coordinate 289,097,038 downwards.
ATTAACCCAGATTCCAGAAAACTGGAATTTTCACCAAGTCCCTAAAAGCCTGATTCATCATGCCTACTTGAGTGCTCCATGCATATTGATGTGTGCCCCTTTTGCTGATTGCATAGTTTATTGAAATGATGTGCGTGTTGAGTAGATTCTGTCCATGTCTTTTTTTGTGGCTGTAGGATTCCTGTAGCTCTAGTTGTGAGCTTTTCAAATTGCTATGTTGCTGTTTTGTCGCAGATTGGGTGCTATCTTGTTTTGTGAGTTGTGGGAGCTATACTCCATGGAATTGAGTGATTATTGAGCCTATCGTGATCGATTTTTCATCACCTATCCAGTGGATACCTTGGAATACCAAGAATTAGCCCAGGTATTTGGTAATCTTGTGTTTTGCCTACGTACCTTGTCGTGAGCGTATCTCGAGAACTGTAGCTCCGTTTCTCGTGATCCTTATATGCATTTCCATCGATTTTGCATGATGCATCCATATTTTCCATGCTCATGCATGTTTAAGTAACTTAACATGAGGTTCTGTCCAGGTTCACTAATATACAAACTTTGCATGCGAAACTTGACTAGAATTGCATTGCCATGTTAAAACCTTCATTATATGGATCATGCATCATCTTGGTTGTGTGTTGCATATTGGTTGGTTATTTATTTTCTGTTTCTCTTGGATAGACGCGAGTGTCGATACTGAGTTCGAGGACCCTGGAGAGTACCACTACGAGGATCCCGCTACTTGTTCCGCTGAAGAACCAACATGCAAGATGATCATACCCGGATCCCAATACTATCTTTGCTTGCTAGTTTCTCGTTCTTATCGTTACAATTGCACTACCTACCACATGATCTCAGCCCCCATGTTGCCATGACAGCCTCTAACCTCCACATCCTAGCAAACCTTTGATTGGCTAGGTTACCGCTGCCCATCCCCTCTTATAGCATTTTAGTTGCAGGTGCAGGTTGTTCCATGTGATAACATGGATTGGATATCATAATAATTCTGTTATTTAATTTAATGCACATATATATCTGGTATTGGTGGAAGGCTTGGCCTTTTACTGAGTGTTTTGTTCCACTGCTACCCTCACTGGTTCCGTGTTACTGGTGTTATGTTTTCCATACTTTGCGCTCCTAACATGCTCGGGGTTGTTATGGGGACCCCCTTGAGATTCGGTTGAGATTAAAACTTGTTTGGCAAGACCCAACATTGGTACTACATTTGCTTAACAACTTAATTAATTGCATAGGGTCTTGCAAACCCGTGGATAATTTAATTAACCCCCGGGCCAGTGCTCCTCATGAGTGTTGGTCCAAAACGGGCTGCCTACGGGGCCGCCTCGAGGTAACTTGAGGATTGTTTTTTCCCCGTAGCTAGTCCCATCTGTCGTGTCCTGCGAACGAGATACGCGGCTCTTATCGGGTTCGTCGACACGTCGGGTGGTCTTGCTGGACTTGTTTTACCTTTATCGAGTGTCTTGCGTGTGGAGACTGATTTCCTTCGGGTTTACTCGAGGTGTTGGAATTCCTTTGGAATCACCTATGATGATCGCGAGATCCGCGGTCGAGGCATTCCCACGGAGTGTGGTTAATTTGGTAATGGATTAGTTGGAGCACCCCTGCAGGGTTAAATCTTTTGGAAAGCCATGCTCGCGGTTATGTGGCAATTTGGATATTTGTTTAACACCCGGTTTAGACAACTTAAAGTAAACTCTAATTAAAATACACCAACTGTGTGTGTAACCATGATCGTCTCTGCTCATTAACATGATCCGAGAGGGAACACGGTGGGGTTATGTTTGACGTAAGTAAGTGTTCAGGATCTCTTAGAGATTACTCTAGATTCGATCACTTTACGTAGACCACTCACTTTACATTCTTGTAGCGTAAGTTAGCCACCATATAATGCTTAGTGCTACTGCAAACTAAACATCACCCTTCCTTCCTAAAGCTTAAATAGTCCTGGTACCCGGGCACATGATAGCTGAGTCCTCTGTGGCTCACAGTTTACTACAATAATCCAGGTGCAGGTTCAGATGAGTTCGTGCAAGATGATCTTACTCAGCTCCTATGGGAGTATGATGAGGAGAGAGGCAGGATGTACGTGACATATCCGGATGAGTAGAGGACCTGGTCGTGATCGTTGGGACAGCTTGATAGTATCATTTGCAACTTCTTTTATCGTTTGATTTCGTCCGTAGTCGGACCCTGTGTTCATCCTGATGCTATGATTTGAGTGTCTTTGTAAGTTAGCATGTGGCGAGTATAAGCCAACTTGTATACTCTTCTCATTCAGTATTGTATGTTGTGATGATAGTCAAGATGCGCCTCTATCCCTTGCGAGGCCCTCGTGCCTTAAACGGATAGGCACGCATCTTGGGCGTGCCAGAAGAATTAGCCGCACCTGATGAAATTGATACCACAAGGGCAATTGGATCAGTCATGCTTGAAGAAAATGCACCTCCTTCATCCTCTGCTGAAACAGCAAAATCATCAAGGGTGAAGACAATCAACCTTCCTTCTACATCAGAAGTTAAGAAAACTATGGTTGCTGAGAAGAAGGCACTAAAGAGAAAAGCTTCAATTTTAGATTCCTCAGTCGTGAAGAAGTTAAAGACCTTGACAAGATCTTAAACTAAACCCATAGATGCCACCCCAATCTCCTCAGCAACAGCCTATGAGATAATTCCATTTGGCATTGACTATGTCATCCCAGATGATGAAGATGAAGAAGATCATTCTGCTGCTTCGACAGAGCAGATTGATGAAGAAATTGAAGTGGAAGCAAATGCTTCAACTCCACAGGTATCATCACCCCAGCCTCAGTTGACTGCTGAAGGGGCTGGCGTTGAAGAAATTGATGAGGACGTGGACATTGGCAACACAACACCTATCATCAATGATGAATATTGGGAAGCTGCTCACCCAAATTCCCCAATGACCACTCCTCTGTCACAAATTCCTCAGTACCTAGCCCAGACTTAAGAAATTCATGAAGGATCTGATGACTTGGCCACTAAAGCCACTAAAGAAATTCCAGCTACATCAGCTGATGACATTGTTGCTCCAACTGCCATTGAGGAAACTGCTCCGCAAATTCCTCAGTATGAAGAAATTCCTCCTGTGCCTAAGGAGATTGTGGGCCGTTTCAAGCCAAACCTTCAGCCAAAGCCGAGGATGCCATTCAAAGGCTCAAAGCGCCCCAAATTCCTCAAGTCAAATTTCTTTAACGAGCACATTTTCTTCACTGGACCCAATCCATATGACTCAGCAAGGGCCGGTCGCACCAGATTCTGGACACCAACACAGATGAATTATTATGCATCAGTGATGTGTGACAAGAAAAAAGTCTTCAAGCACCATCAAATTCCTCATGCGGATATGGAAACAATTCCATCCTTTACACCGGTGCTTGCAGTTCTTCATGATGCAGGACTACCTCCCTTCTATGTGGACATCTGCGATTGGAATGAAGAGCTAATTCTTCAATTATATGCTACTCTGCACATCACAGGTGATGCTTCTGACATCAACTCCTGGGTCTTGGACTGGATGACCAGATCTACTCACCTTACTGCTCCAGCATCTGAATTGCTTCGGTCAGTCCTAGTCCCAATTCCTTTAGAAGAAGCGCGCTGCCTATTTGATCAACTTGCTCTACCCGACCAACTGATGCAAGTGCTAATGAAGCTGCTGGCTCCTGGAAAACCTCAATGGACCACCTTCCTTGTGAAGGATTTGCTCTATGTGCCCCGGACGGTCTATCGCATTCTCACCAACACCCTATGTCCTCAGAAGGGCCACAACTCCAAAGAAGAAGAATTGGAGGGGGTCATGAAGAACATGCTATTCAACATCATTCATGGGATTCCCATCAACTTCCATGATTTCTTCATGAGGACATTGGCGAATGCAGCACTAGCCCCATTTGAACTGAAGCCTTATGCTCCCTAAATAATGAAATTCATCAGATCAAGGTCTTCAGTTCCCTTCAAGGCGGACTTCTAGAATCACTTCGACTTCTTTCCCCCGATTGAAGTCCTCAAGAGCACAATTGCCTCAGTTAAAGGAAAAGGCAAGGCTTTCATTGATGAAGGCACTCGACCATTGGATGATCAGTTTCGCAGAGCTGCATCTTACTCCACCAATGATGACACTGCAACCCAGGACTCTGCTGCAAAAGCCTCATCACAAAAACCTCAAGAGTCTGCCCCTCGTGTGATGACTGATCGTGAGCTTCTCATAAGTCTTCATAAGAAGGTTCATCGCAATCACAAGTGGGTAAAGCGACAGTTGGCTTCCATTCTCCAGAACATGACTGTGATGCAGAACTCTGTGAGGAATAATCACTACTCTGTGCATGAAATCTTTGATCGCGTGTGGGCTATTCTTGCACACCTCAAGACTCCTAAGGAACTCAAAGACATGGACTTTCAGCAAAACTTTGACTAGTCTCATCCTCCTCAGAAGAAATTCAAGAAGGTTCAAGTTCCTCAAATGGTTACAAGTTCATATTCTTCATCGCGTGAGACGGATGAAGCTGAGGACTGTTGGGGAACGTTGCATGGGAAACAAAAATTTTCCTACGCACACACAGATCTATCCATGGTGATGAGCATCTACGAGAGGGAGAGTGGATCTACGTACCCTTGTAGATCGCTAAGCGGGAAGCATTGAGAAATGCGGTTGGTGTAGTCGAACGTCTTCGCGATCCAAATCGCCGTGCGTCCCGCGATCCAATCACGATCCATCCCGCGATCCGATCACGATCCGTCCCACGAACTTGATCACGATCCATCCCACGAACTTGATCATGATCCTTCCGATCTAGCGCCGAACGGACGGCACCTCCACGTTCAGCACATGTATAGCTTGATGATGATCTCCACCGTCTTGATCCAGCAAGAGGAAGTGGAGAGGAAGAAGAGTTCACCGGCAGCGTGACGGCGCTGCGGGGATGGTGGTGGAGCTATTCCGACAGGGCTTCGCCTAAGCACTGCAGAAATCTGTTCTAGAGGAGAAACTATGCACTGGAGGAACGGGTCGCACGTGCCTGAAAAACTTGTGCAAAAACCCAAAACCCTCTAGTATAGGGGCCTTGTGTGGGAGGAACGGGTCGCACGTGGAGAAACTATGCCTTTTTACCACCTTTTCCTATTGGGTTTTTTCCTCCAGCCACATGGGCCTTGTGTGGGAGTTTCCACCAGCCCACTAAGGGCTGATATTCACTCTCCCACAGCCCATGAAGTCTCTTGGGTCGAAATACCCCTCCCGGAGGCCTCCCGGTACACTACCGACACTCCACGTACACTATCGATAAGCCCGAAACTTTTCTAGCGACCAAAACAGGACTTCCTATATATGAATCTTTACCTCCGGACCATTCCGGAGCTCCTCGTGACGTCCGGGATCTCATCCGATACTCCGAACTACCTTCGGTCACCACCATACATAACTCTATAATACCGAAACGTCACCAAACCTTAAGTGTGCAGACCCTACGGGTTCGAGAACAATGTAGACATGACCGAGACACCTCTACGGTCGAGAACCAATGGCGGGACCTGGATGTCCACATTGGTTCCTACATATTCTACGAAGATCTTTATCAGTCGAACCTCTATGTCAAGGATTCAGTTAATCCCGTATGATGTTCCCTTTGTTCTTCGGTATGTTACTTGCCCGAGATTCGATCGTCGCTCTCTCCATACCTAGTTCAACCTCATTACTGACAAGTCTCTTTACTCGTTCTGTAATACAAGATCTCTCAACTAACACTTAGTCACATTGCTTGCAAGGCTTATTGTGATGTTGTATTACCGAGTGGGCCCTGAGATACCTCTCCGTCACACGGAGTAACAAATCCCAGTCTTGATCCATGCCAACTCAACAGACACCCTCGGAGACACCTGTAGAGCACCTTTATAGCCACCTAGTTACATTGCGACGTTTGATACACACAAGGTAGTCCTCCGATATTTGTGAGTTGCATGATCTCATGGTCATAGGAACATATACTTGACATGTAGAAAACAGTAGCAATAAACTGACACGATCGTAAGCTAGATTTGTAGTTTTGGTCTTGGCCATCACATCATTCTCCTAATGATGTGATCCCGTTATCAAATGACATCTCATGTCCATGCCTAGGAAACCTTAACCATCTTTTGATCAACGAGCTAGTTCACTAGAGGCACACTAGGGACATTGTGTTTGTCTATGTATCCACACATGTATCCATGTTTCCAATTAATACAATTATAGCATGGATAATAAACGATTATCATGAACAAGGAAATACAATAATAAACACTTTATTTATTGCCTCTAGGGCATATTTCCAACAGTCTCCCACTTGCACTAGAGTCAATAATCTAGTTTGACATCACTATGTGATTTACATTGTAATGAATCGAACACCCATGCAGTTCTGGTGTTGATCATGTTTAGCCCTTGGAAGAGGTTTAGTCAACGGGTCTGCAACATTCAGAACCGTGTGCACTTTGCAAATATTTATGTCTTTCTCCATGATGTAATCGAGGATGGAGTTGAAGCGTCGCTTTATGTGTCTGGTCCTCTTGTGAAACCTTGGTTCCTTGGCCAGAGCAATGGCACCAGTGTTGTCACAGAACAGGTTCATTGGATTCAGTGCACTGGGCACTACTCCAAGATCTGTCATGAATTGCTTCATCGAGACACCTTCCTTCGCTGCCTCCGAGGCTGCGATGTATTCCGCTTCACACGTAGAATCAGCTACCATGCTTTGCTTGGAACTGCACCAGCTTACCACTCCCCCGTTAAGAATAAATATGTATCTGGTTGGCGACTTAGATTCGTCCGGATCAGTGTCAAAGCTTGCATCTACGTAACCCTTTACGACGAGCTCTTCATCACCTCCATAAACGAGAAACATTTCCTTAGTCCTTTTCAGGTACTTAAGGATATTCTTGACCGCTTGCCAGTGCTCCATTCCAGGATCACTTTGAAACCTTCTGGCCATACTTATATCAAGGCAGATATCGGGTCTTGTGCACAACATTGCATACATGATAGAGCCTATGGCTGAAGCATAGGGGATGACACTCATCTTTTCTCTATCTTCTGTAGTCACTGGGCATTGAGTCTTACTCAACTTTATACCTTACAAATCAGGCAAGAACTCTTTCTCTGACTGATCCATTTTGAACTCTTTCAAAATCTTGTCAAGGTATGTACTCATTGAAAGTCTCATCAAGTATCTTGATCTATCTCTATAGATCTTGATGCTCAACAATTAGGTAGCTTTATCCAGGTCTTCCTTTGAAAAACTCTTTTCAAACAACCCTTTATGCTTTCCAGAAATTCTATATCATTTCCGATCAACAATATGTCAACCACATATGCTTATCAGAAACTCTACAGTGCTCCCACTCACTTTATTGTAAATACAAGTTTCTCATAAACTCTGTATAGACACCAAAACTTTGATTACCTTATCAAAGTGTATATTCCAACTCCGAGATGCTTGCTTCAGTTCATAGAAGGTTCACTGAAGCTTGCACACCTTTTAGCATCCTTAGGACTGACAAAACCTTCTGGTTGTATCTCATACAACCTTTCCTTAAGGAAGGAAACGTTGTTTTGGTATCCATCTGCTAGATTTCATAATTGAAAAATGCAGCAACTGCTAACATTATTCCAATAGACTTTAGCATATACGAGTGAGAAAGTCTCATCGGAATCAACTCCTTGAACTTGTCATAAACTTCTTTGCAACAAGTCGAGCTTTACAAATGGTGACATTTACCATCAGTGTTTGTCTTCATTTCAAAGATCCATTTGTACTTAATGACCTATCGTCCAATGAGCAAGTCCACCAAAGTCTATACTTGCTTTTCATACATGGATCCTTTCTCGGATTTCATGGCCTCTAACCATTTGTTGGTTTTCGGGCCCATCATCGCTTCTCCATAGTTCGTAGGTTCATTGTTGTCCAACAACATGACCTCCAAGACAGGGTTGTCATACCACTGAGGAGCAGTACACGTCCTTGTCTACCTACAAAGTTCGATAGTAACTTTATTCGAAGCTTCATGATCATCATCATTAACTTCCTCTTCAACTAACGTAGGCTTCACAAAAACAACTTCCTGTGCTGCGCTACTCTCTGGTTGAAATAGAGGTTCAGTAACCTCATCAAGTTCTATCTTCCTCCCACTCAATTCTTTCAAGAGAAACTTTTCCTCGAGAAAGGACCCAATTTTAGCAATAAACATTTCATGCTTGGATCTGAGATAGAAGGTTCACTCAACTGTTCTTAGGGTATTCTATGAAGATGCATTTGTCCGCTTTGGTTTCGAGCTCATTAGGTGAAAAACCCTTTTTCAAATAAGTGTTGCAGCCCCAAACATTAAGAAATGACAGCTTAGGTTTCTATCAAACAATAATTCACACGGTGTCATCTCAATGGATTTAGATGGTGCCCTATTTAAAGTGAATGTAGTTGTCTCTAATGCATAACCCCCAAAATTATAGTAACAAAACAATAAGAGACATCATAGCATGCACCATACCCAATAGAGCATGACTATGACGTTCGGACACACCATCACACTATGGTGTTCCAGGTGGCGTGAGTTGTGAAACAATTTTCACATTGTCTAAAATTGTATGCCAAACTCGCAACTCAGATATTCATCTCGACGATCATATCATATACATTTTAATCTTCTTGTCACGATGATCTTAAACTTCACTCTGAATTTGCTTGAACCTTTCAAACGATTGAGACTTGTGTTTTATTAAGCAAATATACACTATATCTACTCAAATCATCAGTGAAGGTAAGAAAATAACAATATCCACCGCACGCTATAAGACTCATTGGATTGCATACATCAACATGTATCATTTCCAATAAGTCACTTGCCCGCTCCATCAAGCCAGAAAACGGGGTCCTTAGTCATCTTCACCAAGAGGCATGGTTCACATGTCTCAACCGATTCGAAATCAAATGAGTCCAAAGATCCATCAACATGGAGTTTCTTCATGCGTTTTGTACCAATATGACATTTAGCAACAGTGCCACAAGTATGTGGTACTATTATTATTAACTTTGTATCTTTTGGCATCAATGTTGTGAACATGTGTATTACTACGATCAAGATTCAACAAACCATTCTCAGTGGGTGCTTGCCCATTGAAGGTATTATTCATGTAAACAGAATAACCATTATTCTCTAACTTAAATGAATAATCGTGTTGCAATAAACACAATCCAATCATGTTCATGCTCAACGCAAAACACCAAATAACATTTATTTAGGTTCGTCACTAATCTCGAAGGTAGAGAGAGCGTGCGATGTTGATCATATCAACTTTGGAAACATTTCCAACACACATCGTCACCTCACCCTTAGCTAGTGCTCTATGTATTCCGTAGCTTTTATTTCGAGTTACTAACATTTAGCAACCGAACCGGTATCCAATACCCAGGTGGTACTACGAGTACTAGCAAGGTACACATAAATAACACGTATACCAAATATACTTTTGTCGACATTGCCAGCCTTATTATCTACCAAGTATCTAGGGTTGTTCCACTTCAATGACCGCTCTCCTCATAATCGAAACACTTAGTCTTGGGTTTGGGTTCAACTTTGGGTTGCTTCACTGGAGCAGCAACTGACTTGCTATCCATGAAGTTTTCCCTCCTTGTTCCTGCCCTTCTCGAAACTAGTGGTTTGACTAACCATCAACACTTGACGCTCCTTATTTATTTCTACCTTCGCGGTGTCAAACATCGCGAATAGCTCAGGGATCATTATTTCTATCCCTAGCATTTTATAGTTCATCACCAAGTTCTAGTAGCTTGGTGATAGTGACTTGGAGAACTATATCAATCACTATCTTATCTGGAAGATCAACTCCCACTCGATTCAAGTGATTGTAGCACCCAGACAATCTGAGCACATGCTCAACGATTTAGCTATTCTCCATCATCTTGCAGGCAAAGAATCTTGTTGGAGATCTCATATCTCGCAACACGGGCACGAGCCCGAGATCCTAATTTCAGCTCTTAGAACATCTCATATGTTCTGTGACGTTCAAAACATTTCGAAGCCTCAATTCTAAGCCGTAATGCATGACGCACTAAACTATCAAGTAGTCATTAGCACGCACCTGTCAGATGTTCACAACATCTACAGACAACACTAGAGGGGTTGGCGCACCGAGCGGTGCATTATGGACATAAGCCTTCTGTGTAGCAACGAGGACAATCCTCAGATCATGGAGCCAATCTGCAATATTGCTACCATCATCTTTCAACTCTATTTCTCTAGGAACATATAAAAATTCAAGGGAGCTACAGCGCGAGCAGGTAATCTACAACATAATTTGCAAAGACACTACTGACTATGTTCATGATAATGAGTTCAATTAATCATATTACTTAAGAACTCCCACTCAAATTGACATCCCTCCGGTCATTCGAGTGATACATGATCCAAATTCACCAACTCAAGTCCGATCATCACGTGATTTGAGGTGGTTACAATGGTGAACATCATCATGTTGATCATATCAACTATATGACTCATGTTCGACTTTTTGGTCTCTTGTGTTCCGAGGCCATGTCTGTACATGCTAGGCTCGTCAAGTTTAACCCTAGTGGTCTGCACGTGCAACACTGGCTTGCACCCGTTGTATGTGAACGTAGAGTCTATCACACCCGATCATCACATGGTGTCTCAACACAACGAACTTTCGCAACGGTGCACACTCGGGGAGAACACAATTTATCTTGAAATTAAGTGAGGGATCACCTTATAATGCTACCGTCATCCTAAGCAAAACAACGTGCATAAAAGGATTAACATCACATGCAATTCATAAGTGACATGATATGGCCATGAACTTGTGCTTTTGATCTCCATCTAGAAAGCACTGGCATGATCTCCATCGTCACCAGCAAGACACCATGATCTCCATCATCTTGATCTCCATCAACGTGTCGCCATCGGGGTTGTCGCGCCCAACATGCTGCTACTACTATTGATACCACTTAGCGATAAAGTAAAGCATTACATAGAGCTTAATGATTGACACGCAGGTCATACAATAATTAAAGACAACCCTATGGCTCCTGCCAGTTGCCGTACTCATCGACATGCAAGTCGTGATAATCTATACATCACATGATCATCTCATACATCACATATGTCACATCATGTAATTGGCCATATCACATCACAACATACCCTACAAAAACAAGTTAGACGTCCTCTAATCGTTGTTGCATGTTTTATGTGGATGCTACGGGTATCTAGCAAGAACAATTCTCATCTACGCAAAAACCACAACGGTGATACACTAGTTGCTTTTCAACCTTCTCAAGGACCGCCTTTGTCGAATCCGATCCAACTAAAGTGAGAGAAACTGTCACCCGCAGGCCATCTATGCAACAAGTTGCGGTCGTGGGAACCGGTCTGTCGTAAGCATACGAGTAATGTTGGTCCGGGCCACTTCATCTCACAATATCGTTGAACCAAAATCCGATCAAGGGAGGAAGCAATCTAAGAATCAACGCCCACAAACCTTTTGTGTTCTACTCAAGATCTCATCTACACATAGACCTAGCTCATGATGCCACTGCTCAGGAATGTTGCATGGGAAACAAAAATTTTCATCCGCACACGCAGATATATCCATGGTGATGAGCATCTACGAGAGGGAGAGTGGATCTATGTACCCTTGTAGATCGCTAAGTGGGAAGCATTGAGAAACGCGGTTGGTGTAGTCGAACGTCTTTGCGATCCAAATCACCGTGCTTCCCGCGATCCAATCATGATCCGTCCCGCGATCCAATCATGATCCGTCCCGTGATTCGATCACGATCCGTCCCACGAACTTGATCACGATCCTTCCGATCTAGCGCCGAACGGACGGCACCTCCGTGTTCAGCACACGTACAGCTTGATGACGATCTCCACCGTCTTGATCTAGCAAGAGGAAGTGGAGAGGAATAAGAGTTCACCGACAGCGTGACGGCGCTGCGGCGATGGTGGTGTACCTATTCCGGCAGGGCTTCGCCTAAGCACTGCAGAAATCCGATCTAGAGGCGAAACTATGCGCTAGAGGAACGGGTAGCACGTGGCTGAAAAACTTGTGCAAAAACCCAAATTACTATAGTATATATAGGAGGAGAGGAGGAGAGGAGGCAGCCTTGGCCTCCAAGGCTAGCTGGTTCGGACAAACCTACTAGGAGAGGAGGATTCCTCCTCCAATCCTAGTAGGACTAGGATTGCTCCATTTTGCCTTTTTGCCTTTTTTCCACCTTTTCCTATTGGGTTTTTTCCTCCAGCCACATTGGCCTTATGTGGGAGTTTCCACCAGAACACAAAGGGCTGATATTCACTCTCCCACAGCCCATGAAGTCTCTTGGGTCGAAATACCCCTCCCGGAGGCCTCCCGGTACACTACCGGCACTCCCGGTACACTACTGATGAGCCCGAAACTTTTCCGGCGACCAAAACAGGACTTCCTATATATGAATCTTTACCTCCAGACCATTTCGGAGCTCCCCGTGACGTCTGGGATCTCATCTGGGACTCCGAACAACCTTCAGTCACCACCATACATAACTCGATACTACGGAAACGTCACCAAACCTTAAGTGTGCAGACCCTGCGGGTTCGAGAACTATGTAGACATGACCGAGACACCTCTACGGTCAATAACCAATGGCGGGACCTGGATGTCCACATTGGTTCCTACTTATTCTACGAAGATCTTTATCGGTCAAACCTCTATGTCAAGGATTCAGTTAATCCCGTATGATGTTCCCTTTGTTCTTCGGTACGTTACTTGCCCGAGATTCGACCGTCGGTATCTCCATACCTAGTTCAACCTCGTTACTGGCATGTCTCTTTACTCGTTCGTAATACAATATCTCACAACTAACAATTAGTTACATTGCTTGCAAGGCTTATTGTGATGTTGTATTACCGAGTGGGCCCTGAGATACCTCTCCGTCACACGGAGTAACAAATCCCAGTCTTGATCCATGACAACTCAACAGACACCCTCGGAGACACCTGTAGAGCACCTTTATAGTCACCCAGTTACGTTGCGACGTTTGATACACACAAGGTACTCCTCCGATATGTGTGAGTTGCATGATCTCATGGTCATAGGAACATATACTTGACATGCAAAAAACAGTAGCAATAAACTGACACGATCATAAGCTACGTTTGTAGTTTGGGTCTTGGCCATCACATCATTCTCCTAATGATGTGATCCCGTTATCAAATGACATCTCATGTCCATGGCTAGGAAACCTTAACCATCTTTTGATCAACGAGCTAGTTCACTAGAGGCACACTAGGGACATTGTGTTTGTCTATGTATCCACACATGTATCCATGTTTCCAATTAATACAATTATCGCATGGATAATAAACAATTATCATGAACAAGGAAATACAATAACAAACACTTTATTTATTGCCTCTAGGGCATATTTCCAACACATTGACGACACTGCCGCAGGCCCTGCATCGAGAAACGACCCCGACAACGCTGGCGCTCCTTCCTCACCAACAAGATAAAATTCTTCAAGGGGCGTTAGTCCTCACTTTTTTGTCCCTTTTGGTCTTCGATGACAAAGGGGGAGAAAATTTGAGTTAGTCTTCAAGCGGGTCTCTATATATGGGCTAATTTTTGTTTAAGTTACAACTCTCTCTCTTTTGAAGCTTTTTTTGGTTGAGTTGTAAACTTAAGTTCGATGGTGGTCTGACTCTTTTGAACTGCTTTCCGCATGCTTATTTCCTCAAGTACCTTAATGCATGCATGCTGAATTTTGTCAGACACCATTTTCATCATGCATTTCAAACTGTTCATATCATATGTTCAAATGTGTGTATGAATTACCAGATATAGGGGGAGTTCTCCATGTTTATAACCTGCCATGTGCATTTGCAGTCCAAAGCAAATTCCTCAAATATGCACATCTTCAGGGGGAGTTCTTCTATATCTTGCAATAAAATTCCTCAAACTCAGTATTTACACTTCATAGTATTATCCCCGTTGAAAACTTAACCTATTTGTCATCAATCACCAAAAAGGGGGCATTGTAAGTGCATCTAGTGCCCCTTAGTGATTTTGGTGTATTGAAGACTTATAGGTTAAGGAACTAATGTGTTTGTGAGTGTACACAGGCTCTATAAGCCAATGAGGAGTTTGATATATTCGGAGATTATCGACCCCTAAAAATGTATGTCTTCAACTGAAGACTTTGGTGAAGACTTTGTGAAGACTTTTCTAAAGACTTTGGTATTCCCTGAAGACTTTGAAAATGAAGAAGTTGGTGTGACCTTGAAGATATGAACGAATACTATGAAGCGTGAAGACTTTTGTTTTCGTAGTTTCATTTCCTTTCTTTGAGTCATAGGAAACACCATACTGTTAAAGGGGGCCGAGGTAATACTAAGGAAAATTTCCAACTGATGCTCAACTCAAAATCCTCAACATATCCAGTCCTTCGAGTGAAGCCTTTGGAAATATCTTGCAGTTCAGTCAAGTTCTTTAGTGACAGAGACGATGTTCTTCTGGTCTCTGATGAAATTGATCTGACTGAGGAGTTAGGAGTTCGCCAGTGCGAATTGCCTACAAGTGAGGAACATGATATGTGTGAGGACTTTCATAGTTCGAAATTCCGATCGTTGTTGTGCTTAGCGCTAGCTATCCCTAATCATAATATCCACGTAACGGTCATATCATTGGGGGCATTTATGTCTTATCATGTCAGGTTACTCCCTGGCTATAAATAGCCACCCCCCACAACCACTAGTTAGTTGGCTGCTCCGAGAGAGAACTGACACTTGTCATTTGAGAGCAACCCATCCTCCGAGGACTTTGAGAGAAAATCATCAGTGAGGAAAAACCCAAATCCAAACCATCAAACCTAAAGTGATTGAGCATCACTAAAGAGATTGTTCTTGTGTGGAACCGACGCTTATTACGTTCGAGGACTGTGTATCCTCCATACGGTTTGGCGTCATGGTCTAGTGCATCGTACAGTCAATTGGGGAGCATGGAGTGACCTTGGTCTAGATCATCCAGCAGTCAATTGTGGATCACCGGGTGACCAGTTTGTGAGAGTTTTGGAAGTCTACCCTAAAGACTTACGACGAGTGTTGGGCAAGGACTTTGTGACCTTAGCTCAAGGAGAATACGGTAAGGACTGTGTGTCCTAGGACTGTGTGTCCTATGGTTTAAATACCAGGCCGCTCCAAACCAGATGTACGACTGTCACAAGACTTTCACAATTTTCTCACCTCAAATTCTTCAAGTTACCTTGTTCCTCACCTGCTTATCCTATATCACGCTACTTGTAATCTTTGCATGTTTTATTTCATCATGATGATTATGCTGTCAATGTGTTCCTCATGCACTTGAGTACTTATTCCGCTGCTATTTATTCATCACATTTCAAATTCCTCAAGTTGAAATTCCTCAAGTGATGAATTTATAAAAATCGCCTATTCACCCCCTCTAGTCGATATAAAGCACTTTCAAATATCAGCAGAGCTTTTTTTCGTCAAACAACTCTGCAACAAATGTCAAGTATGTTAGTGATACAACTGTTTATAATACCTAAATTAATTTATCGTACAAAGGTAAAGTTCCTCATTTTAAGGGTACGTTTTGCATGCTTAGGCGCTATAATGAAAGGAGACGATACCTTCTTTGAAGGGATTCGTGTTTGTTTTCCAAGAATCTACTCTGTCATCTCTTCAATAGCACTACAATTGTCTCACATACCCTGAGACTTATTTTGATAATTTGGTGTTGATTGACATTCCTTCTCATCTGTAACTTAGTCTGTCCATAACGATGATACTTCCTTACGCTCTGACTCGTCCGGTAACTGTATAGAGTCCTCTTTGTCACCTTTATAGTCATTGAAGTTCCCTATTGTCTCTCCTTCAGAAAAAGTCATGGTTGCCAACACCTTTGCGACCTTCAGGGGTGTGCAAGTCATCATAATGAAATTCTTTCCTAAAATTTTTATTGTTCTAGCCGAAAATATTCTCCTCTTGTTCTTCAAGGTTACCAGGTTTGTAGCGCACTCCGGTTTTATTCATTTCCTCTATCATCCTCTAGAACATAATAAAAAATTAAAGTCATTGATGCAATTTTTTAGGAACATAATAAAATATGTGAATATGTAATTGATGGGATTGTCACCTGTGCGCATAACTCCGGAAGTTGGAGAATTTCCTTGCGAATCTCCTTTAAATCATTCATAACCCGGTTCATAAAAGGATTGATGCTCGCGGGAGCCTCCGACGTACTATCATATTTCCTCTTTCCTGTGATGCTTGATTTTTTAGTACTTGGTTTTTTATTACTTTGTGAATGTTGACGTGCGATCTTTGTCCTTCTATAATCATCAGTAATGTAATCCCCAATCTGCATTATGGGAAACAAAAAATTAGATATTTAATACACAATAGTTATGAAATTAATTTTTTTTACTACCGTTCCATGACCACGTCCATTGGCGATGTCGTACTTGTCCCTTAACTCAGCACGGCTTTCTGTCCATTTTTTCATCAAATGACTTAACAACGATAAGGGATCATATTTAGGCCCCGTGGTTCGCTCCACTTTCTCCCAATATAAGTATTGTACAATAAATAATTTATGTAAGTAAAATATTTATGACCAGTAGCACATATTAATGAAATTGCACACATGAATTAAGAAAACATACCTGAAGCAGGGCAATGTTTCCAGTTGGTCATTGCCTAACACGGTCGTCTTGAAAAAATTACCAACCTCCCTCAAACAAGTTCGTAGTGTGAAGGCATTAAAGTTCAACTTGCTAATTAGCTTTACATCTTGCACCAACGCATAGTATTCCTTCGGAATTTATATGTCAGACATTGGTGCAATTACAGTTCCTAATAGAACTAGAACCGTCATACGGATGAAGTCATCGTCGCTGGCTTTATCCCTCACAATTTTTCCAATTAAATCATCAATCATTATGTTACCAGATTTTCCACAAACTAAATAGGTATTTTTTAATTGCATTCTTTCCTTCAGTGTTAAGAACACGAAAAAATCAACACCTTCATTCTTCAAGCCAAATATAGCAAAACACGTCGTCCAACCTCAGTGAAATAAGACATTTATTACCTAATGGTTCTTATATATCATCAATTTCACATTGTTTGGATTATAACCTTTTATCAAAAAATGCAACTCACATTTTGATGGACGGTATAACCAAAAAATCTTATAAATTCGTTGCATAAAACATAAAACGTTGTCCAGTTGTAAGCCTCTCGACGAGGCTAAGCCACTTGTGTGCTGAACATGCGATCACACCGTTGAGATCCATATTGCATTAGTTTTTTGAGTAAAATTATATTACTTATTTGTTATAATTATAGTAAAAAGTACTTTGAAATAAAATGTTTGGAAATAACCTGAATTGGCTAGCGAAGACCGACTAGGTATGGGCGCCGGGCGGTCGGTGAGGACGGTGGTGAGGATTCCTCGCGGGTTGGCCGGGGGTCGTTTGTTGTCACGCACAGGTCGTTCTGCGGCGCAAGTGGGGCGATCACGTAAGGTGATAGGCGCAGGGCGACAGGAGAAGGGCGACAGGCGCAGGGCGACCATGGGATGGTGCAGGCGGCGGCAGGCGATCACGTGGTGGCGAAGGGGCGACCCCAGGGGTGCGAGCGGCGACGGGCGATCAGCGGGGTGCGGGCGTGATTGTGCGATCACGTGGCGGCGCAGGGAGGCATGTGTTGGGTGTAGGGTTCCACTTTGGCAGGCCCACTCCGCCCACGTAGGCGCCCATGCATGGCGGGTTTGGGCGACCTACATGGCGGCTTTGGGCGATCTGTTCGCCCCAAACAGGCGCATCCATACCATGTTTAAAACATGTGTTTCACAAAAACCGGTACATATATTTGTTTTCAAACTTTATAAAATGGTTCCAATTTTTTTTACGAGTAGCAGCATCCGTGTTGAGCATGTGTGCCAAGTTTGAATGAAATCCGACATTCGATGAATTTTTCTAGGATTTTACCGGCGAAAATGGCCGAAATACTGCCCGAACGTGACGCAACGTGTGATTGTTGTCGGATTTCGTTCATATTTGGCATGGAGTGATCCCATGATCGTGCACACCTCCTCACAAAAGTTGGATAAGTTTCATGAATGTATGCATGTACGACGTGTAGAAACGTAGGTGTTTCACAAAGATTAGTACTTATGCTTGTACATAGATTTGTTTTCAAACTTCGCGAAATGGTTTCAATGTTTTTTCGAGTAGCAGCATCCGTGTTGAGCATGTGTGCCAAGTTTGAACGAAATCTGACATTCGATGGATTTTCGAGGATTTTACTGGCGAAAATGGCCGAAATACGGCCCAGAAGTGACACAACGTGCGATCGTTGTTGGATTTCGTTCATATTTGGCATGGAGTGATCCCATGACCATGCACACCTCCTCGCAAAAGTTGGGTAAGTTTCATGAATGTATGCATGTATGACGTGTAGAAACGTAGGTGTTTCACAAAGAGCGGTACTTATGCTTGTGCATAGATTTGTTTTCAAACTTCAGGAAACGGTTTCAATTTTTTTACGAGTAGCAGCTTCCGTGTTGAGCATGTATGCTAAGTTTGAACAAAATCCAACATTCGATGGATTTTCTAGGATTTTACAGGCGAAAATGGCCAAAATACTGCCCAGACATGACGCAACGTGCGATCGTTGTCGGATTTTGTTCGTATTTGGCATGGAGTGATCCCATGACCATGCTCACCTCCTCTCAAAAGTTGGGAAAGTTTCATGAATGTATGCATGTACGACATGTAGAAAGGTAGGTATTTCACAAAGACCGGTACTTATGCTTGTGAATAGATTTGTTTTCAAACTTCACGAAATGGTTTCAATTTTTTTACGAGTAGCTTGAGAATGTGTGCCAAGTTTGAACGAAATCCGACATTGATGGATTTTCTAGGATTTTATCGGCGAAATGGCCGAAATGATGGCCGGACGTTGACACAATGTGCGATCGTTATCGAATTTCGTTCATATTTGGCATGGAGTGATCCCATGACGATGCACACCTTCTCGCAAAAGATGGGTAAGTTTTATGAATGTATGCATGTACGACGTGTAGAAACGTAGGTGTTTCACAAAGACCGGTACTTATGCTTGTGCATAAATTTGTTTTCAAACTTCATGAAATGGTTACTAATTATTTTTCTGAGTAGCAGCAGCCGTGTTGAGCATGTGTGCCAAGTTTGAACTAAATCCGACATTTGATGGATTTTTCTAGGATTTTACCGGCAAATAGCTGAAATACTGCCCGGACGTGACACAACATGCGATCGTTATCGGATTTCATTCATATTTGGCATGGAGTGATCCCATGTCCATGCACACCTTCTCGCAAAAGTTGGGTAAGTTTTATGAATGTATGCATGTATGACGTGTAGAAACGTAGGTGTTTCACAAAGACCAGTACTTATGCTTGTGCATAAATTTGTTTTTAAACTTCACGAAACGGTTTCAAATTTTTTTACGAGTAGCAGCATCCGTGTTGAGCATTTGTGCCAAGTTTGAACGAAATCCGACATTCGGTGGATTTTTCTAGTATTTTGCTGGCGAAAATGGCTGAAATACTGCCCGGACGTGACGCAACATGCGATCGTTGTCGGATTACGTTCGTATTTGGCATGGAGTGATCCCATGACCATGCACACCTTCTAGCAAAAGTTGGGTAAGTTTCATGAATGTATGCATGTATGATGTGTAGAAACGTAGGTGTTTCACAAAGACCGGTACTTATGTTTGTGCATAGACTTGTTTTCAAACTTCACGAAACGGTTTCAACTTTTTTTACGAGTAGCAGCATCCGTTTGAGCATGTGTGCCAAGTCAGAACGAAATCCGACATTCGATGGATTTTCTAGTATTTTACCGGCAAAAATGGACGAAATACTGCTCGGACGTGACGCAACATGCGATTGTTGTCGGATTTCGTTCATATTTGGCATGGAGTGATGTCATGACCATGCACACCTCCTCGCTAAAGTTGGGTAAGTTTCTTGAATGTATGCATGTACAATGTGTAGAAACTTAAGTGTTTCACAAAGACCAGTACTTCTGCTTGTGCATAGATTTGTTTTCGAACTTCATGAAACGATTTCAATTTTTTTACTAGTAGCAGCATCCGTGTTGAGCATGTGTGCCAAGTTTGAATGAAATCTGACATTCGATGGATTTTCTTGGATTTTACGGGCGAAAATGGCTGAAATACTGCCCGGACGTGACACAACGTGCGATCGTTGTCGGATTTCGTTCATATTTGTCATGAAGTGATCCCATGACCATGCACACCTCCTCGCAAAAGTTGGGGAAGTTTCATGAATGTATGCATGTACGACGTGTAGAAACGTAGGTGTTTCACAAAGACCGGTACTTATGCTTTTGCATAGATTTGTTTTCAAACTTCATGAAACAGTTTCAATTTTTTTTACGAGTAGCAGCATCTGTGTTGAGCATGTGTGCCATGTTTGAACGAAATCTGATATTCGATGGATTTTCTAGGATTTTACTGGCGAACATGGCCGAAATTGTTCGTAAATTCAAATAACATCCATAAGATGTCTGATTGATTCGAAATTTGGCATGCATGCTTGTATTGTTGATAGCATCCAAGATAAAAAAATTCAAGTCATTTGAAGCATGTCATAAAAAACATATTCCTATACGGTCCCTTCATTCGTACCCGAACGTCCTCTGGTGAACAAGGGTATTTTTGGAGCATCTTCAGAATGGCATGAAATATTGCCAGGTAGTTCATATGCTTATCCTAGTACCTTACAACAAATTTGAACAAAATCAGACCAGTAACACACGTTGCGTAAAGTCTGGTGAGTATTTAAGTAATTTTTGGTCATATATTCATAGAATATTCATAAGATGTCTGATTGATTCAAATTTTCGCATGTATGCTTGTATTGTTCATAGCATGCAACATAAAAAAATCAGGCCGATTCAAGCATGTAAAATAAGTCTTAATTATGGACGGATCTACCATAATATACTGATGTACGTAATGATTTGTCAAGGACAAAGTATCGCGTGCACAACACCGTATGATAGGACCGCCACAATTAAAGACTTAGCACAGTTAATAAATGAGTCTATTTAAGTCAGTTAATCAGGACTTATGAAAGCAATGTGGGACTATTAACAGGAATTCACTACGTACGACGGTTACTGTCGCACGCAGCATGCACAGGCCGGTTTATGCCTTCATTAGGCGCATGTATCGTCGCCGCAAATCGCCCCAAGCGCACGCATCGTCACCGCAAATCGGCCCAATAGGCTTGGCGAAGGCGCTGTAGGAACGGCCCACCTCCGCCCGACCGGCAACGTTCGTCACGCCTGCAGCGGTGCAAACTTTAGTACCAGCTCGCCGAGCGAGGGTGTGGTGGACCGGTTTAAATACCCAAACGCCCTCCTAGCTAATAAATTATGTAGGTTTAGCCGCCGTCCACGCCTTCTGGCGCCCGAAGGGGCGGTTGTTAGTTTTTTAGATTAAAAAAACGAAATAACGCCGCTGATCGCCATCTTCTTGGTAATCCAACAACGGCGATGTTCGCCTCAAGAACGTCGCTGATCGCAGGCTACTGTACATCAGTTTAACTAAAAACTAAGCACAACAACACATTAAAATATGATTCATAATATATATTCAGCATAATGCCGTTGTCTCACATGAACACAAACAAGTTTATAGCGATAATCCATTAGTACAACGAAACAATTCAACATTTTTAATATAACATAACTTCATATCTTTATTCCAATGGTCCGTGCTTTGCTCAACATGTCATGTTCCTGCGTAAAAAGACATTATCATTTGTAAAAAATTCATAAATAACTAAATGAATAACATAACTCAATTAAGAAAAATAAAACATGTACTTAGGATTTTCAAGACAATTGTTTTTAAAGTGACCTTTTGTTCTACATAAGCTGCATAGCCGTGTTGGAGTTTTTTCGTCAAAACCTTTTGATCAACCATTTTTAGTCACGTCTGGATCATCCTTACAATGGCCTTTACTGTTTTGTTTGGATGCCCCTTTGATTGAAACTTTCACTGGATCACCAACCAACACATGATCTTGATTTGGCTCAAATGCATCATCCTTCACAACCTTATGTTGACTGACATACTCACTCTCCTCAACATCCTTGTTCGCTATTATATCCTCCAGACAAGTCTTTAACTTGTCAAATAACAATGGTTTATTAAATGCGGCATGAGATGCTTCTGTAGATAATATAGTCAACTCACTAGACTTAGCTCTCTGCATAGTACCAGCCCATCCCCATGCTAACAGATCACTGGTGCGCTTAACGGGTAGCCCAGCTCTAGCATTTTTGGTGAATCTGTGCAGTACTAAACACTTTGCTATTTCACATAAGCCCAGCTGCATGAGCATGTAAAGAATATGTTTGCAAGAGAGACCTTTGCGACTCATACTTTTGCAACAACACTTCACTGTTTCTTCAGAATTATCCGGTGCATAGTCCACCTTGAATATCAAATCGCTATTATTCTTCCATGCCACTACAAAGCTCTGACATGTTGCCCCTCTTAGTCTTTCAGCGATTTGAAGCTCCCCTGTCATCTTCAAATCTTGTTACAACATGTAAAAGTTTGTCGCGGTGAATTCACTGGCAGCGGCTTTCTCAATGTTCTTAAACTCATCGAGAACTGCTACTCGGAGTGTCTGTGAGGCCCTACAGTCATCACACGCCTCGTTTTCACGTAAACGAACAATACAGTTCTTTTAGTGCACAACCATATCAATGATGGTCATACCAGAGTCCAGATGCATACGGAGGCACGAGTTCAGACTCTCGCTCCTCTGGTTACTCCGCATCCCAAGAAAGAATCCACCAAAAAGATATGACGCTGCCCAAAGCCTCTTCTTTCTATACATCCTATGCAGCCATGTCTTAGTTTTCTCAGACTATCATTTAGCTGAAAATGCTGCCCATCTCTCCTCAAATACTGTATGTGTAGTACTATAGTAAAGAAGAGCCCTGAACTCCTTCAAAGATTTCTGATGAAGGTGTTTCTGCATGTTCTTCTCGATGTGCCACGAACAAAGTTGATGCCAAGCGTCCAGAAGGACCTTCCTTAGGGCCCTTATCATGGCTGTGTCTCCATTAGTTATTACAGATCTGGGCTTCTTCTAACAGTGAGCTCTCAAGAATCTCTGAAGCAACCAAACATACGTATCTTCCGTCTCGTCAGACACAATTGCACAGCCGAACACTACCGTGCAATGGTGATTGTTTAGCCCCACAACAGGTATAGACAACATTCCATACCTGTTCATCTTGTACGTGTTGTCGAAGACGTTCACATCACAGAAATCAAGATAATCCGGATGTGACTGTGAATCACACCAGAATAGGTTTTTCAGCCTGCCTTCATCGTCAACTGTGTGCTCAAAGCAAAAATCTGCATCCCTGTTCGTCCTGGTTATCATGATCCCAATGGTAGTGTCAGCATCACCCTTTGCAAGCAATTTCATCTTCTCTCTGTAACACATGTTATAAAGCTTTCTCCTCCCAAAACTAGCCTTTGCAAGCATACGACCCATACCTGCTGACGAAGTTGTCAAAAATAATGTGCTTTCTGATCTCAGCTCCTGACATGGCTAAAATCTCTAGCTTCTGAAATTCCTTAATCCGATTATGTGACTAGAGATATGTAGCTTCGTATGGTCTAGCAAGAATGTGACTATGAACATCGCTGAAACTGCTGACATACCAAATTGCATGTTGACTATCAAGTTTCATTGTTATATGGGCTTCACACAAGCAACGACTCTCAGGTGTGAGCCTCTGGGTCCTCCCTTCCATGATACAAAACTTGGCCTGTCGTTTTACAACCCTAGAACACCAAAACCGCCTGAAGCGCATAGCTCTGTCTGCACCCTTTTTGAATCTTAGTAAGTCCCTTCTCATGCGAACCCACGTTCCTTCGTGTACACGTAATAGAAATCGTATGCCTCCTCTTTAGACCTGAAGCTGAGGCCATCACCTTCCAATGCCTGTCAAGTGACTCTTGCTGAAATTCATCATATCCAATGTCAAAATTACACTCATCACCAACGTTATGGTCATCATTTTCGCTAATGCCAGCAACATGTCCCTTTATAAATTGTACACACAAACATGTCAGTCAGTTGATGTGCGACGACTCAGATATATAACTTCTCTTGAAATCTTACTTTTCTTGAGCTCTTGTCATAAGATGCATCGACATCGCTCTGGTTAATATAATCATCGACATTCCACTCAAGTACCCATCCTCATGCAGCTGCGCACATGTTCAATAATATATGTCAGTATTAATAAGGTTGTTATGTTGTCGCATGGTCTCATTAGTTTTGAACTTACCTGGGTACCGCTTTCAGCATATGAATCATCTATATCCATATTCTCATTGTTATCATCCTCATCTACCTGTATGAACAAAAAAATATACATGTCGGTTCCTTTGAATATGTTCGTAATTCATGTATTTGTCATACTTGATGCCACATACATTGCCACAATAAGATTCATCCATACTCATATAGTTCTCCTCGACATGATGATCTACATTCAAAGACATGGATCCATCTTCACTTCCCAATCATTGCTATCATAACCTGTCTCTTCCTCCATCTATACATGACGTTTATACATAGAGTTAGATCAAATGAAACCTCATAGACAACACTGCTCCAGATGTAATCATTTTAAAACCAATTTCATTGTAATTTTCTTAACGGTACGTCGCATGTCATTGCAATGACTAAGCTCTTAATGTGATGTTATCTCGCTTACCTCCTGACTATCGTCGGAGAGGTCACGATCGTCCATGGTCGCCGGTGACAAAGGCAAGACGTGGTCGTCGCGGGGGCAGATATCGGCGTGGCAGTCAGCGAAGATAGCGTGTGGCCAGGCGACGATACCGCCGACAAAACTTGAGCAGCGGCGCCAACCACGGAGGGATTTAGGGTTTCGCCACCGCCGGCCGCTAGGCAAAACTTGAGGAGCGGCACCAACGACGGAGGGATTTACAGTTTTCCTGCCGCCGACCGCTAGGCGATCGTACATGGGAGGCAGTCGGGCGATCTGCGCCTAACCGTTTTTTTCCTTCCAACGAATAGGCGACATGGCGCATGCGGGGCCTACACGGGCGGCAATCGTGTGGCGTACGCGGCCGGTCTGTACGGCATACGTTGGGCACTCCGTACGGAGCCCCCATACTACATGTGAAATGACCCCTACCCCTTATACATTTGGGGGGGTTGTACCGAGTCACGGCTCATTGCGTAATATGCCACTGTACGGTATTCTCATATGAAATTACTATTGGGGAATGCGACAGAAAATAAAAATTTCCGGTATAGCGAGCACGCCCAGGACCACTATGGAGACTGCATACAAGGTTTGATCTGATCCGTACCGAGTCGAAGCGCAGCGGAAGAAGAGTTGGTGGAGATCGTTGGTGCAGATCCCCACGGCTAAGATTTTACAACCTCCCAACCGCGAGGATGTACTCCCTCGTCGGACAGCCCTTCGGGAGGCGGTCAGACAGTCCCCCGAACGATGTCGCGGACATCCCTTCGGGAGGACGCTCGAAACTCGAACGAAGACTCAGACAGCCCAATGGGAGGACACACGAACAGCCCCTCCGGAAAAAGATCGAAACTACGACCTCTCTACAGGGTTGCACACATACGGTGTCATCTATCCGGCAGGGCTTCGCCGTCCAGAACTAGTTCCTGCCGGAACCCAGACAGCCTTTCGGCTCTACGAAAGACTCTTTTCGTGGGAGGGAGAGAGAGAGAGTGCAAAGCAAAGCATGTGTATGAGAGCACAAGGATGAAGAGATAGAAGCCCACATCTCCTCTATTTATAGGAAAACCAAGGGGTAGGGTTGGGACTTGAAAATACCAAACTACCACCACTTTATGTCACACATAAAAAATCATAAGAAGGAAAAGGGGTGCCATGTGGAGCTCCATGGAGGAGCTCCACCCTTGGCCGGCCAACCCTAGGGGTGCCCCATGAGGAGCTACCTTGCTCCCCAATCCCTTCTAGAAGCCTTATTGGAAATATCTAAAAAGGTGCTTTTCCATAAATATCCAAAAAACACTTTCACTATTCACGACGACATTTTTCAGTGTCCGATTGAACTGAAAATATTTATGTGGGCTTAGAACAATTCTAGTACCCCACTAAAATAATTTTTAATGTGATCCGGAACAATTCCGGAATAGTGATTTTCATCTGCGAAAAGCATCTGAAACGGTTCCGGCAGCTCCAGAACATTTCTGATTTTTCTTCCGGAAAATTCCCAGAAGTTTCCAGAATGATTCTGGCACCCTCCAAGAATTATCAGGCATGTGCCAAAACCAATTTGACTTAATGGTATCCCCGGAAACTACTTTTTAGTTTTATCGAAACTGTTCCGGTGTTCTGTCTGCGGAACTTTTCTGCTGTGCGAAAATTTTCCGATGTCCGAAACTTTTTGGTGATTTTCTCTCAGACTCCCTATCTTGTATTCAACAGATAGATGAACCTTAAGCGTGTGACCCTATAGGTTCGGTGATGCATAGACAGGACCTGGAACCCCTTCCGATCAATGACCAACATCGGAGCCGTAGACACCCATATTGACCCCTATACCCACTCGAATGAATATTCGAGTGAATCTCTAGTTGTCGTGAGCTATTCCTATTGCTTTGAGATATGTTACAATTATCCGAGGTGAGACATGTAGGCATCCTCGTGGATCAACAACTTGTCCACTATGCCAGTTACCTCGTTGCCGGTATTGTTCACTTTTCTCGTTCCCGTGTTCTGGCATCCCCGTGATCAAATCACAAAGTGTCTGGCCAGACGATGATGGATACCATAACACCGAGAGGGCCCAGAGATTTCTCTCCATCGTTTGAGGAGCAAATCCCAATCTTGAGCTATCAAGTTACTTGACATACTTTTCCATGAACCCATAAGCCGCCGTAATAGCCACCCATTTACGGATGACGTTTAACAAACCCCAAAGTTCATGAAGCAAGCATGAATAAACTCGATACTCTCATGGTCTAAGGAATTATGCAAACATTAACCATCTCTATGTTATTAACCATTAACTTGTGACGAATGTATCTCATAGCATAACATCAATTTGGATCGATTCAACACGAGTGTTCTACCAACATCGCGTCCGCAAAATTGCCGGCATAGCCATGCTCATGATCAGGAAAACAGAATCATCATGCAATACTTGAGCCAGTCTAAGAGGCTAGACTAGGAATTCAATTTACCGTTTATTATACCACACGTGCACATGAGTTTCCCTCCAAGCCTCGTGGTTATTGTAGGCTCGAGAATCATTAAAGTTATAGCATGGAACATAAACTTTCATTACAAACTTTGAAGATACAAAATAACTGTTATTACTGCCTCTAGGGCATATCTCCTACAATTACAGGGGTAATACTTCCTATCAATGATGTTGGGTAATATTGTATGGAAAAATAAAAAAATTCCTATGCTTCACCAAGATCAATCTAGGAGATTAGTATCTACGAGAAGAGAGATTGCATCTACATACCCTTGTAGATCGCTAAGAGAAAGCATTAAGAAATGCGATTGATGTAGTCGAACGTCTCCGCGATCCAAATCGCAAGCCGTCCCGCGAACTTTCGATCATGTGCCGAACAGACGACAAATCCTCGTTCAACACACGTGTAACTTGATGACGCCTTCACCTCTTCAACCTAGCGAGTGATGGTGAAGTAGTAGCCCGAGTCCTCCGACATCATGATGGAGTGATGTTGGTGGTGGAGGGACTGATCCGGCATGGCTTCACCATGCACTATCGAACCAATATTAAGGAGAGACGAGCTATGTGGGAGGGAGAGGCTGCGCCATGGCTTGGTTGCAGTGGCGCCATGGCTTGGGAGAGGCCCACCCACCCTTCACATATATATAGGGGCAGATGAGGAGGGGGCCGACGCCCTAGGGTATCCACCCCTAGGGGGCGGCGGCCAAGATGGGGCTAGCGGCCAAGGGTGGGTGCCTTGGCCCCCAAGGAAAGTGGTGTGGCCCCTCCCTTACGCCAACCCTAGCCTAGCCGCATGGGCCTTGGGTGGGAGGGGTGTCCATCCCACCATGGGCTGGTGCGACCCCTCTAACATCCCATGGGGCCCTCCGGGGCAGGTGGACCCCCGCGCTGGATTCCCGGAACTCTTCCCGCATTTCCGTCACAAGATGGGTAAGTCCCAGAACTTTTCCGGATTCTGATTCCCTCGATCCTATATATCATTCTTCACCTTCGGACCATTCCAGAATTCCTCGTCATGTCCGGGATCTCATCCGGGACACCAAACAACCTTCGGTGACCAACATAATAACTCGACTATACTTATATCGTCACCAAACGTTAAGTGTGTAGACCCTGCGGGTTTTAGAACTATGCAGACATGACCGAGACACCTCTATGGTCAATAACCAATAGCAGGATTTGGATGCCCATATTGGTGCCTGCATATTCTACGATGATCTTTATCGGTTGAACCTCGATGTAAAGGATTCAGTCAATCTTGTACGTAGTTCCCTTTGTTCATCGATATGTTACTTGCCCGAGATTAGATCGTCGGTATCTCCGTACCTAGTTCAATCTCGTTATCAGCAAGTCTCTTTAGTCATTCTGTCATACAAGATCCCGTGGCTAACTATTTATTCACTTTGCTTGCAAGCTAAATATGATGCTGTATTACCAAGTGGGCCCTGAGATACGTCTCCTTCACACGGAGTAACAAATCCCAGTCTTGATCCATGCCAACTCAATAGACACCCTTAGATATACTTGTAGAGTACCTTTATAATCACTGAGTTACATTGCAACGTTTGATACACACAAGGTACTCCTCCGGTGTCAGTGAGTTGCATGATCTCATGGTCATAGGAATAGATACTTGACATGCAGAAAACAATAGCAATAAACTGACACAATGATATGCTACGTTTATAGTTTGGGTCTTGTCCATCACATCATTCTCCTAATGATGTGATTCTGTTATCAAATCACATCTCATGTCCATTGTCAGGAAACCTCGACCATCTTTGATGAACGAGTTAGTCTATTAGAGGTATACTAGGGACACAGTGTTGTTTATGTACCCACACATGTATTTGGGTTTTCAATCAATACAATTATAGCATGGATAATAAACGATTATCATGAACAAGGAAATATGATAATAACTATTTTATTATTGCCTCTAGGGCATATTTCCAACAGTCTCCCACTTGCACTAGAGTCAATAATGTAGTTCACATCGCCATGTGATTTACATTGTGATGAATATAACACTCATACAGTTCTGTTGTTGATCTTGTTTAGCCCGTGGAAGAGATTTAGTCAATGGGTCTGCGACATTCAGATCCGTGTGTACTTTGCAAATATTTATGTTCTTCTCCTTGATGTAATCGCGGATAGAATTGAAGCGTCTCTTTATGTGTCTGGTCCTCTTGTGAAACCTTGGTTCCTTGGCCAGAGCAATGGCACCAGTATTGTCACAGAATAGAGTCATTGGGTCCAGTGCACTAGCACTACTCCAAGATCTGTCACGAACTCCTTCATCCAGACACCTTCCACTGTTGCCTCTGAGGCACCTTTGTACTCCGCTTTGCCTGTAGAATCAGTTACCACGCTTTGCTTGGACCTACACAAGCTTACCGCCCCCCATTGAATATGTATACGTATCCGGTTTGAGACTTAGAGTCATCCGAATCAGTGTCAAAGCTTGCATCGACGTAACCCTTTACGATGAGCTCTTGATCACCTCCAGAAATGAGACACATTTCCTTAGTCCTTTTTAGGTACTTAAGGATATTCTTGACCGTCGTCTAGTGTTCCATTCATGGATCACTTTGAAACCTTCCGACCATACTTATGGCAAGGCTGACATCTAGTCTTGTGCACATCATTCCATACATGATAGAGCCTATGGAAGAAGCATAGGGGATGACAGTCATCTTTTCTCTATCCTCTGTAGTCAGTGGGCATTGAGTCTTACTCAACTTCACACCTTGCAACACAGGCAAGAAACCTTTTTCGGACTGATCCATTTTAAACTTCTTCAAAACTTTTTCAAGGTATGTGCTCTGTGAAAGTCCTATCAAGCGTCTTGATGTATCTCTATATATCTTGATGCCTAATATGAAAGCAGCTTCTCCTAGGTCCTTCATTGAAAATCTCTTGTTCAATTATTCCTTCATGCTTTCCAAAAATTCTATATTGTTTCCAATCAGCAATATGTCATTCACATATAATATTAGAAATGCTATAGATCTCCCACTCACATTCTTGTAAATACAAGCTTTTCCGTAAACTTGTATAAACCCGAACGCTTTGATCACCTCATCAAAGCGCTTATTCTAACTCCGAGATGCTTGCACCAGTCCATAAATGGATCACTGGAGTTTGAAAACTTTGTCAGCATTCTCTGGATCAACAAAACCTTCCGGTTGCATCATATACAACTCTTCCTCAAGGAAACCGTTAAGGAACGCTGTTTTGACATCCATCTGCCAAATTTCATAGTCGAAATATGCAGCAATTGCTAACATGATTCCGACGGACTTAAGCATCACTACGGGTGGAAGGTCTCATTGTAGTCAACTCCTTGAACTTGTGAAAAACCCTTTGCCACAAGTCGAGCATTATAGACGGTGATATTACCGTCGGCGTCCGTCTTCTTCTTAAAAATCCATTTTTTCTGAATGGCCTTTCGCCCTTCAGGTAATACTTCCAAAGTCCATACTTTGTTTTCATACATGGATCCCATCTTGGATTTCATGACCTCTAACCATTTCTCGGAATCCGGCCCCATCATCGCTCCTTCATAGCTCATAGCTTCATCATTGT
Organism: Hordeum marinum; assembly: GCA_022496015.1. Taxonomy (NCBI): domain Eukaryota; kingdom Viridiplantae; phylum Streptophyta; class Magnoliopsida; order Poales; family Poaceae; genus Hordeum; species Hordeum marinum. The sequence continues at coordinate 289,066,004 of CM039672.1, read as the reverse complement.
CTAACAACATGACCTCCGAGACAGGGTTGCCATGCCACTCAGGAGCAGTATGCGCCCTTGTCGACCTACGAGGTTCAATAGTAACTTGATCCGAAGTTTCATGATCATCATCATTAACTCCCTCTTCAACCGTCGTTGGCTCCACAGAAACATCTTTCTGTGTTGCACTACTCTTTGGTTGAATAAAGCTTCAATAACCTCATCAAGTTTTATTTCCCTCCCACTCAATTCCTTCGAGAGAAAATCTTTCTCAAGAGATGTTCCGTGCTTAGCGACAGACACTTTTCCTTTGGATTTGAGATAGAAGGTATACCCAACTATCTCTTTTGGGTATCCTATGAAGACGCATTTCTCCGCTTTGGGTTCCAGCTTTTCAGTCTCAAGCTTTTTGGCATAAGCATCACATCCCCAAACTTTAAGAAACAACAATTTTGGCTTCTTGCCAAACCACATTTCATATGGCGTCGTATTAACGAATTTCGATGGTGCCTTATTTAAAGTGAATGTAGTTGTCTCTAATGCATAACCCCAAAACGATAGCGGCAAATCGGCAAGAGACATCATAGAACGCACCATATCTAATAAGGTTCGATTACAATGTTTGGACACACCATTACGTTGTGGTGTTCCAGGCACTGTCAATTGTGAAACAATCCCACACTGTCTTAAGTGACTGCCAAACTCATAACTCAGATATTCACCTCCTCGATCAGATCGCAGGAATTTAATCTTCTTGTTACGATGATTCTCAACTTCACTCAGAAATTGCTTGAACTTTTCAAACATTTCAGACTTGTGTTTCATTAAGTAAATATACCCATATCTACTCAGACTTGTGAAGGTGAGAAAATGATGATATCCACCACGCGCCTCAATGTTCATCGGATCGCACACATCTGTATGTATGATTTCCAACAAGTGACTTGCCCATTCCATTGTTCCAGAGAACGGAGTTTTAGTCATCTTGCCCATGAGGCATGGTTCACATGTGTCAAGTGATTCAAAATCAAGTGACTCCAAAAGTCCATCAGCATGGAGCTTCCTCATGCATTTTACACCAATATGACCCAAATGGCAGTGCCACAAGCAAGTGGTACTATCATTATCAACTCTACATCTATTGGAATCAATGTTATGAACATGTGTATCATCACTATCAAGATTCAACATGAATAAACCCCTCATATTGGGTGCATGACCATAAAAGATATTACTCATATAAATAGAACAACCACTATTCTCTGATTTAAATGAGTAACTATCTCGCAATAAACAAGATCCAAATATAATGTTCATGCTTAACGCAGGCACTAAATAACAATTATTCAGGTTCATCACTAATTCTGATGATAATTGAAGAGAGAGAGTGTCGATGGTGATCACGTGAACCTTGGAACCATTTCCCACGCGCATCGTCACTTCGTCCTTTGCCAGCCTTCGTCTATTCCGTAGTTCCTGTTTTGAGTTGCAAATGTGAGCAACCGAACCGGTATCAAATACCCAGGCACTACAACGAGAGCTAGTAAGGTACACATCAATAACATGTATATCATATATACCTTGTTTGTTGTTGGCCGCCTTCTTGTCAGCCAGATACTTGGGGCAGTTCCGCTTTGAGTGACCAGTTCCCTTGCAATGAAAGCACTCAGTTTTTGGCTTGGGTCCAGCCTTGGGTTTCTTCATGGGAGGAGCAACTGCTTTGCCACCCTTCTTGGAGTTACCCTTATTTCCCTTGCCATTCTTCTTGAAACTAGTGGTTTTATTGACCATCAACACTTGATGTTCTTTCTAGATTTCAGACTCAGCGACTTTTAGCATCGCAAACAGCTCGGCGACTGACTTGTTCATCCCATGCATGTTATAGTTGAGCACGAAGCTCTTGTAGCTTGGTGGCAATGATTGAAGAACTATGTCAGCGATCACCTCTGGCTGAAGGGGCATCCTAACTCTGCCACACGGGTCGAATACCCAGACATTTCTGAGTATATGTTCACTGATAGACCCGTTCTCCTCCATCTTGCAAGCATATAATTTATCGGAGGTCTCATACCTCTCGATCTGGGCATTCTTCTTAAAAATGAACTCCAACTCTTGGAACATCTCATATGCTCCATGCCGTTCAAAACTTCTTTGAAGTCCCGGTTCTAAGCCATACAATATTGCACACTGAACTATTGAGTAATGTCCAGAACGTGCCTCCCAAGTGTTCTTAATGCCTTCAAATGACATGTCTGCGGGTTGATTACCAAGCGGTGCATCATGGACATATGCCTTCTGGGAAGCCGTGAGGATAATCCTCAGATTACGGGCCTAGTCTGCAAAGTTACTTCCATCATCTTTCAACTTAGCTTTCTCTAGGAACGCATTAAAACTCAGGGGTGCTACTACGCGAGCCATTGATCTACAACATAAATAAGCAAAGGTTACTTACACTATTGTTCAAGATAATGAGTATAGTTAATCAAATTACTAGAGCTCCCACTCGAATTGACATCCCTCAGGTCATCTAAGTGATACATGATCCATATTCACCAACTCAAGTCCGATCATCGCATGAGTTAAGGTGGTTTCAATGGTGAACATCATCATGTTGATCATATCTACTATATGACTCATGCTCTACCTTTTGGTCTCTTGTGTTCCGAGGCCATGTCTATACATGCTAGGCTCGTCAAGTTTAACCCAAGTGTTCCGCATGTGCAACATTGGCTTGCACCCGTTGTATGCGAACATAGAGGCTATCACACTCGATCATCACGTGGTGTCTCGACACGACAAACTTTCGCAACGGTGCACACTCGGGGAGAACACAATTCATCTTGAAATTTAAGTGAGGGATCACCTTATAATGTTACCGTGATTCTAACCAAAACAAGGTGCATAAAAGGATTAACATCACATGCCAATCATAAGTGACATGATATGACCATGAACTTGTGCTTTTTGATCTCCATCACCAAAGCACCGGCATGATCTCCATCGTCACCGGCATAACACCATGATCTCCATCATCATGATCTCCATCATTGTATCGCCATCGGGGTTGTCGTGCCCACCATGCTCATACTATGATTGCTACCGCTTAGTGATAAAGTAAAGCATTACATAGTGCTTAAAGATTAACACGTAGGTCATACAATAATCAAAGACAACCCTATGGCTCCTACTGGTTGCCGTACTCATCGACATGCAAGTTGTGATATTCTATACAGAACATGATCATTTCATACATCACATATATATCATCATGTAATTGGCCATATCACATAACAACATACTTATAATCTGAATAAATAAAAACAGCAAGGTAGCAAATAGTAAACAGGCACAAAAACGGTATTGCAATGCTTGAAAACAAGGCCTAGAGTCTGTACTTTCGCTAGCGCAATCTCTCAACAGTGCTAACATAGTTGGATCATATGATTATCCCTGAAAGTGCAATAAAGAATCACTCCCGAGTTCCTATTAGCGGAGAACAAAAGATAGAAATTGTTTGTAGGGTACGAAACCACCTCAAAGCTATTATTTCCGTTCGATCTATCCTAGAGTTCGTACTAGAATAACGCAATCTATTCTTTCCGATCGATATACTCAAGAGTTCGTACTAGAAAAACACCAAAGCAAATTCATATTCATAATACTCAATCCACACAAAGAACTACAAGGGATCCCCAAAGTTTCTATCGGAGAAAAGATAATAAAAACGTGCATCAACCCCTATGCATAGATTACCCCAATATCACCGCGGGAATCCGCAAGTTGAGTGCCATAACGTATATCAAGTGAACCAATAAGATACCCCAATGTAACCTCAAGTATTCACACCGCAAGACATACATCATCTGTTCCCAAATCTGAACATTCAATCCGACATAACAAAACTTCAAAGGGTGAAGATTCAATTCATCACAATAAGAGTATAGAGGGGAGAAACATCATATGATCCATCTATATGAACAAAGCCCATGATATAGATCATGAGAGAGAGACTAAACACATAGCTACTGGTACAAACCCTCAGCCCCGAGGGTGGACTACTCCCTCCTCACCATGGTGGCCGCCGGGATGATGAAGATGGCCACCTGACACGATCCCCCTCCGGCAAGGTGCTGTAACGGGGTCTAGATTGCTTTTCGGTGGCTATAGAGCCTTGCGGCGGTGGAACTTCTGATCTAGGTTAATCCCCAAGGGTTTCGGAATATTTGGGAATTTATAGTGCAAAGAGGGGGTGCATGAGGCCACCGGTGGGTACAACCCACCTGGGCACGCCAGGGGGCCCTGGCGCGCCCTGGTGGGTTGTGCCCCCCTCGGGGCACCACCAAGTGCAGCTCTGGCCCATTGGGTTCCTTCTGGTCCCAAAAAAACTCCAAAAAGTCTCGTGGTGTTTGGACTCCATTTGATATTGATTTCGTGCGATGTAAAAAACAAGCAAAAACAGCAACTGACACTGCGCACTTGGTCAATAGGTTAGTCCCAAAAAATGATATAAAGTTGCTATAAAATGATTGTAAAACATCCAAGAATGATAAAATAACATCATGAATACTTCATAAATTATAGATACATTGGAGACGTATCACATACCCTGCAAAAACAAGTTAGAAGTCCTCTAATTGTTGTTGCATGTTTTACGTGGCTGCTATGGGTATCTAGCAAGAACGATTCTTACCTTTGCAAAACCACAACGATGATATCAAGATTGCTTTTCAACCTTCTACAAGGACCACCTTAATCAAATCCGATCCAACTAAAGTGGGAGAGATAGACACCCGCCAGCCATCTTTATGCAACAAAGCCACATGTCAGTCGATGGAACACAGTCACTCGTAAGCGTATGAGTAAAGTCGGTCCGAGCCGCTTCATCCCACAATACCGCTAAACCAAGAAAATACTAAGGGAGGAAAAATCTGAATATCAATGCCCACAAACTCCTTTGTGTTCTACTCAAGATCTCATCTGTGCATAGACCTAGCTCATGATGCGACTGTTGGGGAACGTTGCATGGGAAACAAAAAATTCCCTACTCTTCACCAAGATCAATCTAGGAGATGAACATCTATGATAGGAGAGATTGGATCCACATACCCTTGTAGATCTCTAAGAGGAAGCGTTAAAGAACGCAGTTGAAGTAGTCGTATGTCTCCGTGATCGAAATCGCAAGCCGTCCCACGAACTCCCGATCAAGTGTCGAACGTACGGCACCTCCGCATTCAGCACACGTCCAACTCGATGAAGATCTCCGCCTTCTTGATCCAGCAAGAGGAAGCCTAGAGATAGATGGGTTCGCCGACAGCACGACGGTGTGGTGGCGGTGGTGGTGGAGCTGATCCGATAGAGCTTTGCTAAGCGGCGCTGAATCAATCTACTAGAGGAGAGGCAATCGGGGAGGGAGGAAGGGCTGCGCCGTGACTTGTCTGTTGAATCCCTCCCTCCCCTCACATATATATAGGGAAAGAGGAGGGGTTGGCCGCCCTAGGGTTTTACCAAGGGTTTGGTGTGGTGGCCAAGGAGGTGGAGCGGCAGCCAGGGTGGATTGGCCACCAAGTTTGGTGGCTAGCCTACCCTTTTGGCCCAACCCTTGTTGGGGAACATTGTTGGGGAACGTCGCATGGGAAACAAAAAAATTCCTACGCACACGCAAGATCTATCCATGGTGATGAGCATCTACGAGAGGGAGAGTGGATCTATGTACCCTTGTAGATCGCTAAGCGGAAAGCGTTAAGAAACGTGGTTGGTGTAGTCGAACATCTTCGTGATCCAAATCGCCGAGCGTCCCGCGATCTCATCACGATCCGTCCCGCAATCCAATCACGATCCGTCCCGCGAACTCATCACGATTTATCTCGCGAACTCATCACGATCCATCCCGCGATCTCATCATGATCCGTCTCGCGAACTCATCATGATCCATCCCGCGAACTCCTCACGATCCGTCCCGCGAGCTCATCACGATCTGTCTCGCGATCTTGATCACGGTCCTTCCGATCTAGCACCGAATGGACGACACCTCCGCATTCAGCACACGTACAGCTTGATGACGATCTCCGCCGTCTTGATCCAGCAAGAGGGAGCAGAGAGGAAGAAGAGTTCACCGGCAGCATGATGGCGCTCTGGCGATGGTGGTGGAGCTATTCCGGCAGGGCTTCGCCTAAGCACTACAGAAAACCGATCTAGAGGAGAAACTATGCACTAGAGGAACGGGTAGCATGTGGCTGAAAATTCTATGCCAAAACCCTAAAATCCTCTAGTATATATAGGAGGAGAGGAGGAGGAGGCTTGGTTGCCAAAGAGGCAGCCCTTGGGTCGGCCGAACCTAGTGGGATTGGAGGATTCCTCCTCCAATCCGAGTAGGACTAGGACTCCTCCTTATTTTTGCCCTTTTTGCCTTTTTCCACCTTTTTCTCTTTGGATTTTCTTCCCAGCTGCATGGGCCTTGTGTGAGACTTCCACCGGCCCACAAAGGGCTGGTATTCACTCTCCCACAGCCCATGTAGCCTCTTGGGTCGAAATACCCCTCCCGATGGTCTCCCGGTACACTACCGATGAGCCCGAAACTTTTCCGGCGACCAAAATAGGACTTCCTATATATAAATCTTTACCTCCGGACCATTTCGGAGCTCCTCGTGAAATCCGGGATCTCATTTGGGACTCCAAACAACCTTCGGTCACCACCATACATAACTCTATACTACCGAAACGTCACCAAACCTTAAGTGTGCAGACCCTGCGGGTTCGACAACTATGTAGACATGACCGAGACACCTCTACGGTCAATAACCAATACCGGGACCTGGATGCCCATATTGGTTCCTACATATTCTACGAATATCTTTATCGATCGAACCTTTGTGTCAAGGATTCAGTTAATCCCGTATGATGTTCCCTTTGTTCTTCGGTATGTTACTTGCCCGAGATTTGATCGTCGGTATCTGTATACCTAGTTCAACCTCGTTACCGGCAAGTCTCTTTACTTGTTCCGTAATACAAGATCCCGTGACCAACACTTAGTCACATTTCTTGCAAGGCTTATTGTGATGTTGTATTACCGAGTGGGCCCTGAGATACCTCTCCATCACACAGAGTAACAAATCCCAGTCTTGATCCATGCCATCCCAACAAACACCCTCGGAGATACCTGTAGAGCACCTTTATAGTCACCCAGTTACGTTGCGACGTTTGATACACACAAGGCACTCCTCCGGTGTCAGTGAGTTGCATGATCTCATGGTCATAGGAACATATACTTGACATGCAGAAAATAGTAGCAATAAATTGACACGATCATCTGCTACATTTGTAGTTTGGGTCTTGTCCATCACACCATTCTCCTAATGATGTGATCCCGTTATCAAATGACATCTCATGTCCATGGCTAGGAAACCTTAACCATCTTTGACCAACGAGCTAGTCCATTAGAGGCATACTAGGGACATGGTTTTGTCTATGTATCCACACATGCATCTAAGTCTTCGATCAATACAATTATAGCATGGATAATAAATGATTATCATGAACAAGGAAATATGATAATAACTAATTTATTATTGCCTCTAGGGCATATTTCCAACAAACGTTGCATGGGAAACAAAAAAATTCGTACGCACACGCAGATCTATCCATGGTGATGAGCATCTATGAGAGGGAGAGTGGATCTACGTACCCTTGTAGATCGCTAAGCGGGAAGCATTAAGAAACGCAGTTGGTGTAGTCGAACGTCTTTGCGATCCAAATCACCGAGCGTCCCGTGATCCAATCACGATCCATCCCGCGATCCAATCACGATCCGTCCCGTGAACTTGATCACGATCCGTCTCGTGAACTTGATCACGGTCCTTCCGATCTAGCGCCGAACGGACGACACCTCCGCGTTCAACACACGTACGGCTTGATGACGATCTCCGCCGTCTTGATCCAGCAAGAGGGAGCGGAGAGGAAGAAGAGTTCTCCGGCAGCATGACGGCACTCCGGCGATGGTGGTGGAGCTATTCTGGCAGGGCTTCGCCTAAGCACTACAGGAATCCGATCTAGAGGAGAAACTATGCACTGGAGGAACGGGCAGCACGTGGCTAAAATTCTGTGCAAAAACCCTAAAACCCACCAGTATATATAGGAGGAAGGGAGGAGAGGCTTGGTGCAAGGGACAAGCCTCCTTTGGTTCGGCCGAAGTGGGGAGGAGAGGACTCCTCCTCCAATCCTAGTAGGACTAGGATTCCTCCTTTTTGGCCTTTTTCCACCTTTTACCTTTGGGCCTTTTTTTCTTAGCCGCATGGGCCTTGTGTGGGACTTCCACCAGCCCACAAAAGTCTGGTAATTATTCTCCCACAGCGCATTAAGCCTCTTGGGTCGAAATACCCCTCCCGATGTTCTCCCAGTACACTACCGATTAGCCCAAAACTTTTCCGGCGACCAAAATAGAACTTCCTATATATGAATCTTTACCTCCGGACCATTCCAGAACTACTCATGACGTCCAGGATCTTCTGGGACTCCGAACGCCCTTCGCTCACCACCATACATAACTCTATACTACCAAAATTTCACCGAACCTTAAGTGTGTAGACCCTGCGGGTTCGAGAACTATTTAGACATGACCGAGACACCTCTACGATCAATAACCAATAGTGGGACCTGGATGCCCATATTGGTTCCTACATACTCTACGAAGATCTTTATCGGTCAAACCTTTATGTCAAGGATTCAGTTAATCCCGTATGATGTTCCCTTTGTTCTTCGGTATGTTACTTGCCCGAGATTCGATCGACGGTATCTCCATACCTAGTTCAACCTAATTACTGGCAAGTCTATTTACTCGTTCCGTAATACAAGATCATGTGACTAACACTTAGTGACACTACTTGCAAGGCTTATTGTGATGTTGTATTACCGAGTGGGCCCTGAGATACCTCTCCGTCACACGGAGTAACAAATCCCAGTCTTGATCCATGCCAACCCAACAGACACCCTCGGAGATACCTGTAGAGCACCTTTATAGTCACCCAGTTACGTTGCAACATTTGATACACACAAGGTACTCCTCCGGTGTCAGTGAGTTGCATGATCTCATGGTCATCGGAACATATACTTGACATGTAGAAAACAGTAGCAATAAACTGACACGATCATATGCTACATTTGTAGTTTGGGTCTTGTCCATCACACCATTCTCCTAATGATGTGATCCCGTTATCAAATGACATCTCATGTCCATTGATAGGAAACCTTAACCATCTTTGATCAACGAGCTAGTCCATTAGAGGCATACTAGGGACATGGTTTTGTCTATGTATCCACACATGCATCTAAGTCTCCGATCAATACAATTATAGCATGGATAATAAACGATTATCATGAACAAGGAAGTATGATAATAACTAATTTATTATTGCCTCTAGGGCATATTTCCAACAGTCTCCCACTTGCACTAGAGTCAATAATCTAGTTCACATCACCATGCGATACGCATTGTTATGAATCTAACACCAAATTAGTTCTGGGGCTCAATAATGCTTTGCATGTGAGAGAGGTCTTATAGGCAACGGGTCTGCGACATTCAGATCCGTATGTACTTTGCAAATCTCTATGTCAAACTATAAACATTGCTACCACACTCCACTTGGTACTATTCCAAATGGTTGCTCCACTATATGTATCCAGATTGCTACTACGGGTCATCCGGATTGGTGTTAAAGCCTGTATCGACGTAACTCTTTACGACGAACTCTTTATCACCTCCATAATCGAGAAACATCTCCTTAGTATTTTAGTTACTAAGGATAATCTTGACCGCTGTCTAGTGATCCACTCCTGGATCACTCTTCTAACCCTTGACGGACTCATGGCAAGGCACACACAGGTGCGGTACATAGCATGGCATACTATACAGAGCCTATGGCTAAGGCATAGGGGACGACATTCGTCCTTTCTTTTTCTTCTGCCGTTGTCGAGCTTTGAGTCTGACTCAACTTCACACCTTACAAAGCAGACGAGAACACTTCTCTCTTATTAATCCATTTTGAACTCTTTCAAAATCTTGTCAAGGTATGTACTTATTGAAAGTCTTATCAAACATCTTGATCTGTCTTTATAGATCTTGATGCTCAACAATTAGGTAGCTTTATCTAGGTCTTCCTTTGAAAAACTCTTTTCAAACAACCGTTTATGCTCTCCAGAAATTCTACATCATTTCCGAATAGCAATATGTCATCCACATATACTTATCAAAAACTCTATAGTGCTCCCACTCACTTTATTGCAAATACAAGTTTCTCGTAAACTTTGTATAGACTTAAAAACTTTGATCACCTCATCAAAGTGTATATTCCAACTCCGAGATGCTTGCTTCAGTTCATAGAAGAATCACTGAAGCTTGCACACCTTTTAGCATCCTTAGGACTGACAAAACCTTCTGGTTCTATCTCATACAACCTTTCCCTAAGGAAGTAAACGATGTTTTGGCATCCATCTACCAGATTTCATAATTGAAAAATGCAGTAACTGCTAACATAATTCCAACAGACTTTAGTATCGCTACGAGTGAGAAAGTCTCATCATAGTCAACTCCTTGAACTTGTCGTAAACTTCTTTGCAACAAGTCGAGCTTTACAAATGGTGACATTTACCATGAGCGTCTGTCTTCATTTTAAACATACATTTGTACTCAACAACCTGCCATCCAACGAGCAAGTCTACCAAAGTCTATACTTGGTTTCATACATGGATCCTTTCTCGAATTTCATGGCCTCTAACCATTTGTCAGAATCCGGGCCCATCATCGCTTCTCCATAGCTCGTAGGTTCATCGTTGTCCAACAACATGACCTCCAAGACAAGGTTGTCATACTTCTCAGGAGCAGTACACATCCTTGTCGACCTACGAGGTTCGATAGTAACTTGATCTAAAGCTTCATGATCATCATCATTAACTTCCTCTTCAACTAACGTAGGCTTCATAGAAACATCTTCCTGCGCTGCGCTACTCTCTGGTTGAACAAAGGTTCAACAACCTCATAAAGTTATATCTTCCTCCCACTCAATTCTTTCGAGAGAAACTCTTTCTCGAGAAAGGACCCAGTTTTAGCAACAAACATTTTATGCTTGGATTTGAGATAGAAGGTTTACCCAACTGTCTTTAGGGTATTCTATGAAGATGCATTTGTCCGCTTTGGGTTCGAGCTCATTAGGTGAAAAACCCTTTTTCAAATAAGTGTTGCAGCCCCAAACATTAAGAAATGACAGCTTAGGTTTCTATCAAACAATAATTCACACGGTGTCATCTCAATGGATTTAGATGGTGCCCTATTTAAAGTGAATGTAGTTGTCTCTAATGCATAACCCCCAAAATTATAGTAACAAAACAATAAGAGACATCATAGCATGCACCATACCCAATAGAGCATGACTATGACGTTCGGACACACCATCACACTATGGTGTTCCAGGTGGCGTGAGTTGTGAAACAATTTTCACATTGTCTAAAATTGTATGCCAAACTCGCAACTCAGATATTCATCTCGACGATCATATCATATACATTTTAATCTTCTTGTCACGATGATCTTAAACTTCACTCTGAATTTGCTTGAACCTTTCAAACGATTGAGACTTGTGTTTTATTAAGCAAATATACACTATATCTACTCAAATCATCAGTGAAGGTAAGAAAATAACAATATCCACCGCACGCTATAAGACTCATTGGATTGCATACATCAACATGTATCATTTCCAATAAGTCACTTGCCCGCTCCATCAAGCCAGAAAACGGGGTCCTTAGTCATCTTCACCAAGAGGCATGGTTCACATGTCTCAACCGATTCGAAATCAAATGAGTCCAAAGATCCATCAACATGGAGTTTCTTCATGCGTTTTATACCAATATGACATTTAGCAACAGTGCCACAAGTATGTGGTACTATTATTATTAACTTTGTATCTTTTGGCATCAATGTTGTGAACATGTGTATTACTACGATCAAGATTCAACAAACCATTCTCACTGGGTGCATGACCATTGAAGGTAATATTCATGTAAACAGAATAACCATTATTCATTAACTTCAATGAAAAACCGTGTTGCAACAAACATGATCTAATCATGTTCATGCTCAATGCAAAACACCAAATAACATTTATTTAGGTTCGTCACTAATCTCGAAGGTAGAGAGAGCGTGCGATGTTGATCACATCAACATTGGAAACATTTCCAACACACATCGTCACCTCACCCTTAGCTAGTGCTTCGTTTATTCCGTAGCTTTTATTTCGAGTTACTAACATTTACCAACCGAACCAGTATCCAATACCCAAGTACTACTAGTAGTACTAGGAAGGTACACATAAATAACACGTACATCAAATATACTTCTGTCAATGTTGCCAGCCTTGTTATCTACCAAGTATCTAGGGTTGTTCCGCTTCAGCGACCGCTCTCCTCATAATCGAAGCACTTAGTCTCGGGTTTGGGTTCAACTTTGGGTTGCTTCACTGGAGCAGCAACTTACTTGCTATCCATGAAGTTTTCCCTTCTTGCTCCTGCCCTTCTCGAAACTAGTGGTTTGACTAACCATCAATACTTGACGCTCCTTCTTGATTTCTACCTTCAAGTGTCAAACATCGCGAACAGCTCAGGGATCATTATTTCTATCCCTGACATTTTATAGTTCATCACCAAGTTCTAGTAGCTTAGTGACTGTGACTTGGAGAACTATAACAATCACTATCTTATCTGGAAGATCAACTCCGACTTGATTCAAGCGATTGTAGCACCCAGACAATTTGAGCACATGCTCAACGATTGAGCTATTCTCTTTCAAATTACAGGCAAAGAATCTTGTTGGAGATCTCATATCTCGCAACACGGGCATGAACTTGAGATCCTAATTTCAGCTCTTAGAACATCTCATATGTTCCGTGACGTTCAAAATGTTTTAGAGCCTCAATTCTAAGCCGTAATGCATGACGCACTAAACTATCAAGTAGTCATCAGAACGTGCCTGTCAGATGTTCACAACATCTACAGACGATGCTAGAGGGGTTGGCGCACCGAGCGGTGCATTAAGGACATAAGCCTTCTGTGCAGCAACGAGAACAATCCTCAGATCACGGAGCCAGTCCGCAATATTGCTACCATGATCTTTCAACTCTATTTATCTAGGAACATATAAAAATTCAAGGGAGCTACAGCACGATCAAGTAATCTACAACATAATTTGCAAAGACACTACTGACTATGTTCATGATAATGAGTTCAATTAATCATATTACTTAAGAACTCCCACTCAGATTGACATCCATCCGGTCATTCGAGTGATACATGATCCAAATTCACCAACTCAAGTCCGATCATCACGTGAGTTGAGGTGGTTACAATGGTGAACATCATCATGTTGATCATATCTACTATATGACTCATGTTCGACCTTTCGGTCTCTTGTGTTTCGAGGCCATGTCTGTACATGCTAGGCTCATCAAGTTTAACCCGAGTGTTCTGCATGTGCAACACTGGCTTGCACCCGTTGTATGTGAACGTAGAGTCTATCACACCCGATCATCACGTGGTGTCTCGACACGAAGAACTTTTTCAACGGTGCACACTCGAGGAGAACACAATTTATCTTGAAATTAAGTGAGGGATCACCTTATAATGCTACCGTCGTCCTAAGAAAAACAAGGTGCATAATAGTATTAACATCACATGCAAATCATAAGTGACATGATATGGCCATGAACTTGTGCTTTTGATCTCCATCATGAAAGCACCGGCATGATCTCCATCGTCACCGGCATGACACCATGATCTCCATCATCTTGATCTCCATCAACGTTTCGCCATCGGGGTTGTCGCGCCCACCATGCTTCTACTACTATTGCTATCGTGTAGTGATAAAGTAAAGCATTACATAGTGCTTAATGATTGACACATAGGTCATACAATAATTAAAGACAACCCTATGGCTCCTGCCGGTTGCTGTACTGATCGACATGCAAGTCGTGATAATCTATACATCACATGATCATCTCATACATCACATATATCACATCATGTAATTGGCCATATCATATCAAAACATACCCTGCAAAAACAAGTTAGACGTCCTCTAATTGTTGTTGCATGTTTTACGTGGCTGCTACGGGTATCTAGCAAGAAAAATTCTCATCTACGCAAAAACCACAACGGTGATACACTAGTTTCTTTTCAACCTTCTCAAGGACTGCCTTTGTTGAATCCGATCCAGCTAAAGTGAGAGAAACTGGCACCCGCAAGCCATCTATGCAACAAGTTGCGGTCGAGGGAACTGGTCTCTCGTAAGCGTACGAGTAATGTTGGTCCGGGCCGCTTCATCTCACAATACCGCTGAATCAAAATCCAACCAAGGGAGGAAGCAATCTAAGCATCAACGCCCACAAACCTTTTATGTTCTACTCGAGATCTCATCTACACATATACCTAGCTCATGATGCCACTCTTGGGGAACGTCACATGGGAAACAAACAATTTCCTACGCACACGCAAGATCTATACATGGTTATGAGCATCTACGAGAGGGAGAGTGGATCTACGTACCCTTGTAGATCGCTAAGTGGGAAGCATTAAGAAACACAGGTTGTGTAGTTGAACATCTTCGCGATCCAAATCACCGAGCGTCACGCGATCTCATCACGATCTGTCCCGCGATCCAATCACGATCCGTCCCGCTAACTCATCACGATCCGTCTCGCGAACTCATCACGATCTGTCCTGCGATCTCATCATGATCCGTCTCGCGGAATCATCATGATCTGTCCCGCGAACTCATCATGATCCGTCCTGCGAACTCATCACGATCCGTCTCGCGATCTTGATCACGGTCCTTCCGATCTAGCGCCGAATGGACGACACCTCCTCATTCAGCACACGTACAGCTTGATGACGATCTCTGCCGTCTTGATCCAGCAAGAGGGATCAGAGAGGAATAAGAGTTCTCCGGCAGCATGATGGCGCTCTGGCGTTGGTGGTGGAGCTATTCTGGCAGGGCTTCGCCTAAGCACTGCAGAAAACCGATCTAAAGGAGAAACTATGCACTAGAGGAACGGGTAGCATGTGGCTGAAAATTCTTTGCCAAAACCCTAAAATCCTCTAGTATATATAGGAGGAGAGGAGGAGGAGGCTTGTTTGCCAAAGAGGCAGCCCTTGGGTCGGCCGAACCTAGTGCCTTTTTTGCCTTCTCCTTATTTTTGCCCTTTTTGCCTTTTTCCACCTTTTTCTCTTTGGGCTTTTCTTCCCAGCCGCATGGGCCTTGTGTGAGACTTCCACCAGCCCACAAAGGGCTGGTATTCACTCTCCCACAGCCCATGTAGCCTCTTGGGTCGAAATACCCCTCCCGATGGTCTCCCGGTACACTATCGGCACTCCCGGTACACTACCGATGAGACCAAAACTTTTCCGACGACCAAAATAGGACTTCCTATATATCAATCTTTACCTCCGTACCATTTCGGAGCTCATCGTGACATTCAGGATCTCATTTGGGACTCCGAACAACCTTCGGTCACCACCATACATAACTCTATACTACCGAAACGTCACCAAACCTTAAGTGTGCAGACTCTGCGGGTTCGAGAACTATGTAGACATGACCGAGACACCTCTACGGTCAATAACCAATACCAGGACCTGGATGCCCATATTGGTTCCTACATATTCTACGAAGATGTTTATCGGTCGAACCTTTATGTCAAGGATTCAGTTAATCCCGTATGATGTTCCCTTTGTTCTTCAGTATGTTACTTGCCGGAGATTCGATCGTCGGTATCTGTATACCTAGTTCAACCTCGTTACCGGCAAGTCTCTTTACTCATTCCGTAATACAAGATCCCGTGACCAACACTTAGTCACACTACTTGCAAGGCTTATTGTGATGTTGTATTACCGAGTGGGCCCTGAGATACATCTCCATCACACGGAGTAACAAATCCCAGTCTTGATCCATGCCAACCCAACAAACACCCTCGAAGATACCTGTGGAGCACCTTTATAGTCACCCAATTACGTTGCGACGTTTGATACACACAAGGCACTCCTCCGGTGTCAGTGAGTTGCATGATCTCATGGTCATAGGAACATATACTTGACATGCAGAAAACAGTAGCAATAAACTGACACGATCATATGCTACACTTGTAGTTTGGGTCTTGTCCATCACACCATTCTCCTAATGATGTGATTCCGTTATAGATCGCTAAGCGGGAAGCGTTAAGAAACACGGTTGGTGTAGTTGAACGTCTTCGCGATCCAAATCACCAAGCATCCCACGATCCAATCATGATCCGTCCCACGATCCGTCCCACGAACTTGATCACGATCCGTCCCGTGAACTTGATCATGGTCCTTCCGATCTAGCGCCGAACGGACGACACCTCCGCGTTCAACACACATACGGCTTGATGACGATCTCCGCCGTCTTGATCCAGGAAGAGGGAGCGGAGAGGAAGAAGAGTTCTCCGGCAGCGTGACGGCGCTCCGGCGATGGTGGTGGAGCTATTCTGGCAGGGCTTTGCCTAAGCACTACAGAAATCCGATCTAGAGGAGAAACTATGCACTGGAGGAACGGGCAGCACGTGGCTAAAATTCTATGCAAAAACCCTAAAACCCACCAGTATATATAGGAGGAAAGGAGTAGAGGCTTGGCCGAAGTGGGGAGGAGAGGAGGACTCCTCCTCCATTCCTAGTCGGACTATGATTCCTCCTTTTTGGCCTTTTTTCCACCTTTTCCCTTTGGGCTTTTTTTTCTTAGCCGCATGGACCTTGTGTGGGACTTCCACTAGCCCACAAAAGGCTGGTAATTATTCTCCCACAGCACATTAAGCCTGTTGGGTCGAAATACCCCTCCCGATGTTCTCCCGGTACACTACCGGCACACCCGGTACACTACCGATTAGCCCAAAACTTTTCCGGCGACCAAAACAGAACTTCCCATATATGATTCTTTACCTCCGAACCATTCCGAAACTCCTCGTGACGTCCAGGATCTCATCCGGGAATCCGAACAACCTTCGGTCACCACCATACATAACTCTATACTACCAAAATGTCACCGAACCTTAAGTGTGTAGACCCTGCGGGTTCGAGAACTATGTAGACATGACCGAGACACCTCTACGATCAATAACCAATAGCAGGACCTAGATGCCCATATTAGTTCCTACATATTCTACGAAGATCTTTATCGGTCAAACCTTTATGTCAAGGATTCAGTTAATCCCGTATGATGTTCCCTTTGTTATTCGGTATGTTACTTGCCCGAGATTCGATCGACGGTATCTCCATACCTAGTTCAACCTAATTACTGGCAAGTCTCTTTACTCATTCCATAAAACAAGATCCTATGACTAACACTTAGTCACATTGCTTGCAAGGCTTATTGTGATGTTGTATTACCGAGTGGGCCCTGAGATACCTCTCCGTCACACGGAGTAACAAATCCCAGTCTTGATCCATGCCAACCCAACAGACACCCTCGGAGATACCTGTAGAGCACCTTTATAGTCACCCAGTTACGTTGCAACGTTTGATACACACAAGGTACTCCTCCGGTGTCAATGAGTTGCATGATCTCATGGTCATAGGAACATATACTTGACATGCAGAAAATAGTAGCAATAAACTGACACGATCATATGCTATGTTTGTAGTTTGGGTCTTGTCCATCACATCATTCTCCTAATGATGTAGCCCCGTTACCAAATGACATATCATGTCCATGACTAGGAAACCATAGCCATCTTTGATCAACGAGCTAGTCTATTAGAGGCATAATAGGGACATGGTGTTGTCTATGTATCCACACATGTATCTAAGTTTCCGATCAACACAATTATAGCATGGATGATAAATGATTATCATGAAGAAGGAAATATGATAATAACTAATTTATTATTGCCTCTAGGGCATATTTCCAACAGTCTCCCACTTGCACTAGAGTCAATAATCTAGTTCACATCACCATGTGATCCGCAGTGTTATGAATCTAACACACACTGAGTTCTGGGGCTCGATCATGCTTTGCATGTGAGAGAGGTCTTATAGTCAACGGGTCTATGACATCCAGATCCGTATGTACTTTGCAAATCTCTATGTTAAACTATAAACACTCTTACCACACTCCACTTGGTATTATTCCAAATGGCTGCTCCACTATACGTATCCAGATTGCTACTACGAGTCATACGGATTGGTGTTAAAGCTTGCATCGATGTAACTCTTTACGATGAACTCTTTATCACCTCCATAATCGAGAAACATCTCCTTAGTCATTTTTATCTTCTTGCCACCGATGATCTTAAACTTCACTCTGAATTTGCTTGAACCTTTCAAACGATTTAGACTTGTGTTTCATTAAGTAAATATACACTATATCTACTCAAATCATCAGTGAAGGTAAGAAAATAACGATATCCACCGCACGCTACAAGACTCATTGGATTGCATACATCAACATGTATCATTTCCAATAAATCACTTGCCCGCTCCATCCATCTGGAAATGGGGTCCTTAGTCATCTTGCCCAAGAGGCATGGTTCGCATGTCTCAACCGATTCGAAATCGAATGAGTCCAAAGATCCATCAGCATGGAATTTCTTCATGCGCTTTATACCAATATGCATTTAGCGGCGGTGCCACAAGTATGTGGTACTATCATTATTAACTTTGTATCTTTTGGCATCAATGTTATGAACATGTGTATTACTACGATCAAGATTCAACAAACCATTCTCACTGGGTGCATGACCATTGAAGGTATTATTCATGTAAACAGAATAACCATTATTCTCTAACTTAAATGAATAACCGTGTTGCAATAAACATGATCTAATCACGTTCATGCTCAATGCAAAACATCAAATAACATTTATTTAGGTTTGTCACTAATCCCGAAGGTAGAGAGAGCGTGCGATGTTGATCACATCAACCTTGGAAACATTTCCAACACACATCGTCACCTCACCCTTAGCTAGTTCTTCGTTTATTACATAGCTTTTATTTCGAGTTACTAACATTTAGCAACCGAACCGGTATCCAATACCCAGGTGCTACTAGGAGTACTCGCAAGGTACACATCATTAACACGTATATCAAATATACTTCTGTCAACGTTGCCAGCCTTCTTATCTACCAAGTATCTAGGGTTGTTCCACTTCAGCGACCGCTCTCCTCATAATCAAAGCACTTAGTCTCGGGTTTGGGTTCAACTTTGGGTTGCTTCACTGGAGCAGCAACTGACTTGCTATCCACCAAGTTTCCCTCCTTGCTCTTGCCCTTCTCGAAACTAGTGGTTTGACTAACCATCAACACTTGACACTCCTTCTTGATTTCTACCTTCATGGTGTCAAACATCGCGAATAGCTCAGGGATCATTATTTCTATCCCTGGCATTTTATAGTTCATCACCAAGTTCTAGTAGCTTTAGTGACAGTGACTTGGAGAACTATATCAATCGCTATCTTATCTCGAAGATCAACTGCCACTCGATTCAAGTGATTGTAGCACCCAGACAATCTGAGCACATGCTCAACGATTGAGCTATTCTCTTTCATCTTGCAGGCAAAGAATCTTGTTGGAGATCTCATATCTCGCAACACGGGCACGAGCCTGAGATCCTAATTTTAGTTCTTAGAACATCTCATATGTTCCGTGACGTTCAAAACATTTTGGAGCCTCAATTCTAAGACGTAATGCATGACGCACTAAACTATCAAGTAGTCATCAGAACATGCCTGTCAAATGTTCACAACATCTACAGACGACGCTAGAGGGGTTGACGCACCGAGCGGTGCATTAAAGACATAAGCCTTCTGTGCAGCAACGAGGACAATCCTCAGATCACGGAGCCAGTCCGCAATATTGCTACCATCATCTTTCAACTCTATTTCTCTAGGAACATATAAAAATTCAAGGGAGCTACAACGTGAGCTAGTAATCTACAACACAGTTTGCAAAGACACTACTGACTATGTTCATGATAATGAGTTCAATTAATCATATTACTTAAGAACTCTCACTCAAATTGACATCCCTCCGGTCATTCGAGTAATACATGATCCAAATTCACCAACTCAAGTCCGATCATCACGTGAGTTGAGGTGGTTTCAATGGTGAACATCATCATGTTGATCATATCTACTATATGACTCATGTTCGACCTTTCGGTCTCTTGTGTTCTGAGGCCAGATCTGTACATGCTAGGCTCGTCAAGTTTAACCCGAGTGTTCTGCATGTGCAACACTAGCTTGCACCCATTGTATGTGAACGTAGAGTCTATCACACCCGATCATCACGTGGTGTCTCAACACGATAAACTTTCGCAACGGTGCACACTCGGGAGAACACAATTCATCTTGAAATTAAGTGAGGGATCACCTTATAATGCTATCGTTGTCCTAAGCAAAACAAGGTGCATAAAAGGATTAACATCACATGCAAATCATAAGTGACATGATATGGCCATGAACTTGTGCTTTTGATCTCCATCTTGAAAGCACCAGCATGATCTCCATCGTCACCGGCACGACACCATGATCTCCATCAACGTGTCGCCATCGGGGTTGTCGCACCCATCATGCTTGTACTACTATTTCTACCGTTTAGTGATAAAGTAAAGCATTACATAGCTCTTAATGATTGACACGCAGGTCATACAATAATTAAAGACAACCCTATGTCTCCTGCCGGTTGTCGTAGTCATCGACATGCAAGTCGTGATATTCTATACAACACATGATCATATCATACATCACATATATCACATCATGTAATTGGCCATATCACATCACAACATACCCTGAAAAAACAAGTTAGACGTCCTCTAATTGTTGTTGCATGTTTTACGTGGCTGCTATGGGTATCTAGCAAGAACAATTCTCACATACGCAAAAACCACAACGGTGATACACTAGTTGCTTTTCGACCTTCTGAAGGACTGCCTTTGTCGAATCCGATCCCACTAGAGTGAGAGAAACTGGCACCCGCAAGCCATCTATGCAACAAGTTGCAGTTGAGGGAACTGGTCTCTCGTAAGCATACGAGTAATGTTGCTCCGGGCCGCTTTATCTCACAATACCGCTAAGCCAAAACACGACCAAGGAAGGAAGCAATCTAAGCATCAACACCCACAAACTCTTTGTGTTCTACCCGAGATCTCATCTACACATAGACCTAGATCATGATGCCACTGTTGGGTAACGTTGCATGGGAAACAAAAAAAATCCTACGCACACGCAGATTTATCCATGGTGATGAGCATCTACGAGAGGGAGAGTGGATCTACGTACCCTTATAGATCGCTAAGCGGGAAGCGTTAAGAAACACGGTTGGTGTAGTTGAACGTCTTCGCGATCCAAATCACCAAGCGTACCACAATCCAATCATCATCCGTCCCATGATCCAATCACGATCCGTCCCACGAACTTGATCATGATCCGTCCCGTGAACTTGATCACGGTCCTTCCGATCTAGCGCTGAACGAACGACACCTCCGCGTTCAACACACGTCCGGCTTGATGACGATCTCCGCCGTCTTGATCCAGCAAGAGGGAGTGCAGAGGAAGAAGAGTTCTCCGGCAGCGTGACGGCGCTCCGGCGATGGTGGTGGAGCTATTCTGGCAGGGCTTCGCCTAAGCATTATAGAAATCCGATCTAGAGGAGAAACTATGCACTGGAGGAACGGGCAGCACGTGGCTAAAATTCTGTGCAAAAACCCTAAAACCCACCAGTATATATAGGAGGAAGGGAGTAGAGGCTTGGCTCAAGGGCCAAGCCTCCTTTGGTTCGGCCGAAGTGGGGAGGAGAGGAGGACTCCTCCTCCAATCCTAGTAGGACTAGGATTCCTCCTTTTTGGCCTTTTTTCCACCTTTTCCCTTTGGGCTTATTTTTCTTAGCCGCATGGGCCTTGTGTGGGACTTCCACCATCCCACAAAAGGCTGGTAATTATTCTCCCACAGCCCATGAAGCCACTTGGGTCGAAATACCCCTTCCGATGGTCTCCCGGTACACTACTAGCACTCCCGAAACACTACCGATTTGCCCGAAACTTTTCCAGCGACCAAAACAGGACTTCCTATATATGAATCTTTACCTCCGGACCATTCCGGAACTCCTCGTGACATTCGGGATCTCAGCCGGGACTCCGAAAAACCTTCGGTCACCACCATACATAACTCTATACTACTGAAATGTCACCGAACCTGAAGTGTGCAGACCCTGCGGGTTCAAGAACTATGTAGACATGACCGAGACACCTCTACGGTCAATAACCAATAGCAGGACCTGGATGCCCATATTGGTTCCTACATATTCTACGAAGATCTTTATCGGTCGAACCTTTATGTCAAGGATTCAGTTAATCCCGTATGATGTTCCCTTTGTTCTTCGGTATGTTACTTGCCCGAGACTCGATCATCGGTATCTCCATACCTAGTTCAACCTCATTACTAGCAAGTCCCTTTACTCATTCCGTAATACAAGATCCCGTGATTAACACTTAGTCACATTGCTTGCAAGGCTTATTGTGATGTTGTATTACCAAGTGGGCCCTGAGATACCTCTCCGTCACACGGAGTAACAAATCCCAGTCTTGATCCATGCCAACCCAACAGACACCCTCGGAGATACCTGTAGAGCACCTTTATAGTCAGCCAGTTACGTTGTAACGTTTGATACACACAAGGTACTCCTCCGGTGTCAGTGAGTTGCATGATCTCATGGTCATAGGAACATATACTTGACAGGTAGAAAACAGTAGCAATAAACTGACACGATCATATGCTATGTTTGTAGTTTGGGTCTTGTCCATCACATCATTCTCCTAATGATGTGACCCCGTTACCAAATGACATCTCATGCCCATGACTAGGAAACCATAGCCATCTTTGATCAACGAGCTAGTCTATTAGAGGCATACTAGGGACATGGTGTTGTCTTGTATCCACACATGTATCTGAGTTTCCGATCAAATTATAGCATGGATAATAAACTATTATCATGAACAAGGAAATATGATAATAACTAATTTATTATTGCCTCTAGGGCATATTTCCAACAACCCTAGCCTCTAGCCGCATGGGCCTTGAGGTGGGAGGTGCGGCCAGCCCACCAGGGGCTGGTCCGCACCCTCTCACAGCCCATGAGGCCCTTCGGAGTGGATGGGCCCACCTGGTGGACCCCTCGGAACACTTCCGGTACTCCGTCACATCACTCGCACGTCACGAAACTTTTTTAGAACTCAAACACCAACTTCCTATATATCAATCTTCACCGCCGGACCATTCCGGAGCTCCTTGTGACCTCCGAGATCTCATCCGAGACTCCAAACAACCTTCGGTCACCAAGACACATAACTCATCTATTCCGAAACATCACCGAACCTTAAGTGTGCAGACCTTGCGGGTTCGAGAACTATGTAGACATGACCGAGACACCTCTACGCTCAATAACCAATAGCAGGACATGGATGCCCATATTGGTTCCTACATATTCTACGAAGATTTTTATCGGTCGAACCTCTATGTAAAGGATTTAGTTAAGCCCATATGATGTTCCCTTTGTTCTTCGGTATGTTACTTGCCCGAGATTCGGTCGTTGGTATTTGTATACCTAGTTCAATCTCGTTTCCGGTAAGTCTCTTTACTCGTTCTGTAATACACGATCCTGTGGCTAACACTTAGTCACATTGCTTGGAAGGCTTGTTGTGATGTTGTATTACCGAGTGGGCCCTGAGATACCTCTCCGTCACATGGAGTAACAAATCCCAGTCTTGATCCATACCCACTCAATAGACAGTCTCGGAGATACCTGTAGAGCATCTTTGTAGTCACTCAGCTACGTTGCGACGTTTAATACACACAAGGCACTCCTCCAGTGTCAGTGAGTTGCATGATCTCATGGTCATAGGAACAGATACTTGACATGCAGAAAACTATAGCAATAAACTGACATGATCAAATGCTACATTTATAGTTTGGGTCTTGTCCATCACATAATTCTCCTAATGATGTGATCCCATTATCAAATGACATCTCATGTCAATGGCTAGGAAACCTTGACCATATTTGATCAACGAGCTAGTCTACTAGAGACACACTAGGGACACAGTGTTGTCTATTCATCCAGACATGCAATGTGTTTCCAGTCAATACAATTATAGCATGGATAAGAAACAATTATCATGAACAAAGAAATATAATAATAACCATTTTATTATTTCCTCTAGGGCATATTTCCAGCACGGCTAGCCCACCAGGGGCTAGTGAGACACCTCTCATAGCCCGTGGGGCCCTCCATGGCAGGTGGACCCCCTCGGTGGATTCTCGGAACTCTTCCGGCATCTCCTTCACAAAACGAGTAAGTCCCAAAAGTTTTCCGGATTCCGATTCCCTCAATCCTATATATCATTCTTCACCTTCGGACCATTCCAAAGGTCCTTGCCACGTCCGGGATCTCATCCGGAGCTCCGAACAACCTTCGGTCACCAACATAATAACTCGACTATACTTATGTTGTCACCAAATGTTAAGTGTGTAGACCCTGGGGGTTCGAGAACTATACAAACATGACCGAGACACCTCTACGTCAATAAGCAATAGCGGGACCTGGATGCCCATATTGGTTCCTACATATTCTACGATAATCCTTATCGATTGAACCTCGATGTCAAGGATTCAGTCAATCCCGTACGTAGTTCTCTTTGTTTATCAGTATGTTACTTGCCCGAGATTCGACCGTCGGTATGTCCATATAATGTTCAATCTCGTTATCGTCAAGTCTCTTTACTCGTTCCGTAATACAAGATCCCGTGGCTAGCTCTTTAGTCACTTTCCTTACAAGCTCAATATGATGTTGTATTACCGAGTGGGCCCTGAGATACCTCTCCGTCACACGGAGTAATAATCCCACTCTTGATCCATGCCAACTCAACAGACACCCTCGGAGATACCTGTAGAGTACATTTATAGTCACCTAGTTACATTGCGAAGTTTGATACACACAAGGTACTCCTCCGGTGTTAGTGAGTTGCATGATTTCATGGTTATAGGAATACATACTTGACATGTAGAAAACAATAGCAATAAATTGACACGATCATACTCTACATTCATAGTTTGGGTCTTGTGCATCACGTCATTCTCCTATTGATGTGATCCCGTTATCAAATGACATCTCATGTCCATGGTCAGGAAACCTCGACCATCTTTGATCAACGAGCTAGTCTATTAGAGACATACTAGGGACACGGTGTTGCCTATGTTCTGACATATATATTTGAGTTTCCAATCAATATAATTATAGTATGGATAATAAACGATTATCAAAAAAGAAAATATAATAATAACTATTTTATTATTGCCTCTAGGGCATATTTCCAACAAGTGATACTATACACGCTCATCATTGCCGTTCATAAAGTGCGACGACTGCCCGCTGCATGTCATCCGACGTATTTTTTGGACGCCGGGACATCCCGGTCGGGTGTTTGTCAAGTGTAAAAACGATGGGATATGCTTTTCATGCAGCCTTTTGCTCTTTGATTCGATGGAATTTTGGTAGCTTATTTGCTAAATTTTTCTAGGCCATATGCACGTTCTGGTTATGAAAAGAAGAATACGTTGATCTATTGACCTCAGAAAATTTGCTAGATGTTCGTGCGCTTCTAGCTAGACTTGAAGTTATAGAGAAGATCTTTACAATCAAAGAAGAAGACGTTGTTAAACTCAGAAATCCATAGATCAACAACGAAGATATAGAGAAGATCTTAGTCCAACTAGTGAAAGCAGTTAGGGAAGTTGGACATCTTTTAAAATGTCTAATTGTGATTATTATTTTCTTTGGTCTTGTATCCATAGCGAAGAATTTGTAAAAAAAAATATGTATTGGAATGCATTTAATGAAATAAAAATAATGTAAAAATCCAAAACAAAAATATTTGTGATAAAAAATGGATGCCCGTCGGCCATGAGGACAATAATTGGGTTCACCCGTTGGACGCAAGGCCGACCCATTTATAAAAATGGACGAATATGCCGATCCAAACGGACAAAACGCACATTTGTTTGAGTCACGCGGTTGGAGTTGATCTTACGAGACGGCTGGGGAGAGGCGGAGGTGGAGCAGGCACCATGCAACGAAAACTGACCGATATTATTTATAAACGTCGTGTGCCATACACGTGTAGAGATAGTTATGAATAAACACAGTAAGTGTGTGTAATTTGAAGTATCATGATTTGATCTACCAAGGGTAGACTCATGCAACTCCTCGGTTAATTAAGGACTGACTTAGCTGGTGAACGTTCACGGGGACCACGACAATTGTGAAAGATTTGCTTAGCACTTTATGTTGATCGATGATGGCAAGTTTAGTTAGCAAGCAAGGCAAATCTGACTCAATTTAGTTTTTTGTTTTAATTTTTCATGCTTGCAAACTAAATTTGCCATCCCTAAAACAATACAAATTATCATAAAAACGTTCAATTTAACACCCCCTTTCAGCAAAGGTCGGTGGAATATTTAATCATTAATTATAAAGGTGGTCAAAGTCATGTAAATATTTTCCCGATCGGTGGTGGTATTTTCATATTTTAGTACTTCAAACTACACAAATAACTTCTAATAAAATTGACCGTGTGATGCACGGCAGGTGCCTTTCCCTTTTCAAAATAATAATAGTTATAAAGATATAATCAACAATAGTGTACGTGTGTAAAATTGGTTTTACATGATTTAGAATACCAAGAGAAAAGAATCCCGCTTCATCCTCGAACGTTTTCCATAATAAATTTAAATGCGTTCTAACTTGAGCAACCGGAAGTGTAACATGTTACAACTTATTCACCATTACAAATAAAATATTTATTCAAACATAGATCATGTCCCTTCGTTTGATAAAAAATCAGACTTTATTGATAAAAAAAGGAAAAATAAAATGTGATAATATTTGTAAAACCAATTCATAAGAGAAATTAAAAGATATTTAGTTCCAACACGCATTACAATTTTATTTTGTTTGTCATTCCTTAATCGATTAAATTTCTCCCTGGTGTAGAAAATCATTTCCAGCAGCTGGACATATCGAATGGACCATATTCAGCCACGTAGTCTTGCATGAACCGTTTGATTGGAAAGATCCAACAGTTCAAATGACTTGCTACTGATACACTAAATAGGAGTATAGATATAGAGCCATGGGAGTGAAGACAAATATACTATATCACTAAATTATCTAGGATTGGAGGCATCTCATTCAATTGAGATTATCAATTTGGAATTGAGTCATCGATTTTGACCGGGTAAACAATTTCTTACTTAATTCTTTTAATTTACTCTAACACTAAGCTCCTTAGAATTGGAGGCCTCTCATTCAACCGAGGTTACCAATTTGAAATTGGGGCATCGATTTTGATCGGATCAACAATCTATCACTCAAATTTTTAATTCATTCTGCTCTCTTATTTTGGAGCTCTCTATTCTACCAGTACATGATTTTGACTGGGATAAAAATCTTTCAAATTAATCGGAAGGAACCAGCATATAAAAGAATATCAATCCCACGCTCTTCTCATCACCGAGAAAAAAAGAATTGTCAACATATGATACTGCAATACCAATATACAACATGTAGCCATCGACGTAGAATATTTTTCTACATAAGTATGAATTAATTAGCAAATAATGTAAAATGACACTACGAAATGCCTATTAAAACACTACATTATATAAATTAAAAAGAAAACACACTCCGTCATCTGCCCAACTAACCAAACCAAATACTCACTCTGTTTCAAAATATAAAATGTATTAATTTATTCATGATGAATAAGACATACAATTTGATATTATGGATCTGGATATATTTCTACACAAATATGATCAAACTTATAGAGTTTTGACTTTTCAAAAAAGTCACCTATATTTTAAAACGGATAAATACGAAAAAAATAAAAATTCAATGACATCAACAATGCAGCAAAACGCACTTAACCCTTCTAGTATGGACAATTCGAGAGAGTACTCGATAGGCGATGACCGCTAACTGAAAAAGAGACACATCAGGCAGATCGATTTGAAAGAGACACGTTAGGTGCTGAACCGCCCCCGCTCATGCATGCATCTATGACATGCATACATGCCCAATCCACTCCATGCACAAAACGACAACATTGCAAACGGAATGTCTCAAATATTTTGCGAAATTGTTGTGCACACCGACATTGTACCCGGTTAGATCCCCCACTAATTGACGTGGCGGCCTCTCATTGGCCCGGTTTTCGTTGATAGAAAAAAGTCAAAAAATCAGGTAAAATAAACCTAGCAAGGTTTAGTATGTTTAGAATAAGGTAAAACGATCTACCATGTCCTTGTTTTGTTGCTCTTGTTACTTCCTCTTTGTTGTTCTCATGTTCATCAAAACAGAATATTCACCTTCTGCTATCATTTGACTAAGTGAAAGAAAAAAAGATCATCTTGTCTCCTCACTCATTCAAGAGTTCAAAATAAGAAGTCTCAAAGCAGTATATTTGATGCAAAAAATGTACAGAATCAGGCGTAAAGTTTCATTTTCTTGTGTATTCCTTGGTAGCGATCTTGTTTGTTTAAGAACAAGCTTTTCCGATGTTTCATATTTGTGTTTGTTCCGGGTGTTCGTCGTGGTCATTTGTTATCTTGGAACCATTATTTTGTCGGACATATTGATGCATCTCTAAACAGTGTGAGTACATATGTCTACAAATTCCCTGCCACATCTAAAACAACTAGATGATATCCCGCGTGTTTTTGTAGAAATTAGTTCCTAGACTTTCAATAAAATATGAATGTGGAATATAAATGTTAACCAAAATTTTCTCAGTGTCATCTTTTTCCTCCTCCTCCTCGATGCCATCCCTTTCTTCTTAGAGTGTCTATAACCGGGCACCTCATATTCGTCCCAATTGTACGCACGGCATGCCCGGTCAATGTCCGGACGCAAAATTGCAACCCAGCCGACCTGGCAAATCCATCACAAAAGCTTGGACTGGTCGACACTCCCCATATCTGGTCCATATAGGGGGCGTTTATGGGAAATCCGGATGCGCCCACCATGTCGACTCCAACAAGTTGGCACCATCAAATCCTCTGAAAATCGACTACTACTCCACTTCGACCAAACTTGTCACACCTTTGTCCTTCATTTCCCGCCTCTGCGTAGTCTCCCACCTTCTCCGCCCCCTCCCTCGTCGGTGATGTCATCGTTGCCAACCCTTTCCACCACCATGGTCATGGATGATGCCTTCGTGGAACCAGTCGGTCTCCCCAGCCTGGCGGTGGTTCCTTGCAAGGTGGAGAACCTTGCCTGGAAAGACCGCGGCCGGAGCCAGGCCAGGCAGGAGGCGGCGGCGAAGGCAGCTTCCACTATTGCAGGAAGGTCGTAAGACGACACATGGATCGGAGACCCTTCGACCATAGTTTTGCGATGCATTAATCGCGAACGATATAGTTCTAGATCTGTCGCCAATAAAACAAACTATGTACGATGGCTGATACATCAAGCATAATTGAGATAAGACTTGTGTGTGCAATACTTGTTATAGAGTTGGTCCTCATGAACTCCTTGCGATTAGCAAAAATAACACAAACGGTTAACCACATAAAATGTGTGTGATAGATGACATACAGGTCGCTTGGATGGACTGTTTGCGATGAGCCAAAATAACACAAATGATTAGGCGTAACAAGATGTGTGTGATACCTGGCAAACAGGCCGTCCGGACGAACTATTTGCGATGATCAAAAGTAACACAAATGATTCGGCGTAACAATATGTGTGTGTTACCCAGAAAACAGGTCAGTAATCAGAATTGTGTGGGAAGATCGATAAAAATACACACAATTCCGAATAATAAGTTGTGTGTGTGTTGTGGGCAAACGCTTGCTCGCACCCAATTGTCTATGATTGTTGAAATCAGCACCGACGTGTTCCTTTCTTTAATCATAAGCAAGGTTGTCAGAATCACGATTCTATTTAACGGTTATACTTTAAGATCCAAACTGACCCTCTCATTCTATGATTATAGTTCATAGAATCTACGTTCTATGGTCATGATAGTTAAGATTCTACATTTTGTGATCGTATCGTCGGAGCTCCGATTCGAGTCGACATCATGATTCTGACAACCTCGATCGTAATTTGCCATATTCACCTATGCTTACAATAGTTTTATATGGCTTTGATGCACTTTTTATGATTTAATTAGAACTAACCTGGAGTCCTGGACTGACGTTGTTTTCAGCAGAATTATCGTGGTGCCATTTTTGTGTGCAGAAAATGAAAGTTCTCGGAATCACCCGAAAAATTTTGGTGATTTTTTTGAAACATATGAGAAACATTAGAGAGAAGAACCACCAGAGCCCCCCTGTTGGCCACAAGCCAATAGGGCACGCCTGGGGGTCAAAGGGGGTTGATGGCTTGTGGCCCACTCGTAACTCCTCTTTGCGTGATTCCAATGCCAAAAAATCCTATAAATATAGAAACCCTTAGAAATTAGGAGTGACTCTCTGCCTCGCCGCCGCAACTCTCTGTATCGACGGAAAACCAATCTGGAGAGAAAACAATAGTGAAAACAGGAGAGAAACAGAGAGAAAGGTCCAATCTCGGAGGGGCTCTCGCCCCTCCAGGAGCCATGGAGGCCAAGAACCAGAGGGGAGAACATCTCCCGATATAGGGAGAGGCCATGAAGGAGGAAGCCTAAGGGTGAACCATCGATGGCGCCGGAGTGTCGACGGGGGAACCATCGATGCAGTGATCGTCTTGATCAACATCACCGTCTCCATCACCTTCCCTCATATATCTACGGCGGTCCACTCTCCTGCACCCCGCTGTAATTCCCTACTTGAACATCGTGTTTCATGCCACATATTATTAATCGATGATGTGTTGCCATCCTATAATGTTTGAGTAGATTTATGTTATCCTTTGGGTTGATTGATGATCTTGATTGGTTTGACTGTATGTTTTTTTGGTGTTGTCCCACGGTGCCCTTCGTGTTGCGCACATGTGAGGGAATTCTCGCTGTAGGGTCCTACAATACGTTCATGATTCTCTTACGGTGGGGGACGACATAATCTTACAACCGAGTAAGGGCATTTTTGTGTACGGGAGTAAAGGGGACTTGATTTTAATGCTATGGTTGGGTTTAACTAATGATTTCGAGTAGTTACGGATGCTTGCTAGAGATCCAATCATAAGTTTATATGATCCAAGTATGGAAAGTATGTTAGCTCATGCCTCTCCCTCATATAAAATTGCAAGAATGATTACCGATCTTGTTGTCAATTGCCTAGGATTATTCTCACCATACCATCATTATTCCACACTCGCTATTTGTAAAATATTGCGATATATTCTAACTCTATTTAGTGGAGCAACTATTTTTCATATTTTAGTTCTCCAATATCATTCAAAGCTATCTTCTTTATATCCACAACATAGTTTTATTTCTCGTTACTAGATAAAAGCAAACGTTCGATGTATGTAGAGTCGTATCATGACAGATAGGACTTGAGAGAATATTGATAAGACCTTTAGCTCCTTGTGGGTTCGACACTCCATACTTATCACTTCCACCTTCGGAAAGTGCTATGGTGATTTCTTGCACTTGGGGATTATCAATAGGTCCTTCAACCATACGTGTGTGTCCACGTAGGCATGAATGTGAACAACCGCTCATCGTCGGCAGCCATAGGGAGTGCCGCCATTTGAACCGAGCAGGATATCCTCTCTGTATTTGGCGTTGTGAGTGTGCTTATTGCTTTGTGGGGAAAGCTTGAAGAGAGACAAGAGATTAAATGAGGGTGGAGTAAATGGGGGTTGGATAGACTATCGACACGTCTTATCACCACATTCCCGATGGAGGATTGTAGTGCAAGCTTGAGCGGCGCACGCACAAGCATTTCATTTGGCCACATGTTGACACGAAGAGGATCCAACATACCTTTGGTGAGCCCGTTCCTACATGGAAATGCACCAGCTTCCCTACTCGACTCGTTTGGCCATGCGTCGACTGGAAGAAATTCCAATTATTGTGGGTGTTAAATGGCAAACAGTTGGCAAAAACGAAGTGTGTGCCATGAGGTAAAGTGGCACACTCGTTTAACACTAAGCAATGTGTGTGATGAGGTGAAAGTTTCATAGACGGGTAATGGATGATAGTCGTGTGCGATAATGTGAATGATCGTTGTCGGTTCCAGAATGGTAATTAAATAAAGTCAATTACTCCCTCCTTTCTCAAAATAAGTGACTCAATGTTCCATAATATAGATCGTTTGCGGTGGGATCAATAGGGGAAAGCCAAACCATAATGGTAATTAAATCAAGTCGATTACTCCATGTTAAGGTCCAGATATCAATCATCCATTGCATATTAAAGTCAAAATAGTACTACCAAAATACGAGTCTCATACAATGTCAGTTCATTGATTGTATCACAAATGCCAGAAATATGACAAGGCTTAGATTCAATGATTACAAGTTTCAAACTAATATTGGAAAAGAAATTCAGCTTATACAAAATCTTTCTCATGCAGCTGTAGACACCTCCGCTGATCAGCTGAAAATGAACATATGAAAGGTGCAAAGTAATATTCACAATTTGTCTCGCCATTTCATTATTTCTGCAAAGGGATCATCCACTGACAAGTCATGTAGGGTCTTGACGTACCGACTTCCTAGTACTCTGTGACCTGTGTCGGTCTAGTGGAACCAAGGTACCATGGCCCATCTATTGCCTTCCAAGTCATCTACGCGAAGGAGTTCTAGCCTAGTTTTTGGCTCATTGTTTGACTCCAAGATCTACCTTGCGAGGCTCTAGCCTCGCGAGGTCCTTTACCTCTCCGGTGAGGCTCAAGCTTTAGGAAACCCCGTGTGGCTTCCCCTACAAAACAACCCCCAGCGAGGCCCTCGGGCGTTTTGGCCAAGTAGTCACATGCCCGTTGCCCATCACATGGCTGACATGGCAAGGTTGCAGAGATGGCGAGGATAGCGCCAGTGAGCGCGTGCAGAAGAATCTGTCATGTTTGCGATTAAAGGGCAGCGAGTAGTTGTCATCTCCAAAACAAGCTCCAACACTTACCTCTTTGGTGCAAGGAGACCAACGTGATGCTGGTCTCTAGGATGGGTGTCATGAGAGAGCCCACGCGCACGTCCTAGACGGCCCCTTTGTAGGGCGACGACTACCTTTGTCAGGGAGGTCTGGGTGCCTGTCCCCCTTCGATTTGCCTCCCTATGCATGTCATTTTCCTGCCGAGGTTTTGAGGAAAGATACCTGAGGCACGGATAAGAGGGTAAGACACCACCATAGATAGAGGGGATGACGGAATTGAGAGACATAGGAGAGGACAGGGGAGAGAGCTCTTCTTCTTCCTAGAGATTTGTAACATGTGTTGAAACCATCAAGAAATCCCACCACAAAGGAGTAGGGTTTTACACCGCAAGGTGGCCCGAACCTAGGTAACTCTCTTTGTACATCGTGTGCTCCGCGTCCGATGCCTTAACCATGGCGATGGGCAGGTCATCGATTGTGAGCATCTCCCGTGTGTTCGATCCGGGTTCTTGAGAGGTTTTCACGTATGCACAAAACCAATCTCCGACAACCTGAACTTCCAAAATGTAGCCCAGCTTCTGCAGAGCCTTTTCCATTCTGCTGAAGACACCGACATTTATCACCAAACCATTCATTATTGCACACTAAATCTATGCCCAACCTCATTACCTTCAGCAAACTTGATATCGCAACAAAGAACCTCGCAAATTTAATCTTCGGTAAGGTCCCATAGTAGGAGTTCAAAGTAATTTCGGAGAGATGGGTATCAAGGCATTCAATGGGTATGCCATAATATTGCATCACATTATCCGCTTGGCCTAATCGGATCTACAAAAGAGAAGAGAACGTGTTAGTGTCTAGATGCAGTTTTGAACACTATGAAACTCTTTGATTTGCAAGATTTCTAAAATAAACGATTAGAGTGGCATGCCATGTTCGATCCAACATGGTTAATATGGCATTTGATTACACTCTTGGAAAACATAGGATTATGTAGAAGATGTTGGAGTGGATGGAAACTTTGCAGTGAAAACTAGTACAAATGAATCCAAAGTAAATACCTATGGTATATAATCATATGAAGGAAGCAACCACTATAGAAAAAAACATGCATGTATTGAAATCGTCCAAAAATTCCTTTAGAAACCGTAGTACATTTGTCATTGTAAATTGGGGATAAGTTACCAAAAACTGAAATCTGTTGTGGATAACATTTAACATGAAAGGAGCACCACCTCGATATATACCTTCGCCATGTGTGGAAAGCATTTAAAAAATCTAGCAGATTGATCCAGGTCGGGCTGGTAGATTCTAGTTCCAAGACCTCCACTGTGCGCAGAGACGAGGTCAAGCTTGTCGAAATTATTTTCTTGATGATAGATGAACATACACGTAAAAAATAGAAAAAAGAATAATTTGAAGAATAAGAAGTAGAACAAGAAGCAAACTAGTGTACCTAAATGGTTATGTATCCAATAACAAGTTTGGAGAAGTTGACAGACGAGTATCCCAACACTGTCAATTTTGGTGCATAAATGAATTTGATTCTTGTTGGACCTTGTTGATCAACTACAACAAATCTCTCAACTAAAGGAGCATCCTCAATAACCATATCATGATACACCTTAACTAATCTCCTATTGCAGCACCAACATGACACATAAATTATCTGGAGATTCATGGAGGCAATGTTGAGGCTACTCAAACCATTGACAACCTCAAGACGAAGGTACTCGAGTGCAGTACAGTCACGCAGTAGGTGCTCCATGTCCTCCTTGAAGATGCAGACTCCAAAGAACATGAACATCTTTAGTCGAGGGAGAACAAGAATAGGTGTGTCCTTAATATGGGGGCAAATGCAGTACATGAAACATGCGCGACACATCGTGGGCGCGACGCAGAGAGCAGACTGTGGCAGCGATCACATATGTCCATATTTAAACCTAGGCTCCTTGAGATGATCTAGGGCGGGGGATAGGAACCACTCGTAAAGCTTGGCTTGGACCTTGCCATTGGAACAGAACTTGTTGATTTTAAGGCCTCCTATTGGGCCACTGTGCATGCCGAGGATGTGGGACAATGTGTCAATGGGTTTGCGATAGTTGTAGCTAACCTTCTGGTCGTCAACATGGTTGAAGGGGGAGGTGCTTCATGGGGGGCCCAATGCCAGGATAGGATGGTTGTCCGCGTGCCATTTTTATTGGGAGGAGGGAGATGATGACTGCCATCATATCGTCAGGGAGTCTATTGATGATATCTAGTCCCACCGGAACCTCTTATGGTTCTAGATCGACCTGCCTCCGCTTGTTCATAGCCTCATCCTCCACCTCTGCAGGTGGCAACAAAGGCAACTCCAGAGTCTCCTCGGCGACGGTTCTTTCTAAAAGAAGTGAAGGACTGGGGAAGCATGCATTATTTAGTTAGAACAATGTGGAAGAATAGTGTATTGTTAATTAAAAGTTAAAAGGTAGGCATAGACTTAACAGAGTTGGGAAATCAAATCACAATTTCTTTCTTAAATACCACACAATTACTTCGACATTTCTACGTTATACGCCTCCAATGTATCGATAATTTATGAAGCATTCATGCCATGTTTACCTAAGTTCTACATGGTTCCGGTGCATCTTCATATGATTTTTATGGACTAACCTATTGAACTAGTGCCTGGTGCGAGTTTCTATATTTTGGCTATTTTTTTTTTGGAAACAATCTGTATCAAATGAAGTACAAATGCCACGAAACTTTATCGTCAATTTTTGTGGACCAAAATAGACCCATGAAGTGTCAGTGTTGAACCAGAGAGTGGCCAGGGGAGTCACGATCCTCGGGGCATGCCCCCTGAGCTCGTCGGTCCCTCATGGACACCCCAACATGAAATCCAAGCCCCAAAAAGAAACCTAGAGCTTCCAGGCCACCACCGCAAGCCTCTTTTCTAAAGCGATCTCATTTGAAGCCCTTTTTTGACGCCTGGCAGAGGGGTAAATCATCACCGAAGGCCATCTTCATCATCCTTGCAGTCTCCATGGCGAGGAGGTATTAGTTCATCCTCGGGGTTGAGGGTATGTACTAGTATCTATGTGTTTGATCTCTCTCTCTCTCCCTTGTGTTCTTGATTTGCCACGATCTTGATGTACCACGAGCTTTGTTAATATAGTTGGATCTTCTGTTGTTCTTTCGTCTCTATATTATTATGATGAATTGAGTCTTTCCCTTTAAGGTTTAGTTATTATCAGATTGAATATTTTGGATTTGAGAACACTTGATGTATGTCTTGCATGTGGATACCCGTGGTGACAATGAGGTACTCTATTGAGTCACTTGATGTATGTTTTGGTAATCAACTTGCGGATTCCCAAGGTGATAATGGGGTAATCTAGGCACATAGGTTGATACACGTTTTCATCCTACTTTCTCCAGTAGAAAATTTGGGGTACTCTTTGATGTTCATTGTGTTGGATTGAATATTACGAATCTGAAATTGTTTGGTGTTATTTTAGTACGAACACTAGGGATGTTTGTGACACTTCTAGGGATGTATCAATAGTTTGATCAGAAAGGATAACTTAGAGGTGGTTTTCTACCTACAACAATTTCATCTTATGTTCTCCACTATTGATAAGAACTTTGAAGTGATTATTTGTCGCACGTTGAGGGTTGGTTATATGATTCAATTATGTTTGCACTATTAAGAGATTGCACTAGTGAAAGTATAAACCCTAGGCCTTGTTTCTATGCATTGCAACATTGTTTGTGCTCACTTTTGTCACTTGCTACCTTGTTGTTTTTATTTATTAAGATTACAAAAACCTATATATACTATCCATACTACACTTGTATCACCATCTCTTCGCCTAACTAGTGCACCTATACAATTTGTCATTGTATTGGGTGTGTTGGGGACACAAGAGATTGCATGTATTTGATTGTAGGATTGTTTGAGAGAGACCACCTTCATACCACACCTCTCGCGGATTGCTAAACCTTAGGTCATCCACTTGAGGGGAAATTTGCTACTGTCCTATAAAACTCTACGCTTGGACGCCCAACATAGTCTACAAGAATAAAGTTGTGTAGTAGACCTCAAGCTCTTTTCTGGCGTTGTTGCTGGGCAGGTGAGCGCTTGAAGGTATATATTTAGATCTTGCAATTGAATCTTTTAGTTTCTTGTTTTGTCACTAGTTTTCTTTTATAAAATAAAATGGAAATGATGTTGCCTCACATGCTTCACCTATATGATGTGTTTCTTGAAAATATGGATTCCGATAATTGCGCTAAATTGTTTGAGGAAGAATTTAATAAAATGTTGAATGTGAGTCCTTTGCATGATGAGCATGATTGCAATGCTATTAGTGTGTATTCTATGAATATCCATGATACTAATGATGATTGCACTAGTCATGCTAAAAAGGTTTCTTATAAGCATGTCAATTTTTGTGGACTGGAATAATTTTGTGAAGACATGCCATTTACGGATGATAGATTTTGTAAGAAGCATAAACATGATAAAAACCAATGGGTTGTTCGAAGTGATAGATGATAGCTACAAAATAATGCTCTCTTCACCCCATTACTTATGAGCTTTGCAATAAAGTTGGTGATACCTCTCCAACGTACCTACGTTTCCAAACACTTTTGCTCTAGTTTTGGACTCTAATTTGCATGATTTGAATGGAACTAACCCGGACTGACGTTGTTTTCAGCAGAACTACGTTGGTGTTATTTTTGTGCAGAAATAAAAGTTCCTGGAATTGGACAAAAAAATTGTGAATTATTTCTGAAATATATAATAAATTATGGAGCGGAGATCTACCAGAGAGGGTTGTCTATGGGCGACAAGCCAACAGGGCGTGCCCACCCCCTAGGCACGTCATGATGGCTTGTGGGACCCACGTGGCTCCCCCGACCTTAATTCCACTCCTATAAATTCACATCTTCGGAGAAAAAATAGGAGAGAAGATTTCATCATGTTTTACGAGACGGAGCCGCCGCCAACTCCTGTTCTTCCTCAGGAGGGCTGATCTGGAGTCCGTTTGGGGCACCGGAGAGGGAGATTCATCATCGTCATCATCACCAACCATTCTTCATCAACATCACCATGTTTCTCACCATCGAGAGTGGGTAATTAGTTTGTAGGCTTGTTTGATGGTGATGGGATTGGATGAGATTGATCATGTAATCGAGTTAAGTTTGATAGGGCTTGATCCCTATTGTCCACTATATTCTGAGATTGATGTTGCTATGACTTTGCTATGCTTAATGATTATTTGACGTGACCTGATGGCCACGATTAATTTCTCTTTTGTATGCAGTTTGATTGCCTTTGTTTGACTTAAAGGTTTCTGAATGAATGGAAGGTTCTAGTTCTTGTAGGGAATACCGAAGTACTTGGGCGATCGACTGGTCGCAACCAAGTCCCCGAGTGTGGCTAGCATCCCCACTCAGAGCAGTTTTACACTTAGGCAAAGACAGGTTCGCGAATAAGGGTAATAATGAAGGTAGTTCCCGCGAACAATGATGGTCCTAACCGTCTTGATATCCGAGTGGAGGTTGCACCAACACTCGGGCTGTTAACACTTAGGCCCCCGAGTGTGGATCATGTCCTCACTCGGAGTAGTTTACACTTAGGAAAAATCAGGTTCGCACCGAAGCCCCTGAGCGTGGTTCGTGTCCACACTCGGAGTAGTTTGACACTTAGGAAAAAAGGGGTTCACAACTAAGGGTAAAAATGGAGGTGGTTCGTGTGAACAGTGATGGTCCTCGCCATCTTGATATCTAAGTGGAGGTTGCAACTACACTCGGGATATTAACACTTACGTGATCAGGGAGTCGCCGCTAAGACCCTGAGTGTGGACCATGTCCTTACTTGGAGTAGTTTACACTTAGGAGAAATCAGGTTTGCACCTAAGCCCTCGAGTGTGGTTCGTGTCCACACTCGGAGTAGTTTTACACTTAGGCGAAAATAGGTTCGCAGCTAAGGGTAAAAATGGAGGTAGTTCCTACAAACAATGATGGTCATGTCCATCTTGATATCCGAGTGGAGGTTGCATGTACACTCGGGATATTAACACTTAGGCGATCACGGAGTCGCTGCTAAGCCCCCGAGTGAGGATCATGTCCTCACTCGGAGTAGTTTACACTTAGGCAAAATTAGGATCACGCGTAAGCCCCTAAGTGTGGTTCTTGTCCACACTTGGAGTAGTTTTACACTTAGGCAAAAACAGGTTCGCAGCTAAGGGCAAAGATGGAGGTAGTTCCTACGAACAATGATGGTCCTATCCATCTTGATATCCGAGTGGAGGTTGCACCTACACTCACGATATTAACACTTAGGCGATCAAGTATTCGTTGCTAAGCCCCCGAGTGTGTATCATGTCCTCACTCAGAGTAGTTTACACTTTGGCGAAATCAGGTTCACACCTACGCCCCCAAGTGTGGTTTGTGTCCACACTCAGAGTAGTTCTACACTTAGGCGAAAACAGGTTCGCAACTAAGGGTAAAAATGGAGGTAGTTCCTGCGAACAATGATGGTCCTGTCCATCTTGATATCTGAGTGGAGGTTGCACCTACACTCGGGATATTAACACTTAGGTGATCACGGAGTTGCTGCTAAGCCCCCGAGTGTGGATCATGTCCTCACTCAGAGTTTACACTTAGGCGAATATATGTCGCAGCTAAGCCCGAGTGTGGTTCAGGTCCACACTGGGAGTAGTTTTACATTTAGGCGAAGACAGGTTCGTAGCTAAGCCTTCACCCACTGGGGCAACAAAGGGAAGCAATTCACTAGAGTGATGAAAGAAAAAGAGGGTATTACTTTAAAAAGGTATGGAAAATTACTATTTATTTCTTATCCAAAGTCATTTGGATTCATTATGGGAATAAAAATGAAAAAAGAATTTAACATGTTCTATGTATAGAACTTGCGTAGCAAATCCGTGTTCCAAATCTGGGGTCTTCTGTTTCGTTCTTGAAGTTGTAGAGACGGTAAGCTCCATTTTACAAGACTTTGGAGATGGCATAGGGACCTTGTCATGGTGGTGCCAGCTTGTGGAGATTTTTCTAATCCAGTCAGAGGACAAGAGCACCTTCCTAGAAGGCATGCCCCCTTACTTGCTTATCATTATAACGCCTCAAGTCTTGTTGGTAAAGCATTGATCTTATGAGGGCTAGCTCTCTCTACTCTTCTAGTAGGTCTAAACTATCTTGGCATGCTCCTTCAGCTTCGACCTCATCGTATAGTTCCACTCGGGGGGAATTGTGACGTAGGTCACTCGGCAAAACACCTTCTGGCCCATGTAACATGAAGAAAGGGGTGCGCTTGGTGGAGCAATTAGGGGTCATTCGTATGCCCCATAGGACAGACGACAACTCTTCAACCCAGGCTCCTCCGGCATACTCTAGATCTTTCATCAATCGGGGCTTCAATCCTTGCAGTATCATCCCATTCCGCCGTTCCGCTTGTCCATTCGACTGCGGGTGAGCCACGGAGGCCAAATTGACCCGAGTGCCCTGGGAATAGCAGAATTCGAGGAACTCGTCCGAGTCAAAATTGGACCCATTGTCGGTGATAATATCATGCGGGATTCCAAATCTAAAGATAATCTGTCGAAAGAACCTGACGACAGTTGCTGGATCTAAATTTTTAATAGGCTTTGCTTTGACCCACTTGGTGAACTTATCCACCGCCACTAGCAGGTGAGTAAACCCACTTGACCTCGTCTGTTGGGGGCCGACCATGTCGATACCCCACACGGCGAATGGCCAAGTGAGCGGGATGGTCTTCAGTGCGGTTGCAGGCTTGTGCATCTGATTCTTATAGAACTGACACCCTACACATAGGTTAACCAAGGCTCTTGTTGCTTCGTTGGCTTGGGGACAATAAAACACCGCTAGGAATGCTTTGGCAACCAATGTCCGAGACGACGCATGATGGCCGCAAGTCCACGAGTGAATCTCATTCAGGATCTGTAGTCCTTTGTCTGGGGAGATGCATCTCTGAGAGCCTGCCATAGTGCTTTTCTTATAGAACTAATCTCCCATCACTTCAAAATACTTGCATCGCCGAACGGTTCGGCGAGCTGATACATCTCTGTCGTATCTATAATTTGATTGCTTCATGCCAATATTCTATAACTTTCATATACTTTTTGCAACATTTTATATTAATGTGGGGACTAACTTACTTACCCAGTGCCAAATGCCAGTTCCTGTTTTTGTGTGTTTTTTGTTTTGCAGAAATTCCATAACAAACGAAGTCCAAGAATGATAAAAATTGACAGATATTTTTTTTGGAATATATGTGAATTTTGGGAGTTGGAATCAGCGCAAGACGATGCCCGAGGGCCTCACCATGCAACAGGGCACGACCAGGGGGGTCGCGCCCTGATGGCTGGTGGCCAGCCCTTAGGTCGGTTGGGCCTCTCCTTCCGCCGCAAGAAAGATATTTTCATGATAAAAATCCCATTGAAATTCCAGACCGATCGGAGTTACGGATCTCCAGGTATTTAAGAAACAATGAAGGGGTCAGAAAACAGTCGCGGAAACATAAGAGAAACACACACACACACACACACAGAGAGAGAGAGAGAGAGAGAGATTCAACCTCGGAGGTGTTGCTACCCTCCGGGAGCCATGGAGGCCATGTACCAGAGGGGAAACCCTCCTCCTACCTAGGTAGGAGGCCAAGGAAGAATAAGAAGAAGGAGGGAGCTCTCTCCCCCTCTCTCCCGGTGGCGCCGGAGCACCGCCGAGGCAACAATCGTGACGGCGATCTACACCAACAACTTCGCCACCGTCACCACCAACTCTCTCCCCCTCTATGCAGAGGTGTAAAATCTCTCTTCCTTGCTATAGTCTCTACTTGAACATGGTGCTTAATGCTATATATTATTATCCAATGATGTGTGGCTATCCTATGTTGTTTTAGTAGATTTCTTTTATCCTGTAGGTTAATTGTGGTATGTTGTTAATGATATGAGTTGTATGTTCATATGGTGTTGTCCTAAGGTGCCTTCCGTTAGGCGCACACATGCAATATTAATGCTGGAGGGTTTGCAATACGTTCATGATTCGCTTATAGTGGGTGGACAGAGTGATAGAAACTTACACCCGAGTAAGGGGATTGTTTACGTATGGGAGTAAAGGGGACTTTATGTTTAATGCTATGGTTGGGTTTTACCTTAATGATCTTTAGTAGTTAGGGATGCTTGCTAGAGGTCTAATCATAAGTGCACATGATCAAAGTAGATAAAGTGTGTTAGCGTGTGCCTCTCCCTCATTGCATATGACAAGTATCTATCATGTTATATTCAATTGCCTATGGACAATCTTTCTCTTGCATTACACAAAAAGCATTCTACTAAACTATTTACTTTTATTGTTCTTTTATTAAAGCAGCACCTAACTTTTATTTCCATGTTCTTTATTATCTAGCAAAACTATCTTTACACCTACAAAGTACTTCTAGTTTTATTCCCGCAAAGTAGTTTCATACTTGTTCTGGGTAAAGTAAGCATTAGCATGCATAGATTTGTATCAGTGGTCAATAGAACTCGAGAGAGTATTAATTCTACCTTTAGATCCTTGTTGGGTTCAACACTCTCATTTATCTAAAAAGGCTACAAAAGATCCCCTACACCTGTGGGTTATCAAGACCTTTTTCCGGCGCCGTTGCCGGGGAGCAATCGCGTCGTGCTTGTTTGCATTATCACTAAGTAATTTTAATTTTGTGTTATAAGTTGTTTTATTTTTTGTTATTAATTTATTTATATCTTTATTTATGGATATGGAACACGAAACACCAAAAAAATTAGTGGTACTTGCTACTCATGGAGATGGGGAACCTCCTAGAACCCTTGATGCTAGTTATGTGGAAAACATTCATCACTACTTTGATAATCCTAAGAAATCCCCACTCAACTTGATAATGGGAGACATGTTGGATCAATGTGAGTACTTTAGGATTATCGCTTGTCTCAAAATGGGAAACACATATGGGATCAAATTAAAATGTTGCGTTGGTATGCTTGGGATTTGTGCGTGAGATGTGATTATACTTGTTGCTCTAAGATTAAGGGTCTACACCTTCCCTTTCAATGTGAATTTAATGACACTAAAACCTTAGCTTCTTATGCTAAATTTATATATGATTACTATGATGTGGAACAAATAGATATTTTTTTTGCTTTTAAGGGTGCTTATGAAATTGAATCGTTCTTTAAAAAGTATGATGACTATGATGATGTTGTTTATAGGTCTGAATTTTTTTCCATACTTCAATATTGCTATGATAATTGTGAATAAAATGTTGATATTATTGAATTTATTGAGAGGATGTCTGCTGCCTTGGAAGAGATTAATATTTTGTCAGAATCTATGGAAGAAGAAATTGCTGAAACTGTGAGCTCATTAGATGAAGAAGATGAGGAGGAGAGAGAAGAACAAATGGAGGAAGAGCAGATTAGCTACCCATGCCAACCTTCTAATGAGAGTAACTATTCAACTCATACATTGTTTAATTGCCCTTCATACATACCGAAGGATGAATGCTATGATGATTGCTATGATCCCTTGGATTCGTTTGAAATATCCCTTTTTGATGAATTTGATGCTTGCTATGCATGTGGCCATGATGCCAATATGAACATGCTTATGGAGATGAACTTGATATAGTTCCTTATGTTAAGCATGAAATTTTTGCTATTGCACCCACACATGATAGTCCTATTGCCCTTTTGAATTCTCCCAACTACACTATATCGGAGAAGTTTGCACTTATTAAGGATTATATTGATTTGTTGTGTCTTACTATCACACATGATGATTTTGATTAATATAATATGCATGTGCTTGTTGATCCTACTTGTAATTATTATGAGAAAGGAGCCAAATCTTCACCTCTCTATGTTTCCAATACGATAAAATTGCAAGA
Source organism: Hordeum marinum (assembly GCA_022496015.1). Lineage (NCBI taxonomy): Eukaryota > Viridiplantae > Streptophyta > Magnoliopsida > Poales > Poaceae > Hordeum > Hordeum marinum. Next base: position 289,021,977 of record CM039672.1, on the reverse strand, counting down.
AACTACTTATACTATGTATTGGCCTTTACTTTGTGTGAATGAATTGTTCTTTCATGACATGCCAATGCATATGAAGAGAGTTAGAATTCATTTTCACATGATATATATCACTTTCTGCTCACTAATTAATTACAAATCATTGTTAATTAAAATTGGCTTTGATATGCCTTGGGATCCGAGTGGATCAATTACTTGAGCACTATATGCCTGGCTTAATGGCTTTAAAGAAAGCACTGCCGGGAAGACAACCCAAAGTTTTAGAGAGTCATTTATTTCTGTTACGTTCTTTTAAAATAATTAAAAAGTAAAAAATAAAGTGGGGAACCTAAAACCTTTTCAAAAGGAAAAGTGAAAGTGAAAGTGAGAAAGACGAGCACCATTGAAGTGGGGGCTAGCCTTGAACTTTGTTCATGCCCATGGAAACATTGTGAATCTTGATTACACAAACTTTTCAACAATAATAATTATCCCCTTTTACAAATCCATTGTATTATAAAAATAATGTTCCAATAATTACCTTTAGGATGTTTAAATTGCTTGTTTGATATGTGTTGTGCAAAAGCAGAAACTTTGGTTGTAGTGTTTGATTTTTCATATTTTACTGGAATGCCAAAAGCTTCTGAAATTTTTACATAGTACTGTTATACAAATTCTCTATCAATTCCTAATTTTACATAATATTTTGGTTTAAATAAGTATGGTCTCCATCTGCATCTTTATAGATTGTCATGTTTTTCATAGATTGTTGTTATAGTTGCTTTGCGTGCTTATGTTTGAATTCTTGTTGAGCCTCATTGACTTGGGAGCCATAGAATTGTGATAGAATATAGTGGATGAAGTTATATTATAATTATGCAATTTTATGGCAGGAAATGATGGGATTTGATGATTATGTACTAACGTTTCTAATAAAAGTTTTGTCAAGTTCTGTGTGGATGAAGTGTTCGAAGATCGATGAGGTATTGATATGCAAATAATAAGGAGAGGCAAGAGCTCAAGCTTGGGAATGCCCAAGGCACCCCAAGTAATTATGCAAGGATACTCAAGCATCTAAGCTTGGGTATTCCTTGGAAGGCATCCCATCTTTCTTCTTCAATAATTATATGTATGTCTCGGTTTTTGTTTTGTTCACATGATATGCGTAAATTCTTGGAGTGTCGTGTGCCTTTTATTTTCCTTTTGGCAATGCACCATGCTGGTTTGGGAAAGTCCATGGTTGATGATAGAATGTTTTTTGCACTTCAGTTATAGCTTTTTAGTATGGATTTATAGAATGCTTCATGTGCTTCACTTATATTATTTGAAGTTAGATGTGTGTTTCTCTACATATAGAAAACCGTTAGTTGTAGAATGCTCTTTTGCTTCACTTATATTTATTAGAGAGTGGCCAGGTCTTTTGTAGAAAGAATTAAACTCTCATGCTTCACTTATACCTATTTAGAGACTCAACGGGAATTGGTCATTTACATGGTTAGTCATAAAATCCTACGTAAAACCTGTAGATCAATGAATATGATATGTTTGATTCCCTGCAATAGTTTGGTGATTTTAAGATAGTAATATGTTGGTTAACTAGTAGATGATTGTGGATTAGTAAGAATATTAATGTTAAGGTTTGTGATTCCAGAAGCATGCACGTATAGTCTCTAGTATGCGATGAAGATTGGAGCATAATTTATCCTTGATTGAAATCATTTGTGCTATTGAATCGGAGGCGCGCGATGTTAACTCTTCCAAACCTCCTCCCTAGGAGCATGTGAGTAGTACTTTGATTTGTGATAAAACTAATAAAAATTTGCAATTAGTATGTGAGTTATTTATGACTAACGTGAAATCATGGACATACGCAATCTCACCTCCTCATATTTTGCTAGCCTCTTCGGTATCATGCATTCCTCATTCTCACCTTGAGGATCGGTGCAACTTTCGTCGGTACATCTAAACCCCGTGACATGATATGCTTTGCTACACATAAGCCTCATTATATCCTCCTCAAAACAGCCACCACACCTACCTATCATGGCATTTCCATAGCCAGTTCGAGATATGTTGCCATGCAACTTCCACCGTCACTTCAAATGACTTGTACTTCCATTGACATATTGATTTGCATGATCGTAAGATAGCTAGAATTATATTTACATGGCTTGTCCATTTTTTATATCTTTTGATACGCTAGATCATTGCGAATCCTGGTACACTGCCAGAGGCATTCATATAGAGTCATATCAGCTTTTCATATCGAGTTGTAAGTAAATAAAAGTGTGATGATCATCATTATTAGAGCATTGTCCCGATGAGGAAAGGATGATGGAGACTATGATTGCCCCACCAGTCGGGATGAGACTCCACACAAAAATGAAAAATGGGGGAGGCCAAATGAGCCCACAAAAAATAAAAATAAAAAATGGGGGAGGCGAAAAAAGGAAAAAAGGCCCACCATGAAAAAATAATAAAAATAAAATGGAAAAAATAAATTAGAGGAAAAGAGAGAAGGGAGTTTGATACTATCCTTTACCACACTTGTGCCTCAAAGTGGCACCATGATCTTCATATAGAGAGTCTCTTGTTTTGTCACTTCCATATGCTAGTGGTAATTTTTCATTATAGGACTTGGCGTGTATATTCCGATCATGGCCATCCTCAAATGCCCGAGGTCTTCATGAACAAGCAAGTTGGATGCACACCCACTTAGCTTCAGCCTAGCTTTCATACACTTATATCTCTAGTGCATGGGTTGCATGGCAATAACTACTCCTCCATTGATATCTATTGATGGGAATCTCCATAGCCCGTTGATACACCGAGTTTACGTGAGACTTTCTACTTCACTGTCAACCCTTTTGATATCTACCACCATATTTTATTCCACCCTTATTCTATGACCAAGGTTCACGCTCATGTATTGCGTGAAGAATAAAAATTTGATGCACATTGAAAAAGTAGGATCCAATTGCTTGCTTTGACACCGAGGTACTCATGATTTATACTTTATACTAGGAAGACCTAGCATGACAAGCTATATGATTTCGTAGGGATAGCATTCTTTGGCATTGCTATTTTTAAAAGATGTGATTGTTTGCTAGTACAAATGAGTATGGAAGTCATTTTGTCAGAATATTTCCTTGAATCACTTGTATCTTAATATTCATGCCATGATTAGACATTTGTTCAGGATTATGTTAGGTAGCATTCCACATCAAAAATTAGCATTTTATCATTTACCTACTCAAGGACGAGCATGAATTAAGCTTGGGGATGCTGATATGTCTTCATCGTATCAATAATTTTTGATTGCTTCATGCCAACATTCTACAATTTTCATATACTATTGGCAACATTTTATATTATTTTGGGGACTAACTTTCTTACCCAGTGCCCAGTGCCAGTTCCTATTTTTTGTGTGTTTTTTGTTTCACATAAATTTCATATCATACAAAGTCCAAATGTGATAAAAATTTATGGAGATTTTTTTGGAATATATGTGAATTATGGGATTGGAATCAACGCAAAGACGATGCCCAAGGGCCCCACCACGCAACAGGGCACGATTAGGGGGTGCACCCTGATGTCTGGTGGCTAGTCGATAGGTCGGTTGGGGCTCTCCTTCCACCGCAACAAAGATATTTTTGCGATAAAAATCCCCTCAAAATTTCAGCCCGATCGGAGTTACGGATCTCCTGATATTTAAGAAACGGCGAAGGGGTCAGAAAACAGTGGCGAAAACATAAGAGAAATAGAGAGGGAGATCCAATCTCGGAGGGGCTGCTGCCCTTCGGGAGCCATGGTGGCCATGGACCAGAAGGGAAACCCTCCTCCCACATAAGGAGGAGGCCAAGGAAGAATAATAAGGAGTGGGGCTTTCTCGCCCTCTCTCTCCCGATGCCGCCGGAGCACCGCTGGGGCAACAACCGTGACGGCGATCTACATCAACAACTTCATCGTCGTCACCACCAACTCTCTCCCGGTCTATGCTTGTTCTAGGTAAGGTAAGCGTTAGCGTGCATAGAGTTGTATTGGTGGTCGATAGAACTCGAGAGAGTATTAATTCTACCTTTAGCTCCTCATTGGGTTCGACACTTTTACTTATCAAAAAAGTTTGCAAACGATCCCCTACACTTTTGCGTTATCAAGACCTTCCTCTTGATCTTGAGGGACCTCTTGCCGTAGCAAGTATGCCAAGTATGGTTGGGTACACTCGGGAGTGATCACCAACACATCATGAATTAGGTCAACCATCACTGGGATGTCAACTTCAATCGGATTTGATGGGCCGACTGCTTGTGGGGGATCCTCTATGAAAGGATCTTCTTTGATTGAAGGGGCACGCAGATGTTCAAGGAACATGTCCTTTGGAATGGCTCTCCGAGTGGATCCGATCTTGGCCAAGTCATCTATTGCTTGATTCTTTGCCCGAGGTATGTGGTGCAACTCTAAGGCTTCGAAGCACTTTTCCAGCATCCTAACAGCGTTCCAGTATCCAATCATGGCCGGGCTCCGAATGTCTCGTTCTTTAATTACTTGGTTGACAATGAGATCCGAATCACCGTAGACCATCAAATGGTGAATGCTGAGTGGGATGGGCATACACATCTCATACAGGACGGCTTCATATTCGGCCTCATTGTTAGAGGAATCAAAGTGGATCTGGAGCATATAGCTCTGCTAGTCTCCCTTGGGGGAAACAAGAAGCACTCCAGCCCCTGAGCCATGGAGCATCTCGAATCTGTCGAAGAACATAGTCCAATGCTCAGGGATGCTTGGGTACAACTATTCTTGTTCTATCCACTCGTCTAAGAAATGATTCGTGCTTGGGACTTGATTGCCTTCTTGGCTTCGAACTTGATTTCCATCGGGAGAAGTTCGATTGCCCATTTTGCCACTCGGCCAGTGGCATCTCTATTATGCAGGATTTCTGACAAAGGAGCATCGCTGATAACTTTGACCGAGTGCTCTTGGAAGTAATGAACCACTTTTTTTACGACCATGTAAATACCGTAGACCAGCTTTTGATAGTGTGGGTACCTTTGCTTGGAGGGGGTCAAGACTTCTGAGACGTAGTTGATGGGTCTTTGAAGTTTAAACACCTTCCCTGGCTCCTCGCCTTCCACAGTCAGGTCGGTGCTAACAAGTTGGTTGGTAGTCGGGATGTACAGAACCTGAGGCTCCTGGATGCGTGGAGAAGCTAACACCGACTGGGTGGAGAGCAAGACCTTGAGTTCTTTGAATGCTGCTTGCGCTTCGGGTGTCCACTCGAACTTATCAGATTTCTGTTGGAAATATGCCCTAGAGGCAATAATAAAATGGTTATTATTGTATTTCCTTGTTCATGATAATTGTCTATTGTTCATGCTATAATTGTGTTAACCGGAAACCATAATACATGTGTGAATACATAGACCACAACATGTCCCTAGTGAGCCTCTAGTTGACTAGCTCGTTGATCAATAGATGGTCACGGTTTCATGGCCATGGACATTGGATGTCATTGATAACGGGATCACATCATTAGGAGAATGATGTGATGGACAAGACCCAATTCTAAGCATAGCACAAGATCGTGTAGTTCGTTTGCTAAAGCTTTTCAATGTCAAGTATCGTTTCCTTAGACCATGAGATTGTGCAACTCCCGGATACCGTAGGAATGCTTTGGGTGTGCCAAACGTCACAACGTAACTGGGTGGCTATAAAGGTGCACTACGGGTATCTCCGAAAGTATCTGTTGGGTTGGCATGAATCGAGACTGGGATTTGTCACTCCGTGTGACGGAGAGGTATCTCTGGGCCCACTCGGTAAGACATCATCATTATGAGCTCAATGTGACTAAGGAGTTAGTCACGGGATGATGTATTACGGAACGAGTAAAGAGACTTGCCGGTAACGAGATTGAACAAGGTATGGGGATACCGACGATCGAATCTCGGGCAAGTATCATACCGATAGACAAAGGGAATTGTATACGGGATTGATTGAATCCTTGACATCGTGGTTCATCCGATGAGATCATCGTGGAGTACGTGGGAGCCAACATGGGTATCCAGATCCCGCTGTTGGTTATTGACCGGAGAGGTGTCTCGGTCATGTCTACGTGTCTCCCGAACCCGTAGGGTCTACACACTTAAGGTTCGATGACGCTAGGGTTATAGGGAAAAGGTATACGTGATTACCGAAGGTTGTTCGGAGTCCCGGATGAGATCCCGAACGTCACGAGGAGCTCCGGAATGGTCCGGAGGTAAAGATTGATATATAGGAAGTCCAGTTTTGGTCACCGGAAAGTTTTCGGGCTCATCGGTAGTGTACCGGGAGTGCCGGGAGGGTGCCGGATAACCCCCGGGAGGGGTGTGACGACGAAAGGACCACATGGGCTGTTAGATAAAGTGTGCCAGCCCTTATTGGGCTGGGCAAGACTTTTGCTAAAGGCCCATGCGGCTGGAGATAAGGAGATAAGGCAAAAAGGATTTAAAAGGAGGAGATCCACCTCCCTTGTGGGAGGTGGACTCTCCCTTTAATTCGGCCGGCCATCTCCTCTTTGGAGTAGAGGCCAAGCCAGCCCTCCACGTCCCTCCTCCTATATATACTTGAGGTTTTGGATGTTTTGAGACAAGATTTGATCTCTCTCTCTCACGGCGAAGCCCTACCTCTCTTCTTCCTCCTCCGCAGCGCTTAGGCGAAGCCCTGTCGGAATACCTTGCTACTCCACCACCACCACGCCGTCGTGCTGCTGTTGGAGCCCTTCCCCAACCTCTCCTTCCTCCTTGCTGGATCAAGGTGTTGGAGACGTCACCGGGCTGCACGTGTGTTGAACGCGGAGGTGCCGTCCGTTCGGCACTTGATCGGATCTACCGCGATCTGAATCGCTGCGAGTACGACTCCATCAACCGCGTTCTTGTAACGCTTCCGCTTAGCGATCTTCAAAGGTATGAAGATCCAATCTCTCCCTTGCTCGTTGCTGGTTTCTCCATAGATGGATCTTGGTGAACGCGTAGGAAATTTTTGATTTACTACTACGTCTCCCAACAGTGGCATCATGAGCTAGGTCTATGCGTAGAATCTATGCACGAGTAGAACACAAAGCAGTTGTGGGCGTCGAGTTTGTTAATTTGCTTGCCGCTACTAGTCTTATCTTGATTCGGCGGTATTGTGGGATGAAGCGGCCCGGACCAACTTTACACGTACGCTTACGTGAGACCGGTTCCACCGCCTGACATGCACTAGATGCATAAGGTGGCTAGCGGGTGTCTGTCTCTCCTACCTTAGTCGGATCGGATTCGATGAAAAGGGTCCTTATGAAGGGTAAATAGCAATTGGCAAATCACGTTGTGGTGTTGACGTAGGTAAGAAACGTTCTTGCTAGTAACCTATAGCAGCCACGTAAAAACTTGCAACTACAAATTAGAGGACGTCTAACTTGTTTTTGCAGCATGTGCCTTGTGATGTGATATGGCCAAAGGATGTGATGTGATGCATTGTGATGTATGAATTGATCATGTTCTTGTAATAGGATTCACGACTTGCATGTCGATGATTATGACAACCGGCAGGAGCCATAGGAGTTGTCTTATTTATTGTATGACCTGCGTGTCAATCATAAACGCCATGTAATTACTTTACTTTATTGCTAAGCGTTAGCCATAGTAGTAGAAGTAATAGTTGGCGAGACAACTTCATGAAGACACAATGATGGAGATCATGATGATGGAGATCATGGTGTCGTGCCGGTGACAGTGATGATCATGGTGCCCCGAAGATGGAGATCATAGGAGCAAAATGATATTGGCCATATCATGTCACTATATTGATTGCATGTGATGTTTATCATGTTTACATCTTATTTGCATAGAACGACGGTAGTAAATAAGATGATCTCTCAATAAAATTTCAAGAAAGGTGTTCACCCTAACTGTGCACCGTTGCTAAGGATCGTCGTTCCGAAGCACCACATGATGATCGGGTGTGATAGGTTCTAACGTTCGCATACAACGGGTGTAAGCCAGATTTACACATGCGAAACACTTAGGTTGACTTGACGAGCCTAGCATGTACAGACATGGCCTCGGAACACGGAAGACCGAAAGGTCGAACATGAGTCGTATAGAAGATACGATCAACATAGAGATGTTCACCATGGATGACTAGTCCGTCTCACGTGATGATCGGACACGGGCTAGTTGACATGGATCATGTATCACTTGGAAGACTAGAGAGATGTCTATCTAAGTGGGAGTTCATTAATAATTTGATTAAATGAACTTAATTATCATGAACTTAGTCTAAAAATGTCCTTGCAAATTATGTCGTAGATAGCTCGCGCTGTAGCTCCCCAGTTTTATTGATACAATCCTAGAGAAAAGTAAGTTGAAAGTTGATGGTAGCAATAATGCGGACTGGGTCCGTGATCTGAGGATTGTCCTCATTGCTGCACAGAAAGCTTATGTTTTTGATGTACCGCTAACTGCATCACTCCCTCAAGCGTTGTCTGTAGATGTTGTGAACATATGACAGGCACTTTTTGATGACTACGTGATAGTTCAGTGCGTCATGCATTACGGCTTAGAATTGAGGCTTCAAAATGTTTTGAACGTCACAGAACATATGAGATGTTCTAGGAGCTGAGATTGTGATCTCAAGCTCGTGCCTATGTTGAGAGGTATGAGACCTCCAACAAGATTCTTTGCCTGCAAGATAAAGGAGAATAGCTTAATCGGTGAGCGTGTTCTCAGATTGTCTGGGTGCTACAATCACTTGAATCAAGTGGGAGTTAATCTTCCAGATGAGATAGTGATTAATGCAGTTCTCCAAGTCACTGCCACCAAGCTACTAGAGCTTCGTGATGAACTATAACATGCCAGGGATGGATAAGATGATCCCTGAGTTGTTCGTGATGTTTGACACCACGAAGGTAGAAATCAATAAGGAGCATCAAGTGTTGATGGTTAAGTGAAAACCACTAGTTTCAAAAGGGGCAAGGGCAAGAAGGGAAAAACTTCAGGAATGGCAAGCCAGTTGTTGCTCTAGTGAAGAAACCCAAGGTTGAGCCCGAACCCGAGACTAAGTGCTTCTGTTATGAGGAGAATGTTCGCTGAAGCGGAAAAACCCTAGATGATTGGTAGATAAGAAGGCTGGTAATGTCAATGGAAGTATATTTGATATACGTGTTAGTGATGTGTACCTTGCTGGTACTCCTAGTAGCACCTGGGTATTAGATACCGGTTCGGTTGCTAAGTGTTAGCAACTCGAAATAAAAGCTACGGAGTAAATGGAGACTAGCTAGGTGAAAGGTGACGATGTGTGTTGGAAGTATTTCCAAGATTGATGTGATCACCATCGCACGCTCTCTCTACCTTCAGGATTTGTGATAAACCTAAATAAATGTTATTTGGTGTTTGCGTTGAGCATAAACGTGATTAGATCATGATTAGTGCGATACGGTTATTCATATAAGTTAGAGAATAATGGTTATTCTGTTTACATGGATAATGCCTTCAATGGTCATGCACCCACTCGAAATGGTTTATCGAATCATGATCGTAGTAGTACACATATTCATAACATTGGTACCAAAAGATACAAAGTTAATAATGATAGTACCACATGCTTGTGGCACTGCCACGTAATGTCATATTGGTATAAATCGCATGAAGAAACTCCATGATGATGGATGTTTTTTGACTCACTCGATTTCGAATCGGTTGAGACATGCGAGCCATGCCTCTTGGGCAAGATGACTGAGACCCCCGTCATCCAATATGATGGAGCGGGCAAGTGGCTTATTGGAATTAATACATGTTGATGTATGTGGTCCAATGAGTGTTGAAACACACAGTGGATATCGTTGTTTTTCTTTACCTTCACTGATGATTTGAGTAAATATGGGGATATTTACTTAATGAAACACGAATCTGAAATGTTTGAAAGGTTCAAGGAGTTTCAGAGTGAAGTTAAAGATCATCGTGACAAGAAGATAAATGTCTATGATATGATCATGGAGGTGAATATCTAAGTTACGAGTTTGGTATGCAATTTTAAACAATGTGGAAATTGTTTCACAGCTCACGCCTCCTGGAACACCATAGTGTGATGGTGTGTTCGAACGTCGTAGTCGTGCTCTATTGGATATAGTGAGTACTATGATGTCTCTTATCGTTTTACCACTATCGTTATGGGGTTATGCATTAAAGACAAATCCATTCACTTTAACAGGGCACCATCTAAGTCTGTTGAGATGACACCGTGAGAATTATGGTTTGACAGAAGCCTAAGCTGTCATTTCTTAATGTTTGGGGCTGCGACGCTTATGTGAAAATGGGTTTTTCACCTAGCGAGCTCGAACTCAAAGCAGACAAATGCATCTTCATAGAATACCCTAATGAGACATTGGGTATACCTTCTATCTCAGATCCAAGCGCAAAAGGTGTTTGTTGCTAAGAACGGGTCCTTTTTGAGAAAGAGTTTCTCTCGAAAGAATTGAGTGGGAGGAAGATAGAACTTGATAAGGTTGTTGAACCTTTGTTTCAACCAGAGAATAGCGCAACACAGAAAGATGTTTCTGTAGAGCCTACTTAGTTGAAAAGGAAGTTAATGATGATGATCATGAAGCTTCGGATCAAGTCACTATCGAACCTCGTAGGTCGACAAGGACGCGTACTGCTCCTGAGTAGTACGACAACCCTGTCTTGGAAATCATGTTGTTGGACAACGATGAACCTACGAACTATGGAGAAGCGATGGTGGGCCCGGATTCCAACAAATGGCTAGGAGCCATGAAATCTGAGAAAGGATCCATGTATGAAAACCAAGTATGGACTTTGGTAGACTTGCCTGTTGAATGGCGGGTCATTGAGTACAAATGGACCTTTGAGATAAACATAGACGCTAATGGTGAAATGTCACCGTTTATAAAGCTCGACTTGTCGCAAAGAAGTTTCCGCCAAGTTCAAGGAGTTGACTGCAATGAGATTGTCTCATATGTAGCGATGCTAAAAGTCTATTAAAATTTTGTTAGCAGTTGCTGCATTTTTCGATTATGAAATCTGGCAGATGGATGACAAAACAAGGTTTCCGTAATGGTTTCTGTGAGGAAGAGTTGTATGTGATACAACCAGAAGGTTTTGTCAATCCTAAGGATGCTAATAATATGCAAACTCCAGCGATCCTTCTATGGACTGGAGCAAGCATCTCGGAGTTGGAATATATGCTTTGATGAGGTGATCAAAGTGTTTAAGTTTATACAAAGTTTATGAGAAACTTGTATTTGCAAGAAAGTGAGTGGGAGCACTATGGAATTTCTTATAAGAATATGTAGTTGACATATTATTGATCGGAAATGATGTAGAATTTCTGGAAGAGCATGAAGGGTTGTTTGAAAAGTTTTGTTTTTCAAAGGAAGACCCAGATAAAGCTACTATTTTATTGAGCATCAAGATCTATAGGGATAGATCTATTCGCTTGATAAGTTTTTTCGACGAAGACATACCTTGACAAGTTTTTGAAGGAGTTCAAAATAGATGGGTCAAAGAAGGAGTTCTTGACTGTATTGTAAGGTGTGAAATTGAGTAAGACTCAATACCCGACCACGGCAGAAGATAAAGAAGAGATGAGTGTCATCTCCTATGCTTTAGCCATAGGCTCTATATAGTATGCCATGCTGTGTACCGCACCTGTGTGTGCCTTGCCATGAGTCTGTCAAGGGGTACAAGAGTAATCCAAGAGTGGATCACTAGACAGCGGTCAAAGTTAGCCTTAGTAACTTGAGAACTAAGGAAATATTTCTCGATTATGGAGGTGATAAAGAGTTCATCGTAAAGTGTTACGATGATGCAAGCTTTAAAACCAATCCGGATGACTCTTAGTAGAAATCCAGCTACGTATAGTGGAGCAGCCATTTGGAATAGCTCCAAGTGGAGCATGGGAGTAGTATCTACAAATATGACATGGAAAGTTTGTAAGGTACACACGGATCTGAATGTCGCAGACCCGTTGACTAAAACCTCTTTCACGAGCAGGACATGAACAAACCCCAGAACTTATTGGGTGTTAATCACATGATGATATGATCACATGGTGATGTAAGTGTTAATCACATGGTGATGTGAACTAGATTATTGACTCTAGTGCAAGTGGGAGACTGTTGGAAATATGCCCTAGAGGCAATAATAAAATGGTTATTATTGTATTTCCTTGTTCATGATAATTGTCTATTGTTCATGCTATAATTGTGTTAACCGGAAACCATAATACATGTGTGAATACATAGACCACAACATGTCCCTAGTGAGCCTCTAGTTGACTAGCTCGTTGATCAATAGATGGTCACGGTTTCATGGCCATGGACATTGGATGTCATTGATAACGGGATCACATCATTAGGAGAATGATGTGATGGACAAGACCCAATTCTAAGCATAGCACAAGATCGTGTAGTTCGTTTGCTAAAGCTTTTCAATGTCAAGTATCGTTTCCTTAGACCATGAGATTGTGCAACTCCCGGATACCGTAGGAATGCTTTGGGTGTGCCAAACGTCACAACGTAACTGGGTGGCTATAAAGGTGCACTACGGGTATCTCCGAAAGTATCTGTTGGGTTGGCATGAATCGAGACTGGGATTTGTCACTCCGTGTGACGGAGAGGTATCTCTGGGCCCACTCGGTAAGACATCATCATTATGAGCTCAATGTGACTAAGGAGTTAGTCACGGGATGATGTATTACGGAACGAGTAAAGAGACTTGCCGGTAACGAGATTGAACAAGGTATGGGGATACCGACGATCGAATCTCGGGCAAGTATCATACCGATAGACAAAGGGAATTGTATACGGGATTGATTGAATCCTTGACATCGTGGTTCATCCGATGAGATCATCGTGGAGTACGTGGGAGCCAACATGGGTATCCAGATCCCGCTGTTGGTTATTGACCGGAGAGGTGTCTCGGTCATGTCTACGTGTCTCCCGAACCCGTAGGGTCTACACACTTAAGGTTCGATGACGCTAGGGTTATAGGGAAAAGGTATACGTGATTACCGAAGGTTGTTCGGAGTCCCGGATGAGATCCCGGACGTCACGAGGAGCTCCGGAATGGTCCGGAGGTAAAGATTGATATATAGGAAGTCCAGTTTTGGTCACCGGAAAGTTTTCGGGCTCATCGGTAGTGTACCGGGAGTGCCGGGAGGGTGCCGGATAACCCCCGGGAGGGGTGTGACGACCAAAGGACCACATGGGCTGTTAGATAAAGTGTGCCAGCCCTTATTGGGCTGGGCAAGACTTTTGCTAAAGGCCCATGCGGCTGGAGATAAGGAGATAAGGCAAAAAGGATTTAAAAGGAGGAGATCCACCTCCCTTGTGGGAGGTGGACTCTCCCTTTAATTCGGCCGGCCATCTCCTCTTTGGAGTAGAGGCCAAGCCAGCCCTCCACGTCCCTCCTCCTATATATACTTGAGGTTTTGGATGTTTTGAGACAAGATTTGATCTCTCTCTCTCACGGCGAAGCCCTACCTCTCTTCTTCCTCCTCCGCAGCGCTTAGGCGAAGCCCTGTCGGAATACCTTGCTACTCCACCACCACCACGCCGTCGTGCTGCTGTTGGAGCCCTTCCCCAACCTCTCCTTCCTCCTTGCTGGATCAAGGTGTTGGAGACGTCACCGGGCTGCACGTGTGTTGAACGCGGAGGTGCCGTCCGTTCGGCACTTGATCGGATCTACCGCGATCTGAATCGCTGCGAGTACGACTCCATCAACCGCGTTCTTGTAACGCTTCCGCTTAGCGATCTTCAAAGGTATGAAGATCCAATCTCTCCCTTGCTCGTTGCTGGTTTCTCCATAGATGGATCTTGGTGAACGCGTAGGAAATTTTTGATTTACTACTACGTCTCCCAACAATTTCTTCATTAGTCAGTAGAGAGACAGTGCCTTCTCCCCGAGTCTGGAGATGAATCGGCTCAGGGCCGCAAGGAAACCTGTGAGCCTTTGTACGTCATGTAGACGCTCTGATTGTTTCATTCGGACTACAGCGCCTATCTTATTGGGGTTGGCATCGATCCCACGTTCGGAAACAAGGAAACCGACTAACTTACCCGCTGGTACTCCAATGCACTTGGCTAGATTGAGCATTATTCCAAAGATGGCGGAGGTTCGCGAAGGTTTCGGCGAGGTTAGTTAGGAGGTCGGAACCTTTTGTAGACTTAACCATGATGTCATCCGTGTATGCTTTTATGTTCCGACTGATATGCTTTTGTAAGCACTTCTAAATCATTCGTTGGAAAGTAGCATAGCATTTTTGACACCGAAATGCATAGTGACGTAGTAGAAACACCCGAATGGGGTGATGAAGGCTGTTTTTATTTCATCCGGTCCATACATTCGGATCTGGTGGTACTCAGAGTACGCATCCAAGAACGACAAGCATTCACATCTGGCCGCGGAATCTACTATGTGGTCTATTAAGGGTAGGGGGAATGGTCGTTCAGACAAGCCCGATTGATATGCTTGAAGTCAATACACATGCAGAGCGAGTTGTTCTTATTGGGCACCATGACGACGTTCGCAAGCCACTCGAAGTGTTATACCTCGCGAATGAACTCGGCGGCTAGGAGCCGAGCAATCTCCTCACTGATTGCCTTGCGCTTCTCTACGGAGGACTGGCACAAGAGCTCTTTGACTGGCTTGACTTTGGGATCGGCTCGGAGATGGTGCTCAGCCAGCTCCCTGGGAATCCCCGGCATGTTAGACGGCTTCCATGCAAAGATGTCTAAGTTATCATGGAGGAACCGGATGAGCTCGACTTCCTATTTGTCGTCGAGTGACATTGATATGTTCATCGCGGCTGCACTCGGATCGTTCGCGTGAACGTGAACCTGCTTGGTTTCACTGGCCAACTGAAAAGCTGATTCAGTAGTTGGTCGCTTTGACTTGAGCAAGTCTGCAGCATCCATCGTCTTCTTGTACCCACCGAGTTCGACGGCAAGCACTTGATCGTTGATGATTTTGGAGCCCTGCTAGAGGCACTCCTTGACGACCTGACGATCGCCGGTAACTATGATCATGCCCTTTGGCCCTGGCATCTTCAGTTTAAGATACACACAACATGGACTGGTGATACATCTCGAATGTATTTAAAAAAATTATTGTTCCATGCTGGCATATTATCATTCTAGGATACTTTTGGGGTATTTATTTACCAAATTATAATATTTTTGAGCACTAACCTATTGACACAGTGCCTAGTGCCAGTTCATGTTTTCGACGTGTTTTTGCCTTTTGAGAGTAACCATACAAAACATAGTCCAATTTCCATGAATTTTTCGTGATTTTTCTGGACCAATACAAGAACTAGAAGCTTCGGAGGAGGGACATGAGGTGCACCAGGGGCCCACCACATATCCAGCGCCGCCTGGGGGTGCGGCTAGATGTATGGTGCCCCCCGGGAGCATCTCCCGACGTTGTTCTCTAGCTGATAAATTCACATATACCCTAGAAACACCAGAAGCGCTCCCGAAACACTTTTACCACCGCCGCAAGTCTATGTTTTGATGGGAGGCCATCTACACCTTTGTTCCGGCACCCTGCTAGAGGGGTGATCGATCACGGAGGGCCTCTTCATCAACCTTGCTGCCCTCACCATCATGTGTGAGTAGTTCACCACATACCTACGGGTCTGTAGGTAGTACCTAGATGGCAATCTCTTTCTCTCTCGATCTTCAATACAATGTTCATCACATATTTTCCTTGATCTATCTGATGTAATCCCTTTGTATGGTGTGTTTGTTGGGATCCGCTGAATTGTGAGTTTGTGCTCATATTATTCCTGAAAAGTACTTGAGTCAAACCTGATTACTATGATTCTTATTTGCATGGTCATCATATCTTCGTAATGCTCTTCGATCTATTGAGATAGTTTGGCCACCTAGATTGATATTTCTTCAGTGGGAGTGGTGCGTTGTAGTAGGTTCGACCTGACTATTTTCTATATCCCAGTGACAGAAGGGGACAACTTGGGTCTTTGTGTTGTTGCTACTAAGGATAAAATGATGGAGTTTATGCACATTAGTTGAGGTTACTTTGTCTACATCATGTCATCGTTCTCCAAGCATTACTCTGTTTGCCATGAACTTAATACATAGTGAGTCAAGCATAGAAGCGCTCTTGAAGTAGAGTAATAGTAGTAGGTGGAGGTAGGATTTGGCCTATTTTCTTATGGACGTGATGCCTATATACACATGATCATTGCCATGAACATCACATAATTATTCGCTTTTCTATCAATTGCCCAACAGTAATTTGTTTACCCATTGTATCCTTTGCTTATGAGAGATGCCACTAGAGAACTCTATGGCCCTCGGGTGTATTCACTTTGTGCTGAGATTACCCGTTCCTCTTCACGGAAAACACAACACAGATCACGAGTATCAGGAAGGATTTCTGGTGCCGTTGACGGGGAATACTATCACCAACTATCAAGTAACTTCGCACACAATTTCATTCACGTGTTCTTCTTGTTATTTGCTATTATATTTAGTTCGTTTCATGAAAATACAAAATAAATATTTAGCTTTGCTTGTTACTAGTTCTTGCTTGAAGTCATGGCTAGTTCTTCTTTTGTGCATGTCACTCCCAATAATAATGTTATCAATTTTACACAAAGGGGAGGAGAAAATTTGAAGGATGCATGTTATAGGATTTTCCATGCCCAAAATAAATCAACTAATAAGCTATCCACCACCAATTTGCTTCATAATTTCTATGTTGGTCTGAAACTTGGTATAGGTTTGTCCTTGACACCATCACCGGTGGGAATTTCTTAATGTGTCATACTTTGGATGCTTATAACACAATTGAAAATCTTGTTGGAACACCACCCCTTATCATTAATGAAACCAATTTGACATTAGAACATGGTATGCAAAGTCTTGATGCTATTGAAAAGAAAATGATCACTAGTGAGCCTATTTATGAGTTGGATATAAAACTTCATAATCATATCAATCAATTTCGGTCACGAGTAGGAATAACTTTGAAAACTTTAAAGGAAAAAGATGCTACTATTGATAAGAGGGTAGAACAAGGCTTGAGTAGAATTGATAAAATGGAGGAGGTTATTCACAAAGTGAGCTCCACTGTCACACCATCCAAAACAGGGATAGTACCTTACAAGACAAAAAATCCCAAGTTCATATTTATTCCTAAGAGCATTAGTACACCTCCTTCTAACAGAAATGAAGATCTCAAAATGATTAGTGTTCGCCCCAACTTTTTGAACATGATAAAGGAAAATATGGTCAAGCCTCCCATTGGTCCTATTAATCGTAGGTGTGTTATCAAGGAGCTGAATGTCAAAGATGACAACACTTGAAACTATGCATTATGTCTACCTTGGGGCATAAAACAATAGTGCTTGTTGCGAGGCAACCCAATATGTATCATTATTTTTGTTTTTACTTCATGTTTTTGTGTGATAACATGATTTTTGCCTCTGCAATGATTTTTTTATGTTTTAATTAGTGTTTGTGCCAAGTAAAGCCTTTGGGATGACTCACAAGATGAGTAGAAACGATGCTGAATCTGAAACAAAAACTTTGACTCCAGTGCAGGAATTTACATTTTTATTGGAGCTTGATAATGATCTGAAATGTTAACACAATATTTATATACAAATTCTTTACGTTTTCCTAATTTTTCAGAATTTTTAGAGTTACAAAAGTATGGGTTCTTTACAAATTTCTACAGACTGTTCTGTTTTAAACAGATTCTGTTTTGCTTGCATAGTTTGCTTGTTTTGATTGTGCCATGGATTATATCGGGGGGTGTAAGTCATGCAAAAGTTAGAATATAGTACCTATTACTCAAAAATAAATTTGAATCAATTTACCACAGTATCTCAAGTATGCAATATGTTTCTTATAATAACGGATCTCACGAAGTTTTGTTGAGTTCTCGGTGATTTAAGTTTTCCAATTTTGGGTGTGATCACGATGGACTACGGAATAAGGAGTACCAAGAGCCCAAACTTTGGGATGCCCAAGACACCCCAAGTATAATTCTAAGGAGACTCAAGCATCTAAGCTTGGGGATGCCCCGGAAGGCATCCCCTCTTTCGTCTCAATCCATCGGTATGTCACTTGGAGCTATATTTTTCTTCATCACATGATATTTGTTTTGCTTGGAGCATCATTTGCTTTTGTTTGCTTTCACTTTCAGTTTGTGACAATAATCATTTTCTATACACCCCTATTTGAGATATACACACCTTCATGATAATTTGCTAGAATACTCTATGTGCTTCACTTATATCTTTTTAGCTAGGCAGTTGCTCTAGTACTTCACTTATATCTTTTTGAGCATGGTGGCGTGTAGATTTTATAGAAATAATATGCTCTTGTTCCTTACTTATATTTGTTTGAGAGCTGAATTAATATATATGGTAATTTTCATGGGACATAATACTAGTAGAAGAATATTAAGTATTCAATGAATGATAATCAAAACCATCGTGTAGCACATATAGAGAAGTTGTGGGTTAATGACATTGATATGGTAATGTGAAAAAGGTGTGAGTCCAAAGTTGTTGATTTGTAGTAGTGTCGATATTAAGAGGTGTTAATTTTTTATTCATCTAAAAATTAAAGAGGCATTGTGATGATGTGTGAGCACTTATATTCCTCGTTACTAGTGTTGTTCCGAGTCGGGGGCGAGCGATGGTTAACTCCTACCAACCTCCTTCCTCGGGGAATGCAAGGAGTACTTTTATTTGTGATAAAACTAATAAAACTTTGCAATAAGTATGTGGTTTCTTTATGACTAATGTGACACCATGGACTTATGCATCTTCACCTTCTCATATTTGCTAGCCTCTTCGGTACCGTGCATAGCCCATTCTCACCTTGAGGATCGATGCAAATATTCGCCGGTCCATCCAAACCCCATGACATGACACTTTGTTGCACATAAGCCTCATTATATCTTGCTCAAAACAGCCACCATACCTACCTATTATGGCATTTCCATAGCCATTCTGAGATATGTTGCCATGCAAATTCCATCGCCACTTGACATGACTAGCTTGTTCATCATCATAATGCTTCACATGATCATATAGAGCTAACATAGTATTTGTGGCAAAGCCACCGTTCTTCATATTTTTGATACATGTCACGCTAGATCATTGCACATCCTGGTACACTGCCAGAGGCATTCATATAGAGTCATATCTTCCTATCGGTTCTTCATGTTGACTTGTAAGTAAATAAAAGTGTGATGATCATCATTATTAGAGCATTGTCCCTGTGAGGAAAGGATGATGTAGACTATGATTCCCCCACAAGTCGGGAAGAGACTCTGGATGAAAAATGAAGTAAAAATGGGGGAGGCCAAATGAGCCCACCATATAAAAAAGAGAAAATGGGGGAGGCAAAAAAAGAGAAAAGCTCACCATAAAAAATGAGAGAAACGAGAGAAGGGACTTTGCTACTATCCTTCACCACACTTGTGCCTCAAAGTGGCACCATGTTCTTCATATAGAAAGTCTCCTATGTTGACACTTCCATATGCTAGTGGGAATTACCTATTCAGATAATAAACTTGGCTTGTATATTCCTACGACGGGCTTCCTCAAATGCCCAAGGTCTTCCATTGAGCTTTCATACACTTATATCTCTAGTGCATAATTTGCATGGAAATCCCTACTCCTCGCATTGATATCTATCGATGATGACGGGGTTACTACCCCCAGGTATGCCAAAGCTAGGGGGTTCTCCCCCCATTTCAAGAAAAACCATGCTGCCAGGTGGTTCGCAGCCGGCTGGCGTGCCGCCGGCTGGCTCATGGCCAATTGTTCAAGGAGCCGGTCGGCTGACCTCCGACCAGCCTACGGCCGGCTGCCTCGTGACCAACCCTTTCGCTGACCTTTGAACGGATGAGTGCCCGTCCCTTCCTTCTGCGACCAAGTACGTCGACAAGACAAGACCCCCACAATGGACCCCGACGTGGCCACAGTGATCGCTGACACGCGGTCGCACATGGCTACAGTCCAGCCGGTCGTACCGCTGACCTTGGCTGACTACGATCGGGCGGGGAAACAGTGCCGACACGCCTCAATCCACTCCATTACCTACCCCCACATTGTTGGAGATATGCCCTAGAGGCAATCATGTATGATGATATTTCCTATGTGTTTATGAATAAAGATAGTCCTTGGACATTATCAGTGGTGTGTATTAATAAGTACATAACTTGTTTGTGAGACTATGCATTGTATGATAATTGTCCTAAATGGTCCCTAGTCGAAAGGGCTGTGTGGACGTGCAACTAATTAGACTAGCATATGACACGGTGGATGGTTCGGTCTCACTGACCATGTAGCATTGGATGCTAGCCAGATAATATGGACTCGGAAAGGTCTGGTATGGCTGTGATGACACGATGGATGGTTCGGTCTCACTGACTAATGAGTTTTTTTGCAGGTTTGATGTGAATAGTATGGCTCATATGTATGTGATGCATGTGTGTAACTTAACATGACCTGTGTGTCATGATTGTCAGCCGGCAAGAGCCAAAGTGCTATCATTATATTGTATAACGACCTGCGTGTAGACTTGTGATTCTCTGTAAATTCATTACTAGTTGTAGTAGTTGGAGGACAGAGATCAAGTTCGAGGCTTTGGTGTCCTGGCATGATGGACAAGATGGAGTTCCGCCTTGGTCATCGGAGTTCGAGCCGACCTGGAAGGATGTCCATGAAGGAGCCATACTATTTCACATATTTATGTTTATATGTGATTGATATTGCTTCGTGTTTCTATGCATGTTAGTATGGTAGAAAGATCCCTCATTAATATCAAGCACATTGCCATTCCGGATGTTGCACCTTCGCACGTCAAGTACGTCTAGTGGTGGGTGTTGGGGAACATTGCATGGGAAACAAAAAAAATCCTACGCACACGCAAGATCTATCCATGGTGATGAGCATCTACGAGAGGGAGAGTGGATCTACATACCCTTGTAGATCGCTAAGCGGGAAGCGTTAAGAAACACGGTTGGTGTAGTCAAACGTCTTCACGATCCAAATCGCCGAGCGTCCCGCGATCTCATCATGATCCGTCCCGCGATCCAATCACGATCCGTCCTGCAAACTCATCACGATCCGTCCCGCGATCTCATCACGATCCGTCTCACGATCTTGATCACGGTCCTTTCGATCTAGCACCGAACGTATGGCACCTCCGCGCTCAGCACACGTGCAGCTTGATGATGATCTCCGCCTTCTTGATCTAGCAAGAGGGAGCGAAGAGGTAGACGAGTTCTCCAGCAGCGTGACGGCGCCACGACGATGGTGGTGGAGCAATTCTGGCAGGGCTTCGCCTAAGAACTGCAGAAAACGGATCTAGAGGAGAAACTATGCACTAGAGGAGCGGGTAGCACGTGGCTGAAAATCTAGTGCCAAAAACCCTAAAACCTCTAGTATATATAGGAGGAAGAGAGGAGGAGGCTTGGCCCTCAAGGGGACAGCCCTTGGTACGGCCGAATCAAGGAGGAGAGGAGGACTCCTCCTCCAATCCTAGTAGGACTAGGATTCCTCCCTATTTTGCCTTATTTCCACCTTTTCCTCTTTGGATTTTCTCTCCCATCCGCATGGTCCTTATGTGGGACTTCCAACAGCCCACTAAGGGCTGGTATTCACTCTCCCACAGCCCATGTAGGCTCTTGGGTCGAAATACCCCTCCCGATGGTCTCCCGGTACACTACCGACACTCCCGGTACACTACCGACACTCCCGGTACACTACCGATGAGCCCGAAACTTTTCTGGCAACCAAAATAGGACTTCCTATATATCAATATTTACCTATGGACCATTCCGGAGCTCCTCGTGACATCCGGGGTCTCATACGGGACTCCGAACAACATTCGGTAACCACCATACATAACTCTATACTACCAAAACATCATCGAACCTTAAGTGTGCAGACCCTGCGGGTTCGAGAACTATGTAGACATGACCGAGACACTTCTACGGTCAATAACCAATAGCGGGACCTAGATGCCCATATTGGTTCCTACATATTCTACGAAGATCTTTATCGGTTGAACCTCTATGTCAAGGATTCAGTTAATCCCGTATGATGTTCCCTTTGTTCTTCGATATGTTACTTGCCCGATATTCGATCGTCGGTATCTCCATACCTAGTTCAACCTTGTTATCGGAAACTCTCTTTACTCGTTCCGTAATACAAGATCCCGTGACTAACACTTAGTCACATTGCTTGCAAGGCTTGTTGTGATGTTGTATTACCGAGTGGGCCCTGAGATACCTCTCTGTCACACGGAGTAACAAATCCCAGTCTTGATCCATGCCAACCCAACAGACACCCTCGGAGATACCTGTAGAGTACCTTTATAGTCACCCAGTTACGTTGCGACGTTTGATACACACAAGGCACTCCTCCGGTGTCAGTGAGTTGCATGATCTCATGGTCATAGGAACAGATACTTGACATGCAGAAAACAGTAGCAATAAACTGACACGATCATATGCTACGTTTGTAGTTTGGGTCTTGTCCATCACATCATTCTCCTAATGATGTGATCCCGTTACCAAATGACATCTCATGTCCATGACTAGGAAACCACAGCCATCTTTGATCAACGAGCTAGTCTATTAGAGGCATACTAGGGACATGGTGTTGTCTATATATCCACACATGTATCTGAGTTTCCGATCAACACAATTATAGCATGGATAATAAACGATTATCATGAACAAGGAAATATGATAATAACAATTTATTATTGTCTCTAGGGAATATTTCCAACAGTCTCCCACTTGCACTAGAGTCAATAATCTAGTTCACATCACCATGTGATACGCATTGTTATGAATCTAACACCCAATGAGTTCTGGGGCTCGATCATGCTTTGCATGTGAGAGAGGTCTTATAGTCAACGGGTCTGCGACATTCAAATCCGAGTGTACTTTGCAAATCTCTATGTCAAACTATAAACACTGCTACCACACTCCACTTGGTACTATTCCAAATGGTTGTTCCACTATACGTATCTGTATTGCTACTAAGAGTCATCCGGATTAGTGTTAAAGCTTGCATCAACGTAACTCTTTACGACAAACCCTTTATCACCTCCATAATCAAGAAACATTTCCTTAGTATTTTAGTCACTAAGGATAATATTGACCGATGTCCGGTGATCCACTCCTGGATCACTCTTGTACCCCTTGACGGACTCATGGCATGGCACACACAGGTGCGGTACACACCAAGGCATACTATACAGATCCTACGGCTAAGGCATAGGGGACGACGTTCGTCCTTTCTCTTTCTTCTGCCGTTCTCGAGCTTTGAGTCTCACTCAACTTCACACCTTACAAATCAGGCGGGAACTCTTTCTCTGACTGATCCACTTTGAACTCTTTCAAAATATTATCAAGGTATGTACTCATTGAAAGTCTCATCAAGTATCTTGATCTATCTCTATAGGTCTTGATGCTCAACAATTAGGTAGCTTTATCCAGGTCTTCCTTTGAAAAACTCTTTTCAAACAACCCTTTATGCTTGCTTCAGTTCATAGAAGGATCACTGAAGCTTGCACACCTTTTAGCATCCTTAGGACTGACAAAACCTTCTAGTTGTATCACATACAACCTTTCCTCAAGAAAACCATTAAGGAAACAATGTTTTGACATCCATCTGCCAGATTTCATAATTGAAAATGCAGCAACTGCTAACATAGTTCCAATAGACTTTAGCATTGCTACAAGTGAGAAAGTCTCATCGTAGTCAACTCCTTGAACTTGTCGTAAACTTCTTTGCAACAAGTCGAGCTCTATAAATGGTGACATTTACCATCAACGTCCGTCTTCATCTCAAAAGTCCATTTGTACTCGATGACCTGCCGTCCAACGAGCAAGTCTACCAAAGTCTATACTTGGTTTTCATACATGGATCCTTTCTCGGATTTCATGGCCTCTAACCATTTTTCAGAATCCAGGCCCATCATCGCTTCTCCATAGCTCGTAGGTTCATTGTTGTCCAACAACATGACCTCCAAGACAAAGTTGTCGTACCACTCAGGAGCAGTACGCATCCTTGTCGACCTACGAGGTTCGATAGTAACTTGATCCGAAGATTCATGATCATCATCATTAACTTCCTCTTCAACTGACGTAGGCTCCACAGAAACATCTTTCTGCGCTACACTACTCTCTGGTTGAAGCAAAGGTTCAACAACCTCATCAAGTTCCATCTTCCTCCCACTCAATTCTTTCGAGAGAAACTTTTTCTCGAGAAAGGACCCAGTTTTAGCAACAAACACTTCATGCTTGGATCTTGAGATAGAAGGTTCACCCAACTATTCTTAGGGTATTCTATGAAGATGCATTTGTCTGCTTTGGGTTCGAGCTCATTAGGTGAAAACATTTTTCCACACAAGCATCGCAGCCCCAAACATCAAGAAATGACAGCTTAGGTTTCTACCAAACCATAATTCACATGTTGTCATCTCAACGGATTTAGATGGTGCCCTATGTAAAGTGAATGTAGTTGTCTCTAATGCATAACCCCAAAACTATAGTACCAAAATGATAAGAGACATCATAGCACGCACCATATCCAATAGAGCATGACTATGACGTTCGGACACACCATCACACTATGGTGTTCCAAGTGGCGTGAGCTATGAAACAACTTTCACATTGTCTAAAGTTGTATGCCAAACTCGTAACTCCGGTATTCACCTCCACGATCATATCACAGACATTTTTATCTTCTTGTCACGATGATCTTAAACTTCACTCTGAGTTTGCTTGAACTTTTCAAACGATTCAGACTTGTGTTTAATTAAGTAAATATATAGTATATCTACTCAATCATCAGTGAAGGTAAGAAAATAACGATATCCACCACACGCTACAAGACTCATTGGATTGCATACATCAACATGTATCATTTCCAATAAATCACTTGCCCGCTCCATCAAACCGGAAAACGGGGTCCTTAGTCATCCCTTCCAAGAGGCATGGTTCGCATGTCTCAACCGATTCAAAATCGAATGATTCCAAAGATCCATCAGCATGGAGTTTCTTCATGCGCTTTATACCAACATGAAATTTAGCGGCAATGCCACAAGTATGTGGTACTATCATTATTAACTTTGTATCTTTTGGCATCAATGTTATGAACATGTGTATTACTACGATCAAGATTCAACAAACCATTCTCACTAGGTGCATGACCATTGAAGGTATTATTCATGTAAATAGAATAACCATTATTCTCTAACTTAAATGAATAATCATCTTGCAATAAACACGATATAATCACGTTCATGCTCAACGCAAAAAACCAAATAACATTTATTTAGGTTCGTCACTAATCTCGAAGGTAGAGAGAGCGTGTGATGTTGATCACATCAACCTTGGAAACATTTCCAACACATATCGTCACCTCACCCTTATCTAGTTCTCCATTTATTCCGTAGCTTTTATTTCGAGTTACTAATATTTAGCAACCGAACCGGTATCCAATACCCAGGTGCTACTAGGAGTACTAGCAAGGTACACATCAATAACATGTACATCAAATATACTTCTGGCGACGTTGCCAACCTTCTTATCTACCAAGTATCTAGGGTTGTTCTGCTTCAGCGACCGCTCTCCTCATAATCGAAGCACTTAGTCTCGGGTTTGGGTTCAACTTTGGGTTGCTTCACTGGAGCAGCAACTGACTTGCTATCCATGAAGTTTCCCTCCTTGCTCTTGCCCTTCTCGAAACTAGTGGTTTGACTAACCATCAACACTGGACGCTCCTTCTTGATTTCTACCTTCGCGGTGTCAAACATTGCGAACAGCTCAGGGGTCATTATTTCTAAACCTGGCGTTTATAGTTCATCACTAAGTTCTAGTAGCTTAGTGACAGTGACTTGGAGAACTATATCAATCACTATCTTATTTGGAAGATCAACTCCCACTCGATTCAACCGATTGTAGCACCCAGACAATTTGAGCACATGCTCAATGATTGAGCTATTCTCCTTCATCTTGCAGGCAAAGAATCTTGTTGGAGATCTCATATCTCGCAACACGGGCACGAGCCTGAGATCCTAATTTCATGTCTTAAAACATCTCATATGTTCCGTGACGTTCAAAATGTTTTGGAGCCTCAATTCTAAGTCATAATGCATGACGCACTAAACTATCAAGTAGTCATCAGAAGTGCCTGTCAGATGTTCCCAACATCTACAGACGATGCTAGAGGGGTTGGCGCACCGAGCGGTGCATTAAGGACATAAGCTTTCTGTGCAGCAACGAGGACAATCCTCAAATCACGGAGCCAGTCCGCAATATTGCTACCATCATCTTTCAACTCTATTTCTCTAGGAACATATAAAAATTCAAGGGAGCTACCGCATGAGCTAGTAATCTACAACATAATTTTGCAAAGACACTACTGACTATGTTCATGATAATTAGTTCAATTAATCATATTACTTAAGAAATCCCACTCAAATTGACATCCCTCCGGTCATTCAAGTGATACATGATCCAAATTCACCAACTCAAGTATGATCATCACGTGAGTTGAGGTGGTTTCAATGGTAAACATCATCATGTTGATCATATCTACTATATGACTCATGTTCGACCTTTCAGTCTCTTGCGTTCCGAGGCCATGTCTGTACATGATAGGCTCGTCAAGTTTAACCCGAGTGTTTTGCATGTGCAACACTGGCTTGCACCCATTGTATGTGAACGTCGAGTCTATCACACCCGATCATCATGTGGTGTCTCGACACGACAAACTTTCGCAATGGTGCACACTCGGGGAGAACACAATTCGTCTTTGAAATTTAAGTGAGGGATCACCTTATAATGCTACCGTCGTCCTAAGCAAAACAAGGTGCATAAAAGGATTAACATCACATGCAAATCATAATTGACATGATATGGTCATGAACTTGTGCTTTTGACCTCCATCTTGAAAGCACTGGCATGATCTCCATCGTCACCGGCATGACACCATGATCTCCATCATCTTGATCTCCATCAATGTGTCGCCATCGGGGTTGTCGCGCCCACCATGTTTCTAGTACTATTACTACCGTTTAGCGATAAAGTAAAGCATTACATAGCGCTTAATGATTGACACGCAGGTCATACAATAATTAAAGACAACCCTATGTCTCCTGCCGGTTGCCGTACTCATCGACATGCAAGTCGTGATATTCTATACAACACATGATCATCTCATACATCACATATATCACATCATGTAATTGGCCATATCACATCACAATATACCCTGCAAAAACAAGTTAGTCGTCCTCTAATTGTTGTTGCATGTTTTACGTGGCTGCTACAGGTATCTAGCAAGAACAATTCTCACCTATGCATAAACCACAATGGTGATACATAAGTTGCTTTTCAACCTTCTCAAGGACCGCCTTTGTCGAATCTGGTCCAACTAAAGTAGGAGAAACTGCCACCCGCCAGCCATCCTTTGCAACAAGTTGCAGTTGAGAGAACCGGTCTCTCGTAAGTGTACGAGTAATGTTGGTCCAGGCTGCTTCATCCCACAATACCGTTGAACCAAAACACGACCAAGGGAGGAAGAAATCTAAGCATCAACGCCCACAAACTCTTTGTGTTCTACTCGAGATCTCATCTACACATAGACATAGCTTTGATACCACTGTTGGGGAACGTTGCATGGGAAAAGAAAAAATTTCCTACGAAAATGCAAGATCTATCCATGGTGATGAGCATCTACAAGAGGGAGAGTGGATCTACATACCCTTGTAGATCGCTAAGCAGGAAGCGTTAAGAAACACGGTTGGTGTAGTCGAACGTCTTCACGATCCAAATCGCCGAGCGTCCTACGATCTCATCACGATCCGTCCCGCAATCCAATCACGATCCGTCCCGTGAACTCATCACGATCAGTCTCGTGATCTCATCATGATCCGTCTCGCGATCTTGATCACGGTCCTTCCGATCTAGCACCGAACGGACGGCACCTCCACGCTCAGCACACGTGCAACTTGATGACGATCTCCGCCTTCTTGATCCAGCAAGAGGGAGCGAAGAGGTAGACGAGTTCTCCGGCAGCGTGATGGCGCCACGGCGATGGTGGTGGAGCAATTCCGGTAGGTCTTCACCTAAGCACTGCAGAAAACTGATCTAGAGGAGAAACTATGCACTAGAGGAACGGGTAACACGTGGCTGAAAATCTAGTGCCAAAAACCCTAAAACCTCTTGTATATATAGGAGGAAGAGAGGAGGAGGCTTGGCCCTCAACGGTCCAGCCCTTGGTTCGGACGAATCAAGGAGGAGAGGAGGACTCCTCCTCCAATCCTAGTAGGACTAGGATTCCTCCCTATTTTGCCTTATTTCCACCTTTTCCTCTTTGGATTTTCTCTCCCATCCGCATGGTCCTTATGTGGGACTTCCACCAGCCCACTAAGGGCTGGTATTCACTCTCCCACAGCCCATGTAGGCTCTTGGGTCGAAATACCCCTCCCGATGGTCTCCCGGTACACTACCGACACTCCCGGTACACTACCAATGAGCCCGAAACTTTTCTGGCAACCAAAATAGGACTTCCTATATATCAATATTTACCTATGGACCATTCCGGAGCTCCTCGTGACATCCGGGGTCTCATACGGGACTCCGAACAACATTCGGTAACCACCATACATAACTCTATACTACCAAAACATCATCGAACCTTAAGTGTGTAGACCCTGCGGGTTCGAGAACTATGTAGACATGACCGAGACACTTCTACGGTCAATAACCAATAGCGGGACCTAGATGCCCATATTGGTTCCTACATATTCTACGAAGATCTTTATCGGTTGAACCTCTATGTCAAGGATTCAGTTAATCCCGTATGATGTTCCCTTTGTTCTTCGATATGTTACTTGCCCGATATTCGATCGTCGGTATCTCCATACCTAGTTCAACCTTGTTATCGGAAACTCTCTTTACTCGTTCCGTAATACAAGATCCCGTGACTAACACTTAGTCACATTGCTTGCAAGGCTTGTTGTGATGTTGTATTACCGAGTGGGCCCTGAGATACCTCTCTGTCACACGGAGTAACAAATCCCAGTCTTGATCCATGCCAACCCAACAGACACCCTCGGAGATACCTGTAGAGTACCTTTATAGTCACCCAGTTACGTTGCGACGTTTGATACACACAAGGCACTCCTCCGGTGTCAGTGAGTTGCATGATCTCATGGTCATAGGAACAGATACTTGACATGCAGAAAACAGTAGCAATAAACTGACACGATCATATGCTACGTTTGTAGTTTGGGTCTTGTCCATCACATCATTCTCCTAATGATGTGATCCCGTTACCAAATGACATCTCATGTCCATGACTAGGAAACCACAGCCATCTTTGATCAACGAGCTAGTCTATTAGAGGCATACTAGGGACATGGTGTTGTCTATGTATCCACACATGTATCTGAGTTTCCGATCAACACAATTATAGCATGGATAATAAACGATTATCATTAACAAGGAAATATGATAATAACCAATTTATTATTGCCTCTAGGGCATATTTCCAATAGTGGGCTCATAAAATTGAGGTGCTACTAGGTGTCCTTGAACTGGAGGGTTCGTGTCGGACACGGACATGCACTGCATTGGGTTAACTTGACAAGGCTATCAAAACGGTTTTGGGCCTTGTGGCAGAGAAGGTTGGGAGTCGGGGTATGAGATACCTACCCAACCGACAGGAGTCGTATAGAGATACGATTAGCAAGGAGTTGCTTACTGAATAGGCAAGTTGGCTAGTGGTGATGCTAAAGCTCACTAGTCGTTCGCGCTAGACGGGTCCTGAATCACTGAGAGTTTGCGGAGGGATGGTGACTTGAGTGGGAGTAGTTCTGTTTAAGGCTTGAATTACTCTACATAAACACATTGCTTAGTGATTGCATATTTTCTGTTGTAGATCAATGGCACCACTTGCTCAACCCAACTTTGCATTGAAATCTATTCTAGAAAAGGATAAACTGAATGGAACAAACTTTGCCACCTGGTATAGAAATCCGAGAATTGTTCTCAAGCACGATAAAGGGAACATGTTCTAGAGGATCCACTTCCATAGGAACCTGCCGAGAATGCTAACGCCACAACCAAGAATGCCCACCAGAAACTCGTTGATGAATCAAATGAGATCAGCTGCCTCATGCTGGCTTGTATGGAGCCTGATTTGCAACAGCATTTCGAAAACATTCAGGCTTTCGATATGATCAAGAGTTTGAAGAGCATGTTTTAGGTGCAGGCTAGGACCGAAAGGTTCAACGTCTGGCAGTCCTTGATGGATTGTAAGCTGAAGGAGGGTGATCCACTAAGCCCGCATGTGATCAAGATGATCGGATATGTGCAAGCTTTGGATCGGTTAGGCTTCCCACTTGGGGACGAGCTGTCCACGGATGCAATTTTGGGTTCTCTTCCACCTAGCTATGGGACGTTCGTCTCGAACTATCATATGCACATCATGGATAAGAAGCTCACTGAATTGCATGGGATGCTCAAGGTGGCAGAGCAAGATATTAAGAAAGGCACGCATCAAGTGTTGATGGTGCAGAACTCGGCTAAGTTCAAGAAGAGTTGGTCCAAGAAAAGGGTAAGGCAAAGGGCATGGAGAAGGCTGTCTCCGCCGCTGAGCCAAAGTCCGGAAAGAACTCAAAGACCATTTGCTTTCACTGCAAGGAAGCTGGTCATTGGAGGAGGAAGTGTAGCAAGTGGCTTGGTGAGTGCTTCAAGAAGGCCGGAGATGCTTCTTCAGGCAAAGGTACACTTGTTACATATGTTATCGACATTTACCTTGTTGACATACATAGTAGCTCTTGGGTATTTGATACCGGATCGGTTGTTCATATTTACAACTCGATGCAGGGGCTGGTAAGAACTAGGCGTGTGGCAGAAGGGGAGATTGACATCAGGGTCGACAACAAAGCAAGAGTTGCTGCATTGGAGGTCGGCACGATGCAGCTCAAGCTTCCTTCTGGATTTATTTTGGAATTGAATAATTGTTATTACATTCCCATACTTAGTCGGAACATTATTTCTGCCTCATGTTTGATGAGTCAGGGTTATGAATTCAATATAAAGGACAATGTTTGTTCATTTTATTTGAATGGAATGTTCCATGGCTATGCGCCCATAGTATATGGGTTATTTATTTTAAATCTAGAAACAAAACCAGTCTATAACGTGAATGTCAAGAGGCATAAGCCTAATGAGATAAATCCGACATACTTCTGGCATTGCCGGCTTGGACACATTAGTTTGAAATGCATGAAGAAGCTCCATGATGATGGCCTCCTAACCTCGTCCGACTTCGGGTCGTTCGAGACATGTGAATCATGCTTGCTAGGCAAGATGACCAAGTCTCCTTTTGCAAAGAGTTGCGAGAGGGCGTCCGAGCTGTTGGAGCTTATACACAGTGATGTGTGTGGTCCAATGAGCACAACGGCCATAGGTGGCTATCAATACCTCATGACTTTTACCAACGACTTGAGTAGATATGGATATATCTATTTGATGAGGCACAAGTCGGAAACTTTTGAAAAGTTCAAAGAGTTTTAGAACGAGGTTGAAAATTAGCTCGGCAAGACGATAAAGCTTCTACGGTCAGATCATGGAGGTGAGTACATGAGCTAGGAGTTTGATAATCATCTGAAAAGCCGAGGTATAGTACCTCACCTCACACTTCCAGGTACATCGCAGAGAAATTGTGTGTCAGAACGGAGAAATCGAACCTTGTTGGACATGGTCCGGTCGATGATGAGCAAATCGGATTTACCCTTATTATTCTGGGGATCCGCTCTAGAAACTGCAGCTTCCACACTTAATAGGGTACCATCAAAATCCGTAGACAAGACACCATATGAGATGTGGACTGGGAAGGGTCCTAGTTTGTCTTTTCTAAAGATTTCGGGTTGTGAAGCATATGTCAAGCGACTCATGTTGGACAAGCTTACACCCAACTCAGATAAATGCATATTCGTGGGATATCCGAGGGAAACCTTGGGATATAACTTCTACAACCGAGAAGAGAACAAAGTGTTTGTTGCTCGGAACGGGGTTTTCCTAGAGAAAGAGTTTCTCAGTCGAGAGGCCAGTGGGAGAACGGTGCGACTCGAAGAAATTCGAGAGCCACTCGGGGACAACTCGGTTGGTGATGAGATCACACTGGAGTCGGTCAGAGAACCTGTAGTGGAATCGGCACCGGAGCCACGGAGGTCGAAAAGATTGCGCAGAATGCGCAACGTTTTGTTGCTAGAAAGTGACGAGCTGGCTACATATGCGAAGGCGATGGTGATCCTAGATTCCGAGGCATGGCTAGAGGCCATGAGATCCGAGTTAAAGTCCATGGATGAGAATCAAGTCTGGGACTTGGTTGATCCGCCACCTGGCGTAGTTGCCATTGGTTGCAAATGGGTCTTTAAGAAGAAAACCAACGTGGATGGAAATGTTCAGATCCACAAAGCTCGGCTTGTCGCCAAAGGTTATGGACAAGTTCAAGGAATTGACTACGACGAGACCTACTCGCCGGTAGCGATGCTAAAGTCGATGCGGATCATACTAGCTGTAGCTGCATATTTCGATTATGAGATATGGCAGATGGATGTCAAAACAGCTTTCCTTCATGGAAAATTAAAATAGGATGTATACCTGATATAGCCCGGAGGTTTTGTCGATCCAACTAACGCTGGTAAAATATGCAAGCTCAAGAGATCCATTTATGGATTGAGGCAATCAGCTCGGAATTGGAACATTCGTTTTGATGAAGTCATCATTGACCTTGGTTTCATCAAGAACGAAGAGGGCTATTGTTTATATAAGAAGTCTAGTGGGAGCTCGGTAGTATTTTTGATCTTGTATGTGGATGACATACTATTGATCGGAAATGATGTTTCGATCCTGAACTCAGTCATGGAATCATTGAATGTCAAGTTTTCGATGAAAGACCTTGGAGAGGCAGTGTACATTTTAGGCATCAAGATCTATAGAGATAGATCGAGGAGGCTGCTCGGCTTAAGCCAGAGCACATACATAGACAAAGTATTGAAGAGCTTCAACATGAGTGAGACCAAGAAAGGGTTCTTGCCCGTCTCACATGGTATAAGGCTAAGCAAGACTCAGAGTCCTGTGACTTATGATGAGCAAAACCAGATGAGTAGGATTCCATATGCCTCGGCAATTGTATCCATCATGTATGCCATGCTATGTACATGACCTGATGTTGCCTATGCAATAAGCTTAACAAGCAGATACCAGGCCGACCGAGGTGAGAGTCACTGGGCAGCGGTGAAAACTATCTTGAAGTACCTGAAAAGGACTAAAGAGATGTTCCTAGTTTATGGAGGTGAGGAGGAGCTCTACATAAAGGGTTACGCTGATGCTAGTTTCCAAACCGATAGGGATGATTGTCGATCGCAAACTGGATTCATGTATGTCATGAATGGAGGAGCAGTGAGCTAGACGAGTTCCAAGCAAGATACAGTGGTCGACTCCACAACAGAGGCCGGATACATTGCGGCTTGTGAAGCCGCAAAGGAAGGTGTTTGGATTCGGAAGTTCCTCGAAGATGTTGTTGTGTTCCCGGGCGGGTCAAAACCGTTGGACCTTTATTGCGATAATTCAGGTGCCATCGCACAGGCCAAGGAGCCGAGACAACACCACAAGAGCACATAGACCAAAAATATCACTTGATATGAAAGCTCGCAGAGAAAGGTGATACCAATTTGTGCAAGATTCATAGGGATGCAAATGTTGCAGATCCGTTAACTAAGATGCTTCCACAACCCAAGCATGAGGGGCACGTTAGAGCTATGGGCATTCGATGTCTATTTGATTGACTCTAGTGCAAGTGGGAGACTGTTAGAGATATGCCCTAGAGGCAATCATGTATGATGATATCTCCTATGTGTTCATGAATAAAGATAGTCCTTGGACATTATCAGTGGTGTGTATTAATAAGTACGTGACTTGTTTGTGAGACTATGCATTGTATGATAACTATCCTAAATGATCCCTAGTCCAAAGGGTTATGTGGACGCACAACTAATTAGACTAGCATATGACACGGTGGATGGCTTGGTCTCACTCACCATGTAGCATTAGATGCTAGCCGGATAATATGGACTCAGAAAGGTCTGGTCGGATTCGACATAGTCAGATCCGAGTCGAGATAAGGTCTGAGTTGGACAGACCCAACTATGGACGCAGCGGTAGGTCATCTGTGAGTCTGTAATACAACATACGTTCTGTGTCCTAAGACTTGAGCTCGCGCATGTACTCGCAATGGTGACAGACTTGCTTTGGGCCGACCAAATGCTACTCCGTGACTGGGTAGTTACAAAGGTAGGTTTCGGGCTTGTCTAGACCCATGCTGTGAGACATGGTCGAGAAAGATGGGATTTGCCCCTCCTACCAGGAGAGATATACTCTAGGCCCCCTCGGGTGATTCGACCTAGATAAGCATGGCCATGCAATGAAGATTATGAGATAATCCGAAGTGTTGGTCGGATTCACCAGAACGAGAAAGAGGTCATGCTGCAACAAGGGTGACCATATCGCCTTGTGCACGACAACATATATCGTGTGGCAAAGGGAACAGAAGTGTGAAGTATAGGTTCTCCTAACCAGCTTCATCTAACACTTGGAGTTGACACGTCTTGCTAGAGGCCGCTACCGACCGGTCGAGTCGGATGTCATATGACTCGCGACCAAGTGGATGAGAACCTAAAGGGTTGCACGCTTAAGGGAAGGAACATGTGGGATTTAGGATCCGTGCGAGGCCCAAGAGTTGAGCCCGCGCCGGACGCCTATATATAGTGGAGGTGTGGCACACCCATCCGGTTGATCGCTTCGGCGCCGTCATTACGGTTTGCATGTGTTGCAAATAGCCACCTCCACTCGCCGTCGTCGACCATGTAATCGGACCTAGTAGTCCGCCGCACGGGTGTTCCTCTCGCACGCGCGGATACCGTTAGAGGCGGTGCACTTGCGCCGCTCCGGCGAACTTGTACGTGGGATCCGACGACCGGCTGTTCGAGGGAGATCGGACGAGGAGGAGACAGACCACACGAACGCGCTGCCCCAACTCTACTTCCGCTGCACGACACTGCGCGTCTAGTGGTAACAATCTGTGATCCATCTCCGTAGCATGTTCTTGGATGTTCTGCGCGTAGGAAAATTTTAATTTGCATACGATGCACCTATGGTAGAACCCAACACACATGGCTACATCGCTACCGGTAGTACCGGAGACCTCGGCCGGCTGGCGCCAGGTGACACCGCTTGGGCGGCCCGTGCCGCGGCAGGTGGGCGTAGGCCAATCGCAAAGCCGGCTGGCGGGCCCTAGTGGGCAATGGGACCGCGCAGCCGGCATGCCCTACAAGCGACGAGACGGCTCAAATGGGCGGTCCCCATGGCTAGCCGGAGAGGCTACCAACCGGGTCCCCCCACCCAGTACTTTAGGGATATTCTATAAAACCCCTCGAGCCCCCATGCATGCGGGAGGGGGACGACAGCTCAAGGAGTACGATTGTAACCTCATCCACCAATCAACCTAGACAAAGCAGGACTAGGGGTATTACCTCCCACGGAGGGCCCCGAACCTGGGTACATCATGTGTTCGCCACCGCTCGTGCCTAATCCCGTTCCCGAAGCCCGTCGGTGTCCTTTCGGCCCCAACTACACTCGTTAACCAACCCATGGAATCTATCGTGAGAAAACGACGACAGTTGGCGCCCACCGTGGAGCCATACGTGGCGCCGGCCGGAGTCACGCTTCGGGCAGGACCCTCCACCACCTCCTCCGGCCGCTCTGCATCCAGGCAGAACCGCGTGCTCGTGGGGCTTGCTCCGGCAGGTCCTATAGGCGACGCTGTCGGCCTCTCCGACGAGTGTTTCGGCAGCGACCCCTCGCTCGACATCACCGTGCTCACCGAGCGCATCAGTAGGCTAATCCTCGCCGACGAACCTACGGTCGATGCGTACCCTAGCCGGGTACTCGACTGCACCGACCCGCCCTCATCTGTGGTTGCAGTCGCCTCGGGCAAGGCTAGCGGCTCCCGCGTCCGTGCGGGGGTGATGACCATCGCCTCCTCTACCTCTTCTGTCCGAGTGCAGGCCGAGGCCGACGTGGCCACCGCCTGCGCGAGGACCTCCAACCCGCTCTACGCCACACTTAAGGGTTTGAGAACCCTCATCGATCAGACGGCGAACCCAGCCACCGTCGCGATCGAGCTGGAGGTAGCCCGCCATCTCTTGTTCAAGGACGCTAGCGTCGTCGCTTCTGAGCGGCACCAGATTAAAGCTACGCAACGGGAGTACATCTCCGCCTGTGGTCACACCTCGGCTGGCACCAAGCCCAGCCGGTGGGGGCCGTGCGCGACCGCGGCCGCATGGTTGCCAAGATCCTCGGCAGTAACCTGCCCGTCTATGACACCCCCGCGACCAACCTGCGGGCCGCCAAAGTAGCCTACGAGGACCTGGCCGTCTTGGAGGGCGAGGAGCGCGCCGCGCAAGCGGCACATAAAGGACCTCATCGACACCGCCAACGCGCAGCAAGTCGGGCTCATCCCCGGTGGAGCCGTCTCTGAGGCCCCCCATCCCGAGGGCGAGGGCACTCAGGCTACTAGCCGTCAGCCGGCTCAGCACTACAGGTCCCCTCGCCCCTCCGGCCGGCAGGCCAAGGGAGGCAACGCTCGGCGCTCCCATCTACGCGGAAATGAGCAGCTGGCTGTCAACAGCCGGCGCAATGACATCCCAGCTGGCGGCAGCCTCCGCAACAAGGCGTCGATTGGCGATAGCCGACGCAGTCGTTGGCACACCCCGCCTCCATGGCGGGAGCCAGCATGGTCCGTCCCGCCAACCGTCCGCGCGGATCTCGCGGCCCGACTCGGACCGCGGGTCCCCCACAGCGAGAACGACGCGCGTCTCCGCCATGACCGGCTGGCGCAGTCGGTCCTCTTCGAGGAGGAGGGCTCAATCGGTCTGGCATGCTTCGGCCCCCGGATCCACAGCGAGCCGTTCTCAACCGGCTTCACGCTCCCCCGCGAGACCCCAAAATACAACATGGCCGCCTGTCACGCCCAAGATGTGGTCCTATCCTTATTTTGGCACGAAGGCCTCGACAGGGATAGAAGCACATCTTGTCGTGTTGCAAGAATGGATATCATTACAAGTACATGTACAGAAGAGATGAGTATATGGAATTGGCTTACACTCGCCACAAGCTATATCAATATCACATCAATAAAACAACATACTGAAACATCATACATAAGAGCAGGGTCCGACTACGGACGAAAACAAACGATAAAATGACATCCATCCTTGCTATCCCAGGCTGCCGCCTGGAACCCATCCAAGATTGATGAAGAAGAAGAACTCGAAATCAAACAAGCATCGCGCTCATGTCAAATCATCACATTACCTGTACCTGCAACTGTTGTTGTAGTAATCTGTGAGCCACATGGACTCGGCAATCTCATTTCCAAGGGTATCAAGACTATTAAAGCTTAATGGGTGAGGTAAAGTTAAGTGATGAGGCTGCAGCAGCGACTAAGCATTTGTTTGAGTGGCTAACTTACGAGTACAGAAATTAACGTATGGTGGTCTATGCATAATGGACGTGAACTAGTAATGATCACTAACTGATCCTAAACACCTACTTACGTCAAACATAACCCCACCGTGCTCTCTCTTGGATGAGAACTCATGAGAAGAGACAGTCACGGTTATGCACATAGTTGATGTATTTTATTTGAGTTTACTTCAAGTTTGCTATGACCGGATGTTAAACAAAGTATCCAAGTTTGCCACATAACCGCGGGCACGACTTTCCAAAAAATTTAATCCAGGGGTGCTCCAACTCGTTCATCACAAATTAACCACACACCGCGGGAATAACCTCGACCACGGATTTCATGATCATCCTAGGCAATTTACAAAGGAAATCCGACACGTCGAGATAGCCCGAAGAAGATCAGAGTTCCTCACGTAAGATGTTCAAGAAAGGTAAAACAAATTCAACAAGGCCGCCCGATGTGTCGACAAACCCGATAAGAGCCGGGTATCTCGTTCTTAGGACACGACCAGATTGGCTAAGTTTTCGGCTGGCATACTCGTTGGTGGCCTCGGCTATTGCCATTTTAGACCAACACTCATGAGGAGCACTGGCCCGGGTGGTTGATTAATTATCCACGGGGTCCGAAAAATCCATATGCAAGTTTTATTAGGTTGGAGAATGGTAAAACCAATGTTGGGCCTTGACAGAAGAGTTTTATCGCAAAATGAAAATCAAGGGGGTCCCCATAACAACCCCGAGCATGTTAGGAGCGCTCAATTATGGAACATGACACTGGTTCACAAGTAACTAGGGCGGCAAGAGTGGAACAAAACACCAAGCAAAAGGCCAAGCCTTCCACCCTTTACCAAGTGTATAAATGCATTAAATTAAATAGCAATAATATTGTGATAACAAAAGAATGTCATGTTGTGACATGGAAGCAATTGCACCTGCAGCTAGAAACGTTATAAGAAGGGCTGAGCAAGCGGTAACATAGCCAAACAATGGTGTGCTGGGATGTGGAGGGTTAGAGGCTTTTCATGGCAATGTTGGAAGGCTTGACAAACAAGTGATAGATAGCGTGACATAGCGATAGAAAACGAGACATCTAGCAGGGCAATGATAATAATGGTATCCAGGGAAATGTGTCATCTTGCCTGAGATCCCGCTCGAAAGAAGATCGAGTCCATGAAGAAGATGGGCCAACGTAGTCGAACGAATCCTCTCACTCTGAATGCTTTCGGAACTCTATCGAGAAGAAGCAATCCGAAAACAACAATCAACACACGAGAAACACCACAACATATGCATGACATGATGCGTAAACAAATATGATGCATGTCCGGTTTAAATAAGCAAGGCATGAACATACACATCAAATAACTATTACACATTAAAGTAAAACTCAATATGCAACAAGTTGCATATTGACGAAACTCCATGTTTAAATTGTTTAGTTCAGTCCCGTTTAGATACTCATCAATATTAAATGTTGGTTAACATGGGTGGTCATGGCATAAGGCGAAGATGGAATTAAGCAATTTTAAATGGAGAGGGACAACATACATATAACAAAATAATAACTCTCCATATTATGAGAAAGTGGTTAATGTTGTTTATCATGGCAAGAGATGAAGCATGAACAACTATATCGTCTAGGCATTTTAAATGAGGCCGGAAGCAATATATATCATTTCCGAAACAACTCCATAAGCATAATATGAATTTGGTCCAGATCCGTACTAACCATATTTTAGAGTTGTTAAACAGCAAAATAAATATCACCAGGAGATTCTACACATTTTTCTAGCCAAGTTACATATGTGGAACATCTTTATCGGAGCTACGGTTTTGTAGTTATGAAATAAATCATTTTAACATGACATTTACGCAAATCAATGCAAACAGCAAGTGTAAACATTTTTATCACATGTGAAAGTTGGATATTGTGAATGTACATAAAATTCTAGTCAAGTTTCACATATAAAGTTTTCTCATATGATGCACGGATGAAAAGTTATTATATGCATGATCATTGAGGGTTTTTCTGCAATTTTAATATTCAGGAATAATTAGAAAATTCGCCAGCAGGAAAAAATACACTACGGGCCGAATCTGGTGGGCGCAAGATAACTAAAAAGCGCACGGGACGCTGGATAGCGGGCATGGGGCGGCTCACCCATGGGCTTGGCCCGGTCGGTGGGGAGGCTGGGGCAGGCCGGCCACGGGCGGCTGGGCTAGAGGCGCTGGATGGGCCGGGTGCGGCCAGCCGGCCCATGTGCGGAGGCGACTGCTCCCGATCCGATCTGGATCGGGGGTTGACCAGGAGACATCGGTGAGGCCGGGGCGGCGAGGACGAACGACGCGCGGCTGGGGACAGCGAGGAAGAGCCCGGCGGCGACAACTCCGGTCAGGGATGAGCGCAGGTCGAGGGGAGGTCCGGGACGGATGGATCCGGGCGGGGCTCAAAGGATTCGGCGACCAGCAGGGCTTGGCGACAGGCGGCTAGCTTCTCGGGCGGGCATGGCGGGTCCTAGCATGGAAGAGAGAGAGAGAAATGAGACGAGGGAGAGATGGAGAAGAAGGGGAGGAAGGGACGCGCGGGGTCCGGCCTGGTCCGGCGAGACGGCGGCCTCCGGGGGCTCCGGCGAGGGGGCGGAGGCCATGGATGCCTCGGGCGGCTGCGGACGGAGGCGCTCGGGCAAGTGGAGGCTCGGGAGTGTTGGAATATTCATTATATATGTGTGTGGCTTACAACATATATTATACTGCTATTTTTATCTTCTGAAAATTGTTGATATGGAATTGAGAGCATCATGTATATGTACGTGTACATGGAAACTTTAACGGAAATTTATCGAAGGAAGCCGATACTTCATGCTGGAAGTACAATACATGTTTATTGAAAATTAAACATTATTTATATGACCCGAGCACAGCATGATAGGAATGACCAGGTTATCCATAATTTGGCAATATGGATTGTTTAAAAGCCTGCGGATTTGAATTGGAATTTATTCAAATACGGCGCATGACTCACACATGCGTGATGAGACCTTATTACAGATTAATTTAAGACTCCTATTTGATTACTAATGATCGTGGTTGGTTGTGCTAATCTGGAGTCTTTGTTCAAACAGATTATTTATCTGGAAATCTATCTGTACACGGTTGAAACTAAACCGGAATAATTCTATATATATTGGTCTCTACCCTCTGGCCTTAATACCATTGTGAACGGCACCATGGATTAGGATGAGGAACAAAGGGTAAACCGTAACTACAACATTGGCATCGGAGCCGATTAAGGGTTAGCGATGTTTTGTCGTTAATTCCAAATTCGATCTATATTCCAATCCGCTGCGTACCTCTGTGTATCTAACCCAACCTCGTACGTAATAGTCAACTACTAGTGCAGGAGAGACTTGCTCGTGGACCAAGCCAACCCGTAGATCCAATCGATTTCTGCCTTCACACTCACGCCTAACCCAAAGCCGCCGGCCACTGCTCGCATAGATCGATCCGTTGGCGTCCACGAGCATCCCCTGACGACCTCGCGGAGCCGGCGTCCAGCTGCAGCGCCCCGTCAAGCCGCTCCAGCGCTGCTCCTCTCGCTCCGCCGTCCGTCTTCCCCAAGCCGCCGTCCGCCACCGCTCGGCAAGCACGCTCCTCTTCGTCTTGCGTGCTGCTGGTCGCGAGGAACCTCTTTACACTCCTGCTCCTGCTGTGATCCACCTGCACGCGATTCCGCCGCGGAACAAGCCTTGTCCTCCGCTCGAGTCGGCTGCTTAGAAATTGTTCGGTTGCTTCCCTGTTGTTGTTTGCGTGCTGCCATCGGACCAAGTCAAGGACAACTTCTCTAAACAGGAACTGGTATCTGTCTCTTCACCTGGCAATGGCTTCCAATAGCGTATTTGCTGAGTTACTGACGAATTGCAAGTTGGATGGATCCAATTTCACTGTTTGGAAAAGGAAGATCAATTTTTTGCTCACTGCTGAAAATATTGATTATGTCATTGCTACTGCTGAACCCGATGAACCTACTGATGATGCATCAGATGAGGAAAAGGAAAATTTTGCAGAAGAGATGAAGGACTGGACAAAAGATAATAAGAAAGCTAGAGTTTTTATTCTTGGATCAATGTCTGATTCTTTAGCTGGGGAATATGAGTCAGATAAAACAACTTACAAAATAATGAGAAGGCTGGAACAGGATTTTGGTGAGGTCTCGCTTATTAAAGTACTTAGCTTAGTCAACAGATTTTTGACTGCAAAGATGTCTGACGGTAGCTTAGTGAATGAACATATGAACAAACTTTCTGTTCTAAGTGAGGAATTAAAGATTGCTGGATACCCTTTTCAGGAGGAAGTTTTGGTGATGGTGGCCTTAAACTCACTACCAAACTCATGGGAACAATTTAAAATTTCTTTTTGCCATACTGAGCGTACTCTGAACATGCACACCTTGAGACACCATCTTCTTATGGAAGAAGATCGGAAGAAATCTCAAGGGAAGGAAAGGAATTCA
Organism: Hordeum marinum; assembly: GCA_022496015.1. Classification (NCBI taxonomy): domain Eukaryota; kingdom Viridiplantae; phylum Streptophyta; class Magnoliopsida; order Poales; family Poaceae; genus Hordeum; species Hordeum marinum. The sequence goes on along the minus strand of CM039672.1, from coordinate 288,979,839 downwards.
TATGCAGCTGAACTTCACATTGGTGAGTACAAGAACCAAGGGAATAAAAGGAATTTTCAGAGGAAGAAAGATGGCACTGATTTGAGAGAGAAGATTAATAGGAAAAGAGATAGGGACCACAGGAAGGAAAGTGATGGCAGGTGTGACAAGGGTGATTGTTGGAATGATCAATCAAAACAGAAATTTGACAAGAAGAATTATAAATGCCATAGCTGCGGAGAATTTGGACACTTCCGGTCTGAATGCAACAAGAGGAAGAAGCCAAATGACAGGAAGGATAATTCTAATGACCAAGACAGCCGCAAGGGGAACCAATCCCCTGAAGGTATACCTAATGCTTATGTTTGTACAGAAGCTTTATTTACTAGTACTACTTTTCAGCACAGTTGGGTGGTTGGTTCAGGGGCAACATCACACATAGCTAGAGATTGTAAATCATTCTTGGATTTAAAAACTATTCCCAAAGGAACTAGACATGTCTACTTAGGAACAACAGCTAAGGCAGACATACTTGGGATAGGAAATTACATTCTCAAACTCCGTGATGGAGGAAAGCTAATACTATATGATACCCTGTATTCACCCAATATGAGAAGGAACCTAGTTTCTGTGTCTAAACTAGAAACCATCGGATATAAAACATTGTTTGGTGATGGGAAAGTAAAATTGCTACTGAATGGAAAATTAGCACATTCAGGAATTGGTCATGAAGGATTATATTTTCTTGATGATGTCACTGAAGTTAACTCTCCTAATTGCTTAGTGGGAGAGGAACCAAACTCCACCGTGAGGAATATTAGTGGTACTAATAATTGCTCAGAATCATACTTATGGCACCTTAGGCTTGGTCATATCTCCAAGAACAGAATTAAAAGATTGATTAGTTCTGGAATATTAAATTTTAAGTGGGAGGATTATGGTGTCTGTGAAGCTTGCATTATGGGAAAGATGACTAGGTCCTCTTTTCCTAAGGCTAACCGATCCATTGAGCCGCTTGCGATAGTACACTCTGATATTTGTGGAGAATTCTCAACTCCTACATTGGGAGGACAGAAGATTTATTTCATCACATTCATAGATGACTACTCTCGCTTTGGATATGTTTATCTTCTTAAACACAAGTCGGAAGAATTTGATTTGTTTAAGACTTATAAAGACGAAGTGGAAAATCAACTAAATAGGAAAATCAAGATACTTAGAACTGATCGTGGTGGAGAGTACACTTCAGGAATTCTTGCTGAATTTTGCAAAGAGCATGGAATTGTCCACCACTATACATTGCCTTATACTCCACAACAAAATGGGGTGGCGGTAAGAAGGAATAGGACGTTAATGGACATGGTTAGATCAATGATGGCTTATTCAGATTTGCCATTATCTTTTTGGGGAGAAGCTTTACATACAACAGTCTATTTACTTAATCACTCTCCATCTAAGGCAGTTAAGGTAACACCTTATGAACTGTGGAAAGGGAGGAAACCCTCGCTGCGCCATTTGGCAGTTTGGGGGTGTAATGCACAAATAAGGGTGCCCAGTCAACTCCGCACCAAACTGCAACCTAAAAGCAATGCAGGAATATTTATTGGGTATTCTTCAGGATCAAATGGATACCGGTTTTATGACCCTGAGAAGAGGAAATTGATTGAAAGTGGTGATGCTATTTTCTTAGACCAGGACACTCCTCGTCGTGCTAAACGTGCTAGAGTGGAATTATTAGTGGAACCCCTAGACACTAACTCAACTGAACCTAATCTTGAGCATGAGCATCCGGTTCAGGAAAATATAGACACTAGCATGGACCAAATAGACACTCCCTCAACTAGTATAACTAGGAACAGTGGGAGGAATACTAGATTGCCTTCGCATTTAAATGATTATTATGTGTTTCTAGGGGAAGTGCACTCTATGGTTTCGATCCTAGAGGAAGAACCTAGAACATATAAGGATGCGATAGTATGTTCTGAATCCAAATTTTGGATAGATGCCATGAAGGAGGAATTAGATTCTATGAGGAAAAATGGTGTTTGGGAATTGGTTGACCCACCAAATAACCGGAAGGCTATAGGGTCTAAATGGATTTTTAAAAGGAAACTAAATGCGTCTGGACTGGTAGAAAAATACAAAGCCAGGCTGGTTGCCAAGGGCTACACACAAAAGGAAGGAGTCGATTTTGTGGAAACATTTTCACCTGTAGCTAAATTTACATCCATACGGATCATTAGTGCCTTAACTGCTTACTATGATCTGGAATTGCAAAAAACTGGATGTTAAAACAGCATTCCTAAACGGAAATCTGGAAGAAGAAATCTATATGTGTCAACCAGATGGTTTTATAGAAAAAGGAAATGAAGGGAAAGTTTGTAAACTAAAAAGATCCATTTATCGTCTTAGACAGGCATCACGTCAGTGGTATATTCTGTTTGATAATGCAATAACGTCATATGGATTCACTATGACGGAAGGAGATCATTGCATTTACTGGAAACTCATAGGAGATAAATTTGTGCTCTTGTCTCTTTATGTAGATGATATTCTGATAGCATCTAACAATAAATTTACACTGATGGAAGTTAAGGCATGGTTATCTTCTAAGTTTGATATGAAAGATATGGGGGAAGCTTATTATGTGTTAGGAGTGGAAATACATAGAGATCGGAAAATGAAAGTACTTGGTTTAACTCAGAGGGTATATCTGAAAACTGTACTTAAAAGATTCTCTATGGAACATTGCAAACCCATGAAAGTACCTATACTTAAGGGAATTAAACTCAGCGAGGAAATGTGCCCTAAAACTCCCGAGGAAAAGCAAAAAATGAGTGAAATTCCATATGCATATGCTTTGGGTTCTTTAATGTATGCTATGCTCTTTACTAGGCCTGATTTATGCCATGCCGTGGGAATTTTGAGTAGATACCAAAAGAATCCAGGAGAAGAACATTGGAAGCAAATAAGAAATACTTTGCGTTATGTCAAAGGAACGACGGATTATTTCTTATGTTTTAATGGTCACAATCTCTAGCTGCAGGGCTTTACTGATGCCGATTGGCAAGGTGATCCTGATGACCGTAAATCGACGTCTGGCTACCTGTTTACATTGGCTGGAGGTGCTGTTTCATGGAGGAGCAAGAAGCAGGAATCTGTGGCCCTCTCATCAATGGAGGCTGAGTATATAGCAGCTTCAGAGGCAGTGAAAGAAGTGGTATGGATGAGGGAGTTTCTTGCTTCACTCAAGTTCATGGAAAGGGCATTTGATCAAGTCACTATTTATTGTGATAACCAGGCAGCGATCAAGGTAGCAAAGGATCCTAAATTTCATAGTAAGACTAAGCATATAGAAGGTAGATATCACTATATACGTGATGTTATAAATCGTTTGAGGACAGTACGGTTAGATTATTTACCCAGCATTAATATGGTTGCTGATCCACTGACTAAAGCTCTTAGTCAGGAAATTTTTTGTAAACATGTCAAGAACATGGGTCTTCGTTTTTGGAACTAAATGTTTTAGCCAAGTGGGAGACGTTGGAATATTCAGTATATATGTGTGTGTGGCTTACAACATTTATTATACTGCTATTTTTATCTTCTGGAAATTGTTGATATGGAATTGAGAGCATCATATACATGTACGTGTACATGGAAACTTTGACGAAAATTTGTCGAAGGAAGCCGATACTTCATGCTGGAAATACAATACATGTTTATTGGAAATTAAGCATTGTTTATATGACCCGGGCACAACATGATAGGAATGACCAGGTTGTCCATAATTTGGCAATATGGATTGTTTCAAAGCCTGCAGATTTGAATTGGAATTTATTCAAATCCGGCGCATGACTCACACATGCGTGATGAGACCTTATTACAGATTAATTTAAGACTCCTATTTGATTACTAATGATTGTGGTTGGTTGTGCTAATCTGGAGTCTTTGTTCAAACAGATTATTTATCTGGAAATCTATCTGTACACGGTTGAAACTAAACCGGAATAATTCTATATATATTGGCCTCTACCCTCTGGCCTCAATACCATTGTGAGCGGCACCACGGATTAGGGTGAGGAACAAAGGGTAGACCATAACTACAACAGGGAGGAGCTCCTGGCTCGGGCGACAACTCCAGATGGGCTTCGGAGGGCTTGGTTCCGGGCCTGGCGGCGCTGGGAGGGAGACAGACCTGTCCAAACGGGCTGGCCCGGCACGGCCGGGCCCATCGTAAAACGTGCGTGGCATTGTACGGCCCGCCTCGACACGGTTAGTATACGGGCCGTACCGTGTCGGCCCGCGTGCGCAGCCTTGCGGCCCAGGCACGACCCGTTTGCTAATCGGGCCGACCCGTCTGCACGCCAGGCCTGCTAATATGCCTACTATTTGACGCATTGGGCATTTTTAGTTTATTTTTACTTGTTGGGCCGTATAAATAAATAAATAAATAAATAAATAAATAAATAAATAAGATAATCGGACTGTGCCGTGTCGGCCCGCGTGCTGGTGGTGGTGGCCCAGGCATGGCCCAAGGCGGGTCGCAGGCCTGGCACGACCCGTTTAGCTCGTGTCGGGCCGGGCCACGTGTCGGGCTGGCGCGGCGTGCCGCTGGGCCGACCCGTTTGGCCAGGTTTGGAGGGAGATAGGGGCGGCTGCCAATGATTGGGGCGCGGAATTTGAGATGGGAGGCTAGGTTTTCCCTAATAGGCAGGTTAGGGGCGTTTATATATAGGGAGGGATGCTACGGTTAGGGAGTTAGTCCGTTTTCGAACCGTTCGATTTCGATCGGACGTCCGGAAGCGAAGGGGGGGCTAGGCGGATTAGTGGGTTGTGTTAGAGGGGGTGGGCTAAGGAGAGAGGGAGATGGTGGCCCGTGACATGATTTTCAAAACACCGAAAAACGTCCGATAATAAACCGATGACCACGCTGCTACGGTTGACCGATGGGGTATCAAACAACCTCGGAATTTGACAGGTGGTCTACCTACAACATAACAAGACCGCACGCCAAGTTCTGACCCAATCTGAGAATATTTTAAACGCACTTTGAAAACAATATTTTATCGATCCCTCGGGCAAGTGCGTGTGTGGTTGGTCTCAAAACGGTCAACGACACGAACGGAGAGAACCGGTAGCTATGAACGGATGCAAGTTTTTCAAAAACAAGTGACGATGCTACGCAGATGATGCGAATGATGCAATGATGAATGCGACAACCATATGAAACACATACGAGAATGGAAATAAAAGGGGAATCTTCTGTAGCGTCGGTCTCGGGCTGTTACACCGCCAAGCCAGAGGACTGGCTGATCGACGACACCACAACGGTCAGCATAGTGAGGGGGAACCAGCGCATAGCTGTCTGCTATGCCCCTCATGCTGATCGGCTCAGCCCGCACCTGGCTGAACAGCCTGTCGGCTGGCAGCATCAACACCTGGACGAACTTTGAAGAGGCGTTCGTCCGCAACTTCACCGACACCTACAAGCGGCCCGGCTGCCCCCGCAAACTGGCCATGTGCGTTCAGGGCCGGGACTAAGCCCTCCGGGACTACCTCACGCGATGGACCAAGCTCTGCAACTCCTCCGAAGGGGTGCACGAGGTGCATCCCATCCAGTACTTCATCGAGGGTTGCCGTGACGGCACCTACCTCAAGCACAAGCTCCTATGCTCCGAGCCGGCAACGCTGCCAGACCTCATGGCCAAGGCGAACAAGTACACCACGGCCGACTCTGCAATCCGGGTCAAGGTCAGCACACCCGGCAAGGCAGCCCTGTCGCCGACTGCATCACAACCGGCTGCCGACAACCGGCAGCCGCAAAACAACAAGCGCAAGACCGACCAGCCGGACTCCCGCTAGGGGAGCCGGCAAGTCGCTTCCATCGGGGAGGAGCAGCCGGCTGCTCAGGCTTCCGGTCAGCGTCTGCACGCCGGCAAGCCTGCCTGGCAGCCCAAGCTCACATTCAAGCATATGCTCGACCTCCCCTCCAAACACCATTCCGGTGCCAAGTCATCTACGCACACACTCTGACAGTGCATCTTCTCACAGCGGCTGGCCCAGAGGGAAGGCCTTCCGGCTCCCCTCGCGCCACCTCTCCGTGCACCAGCCCCAGCTTCGGCTCCAGCCCGGCAAGACGGCCGCCTGCTCGACCAGTTCCCTAACCGGGACGGCTCCTACGTCGTCTTCACTAGTGAAGAGACGGACAAACACACTCAGCGCCGGCTCCACCATGAGGTGAATGCCACCGTACCCGCGAACTGGTCCAAGAAGCCGGTTACCTCGAGCCGGGCTGACCACCCGACCGTGATGCCAAGCCGTGGCAGCTATGCCCTTGTCCTCGATCCCACCATCGTCTCCAAGAGACACACCTTCCGCTTCTCGCGGGTGTTGATCGATGGAGGTAGCAACATCAACATCCTGTACCGTGACACTATGTTCAAGCTAGGACTCAAGGAGGAAGACCTGCAAGCGAGCCCGACAGTTTTCGACGGCATCATGCCAGGAATGTCGCCGGATCCACTTCTGCCACGAACCGATATGGTTCGAAGTGGTGGGCCTCGATAGTCCCTACCACGCGCTGCTAGGTCGGCCAGCTCTCGTCAAATACATGGCGGTCCCCCATTACGCCTACCTCAAGCTCAAGATGCTGAGTCCTAAGGGCATCATCACCATCGCAGGCAACTACAATATGTCAATCATGTGCGCACGAGACGGCAACCAGCTGGCCGAAGCCCTAGAGATCGAAGAGGAGAAGCGGCAGCTCGACCGGCTCGTGGCCCACACCTCTGGCCAGTCGCCCATGCCGGTTCCTCCATCCCAGTCAGCCGGTGAAGCCTCATTCCATCCGTCCAAGGACACCAGGAAGGTATCACTCGACCCGGCCAATCCCAAGTAGTGTGTCACCATCGGCGCTCACCTCGATAGGAAATAGGAAGGCGAGCTCATTGACTTCCTCTGTGAGAATCGGGACATCTTTGCATGGTCTCTGAAGGACATGCCGGGTGTTCCGAGGAAGTTCGCCGAGCACAAGCTTCATGTACGACCGGATGCAAAGTCGGTCAAGCAACCCCTGCGCCTTTTCTTCGAGGAGAAGCGACATATTGTAGGAGAAGAGATCGTCCGGCTGCTCGCAGTCGACTTCATCATGTAAGTGTTCCACCCGGACTGGCTGCCCAACCCAGCCTTGGTGCTGAAGAAAAACAAGACTTGGAGCATGTGTATCGACTACACGAGCCTGAACAAGGCGTGTCCCAAGGACCCATTCGCCCTGCCGCACATCGATCAAGTCATCGACTCCATGGCCGGCTGTGACCTGCTGTCCTTCCTGGATGCCAACTCCGGCTACCATCAGATCAAGCTGGACCCGGACGACCGGCTGAAGACCTCCTTCATCACACCTTTCGGGGCCAACTGCTACATCACCATGTCCTTCGGCCTGAAGAACACGGGCGCTACCTTTCAGCGCTGCATGCAGAAGTGCCTCCTACCTCAGATAGGCAGGAATGTCCACGTCTATGTTGATGACATCGTCGTCAAGACCAAGAAGCACTTCAGCCTCCTCGACGGTCTCCGGGAGACATTCGCCAACCTACGCGAATACAAGATCAAGCTCAACCCGGAGAAATACATCTTCGGCGTCCCAGCCGGCCAACTCCTGGGTTTCTTCGTTTCCGCTCGTGGCATCGAAGCTAACCCGAAGAAGATCAGGGCAATCGAGTGCATGCCCAAGCTGACCCGGCTCCACAACGTCCAGAAGTTCACCGGCTGCCTCGCCTCGCTCAGCCGGTTCATCAGCCGCCTGGGAGAGAAGGCCCTTCTCCTCTACGGGCTCCTACGGAAGACGGCTCTGGTCGAGCTGGGTCGCGACTCCGCAAAGAAGCCGGCCACGTTTGACTGGCCCGACAAGGCGAGCGAGGCCTTCCGTGGCCTCAAACGGGCTCTCACCAGCGCGCCCATCCTGGCCACGTTGGCTGAGAAGGAGCCTTTGCTCGCCTACATCACGACGACCATGCGCGTCATCAGCATCGTCATGGTGGTGGAGCGACCGGAGGAGGGCAAGACATTGCCGATCCAGCGCCTCGTCTACTACCTCAGTGAGGTCCTCCCCGCCTCCAAGCAGAACTACCCCCACTACCAGAAGATGTGCTACGGCATATACTTGGCCGCCCAGAAGACCAAGCAGTACTTCTAGGAGCATGTCATCACCGTGGTGAGCACGGCGCCGCTGGGCGAAATCATTAGCGGCCGGGACGCCACCGGCTGGATAGCCAAGTGGGCCATCGCCCTCGCCGACTACAAGATTCAATACGAGCCACGCACCACCATCAAGTCACAGGCGATGGCTGAGTTCCTCGTTGACTGGGCCAAGACCTAGTTCGTACCACCTCCACCCGACTCCACGCACTGGCGCATGCACTTCGACGACTCAAAGATGCGAGCCGGCCTTGGAGCCGGCATGATCCTATCATCTCCGCAAGGGAGACCAGCTCAAGTACGCGCTCCAGATCCACTTCACCGCCTCCAACAACGTGGCCGAGTACGAGGCCCTCGTCCACGGCCTTCAGCTCGCCAAGGAAATCGGCATCAGGCACATCCTTTGCTTCGGCGACTCCGACCTCGTGGTGCAGAAGGTCTTTAGCAAATGGGACACCAGAGAGGCCAACATGGCCAGCTATCGCTTCCTCGTCCAGCAACTCACTGGCTCCTTCGAGGTCTGTGAGTTCCATCATGTCCCTCGGGCGGACAACGAGGCGACCAATACGCTAGTGAAGATCGGCTCCACCTGGCAGGCCATCCTAGCCGGCGTCTCCCTCGAGCGGCTGCTCAAGCCTTCGATAAAGCCCTCCCCCGAATCAAAGTCCATCTTCATGCCAGCTAACGCTGGCAGTTCATCATCAGATCCGTCTGCTCAGCCGGCACCATCGGCATCGGCCTCACTGTCAGCACCATCAACTCCGCCTGCCCAGCCGGCACCACCAGTTTCGGCTGTCGAGCCGGCCACCTCCGCGATGGCCGGCTCCGAATCAACGGTCGTCATGATGGCAATCAATGATCCTCCGGCTTCTTTAGTCTCTAGAGCTGGCAAGCCGGCCCCGGGGGCTGGTGAGCCGGCTACGGGGGCCTCAGCCATCTTCGACGTCCCACTCGAGCCCGAGCCGGCTCCCGTCTCGGCACCTTCTGGCGTTCCTCTTGCATGGAGAGCTCCCTCCTGATGAAGACGAGGCCCGACGAATCCAACATCACGCCCTGCCTACAACATCATCAACTACGAGCTGGTTCATCGCAGCACCACCGTCGTCTTCCAACGTTGCGTCGAGATGGAGAAAGGTCAAGAAATCCTCCTCGACATCCACCAGGGCGAGTGCGGGCACCATGCTGCCTCCAGGATTGTGGTAGCCAAGGCGTTCCGCCATGGCTTCTACTGGCCGACTGCCTTGGAGGAGGCCAAGCGGCTGGTCGACAAGTGCGAAGGGTGCCAGCGCTTTAGCACGGAGAGCCACCTGCCGGCTACATCCCTCCAGACCACCCCCCTCTCGTGGCCCTTTGCCATCTAAGGGCTGGACATGGTGGGACCCTTCAAGACCGCATGAGCCGGCATGACACATTTGCTGGTAGCCGTCGACAAATTCACCATGTGGATTGAGGCCAGGCCAATCAAGAAGCTGGACGGCCCTACAGCCGTCCGGTTTATCGAGGGCATCACAGTCTACTACGATGTCTGATACGTCTCCAACGTATCTATAATTGATGAAGTATTCATGCCATGTTTACAATAATTCTTTATGATTTTGGTATGATTTTATTATAACTAACCCGGACTGACGCTGTTTTTAGTAGAACTACCGTGGTGTTGTTTTTGTGCAGAAATAAAAGTTCTTAGAATGAGCTGAAAATTTACAGAGAATATTTTTGGAAAGTATAAAAAATACTAGAGCAAAGAGTCACCATAGAGGAAGGCCGAGGAAGCCACAAGCCACAGGGGCGCCCCCCTAGGGCGCGTCCTCCTGGCTTGTGACTTCCTCGGGAACCTTCTAGACGTGGGACCGATGCCAAAAATTGCTATAAATACCTAAACCCCCTAGAAACAAACGTAGATCAGGAGTTCCACCGTCGCACACCTCTAGAGCCATGAAAAACCAATCTTGGCCCTCTTCAGCACCCTGCCGGAGGGGGTCACTATCACTGGAGGCCATCTTCATCGTCCCGGAGGGGCCATCAACACCATTGAAGCCAAGAACCACAGGGAGAACCTCTCCCATAGAGGGGGGAGGCCACGGAGGAGGAAGCACAAGGGGGAGAACCTCTCACCCTCTCTCCCGGTGGTGCCGGAGTGCCATCGGAGGAACCATCGCCGCGGTGATCGTCTTCATCAACATCACCTTCTTCATCACCATCCTCATCTCCTTTTAGCGGTCCACTCTCCCACACCCCGCTGTAATCACCTACTTGAATATGGTGCTTTCTGCTACATATTATGATCCAATTATGTGTTGCCATCCAATGATGTTTTGAGTAGATTACTTTTGTCCTTTGGATTGATTGATGATCTAGATTGGTTTGAGTTGGATGTTTATTTTGGTGCTGTCCTATGGTGCCTTCCGTGTTGTGCACACATGAAGGATTCCCGCTGTAGGGTGTTGCAATACATGCATGATTCGCTTATAGTGGGTTGCTTGAGTGATAGAAGCATAAACCCGAGTAAGGGGGTTGTTGCGTATGGGATAAAGGGGACTTGATGCTTTAATGCTATGGTTGGATTTTACCTTAATGATCTTTAGTAGTTGCGGATGCTTGCTAGAGTTCCAATCATAAGTGCATATGATCCAAGTAGAGAAAGTATGTTAGCTTATGCCTCTCTCGCATATAAAATTGCAATGATGATTTCCGATCTTGTTAACAATTGCCTAGGATAATTCCGCACACCAACCCATCATTATTCCACACTTGCTATTTGTAATATATTGTAATATTATGTTAACAACACCTATTTTTATATTTTAGTTCTCCGTTATCATGCAAAGCTATCCTCTTCATACCCACAATGTAGTTTTCTTTCTCGTTTCTAGATGGAAGCAAACGTTCGGTGTACGTAGAGTCGTATTGGTGGCAGATAGGACTTGAGAGAATATTGATCTTACCTTTAGCTCCTTGTGGGTTCGACACTCCATACTTATCACTTTCACCTTTGGAAATTGCTACGATGATTCCTTGCACTTGGGGATTATCAGTGTCCCCCACAACATCATCACCGACAACGGCACTAACTTCACCAAGGGGGCGCTATCGCGTTTCTGCGTGAAGCAAGGTATCCGGCTCGACTTGGTGTCCATGGCCCACCCACAGTCAAACGACCAGGTTGAGAGGGCAAACAACCTAATCTTGGCTGGCATCAAGCCATGGCTCGTGGCACCGTTGGTCAGGTCAGCGGGCTCCTGGATCGAAGAGCTGTCGGCTATCCTCTGGAGCCTCAGGACCATGCCCAACCGGTCAACCGACTACACCCCTTTCTTTCTCTTATACGAGTCCGAGGTAATCATCCCCACCGACAACTAATTTGATTTGCCTCACGTTGCCCTGTATACAGAGAAGGACGCAAAGGGGGCAAGAGAGGACGATGTCGACCTACTCGAAGAAACACGTGAACTGGCTCTAAGCCGGACGACCATCTACCAGTAGAAGCTCCGGCACTACCACAGCAAGCGGATCCGTCCACTCTCCTTCCGCGAGGGAGACTTGGTGCTTAGGCGGATCCAGCGAACTGCCGGCCAGCACAAGCTGTCCTCCCCATGGGAAGGCCTGTTGATCGTCAGCAGGGTGCTACACAACAACACCTACTACTTGATAGACGCCGAGAAGCCACAGAAGCGCAAGAGAGACGCCTCCGACGGGGAGACGGGGCGCCCATGGAACGCGGAGCTCCTCCATCCGTTTTACTGCTAAGATTAGTGTATGTATGTATCCTTCCCTTTTGGGCTTATGAATGCAACAGGGGCCCTAAGCCGGCACTTGGGGCGCGCCCCTTTTCGATCCCTTCAAAGGTTTCTCATTATTTAACCATGACACCCGGATCCGGCTCCCTGGCCTGGGGGCTCGCCGGCTCTTCTCCGAGGCAGACAAGTAGTGTGAGCAAGCAATTCTTCGCTACCCCCCTAACTAGACACAGACCGTCTCCCGACTGTCTGGCTGACGGGAGCACAGGGTAGAAAGGAGCTTCTCACACAAAGACCGTTCAAAGAGTAGCAGCCGGACAGTTCCATCTAGACCATTTTGGCTCTAGCAACCAGCCACTACCGGCTCGACCTAGCCTTAGCCGGACGACTCTTAAAACCCGCTCGATTTCCCAAGGATGATGCCCCGTTCCTGTCCCAGACTGGATCCCCGCTAGCTGGGAGGCGAGGCGGAAGCCGGAAGGAATCCCGATGTGAAACGTGAGTCGAAAAGCAAAAGGCAAAGGAAGAGCCGGCACACACACATTTCAAACGACATACAAGTTAAATGACAAAAGGCCAATAGGCTAGAGGTTCATTACAATACAACCCCAGTGGGTGGAAATGCGTCTTAAAAAAAGTTTTGTAGCAAAGGGAAGAAACAGAAAACACGCAGGGCCACTCAGGCTGCCGGTGCATCGCCGACCGGCTCGACGGTTTGCCCAGGAGAGGACGTGGCCTGCGGGTTCGCCTCCGAGGCCTCCGTGACCTCGGTGTTGCTGCCAGTGCTGGAGGTGGTGCTCTCGTTGGCGACCTCCGTCTTCTGGGCCTTGGGGGTTGCCGAAGGAGTCCTCGGCAATTGGCTTGCCATCCTCGCCAAGAGCCGACAGGAGCTCGTCCGGATCAACATACGAGGCCAGCTCGTTGGCCCGGCGGACAAGGGCACCTTCACGGGTGGACCGTTTCACCTTTGGGACGTCACGCATCGTGGCCAGCCGGTCTAGGTTGACACCGAGATACCACGATGTGAGGAACCAGAGGGCCATCTGCACACCAGCTTGAGCTGCCGACGCCTTCCAGACCTCGATCCGGGCCACAGCATTCTCCAGCCATAGCTCCATGCGGATCTCCGGGGCCCCACGACCCGGCCACAAGGCTACGATCACCTCCTTCCCGGCTGTCTTGAGCCGGTCCACACCGCACTAGATGTGGATCAGCCGGTTCTCCATGGCCAGCCCAAGCTCCGCCATGTCCCAGCCGGCGTTCTCCTCAACCTCTCGCCCACGCTGCCACAGGCACTCCCGGTGATCCGCCATGGCTCTCTCAACACGGCGCTGGGTTTCCGGGAACCACTCGGAGGGAAGAAAAAGGAAGGGAAAATAGGTCGAAAGCAAGGAAAGTGCAGCCGGCTGGGGAAGAAGCCAAAACTTACCCTAGAGGACGTCGTCCATCTCGATGGCAAACTACAACACTACGTTCTTCTCCTTTCCGAGCGATGACTCTGCCTGGGCGGGTCACCTCGCCTTGGAGGGCGGCATTGGCCGCCTGCTTAGCGGCGCCCTCCCAGGACGTCACCTCCCGCTGCAGCTCCGTGCTCAAGCACCCCTGAGCCGCCTGCCCGTCCACAAGCAGGCCGGCGAGCCGGTCTCGCTCCAACGTGATCACTTGGACATCCCCCGCTAGCTGGTCCCGCTCAGAGGCCACCTCGTCCTTATTATCTCAGAGTACATTCAGCTCCTCTACAAAAAAGACTAGCGGCGGTTACCAAAAATACACGAGATCCGTGCTGGCTGCCGAGTAGCTGACCCAACAATCGGGGCCTACCCCTAGTGGGTGCGCTCGTGCGCCGCCACAGGAACAAACATACCTTGTGGCTTCTTCAACTGTTCTTCCAGACGGTAAAAGCCGTGCTTGCCGCGGTTATGGATGGCGACCGCCTCGTCATAAAGCTCCTATTGCCTGGTCCTCCCCGCTTGACCCAAGAGACCAAAGTTAAAAGCAAGCCACAAAAGATCCGGCCCGGATGCCATGCAACCAGTCAACCAGCCCGCATATCGGGAGCTACACCTAGTGGGTGCGCTCGCGCGCCCCCATTGGAAATTCAACAAAGGCTAAAAAGACTTACCTCCGCACGCTGAAGGGCGCTGTCGGCAGCCTCCGCGAACCTGGCCTGTCCGTCGCGGCACTGCGACAGGACGCTGCCCAGCTCCTCGGGCACAGGGACCGGGCCGACGACTGGCGGGGGCAGGACGGCCCCATCCTGGATCACATCCATCATTGTCCTCCTGGACCAGCTCGCCCCACCGCTCGCTCCAGTGTCCACCGGGGTGCCGGCTGCTCGGGGACGGGTGATAACTATATAGGCATGGGAGTTAGCTCCCAGCAGTCCCACGTTCGGTGCCGCTGCCTCCCCTCCCATCTGGCTGGACGTGACGGTTGTGGCGACCGGAACGTCTCCCCCTCGGCCGACACCTCCGGTGCCGTCGGGGCTTCCGGCAGGACGATTGTGGCCGGCTCGACGGTGGGCGGCGTCACCATAGGAGCCGCTTACCGGCCCCCCTCGAGGGCCGCTCCTCCCAGCCGGGCCACTTCCGCCCCCGAAGGAGACACGACCGTCTCCGTAGCCGTCCCTCATGGCTCGCTCGACAGAGGTCTCGACATAGGAGTCGATTCTGCCGCCGAATCCGACGCACATGTAGGATCCGTGGGCCGCCTCCGCCTCTTGTCGCTCGAGGCCCTCGAGCGCGAGGACCCGCCCTTCGCTCCGGACTTCGAGGCTCACAATTGCGCGAGCCTCCTCTTCTCCTCCCGCAACGTGGCTACCTGCTCCTGAGCTTGCCGGCTGGTGGGCTCCACTGGGCCGGCTGTCGACTCCACATCATGGAGCTCGATGGGGTCTCCGAGGCAAGCAAATCCTCAGGCGCCCGCCGGCACATAAATTTAAAGAGAAAAAACACCCACGAGAATTAGAATACTCACCCAGCAATGACGGGAAGGGCCCGCTTGGCCCGCGCCACGGCTTCGCTCCGGCTGCTCGCACTCATTTGCGAGCCGGTGGTTGGGCCGCCGGCTCCCCCTAAGCTGGCCTCTTCTCCCGACGGGAGGTCTCAGTCGCTTGGCTGTGCGCCGACCGCTCCTCGCTCCGCCCGCGTGGCCCCTGCTTAGCTAGGGGGCATCCAGGATCCGGACATCATCGTCATCATCATCATCCTTAGTCCAATCTCTGATCGAGGGTCTGGAGGGGAACTCACCAGCTGCTCTATATCCGCCGGCTCCCGGGTCACCCGCCGCATCCCCCGCCTCGACCTCTTCCAAGGAGTCAACCCCCTCCTCAGTGCCGCCTCCCAGCTCGAAGTCCTTGGAGTCAGATTCAGCGTGCTCTGCCTGGAAAATCTGGGGGTTCAGGCCGTCCGGCGTGTTCTGTCGAACGAAAAGCTGCAGCCAGCATGGCATGTGAGCTGCGCAGCCGGTTAGAGAGACACGAAGGGAAAGAAAAGTCACCTCCGGTGTCATCTTGCCGTCGGATTGTGCCGGCGTACCAGGGGTGCCGGATTGTGCTGGCTGTACGGCTTCTTGCCATAGGACCAGGTCTCCTGCGTCATCTTGAAGTTGGTGATGGAGTTCATCGGCGTCGCCACCTAAGCCGACGTCAGCTCGAAGGTGGACAGCCGGCAGGGGTCCCAGCGGCCGACCATGTCATAGTTTCGGTGCGGCCTTAGCTGGAGAGGCAGCACCCGACGATCGATGAAGGCGGCCACCAGGTAAGACGCGACCAACCCGTCTCCGCTTCTCATGATCTGGAGCGGACCCAGCTCCCCGAGCACGGCCCCGACCGGGCCGGTCCCCGACCAGTTCACTCCGGTGGACGGGTCGTTGACAAATGCTAGCAGCCGGATGTAGTTTCACCGTGGGTCAGCGATCTTCACATAGAAGAATGTCGGATTCCACTTCTTGACGGAATCAATGAGTTTCATGCGGGGGAACTGCGAGCCGCGAGAGCACACCGCCACGCCCCTGTAGGCATACGAATCATTGACGTTCTTCAATGCATTGAGGTAGAAAAGCTTCCTGAACAGCTCCACAAAGGGAAGCAGCCCGAGATAGCCCTCGCATAAGGTCACGAAGCTCGCGAGGTAAAGAATGGCGTTGGGTCCGAGGTGGTGCGGCTGGAGATCAAATGTATCCATAAAAAGGCGGAGGACTGGCTCATCGGCGAGCCGAAGCCACGCGGGAAGTGCCAGGCAAATACCAAGTATTCCCCTTCCTTGGGCGCGGGCACCACCTCGTCGCCCGGTGGACGGGCAATCACACGGTCCACCGACAGCAGCATACGGGCGCGACGGAGCCACGTGATGTCATCCTCCATGATGACGGAACCGCACCAACTGCTGGAAGGACCGTCGAACATCTCTCCGGTGGTTGGCGCGAGGCAGCGAGCGAGCGGAGCGGCAGCAAACCGAGCGAGCGCAGCACGGCACGAATTGAGTAGCGATGGCAAGAGGAAGAAGACGACGGGGTGGGAGGAGCGCAACTGCCTCCGCCCCTTGCCCTCCCCTTTTAAATAAGGGGGCAATGCCCGGGGAATGTCAGGATTAACTGCGCCCACTCCTCTAGGGAACCCGCGAGATCGTTGGTGCCTTGGGCCGTGACCACTGAGATCCGGGCGCAAAGGATCTCGGTCTATGGCCCGAGGCTTACTGGGCTATGCCCGCAGCCTAGCGGGTTAGGCCCAAGGTAACGTCCCGTCTGCCCTCGAGGGCGGGCCCCACGACATCATTACACCCCGCGTGGCGTGCCGCGAGGCGACACGGGACCCGCAGCAGTGCGACGGGACCCGAGGCGTCGGGGGCGACCGACGGCTCGGCCGGTCGTTCGGCTCCGCACGAAAGATGTGCGCTGCCTGATGAAGTCACCGGCTCCCCCTTGTCAGAGAGACATGGGCCCCCACCGGCTTCGAGGACTACTGACAGGGTTACCACCCCCAGGTATGCCAAAGCTAGGGGGTTCTCCCCCCGTTTCAAGAAAAACCATGCTGTTGGCTGGTCCGTGACTGGCTGGGCTGCGGCCGGCTAGTGTGCCCCCGGCTGGCTCAAGGCCGGCTGGCTCGTGGCCGGCTTCTCAACGAGTTGGCCGTTTGACCTCCAGCCAGCCTATAGCCGGCTGCCTCGTGACCGGCCCTTCCGCTGACCTTCGGACGGACAAGCGCCCGTCCCTTCCTTCTGCGACCAAGTACGTCGACAAGACAAGACCCCGACGATGGACCCTGGTGTGACCACAGTGATCGCTAACACGTGGTCGTGCTTGGCTATAGTCTAGCTGGTCGTACTACTGACCTTGGCTGACTGCGACCAGGCGGGAAACAGTTTCGACATGCCTCAATCTACTCCATTACCTACTCCCGTGTGGCTACAGGGCTACCGACTGTATCGGAGACCTTGGTCGGCTGGCGCCAGGTGACATCGCTTTGGCGGCCCGTACCGCGGCTGGTGGGCGCGGGCCAATCGTGGACCCGACTGGCAGGCCCTAGTGGGCGATGGGACCGCACAGCCGGTGGGCCCTACAAGCGACGAGACGGCTCAGTTGGCGGTCCCCCTGGCCAGTCGGAGAGGTTGCCAGCCGGGTCTCGCCACCCAGTACTTTAGGGATATTGGAAGCCGGGGGTTGAACTATAAAACCCCCTAAGCCCCCCATGCATGTGGGGGGGCACACCAAGGAGCTCTCCAACTTACACACTTCCACATAGTAGAGGAAGAGCAGCCGGCTGCCCCTTCTTCTACCTCTAGTCGACAGCTCAAGGAGCATGATTCTAAACTCATTCACCAATCAACCTAGACCAAACAGGACTAGGGGTATTACCTCCGACGGAGGGCCCCGAACCTGGGTACGTCGCGTGTTCGCCACCGCTCGTGCCTAATCCCATTCCCGGAGCCCGTCGGCATCCTTTCTGCCCCAACCATACTCGATAAGCCTACCCATGGCATCTAGCATATCCATAGATGCGAGACTATCTTCTCCACCTTTTACTCCTTTGATACCTACCACCATATTCGACTCCACCTATATGCTATGGCCAATGGTTAACGCTCATGTATTGCATGAAGAATAAAAAGTTGATGCATTTGAAAAAGTACGATCCAATTGTGTGACTTGGACACTATGGTGATTAACATTTGTATCTATGTGGTGAACATGGATTCATGCCTTGCTAATATAATAAGATTAATAGGGGTAAATCATTCTTTTAGAATCGTATACTTTGAAAGATCAATGATTTTTTCTTATACTTACATTACTATGTTGTTGTTTGTTAATTCATTATTTCTCAGTGAGCATACATACCAAAGATACATAATGGGTAGCATGTCAAATCAAATATTCTGTTTTTATTATTTACCTACTCGAGGACGACCAGGAATTAAGCTTGGGGATGCTCATACGTATCTAACGTCTCTATAATTTTTTATTGTTACATGCTAACATATATATCATTCTAGGATACTTTTGGGGATATTAATTTACCAAATTATAATATTTTTGAGCACTAACCTATTGACACAGTGCCCAGTGCCAGTTCCTGTTTTTTGCGTATTTTTGTCTTTTCAGAGTTACCATACTAAACGGAGTCCAATTGTCATGAAACTTTTTGGTGATTTTTTTGGACTAATACAAGACCTAGAAGCTTCGGAGGAGGGCCACAAGGTGCACCAAGATCCCACCACATATCCAGCCGCCGCCTGGGGGCGTGGCCAGATGGGTGGTGCCCCTTGGAGCATCTCCCGACGTCATTCTCTGCCCAATAAATTCACATATACCCTAGAAACACCACAAGCGCTCCCGAAACACTTTTTTGTTGTCGCAAGTCTCTGTTCCAAAGGGAGGCCATCTACACCTCCATTCCAACACCCCTGCCGGAAGGGAGATCGATCTTGGTGGGCCTCTTCATCAACCTTGCTGCCCTCACCATGATGTGTGAGTAGTTCACCACAGACCTACGGGTCCGTAGGTACTGCCTAGATGGCAATCTCTCTCTCTCTCAATATTCAATACAATGTTCATAGCATGTTTGCCTTGATCTATCCGATGTAATCCCTTTGTATGGTGTGTTTGTTGAAATCCAATGAATTGTGAGTTTATGTTCATATTGTTCATGAAAATTATTTCAGTCAAACCTCATTACCATGATTCTTTTTTGTATGATCATCGTAGCTTCGTAATGCTCTCCGGTCTATAGAGATAGTTTGGCCAACTAGATTGATATTTCTTCACTGGGAGTGGTGTGTTGTAGTAGGTTCAACCTAACGAGTTTCTGTATCCCATTTGCAGAAGGGGACAAGTTGCATCTTTGTGTGTTGGGTAACGTTGCGTGGGAAACAAAAAAATTCCGACAAACACACAAGACCTATCTGTGGAGATCAACAACTATGAGAGGGAGAGTGGATACACATACCCTTGTAGATTGCTAAGCAGGAAGCGTTAAGAAGCACGGTTGATGTAGTCAAACGTCTTTGCGATCCGAATCTCAATCCATTCTGCGATCCAATTACGATCCGTCCCAATCTAGCACCAAACAGAGGACACCTCCATGTTCAGCACACGTATAGCTCGATGAAGTCTCCACCTTCTTGATCTAGCAAGCAGGGTGGAGGGGTAGATGAGTTCTCTGGCAGCATGATGGTGTGGTGGCAGTGGTGGTCGAGCAATCGCAGCAGAGCTTTGCCAAGCGCTGTCGCAGATGTGTTTTCGATGGAGAAACGGATTTAGGGAGAGAGGAAGGGCTGCACCTATGCCTTACGGTGTAGCTGCCCTCCCTCACCCTCGCTCTACATATAGGAGGAGGGGGTAGATGGGGTGTAGCCCTATCCCTTCATCCAAGGAAGTGGGCGGCAGCCAGGAGGGAGGAGTCCTCCATCCGCAAGGCACCTCCTAGGTGCCTTCCCCTTTAGGGTTTCCTACCCCCTAGCCGCATGGGCCCTTAGAGCCTGACCCAACAAGGCTTGGACACCCCCTTATAGCCCATTCACGTCTAAGGGGCTGGGGGACCCTTTCAGACTCCTCCGGAACCCTTTGGAACCTTCCGGAAGCTTCTCGGTAAAATACTGGAAAAATCCCGAAACTTTCCCGGTATCCAAAATATGACTTCCCAATTCCCATATATAAATCTTCACCTCTGGACAATTCCGGAGCTCCTCGCGACGTACAGGATCTCATCCGGGACTCCAAACAACCTTCGGTCACCAACATACATAACTCAATAATACCAAATCGTCACCAAACACTAAGTGTGCAGACACTGCGGGTTCGAGAACTATGTAGACATGACCGAGACAACTCCACGGTCAGTAACCAATAGTGGGACCTGGATGCCCATATTGGTTCGTACATATTCTATGAATACCTTTATCGGTGGAACCATGATGTCAAGGATTCAAACAATCCCGTATGCAGTTCTCCTTGTCCATCGGCATGTTGCTTACCCGTGATTCGATCGTCGGTATCTCTATACCTAGTTCAATCTCGTTACGGGCAAGTCCCTTTACTCATTCCGTAACACAAGGTCCCTCGAGTAGCTCCTTAGTCACATTGCTTGCAAGATTCTTGTGATGTTGTATTACCGAGTGGGCCTAGAGATACCTCTCCATCATACGGAGTGACAAATCCCAGTCTTGATCCATGCCAACCTAACAGACTCCCTCCAAGATACATGTAGAGCACCTTTATAGTCACCTAGTACTCCTCTAGTGCACACAAGGTACTCCTCTGGTGTCAGTGAGTTACATGATCTCATGGTCATGGGAACAGATACTTGACATGCAGAAAAAAATAGCAATAAACTGACACGATCATATGCTTCGTTCATAGTTTGGGTCTTTTCCATCACATCATTATCCTAATGATATGATCTCATTATCAAATGACAACTCATGTCTATGGCCAGGAAACCTTGACCATCTTTGATCAATGAGCTAGTCTATTAGAGGCTCACTAGGGACACAGTGTTGTCTATGTACCCACACATGTATTTGAGTTTTCAATCAATACAATTCTAGCATGGATAATAAAAAATTATCATGAACAAGGAAATATGATAATAACCAATTTATTATTGCCTCTAGGGAATATTTCCAACAGTCTCCCACTTGCACTAGAGTCAATAATCTAGATCACATCACTATGTGATTTACATTGTAATGAATCTAACACCCATACAGTTCTTGTGTTGATCATGTTTTGCTCGTGGAAGAGGTTTAATCAACGGGCCTATGACATTTAGATCCGTGTGTACTTTTCAAATCTCTATGTCATAATGTAGATGCCGCTCCATGATCCACTTGGAGCTATTCCAAATGACTGCTCCACTACACGTATCCGGATTGCTACTCAGAATCATCTGGATTGGTGTGAAATCTTGCATCGACGTAAACCTTTACAATGAACTCTTTATCACCTCCATAATCAAGAAACATATCCCCTCTAGTTACTAAGGATAATTTTGACCGCCGTCCAGTGATCCACTCCTGGATCACTCTTGTACCCCTTGACAAACTCATGGCAAGGCACACACTAGGTGCAGTACACAAGATGGCATACTATATAGAACCTACGGCTAAGGCATAGGGGACGACTTTCGTCCTTTCTCTTTCTTCTGCCGTGGTCGAGCTTTGAGACTTACTCGACTTCACACATTACAAATCAAGCAAGAACTCCTTTGACTGATCCATTTTGAACTCTTTCAAAATCTTGTCAAGGTATGTACTCATTGAAAGTCTTATCACGCGTCTTGACCTATCTCTATAGATGTTGATGCCCAATATTTAAGTACCTCTATTGAGGTCTTCCTTTGAAAATCTCCTTTCAAACAACCCTTTATGCTTTCCAAAAATTCTACATTATTTCCAATATACAATATGTTATCCACGCATACTTATCATAAATTCTATAGTGCTCCCACTCACTTTCTTGTAAATACAATTTTCTTTTAAACTTTTTATAAACCCAAAAGCTTTGATTACCTCATCAAAGCGTATATTCCAACTCCGAGATGCTTGCTCTAGTCCATAGAAGGATCACTGGAGCTTGCACACCTTTTAGCATCCTTAGGATCAAAAAAACCTTCTGGTTGTATCACATACAACATTTACTCACGGAAACTGTTAAGGAAACTCTGTTTTGACATCCATCTACTAGATTTCATAACCAAAAAATGCAGCAACTGCTAACATAATTCCAACAGACTTTAGCATCGCTACGGGTGAGGAAGTCTCATCATAGTCAACTCCTTGAACTTATCGGAAACTTCTTTGCAACAAGTGGAGCTTTATAAATGGTGACACTTACCACCAGCGTCTGTCTTCTTCCTAAAGGTCCATTTGTACTCAAGGGCCCACCGTTCATTAGGAAAGTCTACCAAATTCCATACTTGGTTTTCATACATGGATCCTTTCTCGGATTTCATGGCTCCTAGCCATTTGTTGGAATCCGGGTCCACCATCACTTCTTCATAGGTCGTAGGTTCACTGTTGTCCATCAACATGACCTATAAGACATGATTGTCGTACCACTCAGAGGCTCAATGAGTCCTTGTCGACCTATGAGGTTCGGTAGTGACTTGATCCGAAGCTTCATGATAATCATCATTTGCTTCCTCAAGACTTGGTGTAGGCGCCACAGAAACATCTTTCTGCATTGTGCTACTCTCCAACTGAAGTGACGGTTCAACAACCTCATCAAGTTCTACTTTCCTCCCACTCAATTCTTTAGAGAGAAACTCTTTCTTGAGAAAGGGCCCATTTTTAGCAGCAAACACTTTGCCCTCGGATCTGAGATAGAAGACATACCCAACTGTTTCCTTAGGATATCCTATGAATATGCACTTTTCTGCTTTGGGTTCGAGCTTATCAAACATAAGTGCCGCATGCCCAAACTCTAAGAAATTATAGCTTAGGTTTCTGCCAAACCGTAATTCATACGGTGTCATCTCAACGAATTTAGATGGTGCCCTATTTAAAGTGAATGTACTTGTCTCTAATGCATAACCCCAAAATTATAGTGGCAAAACGATAAGAAACATCATAGTACACACCATACCCAATAAAGCACGACTGCGACGTTCGGACACACCATCACACAATGGTGTTCCAGGTGGCGTGAGTTATGAAACTATGTCCACATTGTCTTATGTTGCATACCAAACTCGTAACTCATATATTAACCTCCATGATCATATCGTAGACATTTTTTCTTCTTGTCATGATGATCTTAAAATTCACTATGAAATTGCTAGAACTTTTCAAACGTTCCAGACTTGTGTTTCATTAAGTAAATATACACATATCTAATCAAATCTTAAGTGAACGTAAGAAAATAACGATATCCATCGCACACTTCAATACTCATTGGACCGCATACATCAACATGTATTATTTCAAATAAGTCACTTGCCCGATCCATCATATCAAAAACGGAGTCTAAGTCATCTTGCCCATGAGGCATGGTATGCATGTCTCAACCGATCCGTAATCCAGTGAGTCCAAAGATCCATCAGCATCGAGTTTCTTCATGCGCTTTACACCAATATGACATTAGTGGCAGTGCCATAAGTATGTGGTACTATCATTATTAACTTTGCGTATTTTGGGATCAATATTATGAACATGTGTATCACTACGATCAAGATTCAATAAACCATTCACATTGGGTGCATGACCATTGAATGTATTATTCATGTAAACAAAATAACCATTATTCTCCCTTAAATGAATAACCGTATTGCCATAAACACGATCTAATCATGTTCAGGCTCTAGGAAAACACCAAATAACATTTATTCAGGTTTAACAATAACCCCGAAAGTAGAGGGAGTGCGCGATGGTGATCACATCAACCTTGCAAACACTTCCAAAACACATCGCCACCTTGCACTTAGCTAGTCAACGTTTATTCGATAGTTTTTATTTCGAGTTACTAACATTGGCAACTGAACCGATATCTAATACCCATGTGCTGCTTGGAGTACTAGTAAGGTACACATCAATAAGACGTATATCAAATATACTTCTGTTGATGTTGCCAACCTTCTTATCTACCAAGTATCTAGGGTTGTTCCACCTCAGTGACCGTTCTCCTCATAATAGAAGCACTTAGTCTCTGGTTTGGGTTCAACCTTGGGTTTCTTCACTGGAGCAACAATTGGCATGCCATTCATGAAGTTTCCCTTCTTGCCCTTCTCAAAACTAGTGGTTATACTAACCATCAACATTTGATGCTCCTTCTTGATTTCTACCTTTGTGGTGTCAAACATCGCAAATAGCTCAGGGATCATCTTTTGCATCCCTGACATGTTTATTGTTCATCATGAAGTTCTAGTACTTTGTGGCAGTGACTTCGAGAACTATATGAATCACTATCTTATCTAGAAGATAACTTCCCACTTGATTCAAGCAATTGTAGCACCCAGACAATCTGAGCACACGCTCACCGATTGAGATATTCTCCTTCATCTTGCAGGCAAAGAATCTTGTTGGATGTCTCATACCTCTCAACACGGGCACGAGCCTGAAATCCCAATTTTAGATCTTGGAACATCTCATATGCTCCGTGACATTCAAAATGTCTTTGAAGCCTCAATTCTAAGCCGTAAAGCATGACGCACTAAACTATCAAGTAGTCATAAAAAATGTGCCTGTTTCATGTTCTCAACACCCACAGAAGATGCTTGAGGGGTTGTCGCACTGAGCGATGCATCAAGGACATAAGCCTTCTGTGCATAAATGAGGAAAATCCTCAGATCACAGACCAAATCAAGGACGCTTGAAGGTTGCTACAATCATCTTTCAAATTACATTTTCTCTAGGAACGTATCAAAATTCAAGGGAGCTACAACACGAGCTATTGATCTATAACATAATTTGCAAAGAAATTTTGACTATGTTCATGATAATGAGTTCAATTAATCATATTACTTAAGGACTCCCACTCAAATCAACATCCCTCAGGTTGTCTAAGTGTGACATGATCCAAATCCACCAACCCAAGTGCAATCATCACGTGAGATGAGGTGGTTTCAATGGTGAACATCTCCATGTTGATCGTATCTACTATATGACACATGTTCGACCTTTCGGTCTCCTGTGTTTCGAGGCCATGTATGTACATGCTAGGCTTGTCAAGTTTAACCCGAGTGTTCCGCATGTGCAAAACTGTCTTGCACCCATTTTATGTGAACTTAGAGTCTATCACACCTGGTCATCATGTGGTGCTTCGAAACGACGAACTTTTGCAACGGTGCACACTCGGGGAGAACACAATTTTATCTTGAAATTTTAGTAAGGGGTCACCTTATAATTCTACCATCATCCTAAGCAAAATAAGATGCATAAAAGGATTAACATCATATGCAAATCATAAGTGACATCATATGGCCATGAACTAGTTCTTTTGATCTCCATCTCTGAAGCACCGACATGATCTCCATCGTCACCGGCATGACACCAGGATCTCCATCATCATGATCTCCATCATTTTGTAGCCATCGGGGTTGTCGCGCCAACCATTCGTATACTACTATTGGTACAGTTTAGCGATAAAGTAAAGGATTTCATAGCGCTTAATGATTGACACACATGTCATACAACAATTAAAGATAGCCCTATGGCTCCTGCCGTTTGCCGTAATCATCAATATGAAAGTCGTGATAACTATTACAAAACATGATCATCTCATACATCAAAAAATATCAAATCACGTCTTGACCATATCACATCACAACATGCCCTGCAAAAACAAGTTAGACGTTCTCTACTTTGTTGTTGCAAGCTTTACGTGGTTGCTATGGGCAACTAGTAAGAACCATTCTTACCTACTCAAATCCACAATAGTGATAATCAAGTTGCCTTTTAACCTTCTACAAGGATTGCCTCTATCGAATCTGATTTAACTAAAGTGGGAGAGGCAGACACTCGTCAACCATCTTTATGCAACAAGTTGCATGTCAGTCGATGGAACCAGTCTCTCGTACGTGGACAAGTAAGGTTGGTCCGAGCCGCTTCATGCCACAATACGGCCGAATCAAGATGAGACTAAGGAGGTAAGAAATCTGAACATCAACGCACACAAACTCTTTTTTGTTCTACAAGTGCATGTTATATACGCAGACCTAGCTCTGATGCCACTATTGGGTTATGTTGCATGGGAAACAAAAAATTGCTACGAACACCAAAGATCTATCTATGAAGATCAATAACGACGAGATGGAGAGTGTATTTACATACCCTTGTAGATCACTAAGCGCTAAGCGTTAAGAAACGCGGTTGATGTAGTTGAACGTCTTTGGGATCCAAATCGCAATTTGTCCCGCAATCCAATCATGATTTGTCCCGATCTAGCACCGAACGGACGACACCTCCACATTTAGCACATGCTTTTCTATCAATTGTCCAACAGTAATTTGTTTACCCACCACATGCTTTGCCTGTGAGAGATGCCACTCGAGAACTCTACGGCCCCCGGATCTATTCACTTATAAAGTCAGAAACGCTATCATTACCTTGCTATTATTTATTACCTTTTATTTTATTTTGCACTTTACTATTATCTACACAACTCAATTGCTTGCAAATAACGAGATGAAGGGGATTGACAACCCTCTTGCTGGTGTTGGGTGCAAGTTGTTTGTTCTTTTGTGAGCAGCCACTGAAGACGGTTGAGGATTGGTATACCTATTGGTTTGATATACCTTGGTTTCATAAATGAGGGAAATACTTACCCACCTTGTGTTGCGATTAACCGTTCCTCTTCACGGAAAGCCCAACGCAGATCACGAGTATCAACGGGCCATGAAACGTGCATAGGCGGGCCTATCGAGGATGGCGTGATAGGAACTTTGAAATCTACAACTTCAAAGGTCACTCTTGTTGGAAATATGCCCTAGAGGAAATAATAAATTAGTTATTATCATATTTCCTTGTTCATGATAATCGTTTATTATCCATGCTATAATTGTATTGATCGAAGACTTAAATGCATGTGTGGATACATAGACAAAACCATGTCCCTAGTATGCCTCTAATGGACTAGCTCGTTGATCAAAGGATGGTTAAGGTTTCCTAGCCATGGACATGAGATGTAATTTGATAACGGGATCACATCATTAGGAGAATGATGTGATGGATAAGACCCAAACTACAAACATAGCATATGATCGTGTCAGTTTATTGCTACTGTTTTCTGCATGTCAAGTATATGTTCCTATGACCATGAGATCATGCAACTCACGGATATCGGAGGAGTGCCTTGTGTGTATCAAACGTCGCAACGTAACTGGGTGACTATAAAGGTGCTCTACAGGTATCTCCGATGGTGTCTGTTGAGTTGGCATGGATCGAGACTGGGATTTGTTACTCCGTGTAACGGAGAGGTATCTCGGGGCCCACTCGGTAATGCAACATCACAATAAGCCTTGCAAGCAATGTGACTAATTGTTAGTTGCGGGATCTTGTATTACGGAACGAGTAAAGAGACTTGCCGGTAACGAGGTTGAACTAGGTATGGAGATACCGACGATCGAATCTCGGGCAAGTAACATACCGAAGAACAAAGGGAACGATATACGGGATTAACTGAATCCTTGACATAGAGGTTCGACCGATAAAGATCTTCGTAGAATATGTAGGAACCAATGTGGACGTCCAGGTCCCTCCATTGGTTATTGACCGTAGAGGTGTCTCGGTCATGTCTACATAGTTCTCGAACCCGCAGGGTTTGCACACTCAAGGTTCGGTGACGTTTCGGTAGTGTAGAGTTATGTATGGTGGTGACCGAAGGTTGTTCGGAGTCCCGGATGAGATCCCGGACGTCACGAGGAGCTCCGGAATGGTCCGGAGGTAAAGATTCATATATAGGAAGTCCCAGTTTGGTTTCCGGAAAAGTTTCGGGCTCATCGGTAGTGTACCGGGAGTATCGGTATTGTACCGGGAGTGCCGGTAGTGTACCGGAGGACCTCCGGGAGGGGTATTTCGACCCCAAGAGGTCCATGGGCTGTGGGAGAATAATAACCAGCCCTTAGTGGTCTGGTAAAACAGCCACAAAGGCCCATGGCGCAGGAGAGAAAGTCCTAAAGCAAAAGGTGGAAAATCAGCCAATAGGAGGCAATCCTACTCCAACTAGGATTGGAGGTGAAGTAGGATTGCTCCCACCTCCTATTTCGGCCGAACCAAAGGCCTTGGCTGCCTCTCCTCTCCTCTCCTCTTATATATACTAGTGGATTGGGTGGTTTTTGGACAGAATTTCCGGCCACGTGCTACCCGTTTCACCGGTGCACAGTTTCTCCTCTAGATCGGTTTTCCGCAGCGCTTAGGCGAAGCCCTGCCGGAATCACTCCACCACCATCACCGGAGCGCCGTCACGCTGCCGGTGAACTCTATCTCCTCTCCACCTCCTCTCGCTGGATCGAGACGGTGGAGATCGTCATCAAGCTGCACGTGTGCTGAACGCGGAGGTGCCGTCCGTTCGGCGCTAGATCGGAAGGACCGTGATCGAGATCGCGAGACAGTTCGTGATGAGATCGCGGAACGGATCGGGATGAGTTCACGGGACAGATCGTGATCAAGATCGTGAGACGGATCGTGATGAGATCGCGGGATGGATCGTGATGAGTTCACGGGACGGATCGTGATTGGATCGCGGGACAGATCGTGATGAGATCGCGGGACGCTCGGCGATTTGGATCGCGAAGATGTTCGACTACACCAACCGCGTTTCTTAACGCTTCCCGCTTAGCGATCTACAAGGGTATGTAGATCCACTATCCCTCTCGTAGATGCTCATCACCATGGATAGGTTTGCGTGTGCGTAGGAAAATTTTTGTTTCCCATGCGACGTTCCCCAACAGTGGCATCATGAGCTAGGTTGATGGTTCGATGAGATCTCGAGTAGAACACAAAAGGTTTGTGGGCGTTGATGCTTAGATTGCTTCCTCCCTTGGTCGTATTTTGGTTCAGCGGGATTGTGAGATGAAGCGGCCCGGACCAACATTACTCGTACGCTTACGAGAGACCGGTTCCCTCGACGCAACTTGTTGCCTAGATGGCTTGCGGGTGACAGTTTCTCTCACTTTAGTTGGATCGGATTCGACAAAGGCGGTCCTTGAGAAGGTTGAAAAGCAAACTAGTGTATCACCGTTGTGGTTTATGCGTAGGTGAGAATCGTTCTTGCTAGATACCCAGAGCAGCCACGTAAAATATGCAACAACAATTAGAGGACGTCTAACTTGTTTTTGCAGGGTATGTTGTGATGTGATATGGCCAATTACATGATGAGATATATGTGATGTATGAGATGATCATGTGATGTATAGATTATCACGACTTGCATGTCGATGAGTACGGCAACCGGCAGGAGCCATAGGGTTGTCTTTAATTATTGTATGACCTGCGTGTCAATCATTAAGCGCTATGTAATGCTTTACTTTATCGCTACGGTAGCAATAGTAGTAGAAGCATGCAGGGCGTGACAACCCCAATGGCAACACATTGATGGAGATCAAGATGATGGAGATCATGGTGTTGTGCCGGTGACGATGGAGATCATGCCGGTGTTTTGAAGATGGAGATCTTAAACACAAGTTCATGGCCATATCATGTCACTTATGAATTGCATGAGATGTTAATCCTTTTATGCACCTTGTTTTGCTTAGTACGGCGGTAGCATTATAAGGTGATCCCTCACTTGAATATCAAGATGAACTGTGTTCTCCCCGAGTGTGCACCATTGCGAAAGTTCGTCGTGTTGAGACACCACGTGATGATCGGGTGTGATAGACTCTACGTTCACATACAACGGGTGCAAGCCAGATTTGCACGCGCAGAACACTCGGGTTAAACTTGACGAGCCTAGCATGTACAGACATGGCCTCGGAACACGAGAGACCGAAAGGTCGAACATGAGTCATATAGTAGATATGATCAACATAATGATGTTCACCATTGCAGCCACCTCAACTCACGTGATGATCGGACTTGAGTTGGTGAATTTGGATCATGTATCACTCGAATGATCGGAGGGATGTCAATTTGAGTGGGAGTTCTTAAGTAATATGATTAATTGAACTCATTATCATGAACATAGTCAAAGTGTCTTTGCAAATTATGTTGTAGATTACTAGCTCGCGTTGTAGCTCCCTTGTATTTTTATATGCTCATAGAGAAATAGAATTGAAATATGTTGGTAGCAAAATTGCGGACTGGGTCCGTGATCTGAGGATTGTCCTCATTGCTGCACAGAAGGCTTATGTCCTTAATGCACCGCTCGGTGCGCCACCCCCTCTAGCGTCGTCTATAGATGTTGTGAACATCTAACAGGCACGTTTCGATGACTACTTGATAGTTTAGTGCGTCATGCATTACGGCTTAGAATTGAGGCTCCAAAACGTTTTGAACGTCACGGAACATATGAGATGTTCTAGGAGCAGAGATTGTGATCTCAGGCTCATGCCTTTGTTGCGAGATATGAGATCTCCAACAAGATTCTTTGCTTGTAAGATGAAGGAGAATAGCTCAATCGTTGAGCATGTACTCAGATTGTCTGGGTACTACAATCGCTTGAATCAAGTGGGAGTTGATCTTCCAGATAAGATAGTGATTGATATAGTTCTCCAAGTCACTGTCACTAAAGCTACTAGAACTTAGTGATGAACTATAATACACCAGGGATAGAAGTATTGATCCCTGAGCTGTTCGCGATGTTTGACACCGCGAAGGTAGAAATCAAGAAGGAGCGTCAAGTGTTGATGGTTAATCAAACCACTAGTTTCGAAAAGGGCAAGAGCAAGGAGGGAAACTTCATGGATAGCAAATCAGTTGCTGCTCCAGTGAAGCAACCCAAAGTTGAACTCAAACCCATGACTAAGTGCTTCTATTATGAGGTGAGAGGTTGCTGAAGTGGAGCAACCCTAGATACTTGGTAGATAAGAAGGCTGGCAACATCGACAGAAGTATATTTGATATACGAGTTATTGATGTGTACCTTGCAAGTACTCTTAGTAGCACCTGGGTATTGGATACCGGTTCAGTTGCTAAATGTTAGTAACTCGAAATAAAAGCTACGGAATAAACGGAGAACTAGCTAAGGGTGAGGTGATGATGTGTGTTGGAAATGTTTCCAAGGTTGATGTGATCAACATCGCACGCTCTCTCTACCTTCAGGATTAGTGACGAACCTAAATAAATGTTATTTGGTGTTTTGCGTTGAGCATGAACATGATTAGATCATGTTTGTTGCAATACGGTTATTCATTTAAGTCAGAGAATAATATTTATTCTGGTTACATGAATAATACCTTCAATTGGCATGCACCCAGTGAGAATGGTTTGTTGAAATCTTGATCGTAGTAGTACACATGTTCATAACATTGATGTCAAAAGATACAAAGTTAATAATGATAGTACCACATACTTGTGGCACTGCCGCTAAATGTCATATTGGTATAAAGCGCATGTAGAAACTCCATGCTGATGGATATTTGGACTCATCGATTTCGAATCGGTTGAGACATGCGAACCATGCCTCTTGGGCAAGATGACTAAAGGACCCCGTTGGATGGAGCGGGCAAGTGATTCATTGGAAATGATACATGTTGATGTATGCAATCTAGTGAGTCTTGTAGCGTGCAGTGGATATCGTTATTTTCTTACCTTCACTGATGATTTGAGTAGATATAGTGTATATTTACTTAATCAAACACAAGTCTGAATCATTTGAAAGGTTCAAGCAAATTCAGAGTGAAGTTTAAAGATCATCGTGACAAGAAGATAAAAATGACCGCGATATGATCGTGGAGGTGAATATCTGAGTTACGAGTTTGGCATACAACTTAAGACAACGTGAAATTTGTTTCACAACTAACGCCACCTGGAACACCATGGTGTGATGGTGTGTCCGAACATCATAGTCATGCTCTATTGATATAGTGCATACTGTGATGTCTCTTATCGTTTTACTACTATAATTTTTGGGGTTATGCATTAGAGACAACTACATTCACTTTAAATAGGGCATCATCTAAATCCGTTGAGATGACACCGTGTGAATTATGGTTTGATAGAAACCTAAGCTGTCATTTCTTAATGTTTGGGGCTGCGATGCTTGTGTGGAAAATGTTTTCACATAATAAGCTAGAACCCAAAGCGGACAAATGTATCTTCATAGAATACCCTAAGAACAGATGGGTATGCCTTCTATCTCAGATCCGAGTGCAAAGTGTTTGTTGCTAGAACTGGGTCCTTTCTCGAGAAAAAGTTTCTCTCGAAAGAATTGAGTGGGAGGAAGATAGAATTTGATGAGGTTGTTAAACCTTTGTTCAACCAGAGAGTAGCGCAGCGCAGAAAGATGTTTCTGTGAAGCCTACGTTAGTTGAAGAGGAAGTTAATGATGATGATCATGAAGCTTCAGGATCAAGTTACTATCGAACTTCGTAGGTCGACAAGGATGTGTACTGCTCCTGAGCGGTACGACAACTCTGTATTAGAGGTCATGTTGTTGGACAACGATGAACCTACGAGCTATGGAGAAGCGATGATGGGCCCGGATTCCGACAAATGGTTGGAGGCCATGAAATCCGAGATAGGATCCATGTATTAAAACCAAGTGTAGACTTTGGTAGACTTGCTCGTTGGACGGTAGGTCGTTGAGTACAAATGGATCTTTAAAATGAAGACAGACACTGATGGTGAATGTCACTATTTGTAAAGCTCGACTTGTTGCAAAGATGTTTGTGACAAGTTCAAGGAGTTGACTACGATGAGACTTTCTCACTCGTAGCGATGCTAAAAGTCTGTTGGAATTATGTTAGCAGTTGCTGTTGTTTCAATTATGAAATCTGGCAGATGGATGTCAAAACATCGTTTCCTTAATGGTTTACTTGAGGAAAGGTTGTATGTGATACAACCAGAAGGTTTTGTCAGGCCTAAGGATGCTAAAAGGTGTGCAAGCTTCGGTGATCCTTCCATGGACTGAAGCAAGCATCTCGGAGTTGGAATATACGCTTTGATGAGGTGATCAAAGTTTTGATGTTTATACAAAGTTTATGAGAAACTTGTATTTGCAATAAAGTGAGTGGGAGCACTATAGAATTTCTGATAAGTATATGTGGATGACATATTGTTGTTCAGAAATAATGTAGAGTTTCTGGAAAGCATAAAACGGTTATTTGGAAAGTGATTTTCAAAGGAAGACCTGGATAAAGCTACCTAATTGTTGAGCATCAAAATCTATAGAGATAGATCAAGATGCTTGATGAGACTTTCAATGAGTGCATACCTTCACAAGATTTTGAAAGAGTTCAAAATGGATCAGCCAGAGAAATAGTTCTCGTCTGATTTGTAAGGTGTGAAGTTGAGTGAGACTCAAAGCTCGACAATGGCAGAAGAAAGAGAAAGGACGAACGTCGTCCCCTATGCCTTAGCCATAGGCTCTATATTATGCCATGCTGTGTACCGCACCTATGTGTGCCTTGCCATGAGTCTGTACAGGGGTACAAGAGTGGTCCAGGAATGGATCACTGGACAGCGGTCGGAATTATCCTTAGTAACCAGAGGACTAAGGAAATGTTTCTTGATTATGGAGGTGATAAAGAGTTCGTCGTAAAGAGTTACGTCGATGCAAGCTTTAACACCTATCCGGATGACTAGTAGTAGCAATCTGGATACGTATAGTGGAGCAGCCATTTGGAAATAGTACCAAGTGGAGTGTGGTAGCAGTGTTTACGGTTTGACATAGAGATATGCAAAGTACACACGGATCTGAATATCGCAGGCCCGTTGACTATAAGACCTCTCTCACATGCAAAGCATGATCGAGCCCCAGAACTCATTGGGTGTTAGATTCATAACAATGCGAATCACATGGTGATGTGAACTAGATTATTGACTCTAGTGCAAGTGGGAGACTGTTGGAAATATGCCCTAGAGGCAATAATAAATTAGTTATTATCATATTTCCTTGTTCATGATAATCGTTTATTATCCATGCTATAATTGTATTGATCGGAGACTTAAATGCATGTGTGGATACATAGACAAAACCATGTCCCTAGTATGCCTCTAATGGACTAGCTCGTTGATCAAAGGATGGTTAAGGTTTCCTAGCCATGGAAATGAGATGTCATTTGATAACGGGATCACATCATTAGGAGAATGATGTGATGGATAAGACCCAAACTACAAACATAGCATATGATCGTCTCAGTTTATTGCTACTGTTTTCTGCATGTCAAGTATATGTTCCTATGACCATGAGATCATGCAACTCACGGATATCGGAGGAGTGCCTTGTGTGTATCAAACGTCGCAACGTAACTGGGTGACTATAAAGGTGCTCTACAGGTATCTCCGATGGTGTCTGTTGAGTTGGCATGGATCGAGACTGGGATTTGTTACTCCGTGTAACGTAGAGGTATCTCGGGGCCCACTCGGTAATGCAACATCACAATAAGCCTTGCAAGCAATGTGACTAATTGTTAGTTGCGGGATCTTGTATTACGGAACGAGTAAAGAGACTTGCCGGTAACGAGGTTGAACTAGGTATGGAGATACCGACGATCGAATCTCGGGCAAGTAACATACCGAAGAACAAAGGGAATGATATACGGGATTAACTGAATCCTTGACATAGAGGTTCGACCGATAAAGATCTTCGTAGAATATGTAGGAACCAATGTGGACGTCCAGGTCCCGCCATTGGTTATTGACCGTAGAGGTGTCTCGGTCATGTCTACATAGTTCTCGAACCCGCAGGGTCTGCACACTTAAGGTTCGGTGATGTTTCGGTAGTGTAGAGTTATGTATGGTGGTGACCGAAGGTTGTTAGGAGTCCCAGATGAGATCCCGGACGTCACGAGGAGCTCCGGAATGGTCCGGAGGTAAAGATTCATATATAGGAAGTCTCAGTTTGGTTTCCGGAAAAGTTTCGGGCTCATCGGTAGTGTACCGGGAGTATCGGTATTGTACCGGGAGTGCCGGTAGTGTACCGGAGGACCTCCGGGAGGGGTATTTCGACCCCAAGAGGTCCATGGGCTGTGGTAGAATAATAACCAGCCCTTAGTGGGCTGGGAAAACAGCCACAAAGGCTCATGGCACAGGAGAGAAAGTCCTAAAGCAAAAAGTGGAAAATCAGCCAATAGGAGGCAATCCTACTCCAACTAGGATTGGAGGTGAAGTAGGATTGCTCCCACCTCCTATTTCGGCCGACCCAAAGGCCTTGGCTGCCTCTCCTCTCCTCTCCTCTTATATATACTAGTGGATTGGGTGGTTTTTGGACAGAATTTCCGGCCACGTGCTACCCGTTTCACCGGTGCACAGTTTCTCCTCTAGATCGGTTTTCCGCAGCGCTTAGGTGAAGCCCTGCCGGAATCACTCCACCACCATCACCGGAGCGCCGTCACGCTGCCGGTTAACTCTCTCTCCTCTCCACCTCCTCTCGCTGGATTGAGACGGTGGAGATCGTCATCAAGCTGCACGTGTGCTGAACGCGGAGGTGCCGTCCGTTCGGCGCTAGATCGGAAGGACCGTGATCGAGATCGCGAGACAGTTCGTGATGAGATCGCGGAACGGATCGTGGTGAGTTCATGGGACAGATCGTGATCAAGATCGTGAGACGGATCGTGATGAGATCGCGGGACGGATCGTGATGAGTTCACGGGACGGATCGTGATTGGATCGCGGGACAGATCGTGATGAGATCGCGGGACGCTCGGCGATTTGGATCGCGAAGATGTTCGACTACACCAACCGCGTTTCTTAACGCTTCCCGCTTAGCGATCTACAAGGGTATGTAGATCCACTCTCCCTCTCGTAGATGCTCATCACCATGGATAGGTTTGCGTGTGCGTAGGAAATTTTTTGTTTCCCATGCGACGTTCCCCAACAACTCTCTCCTTCCGAAAATTCTTTTCGCCTCCGAAAAGGAAATCCAAAGCGATTTGGCCGAGTGATTCCGCCTTCTTCCTGGGAATGATCCCATGGAAATGGATGTTGCTCTTGCTCAACCAGGACATTGGGATGTCCATTGCCTTGAGCGTGTAGGCATAGTTTATGTTGAGCCCGCTTCCTCCATCCATCAGGACCTTATGCAGTCGGACTCCATTGACGACAGGGTTGACCACCAGCGCCTTCTTCCCGGGGGTGTCTATGTGGGCTGGATGATCCGACTGATCGAACATGACGGGCGTCTTCACCTAGTCGAGATACTTGGTGATAGACGGGGCTACCGTGTTGACTTCCCGATTGATGACCTTCAATCGGCTCTTGCTTTCAACATCGACAAAGATCATGAGGACTTTTTCGATGTTGGGGGTACCTAGAGGTGTCCTTCCCTTCGTCGTCGTCACCTTTTTCTGCCAAGGGCTCCCCTCTCATATCCATTCCCGAGCAGTGTGCTTAGGGAAGATGGGGTTACATCATTGTCCCTCTTGGTGTGGACCTGACACGGCTGATCGAGGAGGTCACTCTTGGGTTCACCCTTCTTCTTGGCAATCAATTCCTTCTCTTTCTTTTGCTTGGGCTTACCTTGGCCTTGCCCGGGGATGGCAACAACTTCCGCCTTGCCTGAGGCATCGCCTTTCCACTTTTGCTTTTTACCAACGTTGCTGCCCGATTGAGGGGTGTTGTCTGCTCATCCTTTGCCGTTACATAGGTGGTGTTCTTATTCACCA
The DNA here is from genome assembly GCA_022496015.1 of Hordeum marinum. Classification (NCBI taxonomy): domain Eukaryota; kingdom Viridiplantae; phylum Streptophyta; class Magnoliopsida; order Poales; family Poaceae; genus Hordeum; species Hordeum marinum. The sequence goes on along the minus strand of CM039672.1, from coordinate 288,943,227 downwards.
TTAGCATACTTATAGGCGATCTCCATAGCCCGACTGAGGGACATGTCCCCAGCTCGACCGAACTGCAATATGAGCTCTCGATACCGAGTGCCAGCCATTAAGGCGCAATCGGACTAGTGCTCGAGCACGTTCTCTACAGAGTTTGTGTAGAGTGGGCTAACACCGAATGTATTCTCGGAGAGTCACATTGCTCTTCCGAACACAATGTTAACTCCATCAAACCACCTGGGTGCTTGTATGTGCCTTCGAGTGTTTTGAAAAATACTCGGGCCAAGTCTTCCAGCAGTAGATGCAACTCGTGGTAGCTGATTTAGCCATGCGTGTGTTGACCCCTCTAGCATGAGAGGAAGGTGCTTCATTGTGATGAAATCATCATCGCCGCCGATCTGGACGGTGATACGTATCCAATGCATCTATAGTTTTTGATTGCTCCATGCTGATATATTATCAACCTAGGATACTTTTTGGTCATTTGTTTACAAATTTATAAAATTTTAGAGCACAAACCTATTGACCAAGTGCCCAGTGCCAGTTGTAATTTTCTGCAAGTTTTTAGTTTTAAGGTTTACACTACGAAACAAAGTCCAATTGCCACGAACCTTTTTGATTATTTTTTAGACCAAAAGAAGACCTGAAAGCTTTGGGAGAATGCCTGGAGGTGTACAAGGGCCACACCACACATCAGGGCACGCATTGGGGGGCGCCTTGATATGTGGTGGCCCCCTCATGGCTCTCCTGATGTCCCTCTCTGGCCTATAAATTCTCTAATAATCCAAAAACCCTAGAGGAGGTCCGAAAAACTTTTTACGCCACCGCAAGTCTCCGTTCCGACGGGAGCTGATATGTCACCAACGTATCTATAATTTATGAAGTATTCACGCCATATACACCTATGTTTACAATACTCTTATATGGTTTTGATGCATTTTATATGATTTATTTAGAACTAACCTGGACTGACGTTGTTTTCAACAGAACTACCGTGGTGTTATTTTTTGTGCGGAAAATGGAAGTTCTCGGAATCGTCCGAAACTTTTTGATGATTTTTCTAGAACAAAAGAGGCATTTGACGCTTCGTGGGAGGGCGAGAAGAGTCATGAGGTGGCCACCCTCCACTAGGGCGCGTCAGGCCCCCAAATTGTGCCCTGGTGGAGGTTTCTCACCTCGTGGCCCATCTCCACGTGAAACCAATGCCAAAAATACCTATAAATATATAAACCATCAGAAATAACCCTAGACTCCTCGTTCTGCTGCCGCAAGGCCTCTGTATCAATGAAAAACCAATCTGGAGAGAAAACACTACCCTACCGGAGAGGGTAGATCATCTCCGGTGGCCATCTTCATCATCCCGGTGGAGGCCATGATGCGGAGGGAGTAGTACACCCTAAAGCTGACAGTTTGTACCAGTATCTATGTGTTCAATCTCTCTCTCTCTGGTGTTCTTGAGATGGCACGATCTTGATGTACCACGGGCTTTGTTAATATAATTGGATCACATGGTGTTTTCCCGTCTCTATCCATGTGTGATGAATTGAGTTTTCCCTTTGATATTTCGTTATGTTGGATTGAATATTGGATTTGAGAACACTTGATATATGTCTTGCATGTGGATACCCGTGGTAACAATGGGGTGTTGTATTGATTCACTTGATCTATTTCTTGGTACTCAACTTGCGGATTGTCGAGATGACATTGGGGAAATCTATGCAAAGGGGTTGATACACGTTCTTGTCCTAGCTTCTCTGGTAGAAATATTGGGGCACTCTTTGAGGTCCTTTGTGTTGGATTGAGTATTATGAATCTAAAATTGTTTCATGCGTATCATATAACTAACTCATGGATACTTGTGATGACATTGGAGTATCTAGGTGACATTAGAGTTGGTTGGTGCGTATCATATGGTGTTATTCTAGTACAAACTCTAGATGGATCAGTCGGAAAGGATAAAATGCTTATTTTAGTATGAACTCTTAGATAGATCGATCGAAAAGGATAACTTTAAGGTGGTTTCGTACCCAACAAACAATTTCTTCTTATGCTCTCTGCTAGAGAAGAACTTTGGATTGATTATTCGTTGCATGTTGAGGGATGGTTATGTGATCCAATTATATTAGCTTTGTTGAGAGATTGCACTAGAGAAAGTACGGACCATAGGCCTTGTTTTCAAGCATTGCAATACCGTTTGTGCTCATTGTTACTTGCTACCTTGTTGTTTTTATAATTTCAGATTATAAAAACCTATATCTATCATCCATATTGCACTTGTAACACCATCTCTTCACCGAACTAGTGCACCTATACAATTTTCCATTGTATTAGGTGTGGTGGGGACACAAGAGATTTCTTGTATTTGATTGCAGGGTTGTTTGAGAGAGACAATCTTCATCCTAAACCTCCCATGAATCGATAAATGCTACCTCTTGAGCTTGCATTGGTTTTCCCTTGAAGAAGAAAGGGTGATGCAGCAAAGTAGATAAGTGTTTCCCTCAGTTGTTGAGAACCAAGGTATCAATCCAGTATGAGGAACAAGCAAGTCACCAATGGTTGCACCTACACAAACAATCAAACTCTCGCACCCAACGCTATAAAGGGGTTGTCAATCCCTTCACGATTATTTGCAAGAATTAAATCTGAAGAGATAGATGTAAACAAGTGCGGAAATTAAAGGATAAATAAATTGCAGCAAGGTATGGATCTGAAAATATATGATGGAAAATAGACCCGAGGGCCATAGGTTTCACTAGAGGCTTCTCTCTTGAAGGCAAGTATCATGGTGGGTAAACAAATTACTATCAAGCAATTGATAGAAAAGAGAATAATCATGTAGTTATCCAAGGCAATGATCATGCATATAGGCATCACGTCCGTGACAACTAGACCGAGACGATTCTGCATCTACTACTATTACTCCACACATCGATCGATTCCTGCCTGCATCTAGAGTATTAAGTTCATGAAGAACAGAGTAACACATTAAGAAAGATGACATGATGTAGAGGGATAAACTCAAGCAATATGATGAAAACCCGATCTTGTTATCCTTGATGGCAACAATACAATACGTGCCTCGCTACCCCTACTATGTCACTGGGTGAGGACACCGCAAGATTGAACCCAAAACCAAGCACTTCTCCCATTGCAAGAATTACCAATCTAGTTGGCCAAACCAAACGAATAACTCGAAGAGACTTGCAAGGATATGAAATAATGAAAATAAGAATTCAGAGGAGATTCAAATAAGATTCATGGATAATCTGAACATAAACTCACAATTCATCGGATCTTGACAAACACAACACAAAACAGGATTACATCAGATAGATCTCCATGAAGATCATGAAGGACATGGTATTGAAGATCAAAGAGAGAGAAGAATCCATCTATCTACTAGCTATGGACCCGTATGTAATGCCCCGGACACACCCGCCGGTGGTCGTTACTCCTGGCGGGATCTAGACTGGCCCCACAGATCAATACTAGCCTTTTCTACGCACTTTGTCCTCACTCGTGCACACCCGGGACCAACTTCCCGGTCGATCACCCATCCTAGTACTACTCCAAGCCAAGCACACTTAACATGGGAGTTCTGTTTGAATGGGCTCTCGAAAAATAAGGAATTCCTTATTGATATGAGTAGTCTAGCATCCCTAATAAGCCAGGCTATCACATACACCACTACTCAGAGGAACCGACGTCCTCGTCGAGTCACAGGAACGTTCCCTCTTGGCACAAACGTCTATGCTTCCAGTCCGATACATGTGTCATTCCGTGTGCCACGACGGGTCACCAACTTCGTGAACAACATGACTGCGCACCAGTTGGCAAACATCCGTGTAACCGCGAGGGTCGGCTCTGATACCAACTTGAAATGACTAGATGCGCCTCTATCCCCTGTCGAGGCCCCCGTGCCTAAATAAGGATAGGCGCGCATCTTGGGCGTTACACTGTAGGTCTGTGGTGGACTACTCACGCATCATCGGAGGGGCAATGGAGTTGATGTAGATGCCCTCCATGATCGAAACCCCCTCCGGCAGATTACCGAAAAAGGCTCCAAGATTGGATCCCTTGGGAACGGAGGCTTCCGATGACGGAAAAGTATTTGTGTGGATATTTTTGATGTTGGGGGGATATTTGGGTATTTATAGGCCAGAGAATAGGGTTATGAGACCTACCAAGGAACGAAAAGCCTGCTAGGCACGGCCAGGGGCCCGCGTCTAGCAGGCTTGTGGCTCCCTGGCACCTCCCCTGACATGCACTCCAAGCTTGATCGACTTGTTTCCTTCCAGAAAAATTTCTTCCAAAGGTTTTTTCCGTTTGGACTCTGTTTAATATCCCATATCTGTAAAACTCAAAAACAAGGAAAAAACAGAAACTGGCACTGGCACTTGGCTCTAGATTAATAGGTTAGTCCCAAAAATAATATAAAATAGCATATTAATGCACATATAACATCCAAAATAGATAATATAATAACATGCCATCATAAAAATTATAGATATGTTGGAGACGTATCGGCATCCCCAAGCTTAATTCCTACTCGTCCTCGAGTAGGTAAAGGATAAAACAGAATTTTTGATGTGGAGTGATACCTAACATATTTATCCATGTAATATTCTTTATTGCGGCATGAATATTCAGATCCGTAAGACTCAAAACAAAAGCTTAATATTCATATAGAAGTAATAACATTTCAAGCATACTAGCAAAGCAATTGTATCTCTTGAAAATATAATGGCAAAAGAAAGTTATCCCTACAATATCATATGGTCTGGCTATGCTCCATCTTCCCCACACAAAATATTTATATCATGCACAACCCGGATGAAAAGTCAAGCAATTGTTTTCACACCTTTATTTTCTCAACCTTTTTCAACTCTCATGCAATACATGAGAGCGAGCCATGGATATAGCACTATAGGTGGAATAGAATATGGTGAAGGTTGTCAAGGAAAGGGAGAAGATAGTCTCACATCAACTAGGCATATCAATGGGCTATGGAGATGCCCATCAATAGATACCAATGTGAGTGAGTAGGGATTGCCATGCAAAGGATGCACTAGATCAATAAGTGTATGAAAGCTCAAAAGAAAACTAAGTGGACATGCATCATGAAGAAAAATTCCACTAGCTATATGAAAGTGACAAAATAGCAGACTCTCTATCATGAAGATCATGGTGCTACTTTGAAGCACAAATGTGGAAAAATGTAGTAGCAATGTCCCTTCTCTCTTTTCTCTCATTTTTTATGTGGGCATCTAAGGCCTCTTTTATTCATTTTTTTATTTGGACTTCGATGGCCTCCATCCCCACTTGTGAGGGAATCATAGCTTCCATCATCCTTTCCTCACATGGGACATGCTCTATTGAGGATAACCATGACACTTTTATTTACTTACAACTCTAAAGAAAATTACAACTCGATACCTATGACAAAATATGACTCTATATGCAATATGGAAGTGATGGTGCATGTCATAAAAGGAAACGGTGGAAGTTGCATGGCAATATATTTCGGAATGGCTATGGAAATGCCATAATAGGTAGGTATGGTGGCTGTTTTGAGGAAAGATATATCGTGGCTGTTTTTAGGAAGGTATATGGTGGCTGTTGTGAGGAAGGTATATGGTATATCGGCGAGAGTTGCACGGTAATAAAGAGGCTAGCAAAAGTGGAAGGGTGAGAGTGTGTATAATCCATGGACTCAACATTAGTCATAAAGAACTTGCATACTTATTGCAAAAGTCTATTAGTCATTGAAGCAAAGCATTAAACGCATGCTCCTAGGGGATGTTGGTAGGAGTTAACCATCGCGTGCCCTCGACCCTCACACAAAGGTTGACAATCTATAAACAAGTCACGCTCCGACTTCCTGACATAATGGTTCACCATACGTGCATGCTACGGGAAACACAAACCTTTAAACAATTATTTTACCAAATCACAATTTACTTCCTAACATGTCTCTTAACATTACTACCTTTATATCTCAAAAATTTATGCAAGGAATCAAACTTCTCATAAATACTCAATGCACTTAATATGGAAGTTTTTATTATATCCCTTTTGGATGTCTATCATATTAGGACTAAATTCATAACCTAGACCAATTACCATGTTGTTTTATAAACTCTCAAAATAATATAAGTGATATACGAGAGTTCAAGTATTTCTATAAAACGCAAACACCACCGTGCTCTAAAAGATATAAGTGAAGCACATAGAGCAAAATTACCCAACTCAAAAGATATAAGTGAAGCACATAGAGTATTCTAATAAATTCACGATTCAGCGTGTCTCTCTCAAAATATGTGCGCAGCAACGATGATTTTGGCAAACTAAAAAGCAAAGACTCATATCATACAAGACGCTCCAAGCAAAACACATATCATGTGGTGAATAAAAATATAGCCTCAAGTAACTTTACCGATGGATTGAAGATGAAAGACGGGATGCCTTCCGGGGCATCCCCAAGCTTAGGCTCTTTGGCATCCTTGAATATGACTTGCGATGCCTTGGGCATCCCCAAGCTTAGGCTCTTGCCACTCCTTATTCCATACTCCATCAAATCTTTACCCAAAACTTGAAAACTTCACAACACAAAACTTAACACAAAACTCGTGAGATCTGTTAGTATAAGAAAATAAATCACCACTTTAGGTACTGTTTTGAACTCATTATTTATTTATATTGGTGGTATACCTTCTGTAATCTAACTTCTCTATGGCTCATACCACATGATACAACCCATAGATTCATCAAAATAGGCCAACAACTCAAAGAAAACAAAATCTGTCAAAAACAGAACAATCTGTACCAATCTGAAAACTTTGTATACTTGTGTAACTCAAACAATTCTGAAACATTATGACAAGCTGTGAAATTTATATATCAATCTTTTTTACAAATTTCAGATCAATTTGACACTTTCAATAAATTAGAAAATTCCTGGACTGAGTGCAAAAGTTTCTGTTTTTCAGCAAGATCAAATCAACAACTACCATAGATCACCCCAAAGGTTTTACTTGGCTTGAACACTAATTAAAACACCAAAATACAATTACTACAGAAGTAATAATGTGGGAAACACTCAAAAACAAAGTCAAAAACAGAACACAAAAATAAAATTGGGTTGCCTCCCAAAAAGCGTTATTGTTTAACGCCCCTAGCTAGGCAAAATGCAATTGATCTAGGTATTGTCATCTTTGGTATGCAATCCAAACTTGATCAAGCCATCAAAAGATTTTCTTACTATATCTATCCTGTCCCTTATTTCCTTCCTAGTAGATCAACTTAAATCATAAAAAGGACTTTGGCTAGTGATTTTAACATTCATAAACCCGTAATCTAGATCATCGCCATAGATATCATCGTATAAAACACGTATCCTATTTCTAACGGGTTCCTTAAACATTTTTTCAAGAAAATCATCCTTATACCCTATGAAAATTCCCCAAGTAATCCAATCAAATTCCTCATAGGTCTCTAGATACAAGGCTTGAGATACTTCCACATGGGGAGCTGTTCTCCTAAGATTTTCACTTTAAGATTGATAGTCTCTAGCTTCTAGATGATGCAAAGATTCTTTATCATGGATAATTTCTTCAATTGGAGGGTTTTCAACATCCTTATCATAGAAAGCAAAAATCTCCCTAGCTTCTTGTGCGATGAAATCGAATTCTTGCATAAGGATGATAGTAGCAATCTTCTTAGCCTTAGGGTCATTAATATTGGGAAGTTCATAAAATACTTTTTGTAAAGTGGGATGAAGGTGCACAAATTTTCTTTCCAAATTTTGAGTGAGCATGACAATAGTGTGTGCATAACTATTTGTGCTAAGAAGAATAGACCTCTTACACATAGGCATTACCCCCGTATAGTCAAAGAATGCTTGAATAACACTCTTCCTAATAATATTCCCATCTCCTACTTGAAAAGTTTTAGTTTTATAATTAGGAGGAGATTCAATTTCATGTTCTAGAGAGCAAGATTCAAATTTTTCTTCAAGATTAGTACTAGCAATACCCTCTAGATTTTTAGCGATAACCTCCCTTGCTTCAGACATGGTGGCAAAGCAAGCAATTGAACACAGAAGCAAACGAAAGGCAAATGAAAGAAGGGCGAACAAAAAGGCAAATCTTTTTGGTATTTTCTGAAAATCATTTTAGAAGTGGGGGAGAGGAAAAAAAGAGGCAAATGGCAAGTAATGTAAATGCAAGAGATGAGTTTGTGATGGGTACTTGGTAGGCTTGTCTCTCCCTGGCAACGGCGCCAGAAATCCTTCTTGCTGCCTCTTGAGCTTGCGTTGGTTTTCTGTCATGCCCAAGATGCGATCCTATCCTCATTTTGGCATGAGGGCCTCGACAGGGATAGAAGCGCATCTCGTCGTGTTGGAAGAATGGATATCATTACAAGTACATGTACATATGGGTTGAGTATATGGAATTGGCTTACCTCGCCACAAGCTACAATAAGATCACATCAATACAACACATACTCAAACATCATACAAAAGAGCAGGGTCCGACTACGGACGAAAACAAACGACAAAATGACATCCATCCTTGCTATCCCAGGCTGCCGCCTAGAACCAATCCTAGATTGATGAAGAAGAAGAACTCCAAATCAAACAAGCAATGCACTCACATCTAAGAATCGCATTACTTGTACTTGCAACTATTGTTGTAGTAATCTGTGAGCCACGGGGACTCAGCAATCTCATTTCCAAGGGTATCAAGACTATTAAAGCTTAATAGGTGAGGTATGGTTAAGTGGTGAGGCTGCAGCAAGTGTCTAAGCATTTGCTTGAGTGGCTAACTTACGAATACAGAAAGTAAAGGGGGTGGTCTACACAGAACCGACGTGAACTAGAAATGATCACTAAATGATCCTGAACACCTACTTACGTCAATCATAACCCCACCGTGTTCTCTCTCGAATGAGGACTCACGAGAAGAGACAATCACGGTTACGCACACATTTGGTGTATTTTATTTGAGTTTACTTCAAGTTTGCTATGACCGGGTGTTAAACAAAGTATCCAAGTTTGCCACATAACCGCGGGCACGGCTTTCCGAAAGGTTTAACCCTGCAGGGGTGCTCCAACTCATCCATCACAAATTAACCACATGCCACGGGAATAACCACGACCACGGATCTCGTGATCATCCTAGGCAATTCCAAAGGAATTCCGACACCTTGAGATAGCCCGAAGAAGATCAGAGTTCCTCATGCAAGACATTCGAGAAAGGTAAAACAAATCCAGCAAGGCCGCCGGGCGTACCGACAAAACCCGATAGGACCCGCGTCTCTCGTTCTCAGGGTATGACCGGATGGGCAAGACGTCGGGTTGGCTGAGACCCCGGGTGACCAGAGGCGCCGGACATCGCCTGGTTTGGACCAACTCTCATGAGGAGCATTGGCCCAGGTTGCTGATTAATCCATGGTGTGATCATGCCCTATGCAAAGTTTAGTTGTTATTAAGCAAATAGTACCAATGTTGGGCCTTGCCAGACAAGTTTTATCGTAACACGAAAATCAAGGGGGTCCCCATAACAACCCTGAGCATGTTAGGAGCGCTCAATTATGGAACATAACACTGGTTCACAAGTAACTAGGGCGGCAAGAGGGGAACAAAACACCGAGGAAAAGGCCAAGCCTTCCACCCTTTACCAAGTGTATAAGTGCATTAAATTAAATAGCAATAGTATTGTGATAACAAAAGAAGGTCCATGTTGACACATGGAAGCAATTGCACCTGCAGCTAGAAACGCTATAAGAAGGGCTGAGCAAGCGATAACATAGCCAAACAAAGGTTTGTTGGGAAGGTGGAGGGTTAGAGACTTTTCATGTCAATGTTGGGAGGCTTGACAAACAAGTGGTAGGTAGCGAGACTTAACGATAAAAGCGGGACAACTAGCATAGCAATGATAGTAGTGGTATCCAGGGAAATGTGTCATCTTGCTTGAGATCCCGCTCGGAAGAAGAACGAGTCCATGAAGAAGACGAGCCAACATAGTCGAACGAATCCTCACACTCCGAACGCTTTCGGAACTCTATCGAGAAGAAGCAATCCGGAAACAACAATCAACACAAGATACACCACAACATATGCAAGACACGATGCGCAAATAAATATGATGCATGTACGGTTAAATATGCAAGGCATGGCATGGCATGGGAAGAACAACAAACAAATACTACACATTAAGTGAAGTTCAATATGCAACGAGTTGCATATTGATGAAACTCCACGTTCGAGTTATTTAGTTCACTCCTGTTTAGGTACTCATCAATATTAAATGTTGTTAAACATGGCAAACGGTGAAGCACAAACAACTACAACATCTAGGCATTTTAAATGAGGCCGGAAGCAATATATATCATCTCCGAAACATCCCCATAAGCATAATATGAATTTGGTCCAGATCTGTCCTAACCATATTTTAGAGTTGCTAAACATCAAAATAAATGTCACCATGAGATTCTACACATTTTTCTAGTCAAGTTACATATGTGGAACATTTAATTCGGAGCTACGGTTGAGTAGTTATTGAATAAATCATTTTAGCATGGCAATTACGCAAATCAATGCAAACAGCAGTTTAAGTATTTTTATCTTGTGTTAAAGTTTGAAATTGTGAATCTACACGAAATTCTAGTCAAGTTTCATATATAAATTATTTTCATCTGATGCACGGTTAAAAAGTTATTATATGCATGATGTTTAAGTTTTTTTTTGCAAAACAGTAAATCGCTGGTTAATTAACAAATTCGTTAGCAGGGAAAAAAAGGTAACGAGACGAATCCAGATAGGCCCGAACAGAACACTGGGCGCAGGATAGCTAAAGTGCGCACTGGGCGGGGGATAGGCTGGCTCACCATGGGCCTGTGGGCCGGTCGGTGGGGCTGCGGAGCTGGGCCTGCCTGGCTGGGCCTTGGGCTGCGGGAGCGAGCGGTCAACGGGAGGAGGTCGCCTCCTTCGTCCTCCCGCACAACAGCAGCCATGGCGGCGCGGAGGAGGCCACTGCTCCGGCGGGGACATGGCCGCCTGAGCGACATGAAGGCCGGGAACAGGTCGAGGACGAGCAGATCCGACACTTTCCACGCCGGATCTGGCCGGAGATGTGGCCGACGGCAAGTTGCGGAGCCATGGCGGCGGGGACCTGCGAGAAAGAGAGGGCCGGGGTGAGAGAGGGAGAGGGAGAGGAAGGATAAGAAGAGAGTAGGGAGGAGGAGAGGGCCGGCGAGGCCCCAGCGGCTCCTAGTCGCCGGCCGCGACTGGCTCCGGTGGCCCTCCGGCCAGCGCGGAGGAGGAGGCAGGTCAAGGGATCTAGCGACACCCGGACAACACAAGTTGTCCTCCCCATGGGAGGGACCGTTCATCGTCAGCAAGGCATTGGACAACATGCGTACTACCTAATAGACGCCCAGAAGCCGCAGAAGCGCAAAAGAGACGCCTTCGGCAAGGAGACCGAGCGCCCATGGAACGCGGTGCTCCTCCGTCCTTTTTACTACTGAAAAGACCAATGGATGTATGTATCCCTTCCCTTTTGGGCTTATGAATGCAATGGGTTCCCTAGGATGGTTCTTGGGGCATGCCCTTTTTGTTTCCCTCGAAGATCTCCTCACTCACCGGCTCCCCGACCCCGCTCCCGGGCCCCGGGGCTCGCCGGTTCGTCCTAGGTCGCCTCTCTAAAAAATTGACCAAGTAGTGTGACCCAAGCAAGCCCTCCCACCCCTCCCAGCTACAGATCCGGCTCTCGGCTATCCGGCTGACAGGACCTCAGGGTGGCAAAGCTTGGAACACACGAAAGATTGATCGCAAAAGAGATGCCGGCTAGGCCCAACCGGACCACCGCCTCGCCTCTGCCACTCTACTTACCCCGAAAAAGCTCTCACGTCTCCTAAGTTCAGAACTGGCTCCCTCAAGGTGGACGCCCCGACCTAGCTAGAGACCGGCTCCCAGCTGTCGGGCTGGCGGGGCCGAAACCAAAGGGGAAAAGGGGCGAAATAGAAGGAACCAAAAGGGGAAAAAAGGGTAAAGATGAGCGAGCACACGCAATAAGGCAAACACATCAAATATTCACAATACGAATGTTAAGACAAAAGAGGCCCACGACCGTCATGGTTCATTACATTACACCCCTAGTGGGTGGACTTGAGCCTAACATGCAGGAAAGAAAAAGAAAGATAAAATGCCCAGGGGCTCAGGCCACCAGCGCGTCGCCAGCCGGCGCGCCTCCAGTTGGTGCGTCACTGGGAGGCTCGACTATCATCTCGGAGGGGGTTGTGGCCTTTGGGTCGGCTCCCTTGGCCTTCGTAGGAGGCCTCCGCAGTCCGAACCGTCTCGCCGTTGGAGTCGGTACTCTCGTCGGCAACCTCCTCGTCCTTCGAACCTTGGGGGATGCCGAAGGAGTCTTCGACCACCGGCTTGCCGTCCTCGCCAAGGGCCGGCAGGAGCTCGTCCGGGTCGATGTACAACACGAGCTCGTCGGCACGGCGGACAAGGGCCGGCTCACGAGCCTCTCGCTCCTCGGTCGGTCATCCCGCATGGTGGCTAACTGGTCCAGGTCCATGCCGCGGTACCACGAAGTCACAAACCGGAGCTCCATCTGCGCTCCGGCCCACATCGCCAATGCCTTCCAGACCTCGAGCCGGGCCCCGGCGTGCTCCAGCCACAAGGCCACGTGGTTTTTCGGAGCTCCTCCATGGCCCGGCCACAAGGCAGCGAAGATATCCGTGCCGGATGTCTTCCGCCGCTCCACGCTCCGGTCGAGGTGGATCAGCCGGTTTTCAATGGAGAGCCCAAGCTCCGCCACACTCCATGCGACATCCGCCTCGATGGAACGCCCGCGTGTGCGGAGGTACTCCCGGTGCTCCTCAACGGCATGCTCAGCGTGGCGCTGAGTTTCTGGGAAGCGCCCTAAGAAGAGAAAGGGAAGAAGGAGAGAAAGGAAAAATCAAGAACAAGAACCAACGAAGAAAAAGGCAACCGTCTGGAAAAAAGACAAAACGAACACTTACGTCCGATGGAGTCGTCCACCTCGATGGCGAAATGGAGCGACAAATCCTTCTCCGACGCCAATGCCGCCTCCGCCTTGGCGAGGGAACCCTTAAGCTCCTCGAGCATCCTCTTGAGGCGGGTCACTTTGCCTTGGAGGGCGGTGGTTCACTGGGCGGCATCAGCCGCCTCCTTGACGGCCGTCTCCTTGGCCGCCACCTCCCGCACCACGTCGGCCTTGAGGCGGTTCTGGGCCGCCTCCTCGTCCACCAGCAGCATGCCTAGCCAGTCCTTCTCTTGTGTGACCGCCTGGACGCTTTGCGCCAGCCGGTTCCGCTCGGAGACGGCCTCAGTCTTCTCCACCCAGAGGACGGTTAGCCCGTCTCCAAAAACAAAATGGGCATTAGCTGGTCCTTCTAAGCCCGCTCTGGCTGTCAGGCAGCCAGCCCGGCTCCCAGGGGCTACGTGCCCCTCCCACAAGACTGGGCATACCTTGCACCCGTGTTAGTTCCTCCTCTAGCCGGTAGAAACCGTGCTTGCCGCAGTCGTGGATGGCGACCGCCTCCTCGAACAGCTTCTACCGCTGGGAGTTCCCCTCCTGTCACACGAAGCCAAAGTCAATTGACGCTCAAGGAGATCCAGCCCGGCTGCCCATCAGCCGGCCAGCCGGCCCGCATCTCGGGGGCTACACCCAGTGGGTGCGCTTGCGTGCCCCCACTGAAAATTTTAACAAGAGCGACCACGCTTACCTCCACGCGCTACAGGGTGACATCAGCCACCTCCGCAAACCAGGCTAGTTCTTGGCGGCACCTGTCCAGAACGCTCCCTAACTTCCCAAACGAGGGGACCGGGGCACCTGCTGGGGGAGCCGGAAGGGTTGGGACGCGCGCCAACGCCTCCCAGTCCCAGAGCACCTCCTACATGGCCCTCAGGGTCCTCCGGGCCTGGCTGCCATTGCCGCCTGTCCCCGGGCTCGCCAAGGTGCCGGCCGCCGGGGGTGGGTTGATGACGGCAAGAGCCCGGGAGTCGCCTCCTTCTCCACCGCTTGGTGCCATCACCGCTTCCTCCTCCCGTCGCTCCGATGCAACGACAGCGACTGACGGCGCCTCCGTCTACCTAGCCGCCGCCTCCGGTGCGGCCTCTAACGCTGCCTCTGGCGCCGCCTCTGGGGCAGCCAGAGCCTCCGGCACATCGAGCCGGGCCGGCTCAGCCACGAGCGGAGTACCAACCGGCACCTCCGGCCAGGTCGTCTCGGGGGCCGGCTCTGTTGCCACCGCCCTCGCTCGGGCCACCTCCTTCGCGGACGGAGGCACAGGCGGCTCCATAGCCGCCCCTCATGGCTTGCTTGATGGGCCCCTCGACAGACGGGTTGATTTCCTCACCGAATCCGATGCCCGCGCGGGGTCCACGGACCTCCTCCGCCTCTCGTCGCTCAAAGTCCCAGAGTTCGAAGCCCCGCCTCGTGTTTCAGACTTTGAGGCTCGCAGCTCCGTGAGCCTCCTCTTCTCCTCCCGCTGGGTGGCCGCATGCTCGCGGGCGAGCCGGCTGGCGGCATCCGTTGGATCCCCCACCGGCTCCCCCTCGTGGAGCTCGATGCGGTCCCTGCGGTGCACAAAGTTCAATCACTTGTCGGCTCACGACACGTAAGGAAACACATGCCAGGAAAGGAGGAAGACTTACCCAATGATAAGGGGGAAAGTCTGCCTGGCACACGCCGGCGGCTTCCGTGCGGCCACCTTCACCTGCTTATGGGCAGTCGGCAGAGCCGCCGGCCCCTCCTGAGCCGGCCTCTTCGCCCGGCTGGCAGCTCCGATCGCCAGGGCTTGAGCCGGCTGCTCCTCGCTCCGTCCATGATGGCCCTGCTGAACTAAGGGGGAGGCGAGTTCTGGATCATCATGTCATCGTCATCATCATCATCATCGGTCTAGTCCCTGATCATGGGGCCAGTAGGGAACTCACCGGCTCCGTTGGGCTCCCCGGCTACGCCGGACCCTCCGGCTCCATTGGGCCCGCCGGCTCACGGGTCTACCGGCTCCTCGACTCCTCACGAGGAGTCCACCCCCTCTTCAGGCGGGCCTCCCTGCTCGTAATCCTCAGACTCGGAGTGGTCGTGCTCCGCCTCGAAAATTTGGGGATGAGGGCCGTTCGGTGTGTTCTGTCGGACGAGCAGCTGCGGTCAGCACGGTGATGTAAGGTCCGTTGCCAACCGCTGGCTGGAAAGAATCAAATGAAAGAGAAGTTGCCTCAACAAAACATACCAGGGGAGGGCAGTTGATGCGGTCGTACGGTTCCATGCTAAAATTCCACGATGCTGGCGCCAACTTGAACGTCGTGATGGCGTTCACCCACGACGCCACCTGAGCCAGCGTCAAGTCGACTGTCGTCAGCCGGCAGGGGTCCCGGCAGCCGGACATATCGCAGATCCGGTGCGGCCTCAACTAGAGAGGCAGCACCCGGTGCGATATGAAGGCCGCCACCATATCAGAGGCGACCAACCCCTCCGCGTTCTTCAGCTACGCGAGTCGGCCGAGCTCCGCCAGGGCCACTCCACGCGGGGCGGCTCCCGGCCAGTTCGCCCCGAAGGACTACACATTGACGAACGGCGGCAGCTGGATGTAGTCGAGGCTTGGGTCGGTGTTCTTCATGTAGAAGAACGTTCGATGGAACCCCATGACAGAATCGATCAGAGAGAAGGGAGGGAAGCATGGAGTGCCGCGATTGCACACCGCCGTGCTCCCGCAGGCGCTGCTCTTCAGCGCCTTGAGGTAGAAGAGGGCGTTGAAGAAATCAAGAAAAGGGAGGACCCCCCCAGGTACCCCTCGCACAACATCACGAAGCCGACGAGGTAAAGGATCGCGTTGGGGCCGAGGTGGTGCGGCTGGAGGTCGAAGGTGTCCATGAGCAGTCGGTAGAAGAGGCTCACCGGGAGCCCGAAGCCATGGGAGAAATGCTAGAGGAAGAAGACATGCTCCCTTGGCTGCGGCGCCGGCACCACCTCGTCGCCCGGCATGTGGGCAACCACGTGCTCTGTCGGCGGCAGCATGCATGCGCAACGGAGGTCCGAGATGTCCCCCTCGGTGATGATGGATCCGGCCCCAACTTCCTTCGCGTTCGTCGGCCATTGCGGCAGAACGGCGGCGTGCAGGCGCGTTTGCAAGCTTGCGAGCGGTGTTGCGCAAGGGGGATAGGAAGGAGAGGAGAAAGGAAGCAAGGAGGCAAAGGGGGTGTGGGTATCTTCGCCCTTGCCCTTCCTCCCCTTTTAAAGGGGAGGCCACGACCGGGCGACGTGGGGATTAAGTGTGCCCACTCCCTCGGAAACTAAGCGTACGTACGAGAGGCTCGGGCCGTAACGGCCGCTTCGGGGCGCTGAGGATCTTGGCCTGCGCCTCGAGGACTACTGGGCTACGCCCGAGGCCTAGCGGGCTAGGCCCAGGGTGACGTCCCGTCTCGCCACGTGCGTGGGGCCTGCCACATCATTACTCGCCACATGGCATGCGGCAGGCTGGCCCGGGACCCAGGGCGACGTGTCGGAACCCGATGCGTCGGCACCAACTGCCGACCCGGCTGGCTTTTCGGTTTTGCGCCGGTGGTAGCTACCGCTGGGGGGAAGTCGCCGGCTCCCCTCCGTTTGCCGGACGCGGGCCCCCGCCGGCTTCGGGGACTATTGACGGGGTTATTACCCCTAGGTAGGGCAAAGCAACGGGGTTCTATCCTCCCCGCTTCAAGGAAAAACTATGCAACCGGCTGCCCATGACCGGCTGGAGTGTGGCCAGTTCGAGCCGTCACCGGCTGGCGACACAGACAGCTGGTCATGGAGCCGGCTCGATCCCCGACCGACTAGGCGTGGCCGGCTGCCCCCGGGATGCCTCCTCCGTTGACCCCGGGACAGACATGCAATGTCCCGTCCCTCTGCGAACAAGTACAACGACAAGACATGACCGCCACGACGGGCATCATTGTAGCCACAGTGGCCGCTGATGCACGGGTGCGCATGGCTATAGTTTGGTCGTCCAGGCCGCTGACCTAGCCGAGCGCGACCGGGCGGGGAAACAATGCTGGCACGCCCCTACCCACTCGATTACTTGCCCCGGCGTGGCTACAGTGCGTCCAGCCGTACCGGAGGCTTCGGCTGGCTGGCACTAGACAACGCCTCCCGGGTGACCCGTGCCGCGGTAGGTAGGCGAGGGCTAATCATGGAGCCGGCTGGCGGGTCCTAGCAGGCGACAGGACTGCACAACTGATGGACCCTACGGGTGACGAGACGGTTCGAAGGGCAGGACCCCCTGGTCAGCCGGAGAGGCTGCCAGGCGGGTGCCTCCACCCGTGTACCTTAGGAATATTGTAAGAAAGGGGGTTGGCCTATAAAACTCCCTAAGCCCCCCATGCAATGGGGACGGACGATCGCTCACACTCACACACCCATATGGAACTCTCCTTACATATCCTCTTTAGCAATGGAGGAAGACGAGCCAGCTGCTCCTTCTTCCTCCTCTAGACACAACTCTAGGAGCATCCTTTTAAACACATCAATCCATCCAACTAGACCAATTAGGAATAGGAGTGTTACCTCCCACGGAGGGACCTGAACCTGGGTACATCATGTGTCGCCGCCTCTTGTGCCCAATCCCGCACCCGAAGCCCGTCAGCGTCCTCCGGCCCCAACCACCTACGATAAGCCTACCCATGACATCTGTCGTGAGAAAACGACGATAGGGTCCGTAGGTATTAACGAGATGGCAATCTCTCTCTTTGTCTTGTTATTCAATACAATGTACATCGCATCTTTGCCTTGGTCTATCCAATGTAATCCCTTTGTATAGTGTGTTTGTTGGGATCCGATTAATTGTGAGTTTATTTTCATATTCTTCATGAAAAGTATTTGAGTCAAACCTGATTACTATGATTCTTATTTGCATGATCATTATAGCTTTGTAATGCTCTCTGATCTATTGAGATAGTTTGGCCAATTGGATTGGTATTTCTTCAGTGGGACTGGTGTGTTGTGGTAGGTTGAACCTAAAGAGTTTTTATATCCTAGTGACAAAGTAGGGGACAAGATATGTCTTTGTGTTGCTGCTACTAAGGATAAAATGATGGGGTTCATTAATATTGATTGAGTTTACTTTGTCTAAATCATGTCATTGTTCTCCAAGCATTACTCTCTTTTAGTTAATACTCTAGATGCATGTTGGATAGCGGTCGATGAGTGGAGTAATAGTAATATGTGCAGGCAGGAGCCGGCTTATTTGCTTATGGATGTGATGCATATATATACATGATCATTGCCGTGAAAATGGCATAACTATTTGATTTTCTATCAATTTCCCAATAGTAATTTGTTTACAAACCATATGCTATTTTTATGAGAGATGCCACTAGAGAACACTATGGCCCCCTCTTGCTAGTGTTGGGTGCAAGTTGTTTGTTCTTTTGTGTCCAGCTGCTGAAGACAGTTAAGTATTGGTATTCCTATTGGTTCGATAAACCTTGGTTTCATAACTGAGGGAATACTTACCCACATTGTGGTACGATAACTAGTTCCTCCTCACAAAAACCCAACGCAGATCACAAGTATCAGGAAGGATTTCTGGCGCCGTTGCCGGGGAATACCGTCACCAACTATCAAGTAACTTCACACAAATTATCATTCACTTATTCTTCTTTTTATTTACTGCTATATTTCGTTTGTTTCATAAAATTAAAAAATACAAAAATATTTATCTTTGCTAGTTACTAGTTTACTTCTTTGTTTGCTTTACTTACTAGTTTACTTGTCTCGCTTGTTCCTTTGCTTGTTCGGTCACCATGTCTCAAGATACTACTAAGTTGTGTGACTTCTAAATACTAATAATAAGGATTTTGTTAGTACCCCTATACCACTCGCAACTAGTGCAGAGGCCTTTTATATTAATGCTGCATTGCTAAATTTTGTCATGAAAGATAAATTTTCGAGAAGTCCTAATGAGGATCCCGCGTCACATCTTAATACCTTTGTTGAATTATGTGACATGCAAAATAAAAAGGATATGGATAATGATTTTTGAAATTAAAATTATTTCATTTTTCACTAAGATATAAAACTAAAGCTTGGTTTTCATCTTTACCTAGTAATAGTATTGGAATATGGGATAAGTGTAAAGATGTTTTCATTGCCAAGTATTTTTCTCTTGCTAAGATCATCTCCCCTAGAAATCCAATATTTAATTTTAAATAGCAATACCAAGATAATGTTGCACAAGCTTGGGATAGAATGAAATTGATGATAGGAAATTTCCTTACTCATGGTTTAAACTTGTAGATGATTATCCAAAACTTCTATGCTAGACTAAAGTTTGTGTCTATAAATCTTTTGGATTCTGCTGCAGGTGGTACCTTTATCGATGTGACCTTAGGAGAGGCCACAAAACTTCTGGACAACATTATGAAAAATTATTCTCAATGGCATACCAAAAGAGCTCCAACTGTTAAGAAGGTAAATTCTGTCAAAGAAATTGCTGAGTGAAAAAGTGGATGCTCTTATGAATATGGTTGCTAGTAAAAATACTCCGATGCCAATGATATGCCTTTGTCTACTTTGATTGAGCAAAATAATGATGATATTGATGTGAACTTCATCTTGCGAAATAATTTCAATACAAATGCTTATGGAGGAAATTTCAATTCTTGACCATAAACCTGTAATTTCTCTAACAACTATGGAAATTATTATGGAAATTCTTCTAAAAATTCTAATTGGATACCTTCTGATATGGAGAAGACAATTAAGTAATTTATTAATTATCAAAAGGTTTTCAATGCTATGGTAGAAGAAAAGTTGCACGTGATTGATGCTTTGGCTAAAAACATGGATATAATTGCTCTTGATGCAAAAACCCTTAAAAATAAAGCTTTGACACCCAAGCATGATTTTAATGAGACTGCTAAGTCTATCCAAATATCTATTAATGAAAGTAAGGAGAGGACTACTAAGTTGAGAGCTAAGCGGGAATTCTTAGAAAAAGCTCTTCCACCCGGTTTTTACCGGAATCATGATGAAGATGTTAAAATGATTGGTGTTTCTCCTATTGAATCTTTGTTTACTTATCTAAATATAAATGATAAAGGGA
The DNA here is from genome assembly GCA_022496015.1 of Hordeum marinum. Taxonomy (NCBI): domain Eukaryota; kingdom Viridiplantae; phylum Streptophyta; class Magnoliopsida; order Poales; family Poaceae; genus Hordeum; species Hordeum marinum. Next base: position 288,923,121 of record CM039672.1, on the reverse strand, counting down.
CTTAAGATGAGTCAACTCTAGTTGAGAAGCGTCCTCTTTTCTTGAAGGGTGATCATGTTGATGCTAAAACTGAAAAAGTGGGTTTGTAGAGGTCAAAACTTTAACTAGTGATGTGCCCACTATCTTGGATTACAAGGACTTTAATTATGATAAATGCTATTTAGTATAATGTATTTCCTTGCTTCAATCCATTATTACCTCACCCAATGCTTATGAACAAAACAAATCTTTTACCAAACATATAGTAGAAGCTATGATAAAAGCTTTTGATGAGAAACTTGAACTTGAAGTTTCTACTCCTAGAAAACTGCTTGATGAGTGGGAACTTGTAGGATCAAAAGTATGTCCAGAGGGGAGTGATTAGACTACTTGACCAAATAAAATCCTACCTTTTCCAAATTTTAAGTGTTGGAAGATTTTAGCAATGATAGCAAGTCAAGCACACCCTACACATGCATGTCTAAGAATATAGCAGCGGAAAGTAAATACAAGCATATGTAATAGAGGATAGGGAGGAATATCAAACACAATTTGGAGACACGAAGATTTTTTCCTGTGTTTCCGATAGGCATGGAGACTTCAACCCACGGAGGGTAGCGGTCATGAGAGTCCATGGAGGGCTCTACCCATGGAGGGTTCCACGAAGAAGCAACCTTGCCTATTCCATAATGTCCTACGTCCACGGAGGACTAGCCTTACTCGGGTTATATCTTCATGAAGTAGGCGATATCCTTGCCCTTACAAACTTCTTGGTTCAACTCCACAACACGAAGTAGGATGCTCCCAAGCGACACCTAACCAATCTAGGAGGCACCACCCTCCAAAAGGTAGTAGGCTTGATAATGGTAATGAAATCCTTGCTCTTGTGCTTCAAGATGATAGACTCCTCAACACTCAATCACTCTCTCACATATTTCGCTTTGGTGGAAGAGATTGATTGGGTGGAAAGCAACTTGGGGAGGCTAGAAATCAAGATCCATATGGTTGGAGTGGAATGGCTGGATCTCAACACATGAATAGGTGGCTCTCTCTCAAAAAATCAGATGGATAAGTGGGGAACTTTTCTGAGTGCTTCTCTTGTGAGTGAGTGGTGGTGGAGGGGTATATATAGACATCTCCAAAAATCCAACCGTTACACCTTTATTTGCCAACTTGATGACACCAAAGTATAAAACTCGGTGTTATCGAGTTGCCCAAAAGGTAGCAATTTTTTAATTCCGATGAGACCGATATATAAGCCTCAGCAGCACCGAAAAGGTGACCAACGGTCAGATTGCAAACTCGGTGGCGCCAATCCAAAAACTTGAAAATTCCGATTTTAGGAAAAGGGGCAATAGAAGGTTGGTAACTGAAACTCGGTGGCATCGATGCAGAATCGGTTGTACCAAAGACTTAGGATTTTGGTGGGATCTATGTGAGGTGAAAATTGGTAGAGCTGAGTGGGAAAACTTGGTGGCACCGATTTTGCATGATAGGCTTATGACAGAATTTTCTCTAAGAGCTTGTGGGTGTTTTTTGTGACTATCACTTGTGCACGTGGAGTATTTTGTTCACCAACAATACCTCACCCCCTTTTAATAGTATTGGCTTTCCTATAGACTCAAAGTGATTTATCACAAAGTAAAATGTAGAGTCTTCTTGCTTGAAGCTTTGCCAATCCTATTCCTTGCATCTAGGGGTCTCTCCATAATTCTTTTGCCATCCCATTATTGAACTTTTCGTGAAATATACTTAGTGGAAACATTTGTCCAATGAGATATATGTTGTTATTAATTAACAAAACCACCAAGGGAGAAAATGTGCTTTCAATCTCCCCATTTTTTGTAATTGATGACAGCATATAGATCAAAGCTTCGACATATGATATAATCAATGAATATAATCATCGCTTTGAGAAGTATGTGATAAGCAGGAGCTCCCCCTAAATTTGTGCACTATTTGTAATTTGCGTTTGAATGCAAATGCACAATCGATTAGGTATATGGGGCACTCTTCCATGTCACATACAACTTTGTGGTGTGCGAGAGTAATATGAATGAACATCATAGAACAACACAACAAGCAAAAGTGAATGATCATCTCATAGGCATCTCAAGGATGGGAAATAGTAGCAGCACACATCAAGTGTATGATCAAACACAAACAAGGTTTAACACAAACAACAAGCCAAAAGATATCAATGTTTTTCAAGAGCAATAAAAGGCAACACTCTCCCTCTCTTGAAGCCCTAATGATCTATACAACTACTTCCCCTTTGGCAACAACTTACCAAAAAGTTCAATGGTATAGAACTTAGTGCCTCTCTAGGGTTGATCTCCTCTGGTAGATTATGAAGGAGTTGAGAGAACGTCTTCAGCAAATACTTCAGAAAACATCAAGGATGGAGTTGGAGTAGCAACTAGAGGTGTTAGTGTAGCTGATGGAGTTGATGGAGTTGTAGTACGTGCTGATGAAGAAGGCCTCAACTCTAGAGCCGGTGTTATAGGAGTCCTGGCTTTAGTCCTGAACTGGGTGTCGGTCTTGAGGGGTGGACTATACTCATCATCATCTATGGTGTGGGGACTGGGTACGCCATCAACTTCTCTCTTGAGCTTGTTTACAGTCACTGTGAGCTCGTCCACCTTGTTGTTGAGAATGTGAAACTTGTTCTCAACAATTCTTCCCAGACTCTCCTGTTTCTTCAAGATATTTCCAATGTCCTTCTACATGCTGAGCATAGAACTAAGAACAAGATCCATCTGGTCACTCTGGTTCTTTTACACCTGAGCACTAGTGTCTCTGGCTGCCTCCGTTTCTGCCTGTGATGTAGCTAAGGTGGGATGTTCTGGATGCATCACCACGACATTGTCTTCGAGCTCTGGAAGGAGTGGAAAATGTGGTCGATCAAGTGCATACACATGATTCTCCAGCTGGGAGTTGACAAGCATCTAAATGTATGGTGCATATCCACATGATCTCTTCTGATCTGCACTAGTCCTCTTCACGGTCTCAACTATCAAGTCCGTCACCCTAAATCTGGTGTGTTGATCAATATGGAGCAACATGTTGATAGAATAACCTCTAATAATGTTCTCATCTCTAGGTTTAGGAAGCCATGTATGACTCAAAATGGTGTTGGTGGTGCGTAGACCATCCTGAAGAAAATAGATGGATCCAAGCTTGTGTGAATGCAACTTCGCAGTAGGGATCTCATTGTACATATTGGCCATGGAGTTGTGGTTTGCCTTGGGCTCAGAGTACACATTCAAGTCACCTTCTTGCACTTGTGGGGCTCCTAAGATGGCAGCCCACTCATCAATAGTGGATTCATATTGGTGCCTTCAGTCATCCATACAATTCTACCATCTCCATAGAAATGTGAAGTGGAGTAGAATTGCATGACCATCTCGTCATTCCAGGAAGTGAACTCTCTTCCAACAAACTCAGCAATGCCAATGCAGTGGAAATTATCCTGCACACTTGGAAAGAAATCTTGGTTCTCCTTGATGTACTTCCAGTCAACATACCTCATATCACTGACTGCAGGGCTCTTGGCAAGCGGAATAGTCTCATAGAAGTTTTGTTGTTCCTTGGTGTAGAATCTATAATCTATAGTTGTCCTTCTCCTCTAAGAGTAAGGATCTATGGCTCTCCACTCTCTTGAACCAAAATCCTTCCTCCTCTTCATGTCCTTAGCAAGCAGATGGCTGGAATTGTGCTCAGGAAGGTGTGGCCTCAACTTCATCAAAACTGACATGCTTCCTCCTCGGCTTCTCTGGAGATAGAACCTTTGTTCTTGGCAGAAGTTGGGATGTCTCTGGTAGTCCTATTGGGCCTTGGAGTAGTGGATTTCTTGGGTGTGATGACCCACAAGTATAGGGGATCAATTGTAGCTCTTTTCGATAAGTAAGAGTGTCGAACCCAACGAGGAGCAGAAGGAAATGACAAGTACTTTTCAGTAAGGTAATCTCTGCAAGTGCTAAAATTGTAAGTAGCGAAGTAGTTTGATAGCAAGATAATTTGTAACGAGCAAGTAACGAATATTTTAACAAAAGTACAGCAAGGTAGCCCAATCCTTTTGAGGCAAAGGACAAGCCAAAATTGTCTCTTATGATAAGCAAAGTGTTCTTGAGGGTACACGGGAATTTCATCTAGTCACTTTCATCATGTTGGTTTAATTCGTGTTCGGTACTTTGATAATTTGATATGTGGGTGGACCGGTACTTAGGTGCTGCTCTTACTTGAACAAACCTCCTACTTATGATTAACCCTCCCGCGAGCATCCGCAACTACGAGAAAAGTATTAAGAATACATTCTAACCATAGCATTAAACTTTTGGATCCAATCGGTCCCTTACAGAATAGAGCATAAACTGGGGTTTAAGCTTCTGTTACTCTCGCAACCCATCATCCAATTTCTACTCCACAATGCATTCCCTTAGGCCCAAATATGGTGAACTGTCATGTAGTCGACGTTCACATGACACCACTAAGGGAATCACAACATACATACTATCAAAATATCGAACACATATCAAGTTCACATGATTACTTGCAACATGATTTCTCCCGTGACCTCAAGAACAAAGGTAACTACTCAAAAATAATAATCATGCTCATGATTAGATGGGTATTAAATAGCATAATGTATCTAAACATATAATCTTCCACCATATAAACCATATAGTGATCAACTACAAGACGTAATCAACACTACTAGTCACCCACAAGCACCAATCTATAGTTCCGGTAACAAGATTGAACTCAAGAGATGAACTAGGGTTTGAGAGGAGTTGGTGTTGTTGAAGATGTTGATGAAGATTGCCCTCCCCAAGATGGGAGAGTTGTTGGTGATGATGATGACGATGATTTCCCCCACCGAGAGGGAAGTTCCCCCGGCGGAATCGCTCCACCGGAGGGCAAAAGTGCTCCTGCCCAAGTTCCACCTCAAGGCGACGGCGCTTCATCCCGAAAGCCTCCTTCTTAATTTTTCTAGGTAAAAATGACTTATATACCAGAAGAGGGGCACCAGAGGTGGGCCGAGGAGGCCACAACCCACCAGGGTGCGCCTGGCCTCCCTGGCGCACCCAGGTGGGTTGTGCCCACCTAGTGGGCCCCCTCTGGTAGTTATTTGCTCCAATAATTCTTAAATAATCCATAAAAAATCTCCGTGACGTTTCAGCTTGTTTGGAGTTGTGTAGAATAGGTAGCCTGACGTAGCTTTTCCAGGTCCAGATTTCCAGCTGCTGGAATTCTCCCTCTTGGTGTGTTCCTTGCAAATTATGAGAGAAAGGGCATTAGAATTACTCCAAAAAGAATTATTATGGATAAAAACATTATAAATAACAGCAAGAAAACATGATGCAAAATGGACGTATAAGGGTGCAATTGGCTTGCTCCTGGATTGGGTCGGGCTTGGCATAGCATCAAAAAGTAGCTTCTTTCTCTTCTTAGGAGGAGCCTTGGTAGCTGGCTCTTCCTCTTCATCAGCATCAGCTGGATCTTCATACATAGAAGTTGGTCTTCCAACAACATGTATGATCCTTTGCCTGCTTTTCTTCTTCTCTCCTGCGTTCTTGGGCATGGACTTCCCTAGGGGCTCAACATTCAATGTCGCCCTAGCTCTCTCATGTGCTTTCATAGCCTCTGAACTGGCATACAATTTCCTTACTACTTTTTTTCTTGAGGTAGACACATTAGCAGGCTTCTTGGCAGCCTTGTCTGCTTTGTCTTGCCTTTGCTTGGCAAAGACCCCTTCAGGCACAAAATCTGAATCTTCTTCATCTAAATTCAGCTTCCTTCTGGCCCTACTTGCAGCTTTAGGCATGTCATGGGAGTTGGGATTGTCATATGAAGCAAATGAGATGGCCTCAGGACTAGTGCCTGGGTCTACATCAACACCGGGCTCTCTGAGATCATTCTGGTGGTCCTCTGATCCTGACATCTCTAACCCTGTGAAAAGAGTGTAGAAGATAAGATAGGTTGAGCATCACAAAACACAGAAGTTTTAAAAGTTTGAACAAAGAAAACCCTAGTTTTAGCTTTCCGCGGAACAAAATTCAATAGCATTGAATAAGAATTTCCGGATTCATCGACACAAATGGTCTGCTTCACAGAGACTTGGCATCCACTTCGGTGACACCGAAGAAAACCACTCGGTCTCCCCGAGACCATTCTTAGGAATTCTAGAACCAAAATTGATGGAACCAATTTTTGTGACTTGGTGAGACCGATACTTGTTCTGTGGACGGCTAACCCTAATTTTTTCTTCGTTCACTATTCTATGAGAACTTCTGGTGGGGCAGGAGGATTGCATATGGTGGCTTATCGATGAAAGTATCACAATGCGCAAGAATCATACAATGGAGCGCAAGGGGAGATTAGATCATACCCTAACTTGGTGAAGATCCACTACGGCGACGACGGCGAGGATCCCAGCGGCGGAGGCACTCAGGGAAGCAAGGGTGATGACCAGGGGGTCCATGTGCGGCAGTTTGGGGCAGGAGAACACGTCGTTTGAAGATTCGATTTCAAACCGTCGGGTCCATTGAATATATACCCCTCACTGTCGGTGTCACCGATACGAAAGTTTTGGTGCCAATGAGTTCCACTGCTGTTAGTTGGCATGGAAACTCGATGCAACCGAGATTATGGTATCAATGGTACCGAGAGGCAAAAGTAGGTTAACCATATGGCAATCGGGTGAGCCGAGAATTTCATGTTGGTCACACCGAGTTACATTGTAGGGAGGTTTTGGAATGCAACCCTTGTCGATATGCAACTCCGAGGGCATCTCAAAGAGAGGGATCGAGAAGTGCTTGTTCAAGTTTTGTGATGTAGCATGAATAGAACTTGAGATGAGAAAGCATAGATAGCTAGAGAGGGGTCCTAGGCATTCTCGTCCATCCAATTGGCAAAAGATAAAATAAAACCAAATAGCAATAATTGGATGTCCTCGAATGGATAAAGAAATGCAGACCAGCATGCTCACACAATAAGATATCAAATGAGATCATGGCAAACATGCACATACATTCTAGCATCTATCAAGCACTTTTGGCGATGACATAGTCATCTATATATGAGTATATTAACTTAGGAGCCAAGTAGGAATACTTGATCATAGTTCATACTCATCATTTAAGCATGAGTGGGGTTACCACTTTTACATAAAGTTTGTTAATGTTGTCACATGCTATGAGATGCTTTAACTAAATTTTTAGAGTAAAGATCCCCATTGATGTGACATCCCCCCTTGAGAGGGATAAACTAACCTTGGGTTTTGTCGATGAAGACTTCATGTAGGTGAAGTAGTGATGGATGCTCAAAGTTGATGAGGATCACCATGAGTTGGGAGCATCCTTGTTGTTTCTTACTCTTCTCATCTACATGGGTTAGTCCCAACACACAAGAGACAAATACAAGGATATCTATGGACATGGAGTGAAAAACATGCATAATGATGTCCATGGATTTGTTAATTACCTTGTCCCTTGCTTACCTTTGAGGGAATGTGTGACTCCTCGAACTATTGCATAGTGCTGATGTTGATTGCAACTAGTCCTTGCCAATAATGAATGTGAGTGAATTTCATTGGAGGAGTCACCCATCAAGAACTTCTCTAGTTCTTCTTCTTGGGGACCCACATCAAGTTGATGGGGATCCTTGGTATTGAGGTGGCACTTGTAGAAGTTGATCTTGAAGTAGCTTTGGAAACCCACTTGAGAAAAGCTTGGGGTTCATCTTGATATGAGTCAATCTCCTCTTGAAGCTTGTCCTTGCCCTTGAGCTTGTGGTCTTGTGGTGGAAGGTCATCTTGAGCTTTTGTTCAATTAGGAAGAGTATGTTCATACTTCTCCCTTTGAGGAACAAACTTTGGCTTGGGGTATTGACCTTCTTCCCATTCAACTCCATTTGTGTTGAAGTAGTTGTCGTGGGAATGAGCCTGACAGTAGAAGGTAGGGGTACGAAGGGAGAGGGCAGAGTCCTAGCTACGGCGAGGGTGTACACACGAATGTATGAGTTCAGGCCCCTCGCCTGGAGGTAACAGCCCTACGTCTTAGTGCTCGGGAGCTTATGTCGTGTGGAATGTTAAGATTAAAGTGGTCGCGTACCCTTGTGCCAGAGGGGAGGGGCGGCTTATATAGAGTTCACTGCCCCTCATAAGTGCTCGGCATCTAAGGGTCTGATCGTGGGTTTAAAGTCTGGCGTTACTGGTAACGTACATAATAAATGCTACTAATGACGTAGGACTAACGACTGCCCGTTAGCCTCCTGATGGTGTCTCCTAGTCTTCTGGTGTCGACTTAGAATGAGGTCTACCGAGTGACAGGCGACTGTTGAGTGAAGGAAGAAGACTCCGAGTGGATTGAATGTCGAGTGACTTGAACGTCACATGGTATCCAGTCAGAACCTTATGCTTGATATTCAAGTCCTCCAATGTAGTGTCCTTAGGTAGGGTATGTAGGTCTTGCCTAGGACCCTACCCTAGGTACATATCCTCGTCATTAGCCCCCGAATGGATTGGGGTTCGAGTGGTGAAATGGGGGTATCAATGCCAATCCTGAATTAAGGCATCAAATCTTCCAAATGATATTCGGGGCTTCGATGAAACTTGCGTCGATTGAACTCTGGGAATTGATGTCAGTTCAGGATCAACACGCCAAATCTTCTGAATGATATTCGGGGCTTCAACGAAACTTGCGTCGATTCAACTCTTCGCCATTTGCCCAGATCCATTTAGCCTTGAAAGTGTTCGAGTGAATGTTCAATGCCTGTTTGCTCAGAGTGAACTGAAAGCATCTTTGGAGGTGACGGGTCAGTCTGTCCAACCCGGATTTCGCGAGATACTAAAATTTGGGAAGTGTGCGCGCGTGCGATGATGACGCCACAATCAGGGCAAGTGGAGGCATGACGCCTTGATTCTCGCGTCGGTCATATCACCACGTACTGGGCGCCGTCAGTGGTTGGCGTGTGCGGTGATCTCGCGCGCCCACTAGTCAGTGAGTCACTCGGCGGAGTATAAAACTCGACGCGTCATGGTGCACACAGTATCCTTTCCCAGACTTCCTCCCTTCCTCCGCTTCCTCTGCCCCTAGCGCCCCTCTCCGTTCCTATTCGACGAGAGCCGTCGCGACAATGACGGTGAGCACCACGGAGAAGCTGGAGCGAGCTAAGAAGGGGGCGATGAAGGTCAAGGGCAAGAAGCCCTCGACCGCTCAGTTCATCGCACCGGGGATAGATGCAGGGTGACTTCCTCCCTTCGGTGGTCACCCGTGTGGACATCGACGGCTTGGTTGCTGACGGGCTCCTGGCAGTAGGCGCTTGGAGGTTGTCGGAAGGAGAGCGCGAGCCAGAGTCGCACGACGGGGAGCAGGTCCTCCTCCTCTCCCATGTCGAAAGAGGTTTCTCTATGCCACCCCACCCGTTCTTTAGAGGGTTCTTTAATTTCTTTGGCGCTCAACTGCTCCATCTTCCACCGAATGCTATTGCATACTTGTTTGCCTTCGTTACTTTGTGTGAGTGCTTCCTGGGGTTTCCTCCTCACTGGGGACTTTTTAAGCACATCTTTACAATTAGATCTCAGACGGTGAAGAAGGTAGATCCGTTGGATGGGAAAACTCATGTGTTGCAGCTGTGTGGGGGTTTAGGGCTTCAAAAGAGAGCGTGTAGTTCTTTCCCTGCTATGACTTTCCCTGAATCCGTTAGAGGCTCGCAGTCGACTTGGTTCTATTGCAAGGACATGGCTTCACCCAACATGTCAACTGGCCTTTCCCCCTACACATCTGACCATCCAGCTGTCCCCAAGTCCCTAAAGGTGTCTGAAGACGAACAAGGTCAAGTGGCAACCTTGGTGGACGCCATGGTGAAACTGGTTCGAGGCGGAGTGACGGGCCTGCATCTGGTGGAGACTTTTCTCAGTCGACGGATTCAACCGCTCCAAGCCAGGGATCACACCATGTGGCATTATGCGGGCCCAGAGGACTCTACCAGGATGCACCCAAAAGAAGTTCCAGCAGAGACTGTCGAGCAGTGGCTTCGCAGCATCACTGGGGCATGTGACAATCTAGTGGGAGCCAAGAGGATCCAGCCTTACTCGGCCGAAAACCCGCCGAAGAACTTGGTAAGTTGCACTTTGTCGACTGAAGTATTTATACAGTCGAGTGATATATTGATTTTTGGACTGACTTCCTTGTTGGAATTATGCAGGAATCGACGAACATGCACTCGCCAGTTCCCAATGGGAATCAACCTGAAGACGGCGTAGTGAGCGAGGGTGGCAGCATGGATGGCGACGGTCCTTCTGACTCCGAGGATGCATACTAGGACTCCGGCAAAGAAGAAGAAGTCGAGTCACCTCCTCGGTGCGAACACCACTCCAAGTCCTGCCAGGATCCAGCAGCTGTTGAGGACAGGGCTCCAGGTCCCAGTGAGAAGAACCCGAAGCGGAGACGCCCTTCAACTGTCGAGTCGAGTGAGCGGTCGGCCAAGCAGCCCAAGCCGAACACGACCAAACCCCGCAAGGCACTACCTCGCATGAGGATGGTTGTGCCTGTCGTCTCCACGTGAGTATTTTCTTTCAAATTCTTTCTGTCGATTGTGACTTTGTGTTGTTGCTAACCGAGTGTTGTTTGATCCATTAGAGCTGCTACTTCTGTAACATCACCTCCTTGAGACGGAGGGGAAGCGATGGACATTGACACTGCTGACGCTGCACTTCTCACAGAGGTTAATAAATCCTTGATTCATTCGAATGAGATTCGGCACTTGCAAAAGTTAACACTGTCGGTTGACATTGCTGAGGTCATCCAGCTGGAAGACGACGAGGAACACCCAGACGCCTCACGTTCCCGCACTCGAAGAGCTTCATCAGTGCAGACGCTTTAGCAGTCGACTGCAGAGTCCTCTCAGGGGATGGGCGACTCGACACGAATTAGAGCTGATCCTGCAGTACCTCTGTCAGGTGCCCCTCCAGCTGTCTCGACCATCGTGACATCAACTCCAGCCGGACCTGCTCAGACTGCTTCAGCTGCCCCAACTACTACACCGATCCCGCCCATGACGGCTTTCCCTCTGCATCGCGTCCCGAAAGATTGGACCAGAGCTGTGAAGGAGGCTATGATCCAGGCAAAGCAGATGATGCTGCAAACCAAAGAGGCATACAAGGCCAGCAAGCTAGCTTATGATGCCAGCACGGCCCTCCGCACCAATGTTCGAGTAAGTTCGATTGTAAGTACATTTCCGATTGAATTCCTGTCTTTTCTTCACCGTACACCCACTAGGTGTTTACTTTCCACCCCGTAGAGTGTTCTGAAATTTCCCCACTCAAATAGATCGGGTCTTAATCGAGTAGGTTTTGGATCAGTAGGGCACTTCGAGTGCACCCACTGGGTGTAGTCCCCGAGACCGCTATCGAGTGCTTGAACCGGCAGGGGTCTTAGAGTATGTTGTATGCGGGATACATTTTGCCTTTCATCACACCACTCTGAAGCTACCTTGTAGGTTTCATGGATATCATTGATAAACCATGATATGACGCTACATAAGGATGGACTGAACTTCATAGAGCAGGGAGGCGCATCACTCGACGGGTCGAGTGACGGATGAATGTTCTGACAGGGCTGATCTTGTCGAACATTTCAGTAACTAGTGAGGGCACGCTAAGTGCACCCACTGGGTGTAGTCCCTGAGGCTACTGCTAATTGCAGACGATAAGCAATAGTCCTGAAAACTTGAAATCGGGATTTCTGTCGTACGCGTAGTACTGGAGGCACTCGACATGTCGAGTGCATATTTTTTCCGACGAGTTACTCGACAGGTCGAGTGTTAACCGTCTCAGTGGGAGCACTCTAAGTGCACCCACTGGGTGTAGTCCCCGAGACCACCATCGAGTGCTTGCACCGGCGGGGGTCTTAATAGAGACTCTTTGAATTTGTTTATGGCACGCAGAGCGGTAGAGCCACTCGACATGTCGAGTTGACTTTTGCTTGAATTCTTCTTCCCCTGGACACATGCTTCATGGACATCATAGGTCAACCATTACATGACACTGTTCCAGGATAGTAAGACAGGCATTTGATAGTATTCATAGCCCAGTCGACCATCCTTGGTATTACTTGTCGATTGAATTTCTTTCTTTTGTTGGTTTCAGAGGGCTTGCGAACTTGGGACGCAGTACAAGGATCTCGAGGATGAAAGGAACCGACTGCGCGTGGATCTAGAAACCTCCAACAATGCTCTAGAGCAAGCGCGGGCTGAGCTGAAATCTCTGGGAGGTAAATACTATCGATCCTTTGCATTCCCATCTACACCTTTCACGCTTTGAATCGAGTGCTCTCACTCGAACAGACGTACGCAATGAATACCATCGACTCCAAGCGCGACTCAACAGTGTTGTTTCTTTAGATTCCATGAAGAAAGCGCTGGAGGACAAGGACAAAGAACTCCTTGATGCCCAACGGGTGGCCAAGGAGAAAACTGAGACTGCAGATCGGAATCTGGTGGCTGCCAAGATGATGGAGGAGGAGAACTCCAAACTGAAGCATGAGCGAGTGGACCTTGTCAAAAGAACTGAGCAACTGACAAAAAGGAGCAACGGCTTGGAGAACCACTTGGGAGAATTCTCGAGGAAGATGTACATCATGATCGGCGGTGAGTATTTCTTGTCGACTGCCCTTTGTGAGTGAAGGGTAATGCAGCAGAAAACAAAAAAAATTCTGACCTATGCACCAGCCCAGGACCACTATGAAGACTTCATACAAGGTTTGATCTTTTCTTTACCGACTCGTAGCGCAGCGGAAGTAGAGTCGATGATGATCGGCGGTGCACATCCCTGTAGCTAGGGTTTACAACCTCCCAACCGCGAGGATGTATACCCTCATCTGCCCCTCGGATAGCCCTCCAGGAGGCGGTTAGATAGTACCCCAGACGGTGTCGCGGACAGCCCTTCGGGAGGACCTCCAAAACTTGGACTGTCACTCGGACAGCCCTTCGGGAGGACCTTCAAAACTCGGACGGTCACACAGACACCCCTTTGGGAGGCACTCTCGAACTAAGACCGAAACTACGATCTCTCTACAGAGTTGCACACATACGGTGTCATCTATCCGGCAGGGCTTCGCCGTCCAGAACTAGTTCTTGCCGGAACCCACACAGCCTTTCGGCTCTACGAAACTATTTCGCTGGGAGGGAGAGAAGAAGGAAGATCATTGCAATGGCACTATTTCGCTGGGAGGGAGAGTTTGTGGGCAGCCCACTCACCTCTATATATAGGAATATCAAGGGGTAGGATGGGACTTGGAATTACCAAAATGCCCATGAGGTGAGCACACCACAAGGGCATAAAGGGAAAGCCTCCAAATAGTGTTGCCTGTATCACCATGCCTGCATCATCCCCTAATAGTTTCCACTATTCACAAATAGTGTTTCCACTATTTACAAATAGTGTTTCCACTATTTGCAATAATGTTTCCAGTAAAGTAATCCAAAAAGCACTTTCACCATTCATGATGACAGTTTTCAGCGTCCGTTCGAACTGAAAATATTTATGTGGGCTTAGAACATTTCCAGCACCCACTAAAATAATTTTCAGTGCGATCCGGAACAATTCCGGATTAGTGATTTTCATCTACGAAAAGCATCTGAAGCGGTTCCGGCAGCTCCGGAACATTTCCCGTTTTTCTTCCGGAAAATTCTCAGAACTTTCCAGAATGATTCTGGCACCCTCCAAGAATTATCGGGCATGTGCCGAAACCATTTTGACTTAATGGTATCCCCTGAAACAACTTTTCAATTTTATCGAAACTGTTCCGGTGTTCTCTGTGTGGAACTTTTCCGCTGTCCGAAACTTTTTATATGTTCGAAACTTTTTCGGTGATTTTCTCTCAAACTCCCTGTCTAGTATTCAGCAAATAGATGACCCTTAAGCATGTGACCCTATAGGTTCGGTGAAGCATAGAGATGACCCAGAACCCCTTCCGATCAATGATCAACATCGGAGCCGTGGACACCCATATTGACCCCTATACCCACACGAATGAATATTTGAGTGAACCTCCAGTTGTCGTGTGCTATTCCTGTTGCTTCACGATATGTTACAAATACCTGAGGTGAGACATGTTGGCATCCCCGTGGATCAACAACTTGTCCACTATGCCAGTTACCTCATTACCGGTATTGTTCTCTTTTCTCGTTCCCGTGTTCAGGCATCCCTGTGATCAAATCACAAAGGGTCTGACTAGACGATGATGGATGTCGTAACACCGTGAGGGCCTAGAGATATCTCTCCATTATCGGAGGAGCAAATCCCAATCTTGAGCTATCAAGTTACTTGACATACTTTTCCATGAACCTATAAGCCGCCGTACTAGACACCCATTTACGGATGACGTTTAACAAACCCCAAAGTTCATGAAGCAAGCATGAAGAAACTCGATACTCTCATGGTCTAAGGAATTATCAAATATTAACTTCTCTGTGTTATTAAACATTAACTTATGATGAATGTATCTCATAGCATAACATCAATTCGGGTCGATTCAACACAAATGTTCTTCTAACATTGTGCCCTCAAAATTGCCGACACGGCCATGCCCATGATCAGGAAAACAGGATCATCATGCAATACTTGAGCCTGTCTTAGAGGCCAGACTAGGAATACAATTTACCGTTTATTATTCCACACGTGCATATGAGTCTTCCTTCAAGCCTCGTGGTTATTGTAGACTCGAGAACCATAGCAGTTATAGCATGGAACATAAACCTAATTATGAACAGGGAGATAATCAATAACATTTATTATTGCCTCTAGGGCATATCTCCTATAGTGAGATCAATGAAGATTGTAACTCACCGCTTCCCTTCCCACTCCTTTTCTCCAACAAAATTCTGCCAAGGTTCAGGCTTCAGGGCGTTCAGGCATATCTCGTCCGACTGAAATCCACGATGGAGAGGATCGATAAGGAGCTGTGGCCTGAGGACACCCTTCAGCTCGACCTCAACTCCATGATGACGCGCCTAAACGACCTTCCCGGACGGGTGCAGGCCTGGAAGAAGTACATTGCTCGCTGTGGTGCTGATGTGGCGCACTCACTCGTCAGGGTCCATTGTCGGGACATGAGGGAGGAGAAGCTGAAGGATCTCCGAGTGGTTAACACAAAGAAGATTCAGTTCGAGGACTTCATGGAGACCTTCATTAACACAGCTACGAGAATCGTAGATGGCATCGACTTGGACACTTTTGTCGAGCCAGCCAGCCCGTCGGATGATTAGAAAACTTGACCTTAGGAAGAAACACTTTTATTCGCCTCGGTATGCCGAGTGGAACTGTATCCCTTAAAACTTCATTCAAGCCTTAGACCTGAGCACATTTGCTTTTTTATGAAACATTTATCCGTGATTTAACCTTTGGATTTTATCCGTATTTGGCTTTTAATTGCTTGTTCGATTGTATTTGCTTTTTGACTTAGGCGAACGCTGATTCGCAGCTAAGTCCCCAAGTGTGAAGATTTCTCATCACTTGGAGCATTTTTGAACTTAGGCGAATGTCGATTTGAAGCTAAGTCGACGAGTGAATGGACTGCTATTCACTCGACAGGATTTTTAACTTAGGCGAAACATGTTCGCAGCTAAGCCCCTGAGTGTGAGGATTGCTCATCACTCGAAGTTTTTTCAAACTTAGGCGAATGTTGATTCACAGCTAAGTCGTCGAGTGAATGGACTGCTATTCACCCGACATGATTTTTAACTTAGGCAAAACATGTTCGCAGCTAAGCCCCCGAGTGTGAGGATTACTCACCACTCAAAGTATTTTTGAACCTAAGCGAAGACTGATTCGCAAATAGGTCATCGAGTGAACGGATAGCTATCCACCCGACAGGGTTTTTAACTTAGGCAAAAACATGTTCGCAGCTAAGTCCCCGAGTGTGAGGATTGCTCACCCCTCGAAGTATTTTTGAACCTAAGCGAAGACTGATTCGCAAATAGGTCGTCGAGTGAATGGATAGCTATCCACCCGACAGGGTTTTTAACTTAGGTGAAAGCATGTTCGCAGCTAAGCCTCCGAGTGTGAGGATTTCTCAACACTCGGAGTATTCCCAAGAGTGAAACTGTACGATCGGAATCGACAAAATATATTGCAGAAATTTGAACTACATAGATGAAGTACTCTTATTACATCAAAAGATTCTTCTGTCTCTTAAGTATAAAAACGCCGGAGCAGATCTAAATTCCAAGCTCGTGGCTCATCTATCTGCTTCATGAGATTGTACAGATGATAAGCTCCGTTGTTCAACACTTTAGTGACGACGAATGGACCTTCCCATGCAGGAGCAAGCTTTTGAGGTCGGTGTTGATTCACTCGAAGCACCAAGTCTCCCTCATGAAACGATCGACTCTTGACATTCTTCGCATGGAAGCGCCGCAGATCCTGCTGATAGGCAGTAGTCCGGATCAAAGCTATCTCTCGTTCTTCCTCCAGGAGATCAACACCATCCTGCCTTGCCTGTTCGGCTTCAGCCTCAGAATAAAGTTCCACTCGAGGAGAATTGTGAAACAAGTCACTAGGCAAGACAGCTTCAGCACCATAGACCATGAAAAAAGGAGTCCGTCCAGTCGACCGATTTGGTGTAGTTCTCAGGCCCCATAACACAGACGACAGCTGAGTTACCCAGGCACCAGCGGCATGACCCAGGTCGCGCATGAGACGAGGTTTCATACCTTGTAGGATGAGGCCATTGGCTCGCTCGACTTGCCCATTGGTTTGCGGGTGAGCGACAGATGCATAATCCACCCGAGTGCCCTGAGATGTGTAGAAGTTTCTGAAGTCTTCTGAGTCAGAGTTGGTGCCGTTATCCGTAATAATGTTGTGAGGAAGGCCGTGCCAGAAAATTATCTCTCTAATGAATGTAGCCGCTGTACGGGAGTTCAATTTCTTGATGGGCTTGGCTTCTATCCACTTGGTAAACTTGTCGACTGCAACCAGAAAATGAGTGAAACCACCTTTTCTGGTCAGAAAGGGACCAACCATGTCGAGTCCCCAAACAGCAAAGGGTCAGGCAAGGGGAATCGTCTTCAGAGCAGAGGCCGGTTTATGGGACAAGTTTGCATAGAACTGGCATCCATCACAATGATCGACAATATCTTTGGCCATCTCATTAGCTCGTGGCCAGAAGAAGCCACCTCGGTATGCTTTAGCGATGATGGTTCGTCAGGATGCATGATGGCCGCAAGTTCCTAAGTGAATCTCATCCAGAATCATTCGACCTTCTTTGGGGGAGATGCAACGCTGCGTCATGCTAGTTGCGCTTTCTCTGAACAGCTGATCTCCCATGATAGTAAAGGCCTTGGATTTGTGCACAATCTGCCGAGCCTCTGTTTCATCTTCTGGAAGTTCTTGTCGGAGGATATAAGCAATGTAAGGCACTGTCCAATCAGGAACGACAACCAGAATTTCCATGACCAAATCGATTACTGCAGGGACGTCGACTTCAGTTGGATCAGTGGAGCTCAAAGCTTGCAGGGGCTCTTCAGTGAAAGGGTCTTCTTGCATTGAAGGAGTGTGCAAGTGCTCTAAGAACACATCACTGGGGACAGGCCGTTGAGTGGACCCAAACTTGGATAGCTCGTCGGCCGCCTGATTTTTCAGTCGGGGACCATGATGAAGTTCCAGGCCTTCAAATTTCTTCTCCAACTTTCTGAGTGCATTGCAGTACCCAGTCATAGCGGGGTTTCGAACATCCCACTCTTTCATCACTTGATTCACCACCAGATCTGAGTCGCCATAAACCATCAGGCGCTTGACGCCGAGTGAGATAGCCATGCGCAACCCATACAAAAGTGCTTCATATTCTGCCTCATTGTTGGAGGAATCGAAGTGAATTTGCAAAACATAGTTGAGCTTGTCGCCCTTGGGAGATATCAAGACAACATCAACACCGGACCCATTCAACATTTTAGATCCTTCAAAGAACATAGTCCAATGTGCCGAGTGAATCTGGATTGGTTGTTGTTGTTCAATCCACTTGGCCATAAAATCTGCCAACGCTTGGGACTTGATTGCTTTCTTGGCTTCGAATCTGATGTCAAAGTGTCCAAGCTCAATTGCCCATTTATCCACTCGACCTGATGCATCTCGATTATTGAAAATCTTGGACAGAGGAGCATCACTGACGACTAAAATCGAGTGGTCATGGAAATAATGCTCCACCTTGTTTGCTGACAGGTAAATACCATAAACCAGCTTCTTATAGTGTGGATATCTTTGCTTTGAGGGGGACAATACTTCCGAGACATAATAAACTAGCCACTGGACTTTATAAGCTTTACCCTCCTCTTCCCACTCAACAGTTAGCACTGTACTGACGACCTGATTTGTGGCCGCGATGTATAGGAGCAAGGGCTCTTTGCTGCAAGGAGCGGCAAGCACCGGCTGGGTGGAGAGCAGGGCTTTGAGCTCAACAAACACTGCTTCGGCTTCGGGAGTCCACTCGAACGTGTCAGACTTCTTCATCAATTGATACAAAGGCACAACCTTCTCACCAAGACGAGAAATGAATCGACTCAATGCTGCCAAGCAACCTGTGAGCTTCTGAACGTCGTGCACTCGCAAGAGAGTCTTCATTCGGGTAATGGTGCTGATTTTCTCAGGGTTGACATCGATCCCCCGTTTGCAAACGAGAAAACTGAGTAACTTGCCGCCAGGGACACCGAAAGTACACTTGGCCGGATTCAGCTTTATGTCAAATCTCCTCAGATTGGCGAATGTTTCGGCCAAGTTGGCCAGCAGGTCGGAACCTTTGCGGGACTTGACCACTATATCATCCATGTACGCCTCTACATTCTGAGGGATCTGGTCGAGTAAACATTTCTCAATCATGCACATAAAAGTTGTGCCGGCATTTTTGAGACCGAAAGGCATAGTGATGTAACAGAAACACCCGAACAGGGTGATGAAGGTTGTCTTTATTTCATCTGGGCCATATAGACAGATCTGATGGTACCCAGAGTAAGCATCCAGAAACGATAAACGCTCGCACCCCATAGTCGAGTCAACAATTTGATCTATGCGGGGGAGCGGAAAATGATCCTTCGGGCATACCCGATTGAGATGTTTGAAGTTAATGCACATACGCAACGACTTATCTTTCTTTGGCACCATCACAACATTCGAGAGCCACTCGGAGTGGTAAATCTCCCAAATGAACTTGGCTTGCATGAGACGGGCCACTTCTTTGCCGATTGCCTTGCACTTCTCCGCCGCTGAATGACACAAATGCTCCCTGATGGGTTTGGCTTTTGGATCCACTTACAGACGATGCTCAGCTAGCTCCCTGGGAACCCCCGGCATGTCAGCAGGCTTCCATGCGAAGATATCCCAGTTCTAACGGAGGATCTGGATGAGCTCGGCTTCCTATTTGTTGTCGAGTGTTGATGAGATATTCGTCGGGCAGCAGTACGATCTGTCGGGTGGATGTGCACCTTCTTCACTTCCCCTGCCGACTGAAATGTCGACTCGGAAGTCGGCTTCTTTGCACAGAGCAAATCAGCAGGGTCAGCAGTTTTCTTGTACTCTTCCAGCTTGACCATGGCCATCTAGTGATCGGCGATCTTAGAGCCTTGCTGGAGGCACTCTTCGGCCCGTCGTCGATTGCCAGTGACCGTGATCACACCCTTAGGTCCTGGCATCTTCAGCTTGAGATACACGTAACATGGTCGGCCCATGAAATGTGCATACGCGGGTCGCCCCAAAATGGCATGGTAGGCACTCTAGAAATCTACGACTTCAAACGTCAGCTTTTCTTTTCGGAAATTTTTGTCATTCCTGAATGTCACATCCAATGCTATGTGGCCGGGTGACTTGGACTTCTTCGTTGGGATGACCCTGTGAAATTGCATGTTGTTTTCACTCAGTTGGGTAATCAGAATGCCCATCCCTTTCAGGGTATCCGCATAGAGAATGTTCAGGCTACTGCCACCGTCCATGAGGACCTTTCTGAGTCGAGTACCCCCCACCATCGGATCAACTACCAGAGCCTATCGACTAGGAGTGGCCACATGAGCAGGATGGTCTATTTGGTCGAATGTGATAGCATATTGGGACCACTTGAGGTAGGTGGGGGTAGCCGGTACAGCCATGTTGACTTCTCTATTAATGACTTTCAGATGACTCTTGCTCTCGACATTAGCAAAAATCACAAGTGTAGCAGTGACATCTGGGAACATTTCTTTATCTTCATCCTCATCACCCTTCTCAGGAGATTTATCACTCGGTGAGTCCCCTTTGAATTACCGGATAAGGGTCCGACACTACCGAGTGGTGTGCTTGGGCAAAATCACATTGCCGTCCACATCTTTCCTCATGTGAATTACACACGGCTGATCCATGATATCAGTTCCTGACTGAATTTTTCCTTTCTTGGGGGCATACTACGCTTTGGCTTTCCCCTTGTTTTTTGACTCGGTCACTAGTGCGGCTGCCTCTGCTTGAGCTGGACATTCAGCTTTTCTCTTTTGTTTCCGATTGTTATTGCCACCAGCCTCATTGGTGACTGCCTTTCCTTTGCTGCTACGGAGGCGGTCTTCTTCCTCGCCATTGGCATACCGAGTGGCGATTTCCATCATCTTGCCGAGTGAAATATCACCCGTGCGCCCAAACTTCAGGTACAGCTCCCTGTATCTCACACCGGCCTTGAAATCACACACAACCTGGTGTTCTAACACATTCTCCACTGTATGATGCAAAGTGGACCAACCCTGAATATAATCTCTCAAAGTTTCATCAGGTTTCTGGACACAATGTTGTAAGTCGACTAGACCTGCAGGATGTTTTCACGTGCCCTTGAAGGTTCGGATAAACACTCGGGCAAGATCTTCCCAGCAATGTATACTGGAAGGAGCCAAGCAATTCAACCAAGCACGAGCTGAGCCATCTAACATCAAAGACAGGTGCTTCATTGCGACATTGCCATTGCCGCCACCAATTTGAACAGCCACTCGGTAATCATCTAACCAAGTCTCTGGCTTTGATTCGCTAGTAAACTTTCCGATCCCAGCCGCCAATCTGAAGTTGGGGGGAATCTCCACAGAACGAATGGCTCTGCTGAAACATTCTGGACCAGAAACCACAGCCGAGCTACCACTTGGAAAATCTCTATCTTATCCCTCTGTGGGCTCTTCCCCTGTCGATTCGCATCTGAGTGAGTAAATTGCGGGCATCAAAACCAGCATTCTGTTCATCACCGAACGAGCGCCTTTTGTCCTGGTGTTGGGGCACGTATGGACCACCTCTCGGAGGAGTGGGCACTCGATGGTGGTCATCACGGTAAAACTGATCTCTGACTTGCTCTTCACGAAAACCTCCACCCTACGGTGCAAGGGTGATCCAGGGCTGTGTGCCGACAGAACGGTCTCCACCCGGGGTGAATTGTTGTGTATCCTGTTGCGCGACTGAGACACAACAGAATTCTGACGTTGTGTCGCATCCAGCAAAGCTCTGATCTGCAGCAATCCCCTACCAGCCTCTGACCGCGACGGTTGAATGGAATCTGCTATCCTAGCAGCAGCTGCGACATTTAACACATGAGTTCGATATACCTCAACATCATTGCAGGAGCCAGTCGGGAACAGCTCTCGCTGTCGTTGACCGGCAACAGGTGGACGCTGGCGAGCGGGCTCGTCGAGTTCTCGTTGGAGCTCTTCCAGCCGAATGCGCGTGGCCTCCAAAGCCTGGGCCTCAGCAGTCGTACCAACGATGGGGGTATGAAGAACCTCCCCCTTGCAACGCGGCTATTCACTCGACGCACCACCAGCATCACGCTTGCCGTGGCCAAAGCCCGGCGGCGGGATTTGATGAGAGCCCGCCATAAGGACCTCCGTTGCTAGATCGTAGCTCTCGCACTCGGAAGGGATATCGGACAGATCGCAATCCGACTCGAACACACCATGAAGAGACTCGGTAGGCTCGAGCGTTGCGATCTGCGGAGAAGAAATTTGATATGCCACTGTGTGCTTGACGCAGGGCTGGAGTCGTGAGCGGCCAGACCGCTTGCGACTGCGGACAGCGAGGGGAGCCGATGTATAGGGAGTCGACGGGTGATGCAGCAACACGCCATAGGAACTCGCGTGGAAGTGCGCAGCCCCACGGACTAGGAGTGCCTCGACATCGAGAGGCACTTCCTGAAGCCATGCCGAATCATCGGCGATGAAGGTGAGCACACCGAAACGGATCTCGTGGCCCAGAGTGAAAACAGCGCCGAAAGACATGTCGAAGGATGGAAAATGCAACCTCACCGGAAGTCGGTTAGACGCCTGCCCCATGGTGGGCGCCAAATGTCATGGGAATGAGCCTGATAGTAGAAGGTAGGGGTACGAAGGGAGAGGGCAGAGTCCTAGCTACGGCGAGGGTGTACACATGAATGTATGAGTACAGGCCCCTCTCGTGGAGGTAACAGCCCTACGTCTCAGTGCTCGGGAGCTTAGGTCGTGTGGAATGTTAAGATTACAGTGGTTGCGAACCCTTGTGCTAGAGGGGAGGGGCGACTTATATAGAGTTTGCTGCCCCTCATAAGTGCTCGGCATCTAAGGGTCCGATCGTGGGTTTAAAGTCTGGCGTTACTGGTAGCATACATAATAAATGCTACTAATGACGTAGGACTAACGACTGCCCGTTGGCCTCCTGATGGTGGCTCCTGGTCTTCTGGTGTCGACTGAGAATGAGGTCTACCGAGTGACAGGCGACTGTCGAGTGAAGGAACAAGACTCCGAGTGGATTGAATGTCGAGTGACTTGAACGTCACATGGAATCCAGTTAGAACCTTATGCTTGATCTTCCAGTCCTCCAATGTAGTGTCCTTAGGTAGGGTATGTAGGTCTTGCCTAGGACCCTACCCTAGGTACATATCCTCGTCAGTAGCCAATGCCATGGTTCTTCTAGTATCCTCCGTGCTTGCATACAATTTCCTCAAATTGCTTACATCCGAAAAGACTTTTGTAGATAAATATCTATAAAATCCCTTTCGATTGTTTGTGGGATCAATAGAACTACTAGAAGCAATATCATTGGATTTATAATTTTTATTGCTACGAGTTGAAGAACCTTTCTTGCCTTTGTTACTAGTTTGCTTAGCCTTAACTTGTGGAATGAACGTAGACAAGAGAAGTCATTTGGCTAGATAAGAGGAAGTCTTCTTTCGAATATCGTCATTGATAGCTTTAAGGAATTCATGCTCTTTCTCCAAATTGAGCTTCTCAAAGCGGAGCTTCTCATGTGTCCTTACAAGCTCTCTATGATCTTGTAGAGTAGAATCACGGGCTAACTTAAGAGTGTTTAGTTCTTGAATTAATCGCTCTATTTCTAGCTTATCATCATCACACGACTTATCTTGACTAGAGTGATTACTAACCAGATCATTTTCACTAATATCACTAGATTTTTCAAATAGCAAGTCATCATCTCCTAGCAAGTAATCCTCATCACTATTGAAATCAAGATACTCAGGGTGTGATACCTTGGGGCCTTTATCCATGAAGCAACTTCCACTCCCTTCATTTGAGGAATCAAATATGTCATAGGAGTTGGTAGGGACTAGTGCAAGTCCGATAACACCTTCATCTTGACTATAGTCGGAGTTGGATTGATAGGTTTTGTCAGAGTGGTTGTCGGAATCGGATCTGGAAATCCATTCACCAACATGAGCTTGATATCTTCTTCTTGTGTAGCTCTTGGTGTACTTGTCCATCTTCTCTGAGTCCCTACTTCTCCTTGAGGGTCTTCGTTCATAACGGTCATCTCGACTCATTCTCTCTCTTCGAGGTGATTCATCTCTTGTGCTTCGTCTTCTAGGTGACTCTTCTCTTTGTTTGTATGGAGCCGTGCACTCATTGGAGTAGTGTCTAGGATTCCCACAATTGTAGCAGTTTCGGTCATGACTTGACGAACGCTTCTCTTCATATCTTGAGTTGGAGCTTCGATCTTTGCCTCTATTCTTGTAGAACTTGTTGAATTTCTTGACCATGAGGCTTATCTCTTCATTGGTAACAAGGTTGTTGCTTGAAGTTTCGAGAGCATCACTTGTGGCTTTGTGAGCACCACTAGACTTGTTGTGAAGCTCTTGTTTGTCTTTGAATGTCATCTCATGAGCAACAATCCTTCCAATGACTTCCGTAGGCTTGAGATCTTTGTAGTTGGGCATCATTTGGATCAATGTGCACATAGTGTCTTACCTCTCGTCCAAAGCTCTAAGTATCTTCTTGATGATGAATTAGTTGGTCATCTCATCACTTCCTAAGTAGGCAATCTCATTGGTGATGAGAGCTAGCCTAGAATACATCTCCGCGACTCCTTCATCATCCTTCATCTTGAACTTGTCAAGCTGACTTTGAAGAATATCCAACTTGGATTTCTCACAGATTCGGTACCTTCATGCATATCAGCCAAAGTGTCCCAAATTTCCATGGCATTCTTAAGACGGCTAATTTTGTTGAATTCTTCGGGGCATAGGCAGTTGAAAATGATGTTGCATGCTTGAGCGTTGTACTGCAACATCTTCAATTCTTCTACGGTCGCTTCACGATCCAGTTAATTTCCATCACCAAAGAATTCACCTTGCAAGCTCACGTGAACAGCAGCCCAAACAGCAGGGTTATGATCAAGAATATGTGTTTTCATTTTGTGCTTCCAAGTAGAAAAATTTGTACCATCAAAGTATGGACCTTTATGGTGATAATTTCCCTCGCTAGACGCCATACTCTCCTAGGTTGTGAAACCAATGCAATGGAGACCAAAGCTCTAATACCACTTCTAGGATCAAAAGTATGTCTAGAGGGGAGTGATTAGACTACTTGACCAAATAAAAATTCTACCTTTTCCCAATTTTAAATGTTGGCAGATATTAGCAATGATAGCAAGTCAAGCACACCCTACGCATGCATGTCTAAGAGTATAGAAGCGTAAAGTAAATACAATCATATGTACTATAGGATAGGGAGGAATATCAAATGCAATTTGTAGACACAAAGATTTTTCTCGTGGTTCCGATAGGTGGTGCTATCGTATGCCCACTTTTATAGAGACGTCAACCCACGGAGGGTAACAATCATGAGAGTCCATGGAGGGCTCTACCCACTGAGGGTTCCACGAAGAAGCAACCTTGTCTATTCCATGATGGCCTACGTCCATGGAGGACTATCCTTACTCGGGGTAGATCTTCATGAACTAGGAAATATCCTTATCATTACAAACTTCTTGGTTCAACTCCACAACACGAAGTAGGAGGATCCCAAAAGACACCTAACCAATCTAGGAGGCACCACCCTCCAAAAGGTAATAGGCTTGATAATGGTAATGAACTCCTTGCTCTTGTGCTTCAAGATGATAGACTCCTCAACACTCAATCACTCTCTCACTGGTTTAGCTTTGGTGGAAGAGATTGATTGGGTGGAAAGCAACTTGGGGAGGCTAGAAATCAAGATCCATGTGGTCGGAGTGGAATGGCTTGATCTCAACACATGAGTAGGTGGCTCTCTCTCAGAAAATCAAATGGGATAAGTGGGGAACTATTTTGAGTGCTTCTCTTGCGAGTGAGTGGTGGTGGAGGGGGCATCTCCAAAAATCCAACCGGTACACCTTTATTTACCAACTCGCTGACACCTAAGTATAAAACTCGATGGTACCGAGTTGCTCAAAAGGTATAACTTTTGAATCTCGGTGAGACCAATATATAAGTGTCGGCAGTACCGAAAATGTGACCAACGGTCAGATTGCAAACTCGGTGGTGCCGATCCAAAAACTCGAAAATTCCAATTTTAGGAAAAGGGGCAACAGAAGGTTGGCAACTGAAACTCGGTGGCACCAGTGCAGAATCGGTTGTACCGAAGACTTAGGGTTTGGCTGGGATCTGTGTGAGGTGAAAATAGGTAGAGCCAAGTGGGAAAACTTGGTGGCACCAATTTTGCATGATAGGCTTATGACAGACTTTTGTGGAAGAGCTTGTGGGTGTTTTTGGTGACTATCACTTGTGCACGTGGAGCACTTTGTTCGCCAACAATACCTCACCCCCTTTTAATAGTATTGGCTTTCATATAGACTCAAAGTGATTTCTCACAAAGTAAAATGGAGAGTCTTCTTGCTTGAAGCTTTGCCAATCATATTCCTTGCATCTAAGGGTCTCTCCACAATCCTTTTGTCATCCCATCATTGAATTTTTCCTGAAATATACTTGGTGGAAATATTAGTCCAGTGAGATATGTGTTGTTATTAATTACCAAAACCACCAAGGGAGCAAATGTGCTTTCAGAACCTACTATTAAAATAAATATAAATAAATATGAATGCAATTCTTTGTGTGACCTTGGTTCTAGTGTTTCAACCATACCTAAAACTTTATGTGATGTGCTTGGTCTCACTAATATTGAAGAGTGTTTCCTAAACATGCATCTTGCGGATTTTACCATTAAGAAACCTTTGGATAGAATTAATGATGTGATTATTATTGCAAATAAAAATTATGTGCATGTAGATTTCATTGTGCTTGATATTGATAGCAATCCTTATTGTCCCATAATACTTGGAAGGCCTTTATTACGACCTGTAGGTGCAATTATTGACATGAAAGAGGGAGACATAAGGTTCCAATTCCCAATAAATAAAGTAATGGAACACTTAAGGAATATAATTAATCCACCTTATTAATCAATCATGAGAGCCACTTATGGGTGGAGTGTCAAATATGAGAACACTTGATACTATGCATTATGCCTAGCTAGGGGCATAAAACAATAGAGCTTGTTGGGAGGCAACCCAATATTTATATTTATTTTGATTTTTACCTTATTTTATTTTGTGATAACATGATTATTTCCTATGTAATTATTATGTTTTTATGTTTCAATTGGTGTTTGTGCCAAGTAAAGCCTTTCGTATAAGTCACAAGATGAGTACAAACGATGCTGGAATAAAACAGAAACTTCTGACTCCAGGACGGAAATTTTCATTTTTTTAATGGAGCGTGATAATGATCTGAAATTTTTACATAGTATTGCCATAAAAATTCTCCATGTTATACTAATTTTTACAGAATTTCTAGATTTACAGAAGTATGGTCTCTTTATAGATTGCTACAGACTTTTCTGTTTTAAACAAATTCTGTTTTGCTTGCATAGTTTGCTTTTTTTAGTTATGCCATGGATTGTATCAGGGGGTATAAGCCATGTAGAATTTAGAATGGAGTACCTAATATGCAAAAATTAAATAAGAATACATTTATAACAGTACCTAAAGTATTCAATATGTTGCTTATACTAATGAATCTCACGAAGTTTTGCTGAGTTTTGTGCGATTGAAGTTTTCAAGTTTTTGGTGTTATCACGATGGACCATGGAATAAGGAGTAGCAAAAGCATAAGCTTGGGGATTCCCAAGGCACCCCAAGGTATTATTCTAAGGAAGACTCGAGCGTCTAAGCTTGGGGATGCCCTGGAAGGCATCCTCTCTTTCGTCTCAATCCATCGGTATGTCACTTGGAGCTACATTTTTATTCATCACAGGATGTGTGATTTTCTTGGAGTGTTGCCTGATTTTGTTTGCATTTACTTTTAGTTTGTCAAAATCATCGTTTTCTGGACACACCTATTTGAGACAGACACGCCTTCATCATAATTTGTTAGAATAATCTATGTGCTTCACTTATATCCTTTGAGCTTGGCAGTTGCTCTAGTGCCTCACTTATATCTTTTTGAGCATGGTGGCATGTATATTTTATAGAAATAATATGCTCTCGTTCTTCACTTATATTTGTTTGAGAGTTAACAAATAGTGACGGTAATTTTCATGGGTCATAAGACAAGTCTGAAAATAATAGGTATTCAATGAGTGATAACCAAAACCATCATGTAGCACATATAGTGAAATTTCGGGTTAATGATATTAATGTGGTAATATGAAAAAGGTGTGAGATCACAATTATTGATTCGTAGAAGTGTCGATATTAAGAGGTGTTAACTTTTTGTTCATCTCAATTTTTTAAGAGGCACAATGATGATGTGTGAGCATTTCTATTCATCGTTGAAATCCTGGTGTTGTTTTGAGTCGGGTGTCGGTGTCAAAATTGATGGATCTCGGGTAGGAGGTGCCGAACTGTGAGACTAGGATCGAAAGTAATAGGAGACGAAGGGGACACAAATTTACCCAAGTGCGGGCCCTCCTATGGAGGTAATGCCCTACATCCTGCTTGTATGTATTGATGATATGGGGGTTATAGAGTTGATATACCTCGAGATCGAATAGCTAACCCTAGAGGAGTTGTTTTGTCCCTACACCCTAAAACCCTCCGGCTTATATAGACGCCGAGGATGCCTAGGGTTTACACATGGTCGGTTACATGCCGACGAGGTAAACATGCCTATTCACTACATTAAACGTGGAGTACAAGCCGTGCTTCCTGAAGCTTCCATCTTAGAGACTGGGCCTTCAAATACTCATGTGTTTGGTAAGTGGCCCGGATAGTCCGGCCCATAGAAATAGGTCGGCCTCTCGAGGGCCCCTTAATCTAGGACTCCCTCAGTAGCCCCCGAACTTGCCTCCAACGCCAAGGGTCACATCTTCAATTGCTTTACACGATCAGAGTCTTCGGCTTGCAAGGTGAGTTCTTCCCGCCGATCCTAGTTTGGCCTCCGATGATAAGTAGCTTTCCGCATAGTAGCACATCCGAACACTACAAATTGTCTAGCCTTCAAGGCCAAGCATCAAGGGGCGAATAATATTCTTCTGACGACCTCTCTAACGAAAGGCCACGGCCCACCACGACCGCTAGTCCAGTTACACAAGCTCGATTCGCGGTTCAAGGCCGTTTCAATCATCACGATCTATCATCATACTAATCGTGTCCCGTTTTATACGGGATATGTTTAATCACGCATGGTGATCAGGCACCTTCATCGACACCATCAAGGCATGGCAAAAGGTGTGGTTCTATATCATAGAACCATGAGAAGAAGGTCAGATCCCTCCTGTCGAATTCAGCCCCCCCCCCACCAGACTGGCTTCATGGCTCAAAAAGGGCCTTAACTGGGGGCCGAGCAAGGAGGTGAATGACCTGTAGAAGCGCATCAGCGCCCTGCTCGAGGAGGACATCAAATTGACCAACATGGTCCAGGTGATGCTCCGGAGGCGCATCCTCCCCTGCCAGCGTTGGGATACTCCCTTGTGGGCTCGGCAACTTAATGATGCACCCATAATCCGGTAACTCTTCCGCACCACGGGGAGAAGCTATGGAAGGCACTCTTCAAGTCACAGGAGAGCTGGCCATCCGAGGAGGAAGACAGAGGTCTGGAAGCCTCCAAATCCACCACTGAGGTATGGGTCACTTCTGCTTGATCGACTTTTTCATTTCCCAAGGAGGGTCCATAATGTTTTCCTCCCATCATTATTTTGTAGAAATGGCTAAAGAAAGCCGTTAACATTTGAAGTTCGACACCTTAGCCCGAGGACGGAAGGTCCGGGCTGTTGGCGGAAATGCTCGTGGAGAAGCCTTACGAGGCCCCCACAAAGAAGGAGAAGAAGAAGAAACCAGGCCGAAGTGGCCTTCGTATCCGGGACCAGTCAGAGACTATGTCCGGGGAAACTCATGCCTCCTCGAATCAAGAAGAGAATGAGGAGGAGGAGGAGGAGGAGGATGAAGCCGGGGGGAAGGCAATTCCCCCCTTGCAAGAAAGAGGGTGACGTCATCAGACGCCCCAAAGGAGGTTCCCCCTCCTGCCCCGAAGAGGATGCGTCGTGCACAGGTGATCCTATCCGACGACAGCTCGGACTCACATACTGAGTCCGATAACCTTGAGGTGGTTCCACAAAGGAACCTCAGGGTCAAGCCCCCAGCTCGAAGGTTAGGATCCGAAGACCCCTTAGTTGTTCTTTTAACAAGTTTAAAGTTTACCAAACACGCATGTGCTTATGGATTTTGCAGCCTCCTACGCGTCCTCCTCACCGATCAAATATCTGATCGGGAGACCCCGCCCGCCGAACTAGCGGAGAGCGGGAATGCCTTGCATCCCACCACATCGGGCACCGTGAAGGACACCGCCGAGGTGTCATCCCAACATGCTCCTATGGAGTCGGGCACTGGCGGCGGCAGAGAAGACATAATGGCCGAGGCTAACGCCTCGTCTTTCGAAGGCCGGGAGAAGTACCCCGCCCGTACACTGAGGAGGCCGGACAAGCATCCGCTCAGTCCCCTCCAAGGGCATCTCCGGAGCATAGCACGCCTCCGGAGGTTCTGGTTCAAACCCCGGTTGGATATCGTGTTATCCGATCACCTCCCGCGCCACCGACCAATGGGTGGCCGGTCATGGAGGAGGCTCTATCGAGCGCCTCCATCTCCGAGGAGCACCACGCCCTCATGGGTGCGGTATTGAAGAGCATCCAGTGTGTTGACAATGCACTGAAGGAGGCCTTCTGAGGTCTCCTAACAGGCTTTCAAGTAAGTCACCTGATACTCTTATTTGCAAAGTTTTTATTTTTTTCCATTATATACATGGCAGCCCCCGGTCCCTAGGAGAGTTTGAAAAACTTACCTAGGGGTCAATCATGTATCCGATACTGGACTAGATACAAATTATGTGTCCGGCATGCTAGGGTAGCTCGTAAAAAGGTCCAACATGTGATCGGATTGATTACAATGCGGGAGTTGAGAACCCATGTAACATGTCCACCATATGTGTACTGTAGGCATCATCATCGGTTGCGGCAATAAATGGTGCCCAGCTGGACGAGCTGAATTGGAAGCTTAAACGCTCCGAGGATGAAGTTGAAGCCCTCAACCGAAGATTCGACGAGGCACAAGGTAGGTCAAAACAAAATCTGAATACCTTTGCCCAAATTCCTTTGTCCGAACACCTTTATCCTACCACTGTCCATGTAGTTTGTCATAATGTCTTATTGTGTAAACATCTTTGACGAAGGAGGTGGAGAGGCTCAAGGCTGAGCTCCAACAAGCAAAGGATCATGCGACCGTCGAGACAGCGGAAGCCAAAGAAGTTGTGACCGCCCTCTCCGCCCTGCGAGCCACCAGCCAGAAGCACGAGGCTTGTGTGGCGGAGGTTCAGCAGGAGCTCAAGGACTCTAGCTAGAAGTGCGAGGTCCTTGAGCAGAAGGGCAAGCAGAGCATGGCCGAACTGTCCACCGTGAAGAACGATCTTTAGAAGGAGCGGGTGGACATGCGGTTTTATGAGGAGCAGGTCTGCCAAGCGAAGGACATAATGGATGGTAGGCCATACTTACTATAGTGCGTCTTCGAGGATAGCAAGTTCTAATTTCTTACCCAGGTATGCCGTTCTTAAGGCGCCTCCTCCGATCTTCAGAAGAGCATGGTGGACGCTAATATGTTGTTCGCCTTGAGGGAAGACAGAGACGTATCTCGGCTGTTCTAGGCATAGTTCGGAGCCCCCGAGCATCCGCCTCTTCTCGTGGAGTAGCTAAAACAACAGATGGAGCTGCACGAGATGGTAGAGCCAGCCATGAAGGACCTCTACATCCGCTTATAGCCTGGCGAGCCGCCACCAGGCAGCTACTTTGGCCTGGTGCAGAAGTTGATTGCCGCATCGCCCCGCTTCGACGCCGTGAAGCGCTCTTCCTACATAGAGGGAGTTCGGATGGCCCTTGCCAAGGTCAAGGAGCAATGGCCGGGGCTCGATCCGATGAAGGTAGCAACCGCCCCGCCGCCTCCCGGGAAGGAACATTGACGCCCCGAGCTGTACTTCGATGGAGTAATGGAGAGTGATCAAGTGATAGCATCACAGTGTTTGGGTAATAATATGTTTGAATGAGTTGTAACACGTCCGAAGACATACCGAAACTTTTGATGTTATAAGTTATTATGCTTTTATAGTTTTGCATTCCTTTATAACTCCTGTGTGGCCGTTTTTAATACTGAAAGATGCGAGTCGTCTGCTTCAACCCCCAAGTAGATACCACGTGGGGTGTCTATGCCAATGACCTATGTCCCTTAGCCGAGTTATCGGAACCCGAAGGCGGTAAAGCACGACAGAGTAGGCAATCAGACTATAGTGCTTTATGTCTTTCACTTAGCTGTAGGGGCGCAAAAAGAACTGCGGGGAGCTTACGATTTGCTACCGAAGTGTTGTGATGTTTGGACGAACTACAGCTAAAGCTGGTATCACAAAGTTTGCATAAGAGACAAACCCCTCGTATAGCTTGGAATAACCGCCTACGAGGTTTGAAGTATAATACTTCCAACTCGGGTTCACACACCGGATCTCACATACTATGACAATCAGTTTTAGGCTTTCTCCCCTAAGGTGCTTAACCAAACTATCCGGAAGCACAATCGCAGGGGTGCTCCCTTTTCCCTTTTGGCCGAATGAGCGGAACGTAAAGGGGCAAGCACAGGAGCCGGGCAACCCATTCATGGACCCAAGACACAGTTCGGAACTGATGCATATTAAGTGAACTCCGAGATGCTGAACACATAATGAACAATATGTAAGGCGATTTATATGTAAGTTCGAGCCCTCGGTGTAATATCCGGTCGCGTCGTAACATATCGATTTAATTTGTGAGAAGAGGGAGAAAAGGAAAATATGCGCCGAGAAGGACAACCAGAAAACATGTAAAATGATGCTGTATTTTTTTCAACAACTCTTATTATTTGGAGTGCCGAGGCAAATGCTTACAGGTATATGGAGACTATAGGAGTGATTGTAACAGGGGTCTCCGATTAATGGTCTTACGTCCTCGATATGCCCTATTGTTAGTTTTACTCCTGATCTTTGGTGTGCCTCGATGGGTGGCATCATTTGGCGAACGGATCTTGCTAATGAAATCTTGAGTAGTCATTGAACTGTGGATTGGCTTTATGCCCATGGTGGGCCCTTTAATGGTCCCTACATTGTGTCCGAAGACATATTTAGTGGTAGTAGTCTGGTCCAGCCGGACTCCCACCTTTGTTTGCCCACCGTTGCCCATTGAATATTAAGCGCGAAGTTGTGCCTTCTTGGCGCATACTTCGCTGGTCCTAATGGTGTACGGTGGGGTGCGAGTCCCTATTTGGGGGTATAGGAGGGCTCTGAGAGTTTGGCCTGTAGCCGAGCTTGTTTCCAAACCATGCATGTCTTTACGATAGATACCAGAACCTGCGGATCATCTTGGTAACTAAATTCGGCCGCTAGGGCCAGCGCATGCTCCTTAGTCCGTAGAGATCGCTCTGTATTGCCGTTGATAGTGATGACCCCTCTAGGGCCAGGCATCTTGAGTTTGAGGTATGCATAACGTGGGACGGCGTTGGAACGAGCGAACGCGGTCTGGCCAAGAAGGGTGTGATAGACACTATGGAAGGGTACGATGTCGAAGATCAAGTCTTCGCTGCGAAAGTTGTCGGGCGAGCCGAACACAACTTCCAGGGTTACGGAGCCCATGCATCGGGCTTCGACACCTGGAATCACCCCTTTGAAGGTGGTGTTATTGGGTTTAATCCGTGACAGGTCTATGCCCATCTTTTTCACCGTATCTGAGTAGATCAGATTAAGGCTACTTCCTCCGTCCATTAGGACTTTTGTGAGGTGATACCCGTCGATAATGGGGTAGAGGACGAGTGTGGCCAAACCCCCATGACGAATACTGGTCGGGTGATTGCACCGATCAAAAGTGATTGGATATGCTAACCATGGGTTATACTTCAGGGCCACTGGCTCTATAGCGTAGACCTCTCGAAGGGCGCACTTCCTCTCCTACTTAGGTATATGGGTGGCGTATATCATGTTTACTGTCTTTACTTCCAAAGGAAATTTCTTTTGGTTACCACCAATCGGACCCCAAGGATCATCTTCATCTTCTCTGTGAGGGCTCTTTCTTTGATCCTCGGGTGGGAGCTTGCCGACCTTTTTAAACACCCAGCAATTGCGGTGTGTGTGGTTGGCGGGCTTCTCCCGAGTCCTGTGGATTTGGCAAGTTCGCTCCATTCGTTTTTTCTAGGGGAGCGCGATTTCCTTTAGGAGGCTTCCTCCACTGTCCAGGATAGAAGTTGCAGAAGTTGGCGTTAACGGCCGTGTCATCGACATCACTGTTATTGTGTCGGCACTTGTTCATATTACGCTTTGGTTTTCCGTTGCCATCCCGGACTTCAGAGGCTCCGGGATCTTCGGAATTGTGGTTGCGTCTTGCCAGCCAATTATCTTCGCCCGCGCAAAAGCGGGTCATGAGGGAGGTGACGGCAGACATTGTCACGCCCAAGATGCGATCCTATCCTTATTTTGGCACGAGGGCCTCGATAGGGATAGAAGCGCATCTCGTCGTGTTGCAAGAATGGATATCATTACAAGTACATTTACAGAAGAGATGAGTATAGGGAATTGGCTTACACTCGCCACAAGCTACATCAAGATCACATCAATACAACAACATATTCAAACATCATACCAAAGAGCAGGGTCCGACTATGGACAAAATCAAACGATAAAATGACATCCATCCTTGCTATCCCAGGCTGCCTCCTGGAACCCATCCTAGATCGATGAAGAAGAAGAAGAACTCCAAATCAAACAAGCATCGCTCTCACGTCAAACAATCGCATTACTTGTACCACAAGTGTTGTTGTAGTAATCTGTGAGCCACAGGGACTCAACAATCTCATTTCCAAGGGTATCAACACTATTAAAGCTTAATGGGTGAGGTATGGTTAGGTGGTGAGGCTGTAGCAAGTGACTAAGCATTTGTTTGAGTGGCTAACTTACAAATATAAAAAGTAAAGTCTGGTGGTCTGCGCATAACGGACGTGAACTAGTAATGATCAGTAACTGATCCTGAACACCTACTTACGTCAAACATAACCCCACCATGTTCTCTCTCGAATAAGGACACGCGAGAAGAGACAGTCACGGTTACACACATAGTTGGTGTATTTTATTTGACTTTACTTCAAGTTTGTTATGACCGGGTGTTAAACAAAGTTTCCAAGTTTGCCACATAACCGCGGCCATGGCTTTCCGAAAGATTTAACCCTGCAGGGGTGCTCCAACTCATCCATCACAAATTAACCACACGCCACGCGAATAACCTCGACCACGGATCTCGTGATCATCCTAGGCAATTCCAAAGGAAATCCGAAACCTCGGGATAGCCCGAAGAAGATCAGAGTTCCTCACACAAGACATTCGAGAAAGGTAAAACAAGTCCAGCAAGGCCGCCCGGCGTGTCGATGAACCCGATAGGAGCCGCGTATCTCATTCTCAGGACATGACCAAATGAGCGTAGCGTATAGTGGACTGATAGAAATCACTCGAGTTGCCCCGGGTTGGCCCCGCACACGACTCTAGTTTGGACCAACACTCATGAGAAGCACTGGCCCGGGTTGTTGATTAAAGAACCTCGGGGTCCAGAAAGTCCCTATGCAATTTTATTAATTATTAGGCAAATGTAGTACCAATGTTGGGCCTTTCCAGACAGGCTTTATCCTAACACGAAAATCAAGGGGGTCCCCATAACAACCCCGAGCATGTTAGGAGCGCTCAATTATGGAACATAACACCGGTTCACAAGTAACTAGGGCGGCAAGAGTGGAACAAAACACCAAGGAAAAGGCCAAGCCTTCCACCCAAGGGCGGAAAGTGCATTAAATTAAACAGAAATAATATTGTGATAACAAAAGAACGTCCATGTTGTCACATCAAAGCAATTGCACCTGCAGCTAGAAACGCTATAAAAAGGGCTGAGCAAGCGGTAACATAGCCAAGCAAAGGTTTGCTAGGAAGGTGGAGGGTTAGAGGCTTTTCATGGCAATGTTGGGAGGCTAGACCAACAAGTGATAGGTAGCGAGACATAACGATAAAAGCGGGACAACTAGCATAGCAATGATAGTAGTGGTATCCAGGAAAATGTGTCATCTTGCCTGAGATCCCGCTTGGAAGAAGAACGAGTCCATGAAGAAGATGAGCCAACGTAGTCGAACGAATCCTCACACTCCGAACGCTTTCGGAACTCTATCAAGAAGAAGCAAATCGGGAACAACAATCAACACATCATACAACACAACATATGCATGACATGATGCGCAATCAAATATGATACATGTCCGATTTAAATATGCAAGGCAGGGAAAATCACATCAACAACTACTACACATTAAGTGAAGCTCAATATGCAATGGGTTGCATATTGACGAAACTTCACTTTCGAATTATTTAGTTCACTTTCGTTTAGGTACTCATTAATATTAAATGTTGTTTAACATGGCAAATGGTGAAGCATACACAACTACAACATCTAGGCATTTCAAATGAGGCTGAAAGCAACATAGAGCATTTCCCAAACGTCCCCATATGCAAATTATGAATTTGGTCCAGATCTGTATGAAACATATTTTATAGTTATTAAGCAGAAAAATAAATGTCACCCTGAGATTCTACACAATTTTCTAGTCAAGTTACATATATAAAACATTTTTTATCGGAGCTACGGTTTTGTGGTTATGAAATAAATAATTTTAACATGGCATTGCACAAATTACATCAAACAACAATGTTAAACATTTTAAGCACAAGTAAGAGTTGGTTATTGTGAATCTACACGAAATTCCAGTCATTTTACATATATAAAGTTTTCTCATATGATGCACGGTTCTCGAGTTATTAAATGCATGAGTTTTAGGGGATTTTCTATAAAACTGAAATTCACTGGTTAATTAAGAAAATCGCAGCAGGAAAAAAAAACAATGTTGGGACGAATCTGGACAGTGCACTGGGTGCAGGATAACAAAACGTCGCACGGGGCGGGCTAACAGGGCTGGCGCACACCTTGGGCCCGGTGGGCCACGGGCGTGGTGGCATTGGGCCTGGTTCCTGATGCGGCCCAGGAGGGCGGCGAAGCGGTCAACGCGAGCGGGCGGCTGGGGCTTCATCCTCCTCTCGTGCTTAGCATGAGTAGGGGGCATGGCGGCACGACGGCGCGGCAGATCCCAGCAGGGCTGGGCGAAGGAGGGCACGGAGAAGCCTCGGGATGGGGAGATCTAGCCGGCGGGCACCGGATCCGGCGGAGAACGGCGGCAAGCGGCGGCTAGGGGGGGCGGCGGCGGAGCTCCTGCATCCATGGCGGCCTAGACACGGGAAGAGAGAGAGGGCATATTGGAAAGAGAGAAGAGAAAGGAGAAGAGAGAAGGAGAGGGAGGGAGGAGGAGGTCCGGCGGCTTGCTGGCGTCGAGGCTCCGGCGGCGGTCGACGGCGGTGACGGCAGGGGCTCGCCCGACGGGATGAACGGGGCTGGGAGGCTCGGGATCGGGACCTCCTCTCCCGATCGGGAGCGCTTGGGCACAACGGCGACGGATCGGGCCCTGAGCGGGCCGGGAACAGGCTTCGCAGGCCCGCGCAAGGTGGGAGGAGGAGGCTGGTGGCGGCCGAGGGTTGGGGGCACGGATTTCGAGGTGGGGCTAGGGTTAACCAAATTAGAAAGGGGAGGGGGATTAAATACGAAATGGGGCTAGGTTAGGGGATTTTTGCGCTGTTTCGAGCCGTACGATCGAGATCGGACGGCTCCGGTCGCGGGAATAGGTTAGGTGGGTTAAGTGGGCTATGTAGAGAGGCTTGGTGGGGATGAGAGAAAGAATTGTGGCCAGTGACACAAGTTTTGAAACACCAAAACATCCGACGAATAACCCGATGACGGTGTCGCTACGGGCGACCGTTCCGAAAACAAACGAACTCTCATTGCGAATAAATTTGGCAGGCGGTCTACCTACAATAAAACAAGACCACACGCCAACTTTCGACTCAATCCAGGGATATTTTAAACGCAATTTGAAAACAAAATTTTATCGATGCCGCGAGCGTGTGCATGAGTGGTTGGTCTCGAAACGGTCAGCGACATGAACAGAGAGAACCGGCAGCTACTCACGAATGCAAGTTTTCGAAAATGAGTGACGGTGTTATGCAGATGATGCGATTGATGCAATAATGAATGCGCCAGCCAGACGAAACACAGACGAGAATGGAATAAAAGGGGAATCTTCCAGAGCGTCGGTCCCGGGTTGTTATAGACATAGTCTGTGGTTTGTCATGGCCTAGATGGCTGGCCAGCCATTCGTCCCGAATATAGTGCCAGAAGTAGGCTATGGCCTCAGCATCCGGACAGACGACAATTTGGTTCTTCTTAGTCAAGAACCGATTCCAGAATTGCTGAGCAGACTCGCTCGGCTTCTGGACGACATTGCTGAGGTCGAAAGAATCCGGCGGCCGAACATAGGTTGACTGGAAATTGAAGGAAATCATCCTCCAGGTCCTCCCAGCGTCAAAGGGAGTTTTCGAGGAGGTTGTTTAGCCAGTGCCGAGCTGGCCCCTTAAGTTTGAGGGGAAGGTATTTGATGGCGTGGAGGTCATCTCCTCGAGGCATGTGGATGTGGAGGAGGAAGTCCTCAATCCAAACGGTTGGGTCAGTAGTTCCATCATAATGTTCGATGTTCATGGGTTTAAACCCTTCCGGGAACTGGTGCCGCATGACCTCATCCGTCAAACATAGCGGGTGAGCGGCCCCTCGAATCCAAGCTATATCACGCCTGTGATCGACGTCTGTTCTGGCTCGGGTGCGTTCCCAGTCTCTATTATTGCCTCGTTCGAGCCATGGCATGTACCCATCCTGTCTATCGGGTGAGTATCCTCTAGATTCGTAGATGGATCTCGTTCGGCTTGCTCTGTGATCCAAGTCATCTCGCAGGTCGAACATGTCATTCGGCTATAGTGGCTCATTTCCCCGTCTTCAAGGTATTGCTAGTCTATAACCCTCATCGTCAGCCATCCGATCACGCCCGCGAGGAGGGCGGTCTAGCCTATCGTATGGAGTATGCTTTGGCAACAGAGTATCAATGAGCTCGTCGTCGAATTGTGGAAGCAGCCTTCTCCGTGGATAGATCTTGGTCTGGTCTGACAGTCCGACGACATACCCTTCCTCAGCTGAGAGGACTCTTGTCCATCGATCCTTGAGGTCATCCTGTTCGGCCTTAAGCTGTCGTTCTTTTGCTCTCAGATTGGAGCCGTCGCTATGAGTTGCTGGCAGAATTCCTCTTGATTTTCATGGTTATCAGGGATGTCCATGCCGTCGGCTTCCGGGATATCCTCCTCGTCGATAGCGGCAAGGTAATTGTCGTCCTTGGAACTGTTGAAGTCGTCGGGGTTACTTTGGTCCTCAGGCCTTTCCTGACCCTCTAACGGGTGTTCGGGATTATCAGGGTTGCCATGGTCTTCGGGTGTAACTCCGTCCCCGTTGCCGATAATAGCTTTCCTTCCCTTTTTTCCTTTGGACCGCTTATGCGGCTTATGACGCCTTGACGGTGTGTCGCCTGACTTATCGCCGTCATTATTAGGCGTTTTGTCGCCATTGGGAGTGTCCACCATATAGACATCATATGTTAAAGTGGCGGCCCATCTTTCGATATTAACAACGGTGGGACGCAATCCTCTTCATCCATGTATTCTGCCTCCTCGAAGGCATAGTCCAGCATGTCGGTTAAATCTTCGAAAGTGGCTATCAAGTGGGTGGTGGGAGGGTCAAAAAATTCGTCCCGACCCACACCATAACAGATCCGAGCATATATCGAGGTTGGGTCATCGGTGATCTTCATCGACAAGATTCGTTCTAGGGCCTCGTCAACCTCTGAGAGCCCGATCGGATCAGGTTGTTCGGAACTTACGGAGTTTACCTCCGAAGCACCCTGGCATAGGGAGTATTCGGTAAGAACACATGTTCGGTCTTTTGGTACAATGGCCGGACCAAGACCAGAGATCGGTCCATCGCCATAGGTAACCCCATTGGCGTGTCCGAAGAAGGGACTCAAGGTTAAAGCCTCAGAGTCTTCGGGTGCTACAGTCGAAGCTGCGAGCCCAGTTAGCGACAAGTCGCCCCGAGAATCAATGGAGAACTCTAGGTTTCCGAACCTGGCCTCACGATTAGGGGAGAAGCTCTCAACCCGGCCTAGATGGCTGGTAGGATCAACGTCCAGCACCACGCTGCCGAAGGCAAAGATCTGTCTGGGACAAAAATGTCCATATTGCGGTTCTCTTCATTGATGACAAGGCGAGACATCGATCCCTCCTTGCTCACAGTGGAAATCTCAATGAAAGCACCAATGTCGGTGTCAAAACCGGCAGATCTTGGATAGGGGGTCCCGAACTATGAGACTAGGATCGACGGTAATAGGAGACGAAGGGGACATAGATTTACCCAGGTTCGGGCCCTCCTATGGAGGTAATACCCTATGTCATGCTTGTATGTATTGATGATATGGGGGTTACAGAGTTGATCTACCTCAAGATCGAATAGCTAACCCTAGAGGAGTTGTTCTGTCCCTACACCCTAAAACCCTCCGGCTTATATAGACGCCGAGGATGCCTAGGGTTTACACATGGTCGGTAACATGCCGAGGAGGTCAACATGTCTATTCGCTACATTAAACATGGAGTACAAGCCGTGCTTCCTGAAGCTTTTATCTTAGAGACTAGGCCTTCAAATATTCATGTG
The DNA here is from genome assembly GCA_022496015.1 of Hordeum marinum. Lineage (NCBI taxonomy): Eukaryota > Viridiplantae > Streptophyta > Magnoliopsida > Poales > Poaceae > Hordeum > Hordeum marinum. The sequence continues at coordinate 288,882,642 of CM039672.1, read as the reverse complement.
TTCGATAAGTGGCTCGTATAGTCCGGCCCATAGAAATAGGTCGACCTCCCGAGGACCCCTTAATCCAGGACTCCCTCATCGAGGGCGCGCGATGGCTAACTCCTCCCAGCCTCCTCCCTCGGGACATGCGAGTATTACTTTGATTTATGATAAAACTAATAAAACTTTGCAATAAGTATATGAGTTCTTTATGACTAATGTGACACCATGGACATACGCATCTTCACCTTCTCATATTTGCTAGCCTCTTCGGTACCGTACATAGCCCATTCTCACCTCGAGGATCGGTGCAACTTTCGCCGGTGCATACGAACCCCGTGACATGAGAAGGTTTGTTGCACATAAGCCTCATTATATCTTCTTCAAAACAGCCATCATACCTACCTCACATGGCATTTCCATAGCCATTCTGAGATATATTGCCATACAAATTCCATGGTCACTTCACATGGCTAGTTCGTTCATCGTCATATTGCTTTGCATGATCATATAGAGCTGACATGGTATTTGTGGCAAAGCCACCGTTCATCATATTTTTGATACATGTCACGCTAGATCTTGCACATCCTGGTACACTGTCAGAGGCATTCATATAGAGTCATATCGTCCTATCAGTTGTTCATATTGAGTTGTAAGTAAATAGTACAAGTGATGATCATTGTTATTAGACAATTGTCCCAGTGAGGAAAGGATGATGGAGACTATGATTCCCCCACAAGTGGGATGAGACTTCAGATGATAAATAAATAAATAAATAAATGGGGAGGCCAAATGAGCGCACCATAATATATATATACACACACACACAAAATGGGGGAGGCAAAAAAAGAGAAATGCCCACCATTAAAAAAAGAGAAAATAAATGAGAGAAAAAGTGAGAAGGGACATTGCTACTATCCTTTACCACACTTGTGACTCAAAGTAGAACCATGTTCTTCATATAGAGAGTCTCCTGTTTTGTCACTTCCATATGCTAGTGGGAATTACCTTTTTATAAACTTGGCTTGTATATTCTGATGATGGGCTTCCTCAAATGCCCGAGGTCTTCATGAGCAAGCAAGTTGGATGCGCACCCACCTAGCTTCAATTGAGATTTCATACACTTGTATCTCTAATGCATCATTTGCATGGCAATCCCTCTATCGATGGGCATCTCCATAGCTCGTTGGTAGTTTGATATGCCTAGTTGATGTGAGACTATCTTCTCCACTTTATACCCCTTTTATATCTACCATCATATTCTATTCCACCTACATGATGTGTCCAATGGTTCACACTCATGTATTGCGTGAAGAATAAAAAGTTGATGCATACTGAAAGAGTACGATCCAATTTCCTTACTTTGATATCATGGTGCTTAACATTTGTATTGATGTGGTAAAGACGGAGTCATGCCTTGCTAATATAATAAGATGAATTGGGGTAAACATTTTTTTAGGATCGTATACTTTGAAAAATCAATGATTTTGTTTCTTATACTTAAAAATATTTCTATGTTAATGCTTGTTAATTCATCATTTCTCAATGAGCATACATACAAAAGGTTACATAATGCATGTCAATCAAAAATTCTGTTTTTTATGAGTTACCTACTTGAGGCCGAGCGAGAATTAAGCTTGGGCGTGTTGATATGTCTCCAACGTATCTATAATTTTTGATTGTTCCATGCTGATATATTATCATTCTATGATACTTTTTGGGCATTTGTTTACCAATTTATCATATTTTTTAGAACTAACGTATTGACCTAGTGCTAGTGCCAGTTGTTGTTTTCTACATGTTTTTTACTTTTCAGGTTTCTAGTACCAAACAAAGTCCAATTGCCATGAAAGTTTTTGATGATTTTTTCTGGACCAAAAGAAGACCTGGAAACTTCAGGTCCAGACAGGGAGGCGCACGAGGGCCCCACCACACATCAGGGCGCGCCCTAGGGTGCGTGCCCTGATATGTGGTGGACACCTCGTGGCTCTCCCGACATTCCTCTCTAGCATATAAATTGTCTAATAATCCAAAAACCCTAGAGGAGGTCCCGAAACACTTTTTACGCCGCCGCAAGTCTCTGTTCCGACGGGAGCCCATCTAGAGCTCTGTTTTGGCACCCTAACGGAGAGGAATCGAACACGGAGGTCCCCTTCATCAACCTTGCTGCCCTCATGATGATGTGTGAGTAGTTCACCACAGACCTACGGGTTCATAGGTAGTACTTAGATGGCAATCTGTCTCTCTCTTGATGTTCAATACAATGTTCATCGCATCTTTGCCTTGATCTATCTGATGTAATCCCTTTGTATGAATTCTAAGTTTATGTTCAGATTATTCATGAAAATTATTTGATTTAAACCTTATTACTATGATTATTATTTGCATGATCATTATAGCTTCGTAATGCTCTCCGATCTATTGAGATAGTTTGGCCAACTAGATTGACATTTCTTCAAGGGGAGTGGTGCGTTGTGGTAGGTTCAACCTGACGAGTTTCTATATCCCAGTGACAAAGTGGGGGACAAGATATGTCTTTGGGTTGCTGCTACTAAGGATCAAACAATGGGGTTAATTCATATTGATTGAGTTTACTTTGTCTATATCATGTCATTGTTCTCTAAGCATTCCTCTATTTTACTTAATACTCTAGATGCATGCTCGATAGCGGTCGATGAGTGTATAATAGTAATAGGTGCCGATAGGAGTCGAAATATTTTCTTATGAACTTGATGCATATATACACATGATCATTGTCGTGAAAATCACATAACTGTTCGCTTTTCTATCAATTGCCCAACAGTAATTTGTTTACCCACCATATGCTATTTTTATGAGATGCCACTAGAGAACACTACGGCCACTGGGTCTATTCACCTATATATTTACAAACGCTACTATTACCTTGCTGCCATTTATTTGCTTTTATTTTATTTTGCAATTTACAGTTGTCCACACAACTCACTTGCTTGCAAATAATGAGACCAAGGGGATTGATAACCCTCTTGCTAGCATTGGGTGCAAATTGTTTGGTCTTTTGTGTGCAGCCACTAAAGAAGGTTGAGGATTGGTATTCCTATTGGTTCGATAAACCTTGGTTTCATAATGGAGGGAAATACTTACCCACATTGTGCTGCGATAACCCGTTCCCTTCACGGAAAACCCAACGCAGATCACAAGTATCAGACACCACTCGGTAATCCTCGAGCCAAGTTTCTGGCTTGGATTCGCCATTGAACTTTACGATTCCCATCGCCAACTTATAGTTGGGGGGAGTTTCAGCCTTGCGGATATACTTGCTGAAGCACTCAAGATGAGAAGTCCCCCAGCCACTCACTCGGTCTTTGTTCTGTTTGTTTCTGTCAACCACATTCTGGGTGATGACATCTCTGGCGTCGAGCTGAGGAGGATGCCAGTCATCTCTCCCCTAATATCCGCGCCAATTGGTACTCCTCTTGGGGTCCTCCACACGGGGCCGAACGCCGTCATAAGGCCGTTGTCCATAAGAGCCGCCCTTCGGAAGGGGCGTCCAACTAACATCACGGTCGTCACGCCAACGCCCTCCATGTTGGTCTCCCGGAAGAGAGGGAGAATGTTGGCTTCTTCTTTGCGTGAGTGGGCTATGAGCCGACTACACAATGTCCGCCCGAGCGGAACTGCTATGTGTGCATTGATGCGATTGCGACACTACGGAGTTCTATTGTAGGGCGGTCTTTAGGAGAGTCTGGATGTGCCGAATGCCCTCACCTGCAGCCGACTCAAATGGATGAATAGACTTATCGATCCGAGTGGTCGTGGCTAGGTTTAACATCGGAGTGCACATCACTAGGATGTCATACTGCCGATCCTTCGGAAAAGTAGGCGATGATTGTGGATGGAGTTGGGCTGCTCCCTTGCCATGTTGGCGTCAAGTGATCGCTGAAGCCGTTCGAGCCGCTCGTGCTCAACCAAAGTATATTAGTGCATAGCCTCCAAGGCTATCTATTTTGGGGTGGTCCCGGTGATGGGCGTGAGCAAAACTTGATTGTTGATGCGCCTGATTCTTCTTGGTGCTCCCGAGAGAGGGGGTGGGGGATGTAGGTGTCGTTATTGTCGTCGTCGCGGCCACCAGTTCGCCGGCGAGGGTTTCCCATGGAGAATCCAGGAGGCATTCCCTTGGCCACGTTGGCCATCAAAATATCCGCAGTGTTTCTGCTGCTCTCACATTCGGACGCATCCGAAGACTCGTCGCCCGAGGAGGGGAATAGGTTGAGGGCGGACTCACCGGAATTGAGGACGACCACCTGTTCATCCATGGCTTGGAGAGTCACAGTGTGCTTGATCCATCGTTACAGATGCGAGCGCCCAGAGCGCTTGAGACGGCCCGCAACGGTACGTAGAGGGGCCAAAAGATACGGTACCGAAGGCTGTCGGATGAGGACTCCATATGTCGCCGCACTGAAGTGCGTTGCACCGCAGGCAGGCAGCGCATCCGTGTCCAGCGACACGTCCTGGAGCCACCCCGAGTCGTCGGTGATGAAGCCGAGGGAACAGAAGAGGATCTCACCACCGAGCGTCATCGTGATGACTCAAAGGATCAAAATTTCACTTGCGCTGGGAGTTGCTAAACTCGCTGCCCTACAGTGGGCACCAACTGTCATGGGAGTAAGTCCGACAATAGTAATGGGGGTACAAATGAAGGGGGCGAAACCTAGCTACGTCACAAGTGTAACACTCAAATGTACGAGTTCGGGCCCCTCTCGAGAGTGGTAACGGACCTACGTCTCGAGCCCTGAGGCTTAGTGTTTGCTTATGGGGCATGTCTGATTACAAAGAGTTCAGAACCCTTGTCCAGGAGCTCGGGGGTGTCTTATATAGTGTGCACCAAGACCCACTAAGCACCATTACAAGGCATTAAATGCAAGTAACTCTAGGCGTTACTGGAAACTGCCATCTTAACTAAGGCGTTACTGGTAACGTTAGTCTTCACAACACTTCATGTGAGTTATTAGGTCCCTGGAATGTTACGACTCCTACAACGGCTCCTCTCCTTCTTGTCCGAGTGTTGGATCATAGCTGACTGACGAAGTGATGTCCGAGTGACAATCAAGATCCGAGTGGATCCTGAAGATGTATCTGAATGCATCGGTAGTCCAGGGACTTAAATGGTAATGCGGGCCACCAAGTGGGCCCCAGATGTCAAGTATATGACGCTACCCATTGTAGGTGACCTCATCAACACCCTCTTGACTTGGGGGCACCTAGTGGCCCACCTCCGGTGGTTCTTCGCTCCATTATTTCTCACATGTTCCAAAAAATCATCAAAAACTTTCGGGCAATTCCAAGAACTTTTATTTTCGGCACAAAAATAACACCACAATAATTCTGCTAAAAACGACATCAATTCGGGTTAGTTTCAGTTAAATCATATAAAGTGCATCAAAACCATATAAAAATATTATAAACACGCGTAAATATGGCATGAATACCTCATAAATTATCGATATGTTGGAGACATATCATAGTACTATGCGGTTTTCCATACATTTGTGCCACATGAAAGTTGTGCATTGCTTATTTGAACATCGCCACACCCTTTTCATACATATATTTGGTCCACATGCACATGTTTTTGTGTTCTGGCCCTTTATCACGTTTTTTTCAAAGTTGTTATATAAATAGCAGATGAGTCGGATGAGACAACTGTCTGCGATTGTGGATACGGTAGACACAATTCCCGCGGACTAACTGTCTGCCACGTCTGTGCCTGTCACGTCAACACGGTCCACTGGTGGCCGCTGGCTATGATGGGCTAGGCTAACACAAGGCTTCCCTCACAAGCGTCGACCACTGTATGTGAGCCATGTGTGTACAATGAAAACCCCAATCCGACATGACACACGCCATGGCGGCTCTCAGCTTTAGAGAGAGTGGGTATACACACATGCAGTGTACCGTGTGTGAGTAACCATAATATATGGCACACATTTCTACCTTTGCAGCAACTCGCCTTGAGAAATCTTAAAAACAACTACATGCCTTGGTCAATTTAAATATTGGTGGTTCCACGAGTTTTTCACTTTGAATTGTACACAATTATTATCTTTGGGCTATGTGCGATGTTTGTTGCTCCGGGGCTACTTGAACCCCTTCATATAAACAGTTGTCTCGACATTTCACTCCCTCCAAATAAAATGTTCAGTATCCACGGCATTTCCTCAAACACCACCTTGGCCCCCCTCCACCCCCACACACCACTCCTCCCTTGATACGTCTCAAACGTATCTACTTTTCCAAACACTTTTGCTCTGATTAGATGGATTTCGAAGGTGACGAGTTTCTTTCATCCAGGATATGTATATTTTAGCTCATAGGGCTAAAGCTAAGTTTAAGGATGATCTGATTAGATGGATTTACTTTTTACCACCTTAAGGTGAGGCTGTAATGTGTAGCTTTAGTTTCTTTTTTCCTTTGCTTTGTAAATATTGTTCTTTTGTTGGAATATAGTTTTGTTGTGGGGGGTTTTCCCCTATAGTCACAGGTCAAAAAAATACTTTTGCTCTAGTTTTGACCTCTAATTTGCATGATTTGAATGAAACTAACCTGAACAGACGTTGTTTTCAGCAGAACTACCTTGGTGATATTTTTCTGCAGAAATAGAAGTTATCAAAATTGGACAAAACTTTTTTTGAATTATTTCTGAGAATAATGATGAATTATGGAGCAAAGACCTGCCAAAGGGTGTGCGCCAAGGGGACACCACATATCAGGGTGCCCCCCTAGGGCCCGCCGTGATGGCTTGTGGAGCCATCGAGGACCCTCCGACCCTAATTCCAGTCCTATAAAATCACATCCTCAGAGAAAAACATCAAAGAGAAGTTTTCATCGTGTTTCACAAGACGGATCTGTTGCCACCTCCTGTTCTTCCTCTGGAGGGCTGATCTGGAGCCTGTTTTGGGCTTCGGAGAGAGGAAATCGTCGTTGTAATCATCACCAACCCCTCTCCATCAACACCACCATGATTCTCACCACTGGGGGTGAATAATTCCTTTGTAGGATTCCTAGATGGTGGCGAGATTGGATCAGATTGATCATGTAATCGAGTTAAGTTTGATAAGGCTTGATCGCTAGTATCCACTATGTTCTGAGATTGATGTTGTTATGATTTTGCTATGCTTAATGCTTGTCACTAGGGCCTGAGTGCCATGATTTCAGATCTGAGCCTATTATATTTTCATGAATATAAGAGTTATTTCGATTCTATCTTGCAAGTTGTATGCACCTATTACGTGCCATGTATTCACCTTGTGTTAATGCTTTGTTCCAGTTCTCTATTAAAAGGAGGCCTTAATATCCCTTAGTTTGCAATAGGACCCCGCTGCCACGGGAGGGTAGGACAAAAGATGTCATGCAAGTTCTTATCGCAAGCACGTATGACTTTATATGGAATACATGCCTACATTACATTGGTGAATTGGAGCTAGTTCTGTGTCGCCCTAGTGTGTACTATATGATCAATGTCATCTAAATCATTATCCATCACCGATCCATGTGCCTACGCTTTACATGTACTAAATCTTGCTAAGTTACTATTACTACTGCTACTGTCACACCCGCTACAAAATTGTTGTTGTCACTACTATTGTTACTTTTGCTACTACTATTTTTTGTGCTACTAAACCTTTGCTCCAGAGAGATATCCCAGGTGCGGTTGAATTGACAACTCAACTGTCAATCTCAAAAAATATTCTTTGGCTCCCCTTGTGTCAAACAACTAAATTAAGGTGAAATACTACCCGTGAAGCCTGTCGCGATCCCCTACACTTGTGGGTTATCAAAACCTTTTTCTGGTGCTGTTGCCGGTGAGCATAGCTCTATTTATTGTGTTAACTTAAAGGTTATCCAATTGCTACTATGATAAATCTGAAAGATAATCGAACTAAGATTGTCCCCTCTCGCATACGAGGAGGTAAGGAACTTACCATCTAGCTCTGCTTTAGATTCACCTACTGTTTTGGAATAGCTTGCTACACCACCACCTGTTGATCGTCCTGATACATCACATGAACTTGATGATGCTACTTGTGAAATTAATGATGAAACTATTGCTAAACATCTTGAAACTGAAATTGTGCCACTGAATGAATTATTGGATGCTCATATTGCTAAAGCTAGAGAACTTGAAAATGCTGAAACCGAGGAAGACTTTGAATCACCTGGTACCCATCACTCACCTAGTAGATATTAATTGCCTCATGTAACTGAAGGTTGTGTTATGGGTGGTGAGGTAGCTAGGGTCTTTCTTGCTTGTAAGGATAGAGATGACGTGAAGAAACTATTATGCAAAATAAAAGAAAATCAATGATGGAGAAAATGAAATGTGATCCTCGATTTGCTACTTCTCCTTAAGTGGGCCAGAGGATAGATGTAACCCCGTGGCGAGACACGCCCAGGAGGGGTCGGGTTACACCTGGCGGCTCACAGTCAAGGCCGTTAAGTGGGCCAGAGGATTGAAGACAAGACTACATGGAGACTCGCTAGATGGGCCAAGGTGGAGGCCTAGAGTCGGAAGATGGAGCGAGACCCGGGCGTTTAAGCCGCCCGGAGACGGCTTGCCTAGAAAGGCAAGGCGGCTTAGAGACAAGATCGAACATCTTGTGTAAGTCGGTTTGGACTCTTGTAACCCCAGGGCCTCGACCTACCTATATAAAGGTGAGACCCTGCGGCGACTTAGGACACGAAACAATTGACCGATAGCTAGGTCAAGCGAATCTGCTCCCTTGTAATCGATACTCCATCAATACAACACAAAGCAGGACGTAGGATTTTACCTCTTTCCAAGGGTCCGAACCTGGGAAAACTCGTGTCTCTCGTCCCATTCAACCCCTTTGAGTCCACAGCCTTAGCAATGGCCTCGAACCTAAGTCATAGGACATCTGCCGTGATAAAACCATGACAGTTGGTGCCCACCATGGGGCTAGCGCGCGGTGGTGTGGATTTCGCGAAGGGCTCTCTTCCAGGTATCAAGGTATATGTCGTCGGCTTGATGACTAAGAGTCACCACAGCAATCTCTACATCGACGATGTTGGATGGGTACCGGAGGCCGACTCAATCGAGTACGGGTACCGGGTTCCCTTTAACGGTATTCACGTGTTCATTGGGAAGATTGGCGGATCTATTCTTGGGCCATACTTCTGCACCGACCTCGTCAAGCCGACTCGGCACGGGCAACCCGCCCGTGTTCAACCCGGGCGGCGGAGCGTCTTCGTCGGCTTCACACAAGGTAGAGAAGATTCTGTGTCAGGGGGAACTTTTGCCCTCTTAGATGACGAATCCTCTAGTGGAGAGGTGAAATAAATTTACCAGCTTCACGACGGTGGTCTTGGGGGCTGCTCCGAGGGTGATAGTATTTTGGAGCCCTATGACCTGTCGAGCCGAGCCACCGTCTTCATGGCAGGCTCGGCGCCGGCTTTCAACAACACGATGTCCGGAGCAGCTGCGGGAGCCACCACGCTAGATGCCGGGCCTCCCAAGCTGCCAGCTCAGGTCTTGCTGGAACTGATGGAGGAGCTAACAATCTTGATGGCAACTGAGGTCACAATCGGAAATCAGGCAAAGCGCAATGAAGAAATCACCAAGATTAAGGGACTGGTGACTCAGGCCCGGGAGGATATCAACACATTGCAAGTTCAGATGAATGTAGAGTCGGAATGTTTGAGGGTGGAGGCTATCCGTTTTAGCTTACACCAGCATGCTTCGGTGGCGGTTCTTCGGAGGAGGACCAAAGTTGGCCTTCATGTGCAGCTTCAGCCCCGAAACCTCTTCAACACTCCCGGAGCAGGGTCGAGCGCGCCACCGGCCATAACCCGGGTCGTGGAGGCCCCAAGACATCCAAACCCGCCTCAGAGGGATCGAACTCCGCCGCGACACCTTGTGACACCACCTGGCCATTATTTAACCCGATGGAGAACATGATAGCGGCAGATGCTAGACTCAACGCACTCCCCTTTGCCGAAGGGATGTCATTCGCTAAGGAGGCATGGAACGCCCTTGAATTGCTACAGACAGTGGTGGCTTAGCAGGAAAAGTACACATACAGCCGGAGTCATGTGCATTCCATGCCCATCCCAAGCCGTAGTTACAACCGGCGCATCAAGTTGTCAGTGGTTTCCAGCAGCGAGCAAAGATGCAACTCGCCTAATGTTAACTCGCCTCGAATTAATGCTTAGGAGATCATGCATAGGGGCCGAGCTCATCGGGGAGCTACTCCGGTGATAGATTACCTGGTAATTCCTAAGTCGGCTCCGATAACCCCTTCCATCTCGGTGGGAGCTGGAGTCTCATCCAGGGGCATTGGTGTGCCTTGCCTGACGGCGGCTCTACGGAACGAGCGTTTTCCCAAGGACTTTAAGGGGTCACGTAAGGTGCCTAACTATACGGCTGATTTACCGCCTAAGGCTTGGATTGAAAGTTATGAGCTCTCCATGGAGATGTTGGACGTCAGCGAGGCGGTTTGTGCAAAGTACTTCATCATGATGTTAGAAGGACCGGCTCACACATGGTTAAAGGGTTTGCCTCCCAATACCATTGCGTCTTGGGCTGAGTTGAAGGCACGTTTCATCAAGAACTTCCGGGGAACATGCGAGCATCCTATGACAATTGTGGATCTTGACCATTGTGTGCAGCATGAGGATGAATCGGCCCATCATTGGGTCCGGCGGGTTTCGACGGTTATCCACTCGTCCGAGAACATCTCGGCATCTCAGGCGGTTCTGATTTTAGAGAAAACATGTCGCTTCTTACCCCTTAAGCAGAAGCTCAGGCAGCTGAAGCATTCTTGTCAAGACATGGGTGAGCTCATGACGGCTCTCACAAAGTATGTGAATTCAGATACTTGTGAAGATACGGGCTCCAATGATGAGAAATCAGCTAATGGGTAAGAAGAATAAGAATGTAAAGAGTCGACAATAGAACGGGGCAGGAAATAACAACCCGGGCAAGAGAAAGAATCTGGATGGCGGGTCAGAATTGGTGGCAAGCGCTAGCACTGGGAACAATCATGCTAAAGATAATGGTAAACCGCCCTTTAACAAAGGTAAAGCCCCTTTAACTTGGAGGAAACGCTCAGTAAGCCTTGCCTGGAGCACAATCAACCCGCCAGGCCAGTCGGTCACGCATGGAGGGGTTGTAACATTATGCGGGAGTTCCGGAACTACGGCTTTAACCAGCATCGTAATAACGTCAATGGGTCGTCGGGCGGCTCAGGTCCAAGCGGCTCAAGGGCCGGCTTCGGTGGAGGAGGCTCAGGTTCATGTTATCAGGGGAAAGGTAATCAAGGTGGTCACCATCAACAGCCTAGCAACGGTGGTCAGCAGCAAAACAATCAGCCAGGGTATCAGAGTAACCCAAAGTAGCTTAGTGGAGGCCAGTATCACGTATTTACTACAAGCCTGGACAAACAGGATCAAAAGCTACATAAGAAGGCCGTTAACATGGCAACGCCGGCTCTCCCGCAGTATTTGAAGTGGTTAGAGTATCCGATCTCATGGAGTAGGGAGGATCACCCGCCATGGGTCGATAACCCGGGGCACTTGGTGCTAGTGGTGGCACCTCAGGTAAAAGGCTATAACTTTACAAAGGTACTGATGGACGGTGGCAGTAGCATCAACATCTTGTACTATGACACCTTTCGTCGGATGGAGCTAACTAACAAGGCTCTTAAGCCGTCGTCAACAATCTTTCATGGTGTCGTGTCGGGCAAATCACCTTACCCGGTGGGCAAGATTGCTCTTGAGGTAGCATTCGGGGATGATTACAATTATAGAGTGGAGACTCTGTGGTATGAAGTGGTGAAAATTAAGAGCCCGTATCACGCCTTATTTGGCCGGCCAGATTTCGTGAAATTTATGGCCAGGCCCTGTTATGTCTACTTACAGCTCAAGTTGTCGGCTTTCAAGGGGACGATAACAGTACACGGTGATCGGAAGGTGGATCTTGAATGTGAAGAAGGCGACGCGGCCTATGCAAAATCAAGCTGTGGTGAGGCGAAGCTTAAGTTTTACAAGGACAATCTTGACCCGTCGGATATGAATCCATTGAAGAAGCCCAGCACAAAGTCTGAGCCGCCCTTAAAATTTGTGGCGGAGGATAGAAAACTGGTGGACTTTGCTCCGGGCGACTCATCGAAGCAGTTCACTATTGGGACTAACCTAGAACCCGCATAGGAATGCGCGCTCATCGAATTCATCCGTGAGAATCAGGACATCTTCGCATGGAAGCCTTCAGACATGTCAGGTGTACCAAGAGAATTCGCCGAGCACCACCTTAATGTGGATCCCAAGTTTAAGCCGATTAAACAGTTTCTCCGTCGTTTGAACAAAGAACGGCGTAAATCAATTGGAGAAGAGGTGGCCCGGCTCTTGGCAGTAGGGTTCATTGTGGAGATTTTTCACCCGGAGTGGTTAGCTAATCTCGTGCTTGTGCTCAAAAAGAACGGCACATGGCATATGTGTGTGGACTACATGGATCTTAACAAGGCATGTCCAGTTGTCCCGTTTGCTCTCCCCCGTATCGACGAAATCATTGATGCGATGGCGGGTTGTGAGAGTCTATGTTTCTTCGACGCTTATTCGGGTTATCATCATATCAAGATGGCAGTAAAGGACCAAGAAAAGACATCTTTTATAACACCTTTTGGAGCTTTCTGCTATGTGTCTATGCCTTTCGTGCTTAAAAGTGCGTAGGCGACTTATCAACGTTGTTTACAAAATTGCCTTCATAGTCAAATTGGGCGCAATGTTCATGCTTATGTGGATGATATTATGGTTAAGATCAAGGAAGAAGGAGACTCTGATTGACGACTTGAAAGAGACGTTCGACAACTTACAGGTCTACAAGATGATGCCTAACCGGGCTAAGTGTGTCTTTGGTGTTCCTGCATGCAAGCTCTTGGGTTTCTTAGTTTCAGAGCGAGGTATTGAGGCTAACCCGGATAAGATAAAGGCCATCACGTCGTTGTCTAAGCCGGCGAGCGTTAGCGATGTCTAGAGCTTGGTGGGTCGTATTGCCACTTTAAGCCACTTCATCAGCCGCCTGGGCGAGAAGGCTATTCCTTTATATCAGATCATGAAAAAGACGGATGACTTTGTCTAGAGCATTGGTGCTTGAGGCACTCAAGAAACAGTGATGACCCACAAGTATAGGGGATCTATCGTAGTCCTTTTGATAAGTAAGAGTGTCGAACCCAACAAGGAGCGGAAGGAAATGACAAACGGTTTCCAGTAAGGTATTCTCTGCAAGCATTAAAATTATTGGTAACAGATAGTTTTGTGATAAGATAATTCGTAATGAGTAACAAGTAACAAGTGTAGAAAAGGTGCATTAAGGTAGCCCAATCCTTTTGTAGCAAAGGACATGCCTGGACAAACTCTTATATAAAGCAAAGCGCTCCCGAGGACACATGGGAATTTCTGTCAAGCTAGTTTTCATCATGCTCATTTGAGTCATGTTCGTTACTTTGATAATTTGATATGTGGGTGGACCGGTGCTTGTGTGCTGCCCTTACTTGGAAAAACCTCCCACTTATGATTAACCCCTATTGCAAGCATCCGCAACTACGAACAAAGAATTAAGGTAAACCTAACCATAGCATGAAACATATGGATCCAAATCAGCCCCTTACGAAGCAACGCATAAACTAGGGTTTAAGCTTCTGTCACTCTAGCAACCCATCATCTACTTATTACTTCCCAATGCCTTCCCCTAGACCCAAATAATGGTGAAGTGTTATGTAGCCGACGTTCACATAACACCACTAGAGGAGAGACAACATACATCTCATCAAAATATCGAATGAATACCAAATTCACATGATTACTTATAACAAGACTTATCCCATGTCCTTAGGAACAAACGGAACTACTCACAAAGCATGTTCACGTTCAAGATCATAGGAGTATTAATTATCATAAAGGATCTGAACATATGATCTTCCACCAAGTAAACCAACTAGCATCAACTACAAGGAGTAATCAACACTACTAGCAACCCACAGGTACCAATCTGAGGTGTTGAGACAAAGATCGGATACAAGAGATGAACTAGGGTTTGGAGAGGAGACGGTGCTGGTGAAGATGTTGATGGATATTGACCCCCTATCACTGAGACGATCGTTGGTGATGACGATGGATTCAATTTCCCCCTCCGGGAGGGAAGTTTCCCCGGCAGGATCGCCCTGCCGGAGCTCTAGATTGGTTCTGCCCAAGTTCCGCCTCGAGACGGCGATGCTTTGTCCCGAAAGATATCTCCTGATTTTTTTCGAGGTCAAAATGCTTCATATAGGAGAAGATGGGCATCGGAGGAGCCATAGGGGACCCACAAGCCTGCTAGGCACGGCAAGGGGGTGGTCGTGTCTAGCAGGCTTGTGGCCTGCTGGTGGCCCCCTTCACGTTAATTCTTGCGCCAGTATTTTTATTAATTCCAAAAATATTCTCCATAAATTTTTATAACTTTTGGAGTTGTGTAGAATAGGTATCTCAGATTTGCTCCTTTTCGAGTCCAGAATTCGAGCTGCCGGCATTCTCCCTCTTCATGTAAACCTTGTAAAATAAGAGAGAAAATGCATAAGTATTGTACCATAACGTGTAATAACAGCCCATAATGCAATAAATATCGATATAAAAGCATTATGCAAAATGGACGTATCAGACAGTGGTGGGATTGGATGAGATTGATCATGTAATCGAGTTAAGTTTGATAGGGCTTGATCCCTAGTATCCACTATGTTCTGAGATTGATGTTGCTATGACTTTGCTATGCTTAATGCTTGTCGCTAGGGCCCGAGTGCCATGATTTCAGATCTAAACCTATTTTGTTTTCCTGAATATAAGAGTGATTTGGATCCTATCTTGTAAGTTGTACGCACCTATTACGTGTCATGATCCGCATACCCCAAGGTGACAATAATTGGGATTCTTTCCGGTGATAGCCGTAGTTTCAGGAGTTCATATATTCACCATGTGTTAACGCTTTTTTCCGGTTCTCTATTAAAAGGAGGCCTTAATATCCCTTAGTTTCCAATAGGACCCCGCTGCCATGGGATGGTAGGACAAAATATGTCATGCAAGTTCTTATCGCAATCACGTATGACTATATACAAAATACATGCCTACATTACATTGATGAATTGGAGGTAGTTTTGTGTCGCCCTAGTGTGTAACTGTTATATGATCAATGCCATCTAAATTGTTATCCATCACCGATCCACGTGCCTACGTGTTAGATATACTGAATCTTGCCAAGTTACTATTACTATTGCAACTGACACACCTGCTACAAAACTGCTACTTTCACTACTACTATTTGCTGTCATACTAAATCTTTGGTGCGGAGAGATATCCCAAATGTTATTGAATTGACAACTCAACTTTCAAGGCCAATAAATATTCGTTGGCTTCCCTTGTTTCGGACTAATAAATTAGGGTGAAATACCACCCGTGAAGACTGTCGCGATCCCCTACACTTGTGGGTTAATATCCCTCACTCAAACCCTAGCTAGCTCACCGCCTCCACCGCCCCACTTCCACCGTCAACCTCTGCTGCTCTCCTCGTGCAGGTTACCCACCCATCTCCGTACCCTCGCTGCCCTAAATTTCTTAGATGACGCTTGCTAAACACACCTTTCTCGTATATCCCCATCCCCCACTATAGACCATCGCAACCTAATCCCAGCCACACTTCCCTAGGAGCTTGAGGAGCGAATGGCCAAAAGTAGGTATATTGTGGCCTGTTCGTTTGAGGATGGAAAGGTGACCATCGAGGCCACCAGGGAAGTTGTCTACGATGATGAGGTGGACACGAGGCCGCCAGCGAAGTTGACTATGATGATGAGGTGGCCGCCGAGGCTGCTGGGGAATCTGACGAAGATGACTGGTGAGAGGCTTCATATTAGAGAGTTCAAGTATGGAAGTATATCTATGCAGCCGTCTACAACATCGAGCTCATCGACAGTGACAGCTTGATGCGGGCTATGTCACATGTTAAGTGGTCCACCCCAACCCCTTGGAGTTCAACCCCTATCAACCTCATGCATGGCCTCGCCTCTAGTCTCTTTTGCTTCATTGTCAAGATTTTGCCTTCCTTCATCGCCAACGGGTCCCTTTTTTATTTCTGAAGGACACGTTCTATGGTGGTGGCCGGGCATCGTCAATTGCCAAGTCAGACCTCATCGACGACAACGACAATGACAATGGCACCCTATCGTTCTCTTCCAAGGGGAAAGAGCCCATCTGAGACAACATGGAGGGCACCCTGCAGTTGTGCTCTTCCAAGGGGAAGTTGTGTGGACCAGATCATGACCAAGGAACTAAAGAGTGAGTTTCATACTAGAACAAATGTTAAACCATCAGAGTGACCAAAGGAAGACATGGGCAAAACCGTTATCTTAGTTGGGAAGCTTTTGGGGCCTATTTTGGGAGAAATGACACATCAGATTTTCAGCTGCAACTTCCCACCTAAACCTAATTAATTCTAGAAGGTCCTAGCATGTTTTACTGGTTGCGTGATATGGTGTTCAAAGTCAGCTTTTATTCAAAAAAAGGTGCATCATTTGAGGTCTTGAGTCAAAAGTTGTGCAAGTTCACATGCAAGCTGTCCAGTAATTAATTATAGTGCAAGGCTCAACAAGTTTGCTCCTCCTAAAACATAGGGATCACAAATTTACCCTTCATTTCGAGTTGCTTTCACACATAACTAGTAGGTGCTTCTAGTATAAGTACTCCCAAGCTGTTCCATTTGAAGGGGGTGAGACTTCTGAGTTTATGTTTGTAGACAGTCGGTGTGGTTGTGTTGTGCTTAGAGCACTAGTATCGTTGAGTGTTAGCTCATGTGTGTGTGGATTGGACGGTCTGTCCTCAATTCATATATGATCCTTCTTGTTCCCTTTTGTGATTCATAGTTTCAAAAGTTTCATGGTTTGGGTTGCGTCCTTGTAAACCAAGCTAGTTATCTGCTGAAATTTATTTGAGAGTGTTTACTCTTGTCCTTTGCCATTTGAGAGAGATAGTGGTCATTCTTGTGAGTTCTTTGGCACCATGAAAGATCATTTTTAGCAGCATTCCGCATCATCTATCAACACTGCTGGACCTCGTCGAACCCATGGAAGCTTCTCAAGAACAAAATCATCAAGAGAGAAAATAGCACCATGAATAATCTATAGCTCTGACACCAAGATGATGCGAAACGTTGTTGAAAACGATCTTTCATGGTGCCAAAGAACTCACAAGAACAGCCACTATCTCTCTCAAATGGCAAAGAACAAAGGAAACACTCTCAAATATATTGCATCAGATAACTAGCTGGGTTTACAAGGATGCAACCCAACCCATAAAACTTGTGAACCTATGTAGAATCACAAGAGGGAACCACAAGGGTCCTATATGAATTGAGTATGGGCCCTCCAATCCACACACACGAGATAAGACTCAACAATACTAGTGCTCTTAGCACAACACAACCACACCGACTGTCTACAAATATAAACTCAGAAATATCATCCCCTTCACATGGAACACCTCGGGAGTACTTATACTATAAGCAGCTACTAGTTACGTGTGAAAACAACTCAAAATGAAGGGTAAATTCGTTAGCCCTAAGTTGTAGTGGGAGCAAACTTGTTGAGCCTCGCGATGTAGTTAATTCCCGGACATCTTGCATGGGAACTTGCACAACTTTTCACTCAAGACCTCAAATGATGCACCATTTTTTTGAATGAAAGCTGACTTCAAACACCATCTCATGCAGCCACTAAAACGTCCTAGGCCCTTCTAGAATTAATTAGGTTTAGGTGGGAAGTTGCACCTGAAAATCTGATGTGTCATTTCTCCAAAAATAGGCGCGGGAAGCTTCCCAACAAAGATAAGAATTTTTCCCATGTATTCCTTTGGTTGCTCTAATGGTTTAACATTTGTGCTAGCATGAATCTCACTCTTTGGTTCCTTGGTCATGATCTGGTCCACATCACGAAGCGCACCACTTCGACCACGAATGAAATTTTTATCCAAGAGAAAGCAACGATTAGAGAAAGTTCTTTATCTGCAAGATCCTAGCAGAAGGGTGCACAATTTGGTTTGGTGGCTATCTTTGACATGCATATCTATGGAACTTTATCGCCATATTAATGAAGATGAGAAGGTTTCACCCAAGTTTGCATCAAAAGGTTCAAACAAGCAATGGCCGATATGTACTTACCACCCTAAGCAGATATAAAATGGTCGATGGAATGTTGAAATCGTCCTTAGAACAAGCTTTGGGAAGGACATTTTCCGGCATGCAAGCTTTCTCGAAAAATAGGGGGCATGTGTTACTAGTGCAGAAAATCCTAACTATGGCATGGCACAAAAGGCCTTGTTGGCATGGACACTCGACGCCACCAATATGGCGCCATTGTTAAAAAATAGCAGTGGCATCAGAACCTATGTCAATAGTATTTCACATGATGATGGCATGCCATGTGGCCAACGCCAACAAATTGCTTTTTCGCTAATAATTTTTTCACAAAAGTTCAAGTCCACAAAACTATATAGGTACTCGTCAACTTAACTAGTTCAACATACCCCCACCGCTGCATCAAGTAGTTCAACTCCACAAAACCACATAGGTACTCATCAACATAACTAGTTAAACTTCACAAAAATTACTAGTTGAAGAACTACATAATGCAACTTCACAAACTACATTATCGTTCCATAGCGAGCCTGCTAGGTGGTCGATCATATTCCTTGATCAATGATTAAATTCAACTCACGAATATTATGTCTATTATTCTCTCCATATTTTTCTAAATGAGGTGTCTCCATCTTGAGCTCATTCCTCTTGGGCCTAGGGAGTTTTATCTCATTCTTCAGCTTATCCCTCTCCTAGATCAGCTGATCTCTCTCGTCGCTCAGCCTAAGAGTCTTGGTAAAGAGATCAACCTTCTCCTTCAACAACTCACTCGTCTCCGCCTTCAGCGAGTCATTCGCCACCTTCAAGGCCTTGATGGTATAATTATGAGACTCTAAGCGCTCGTGGTTGAGAATCTCCACACCATATACCTCCTCCGAAGTCAATCTTTGAAATCATTAGATATGCATGTGTGTTTGCAATCATCATCAATGGATAGATATGCATGGGTTTGTTTGGAATCTTACCTGGTTGCCTCCATTATCCATGACAAGTCAGCGCTAACTACAACATAATGACAAATCAACGCCAAATGCAAAAATATATATATGACAATTGAACTATGAAGTTTAGTACCTATTCATGTCATTATACCATGCATTTGACAATTAAACTATATATGACAACAATATGCATAGCTTTGGCAAACAAAAGAAAGCCTTTTCACAAATGTATATATGGTGTGTTTGTTCTAGCTAGTTTTATTAATATGACCTGAAGCACTTTGTTAGACAGATAAATAAATAGCAACATCCTTCCTCTCCTAGTTTCCTACAGAGTTGGATTAGTTGGTCCTTATGCTACGTCCACTTTCCTACATCATATTTTTGCAATTTCGTTTGAACTGCAAAAATGTCTTATATTTAGATACAAATGGTGTATTATGGAGTGCATGCTTATCCAAGGACTAATCATGGGCACATTACTCTAGAATCTGGCAATCTTTGTTTTTTCTTGTTGTTCATGGCCAACATATTTAAACTTATTACTAAAGCAACGACAATTAATCAGCACACATGTAGAGCGATGACAAGCGATGACGCCTAGAGGGGAGGGGAAGAAGGTACGCGAGGGGAGGGGAGGGGAACTAACCTTCTGGTCCGACGGTGGCGAGAGGCGAGGCCCGGATCGAGTGGCGGCGACAGCGCTGGTCGAGAGGTGTGGAGCAAAAAGAGTTAGGGATCAGAAGGAGTTAGGTTTTGTTTTGCTGGGGAAGGGTACATAGTGAGTGGACTAGTGTTGCATGGGCCTAAGAGGCTATGCCATAGCGATGTGTAGCCCACATGAAAAAAAATCACAAAACATCTACGGCGTGACATAAAGATACAACGTCGGTAATAAGCTCATAATGAAGTAATACCAAACATGACCAGGCTAGCAGTATTTTAAAGAAATAATGTTGGCGTTGAATGTAAATGACACGCCACCAACAAAAATTATGATTGGCCATTTCTCTACTAGTAGGTTGACGCTTAAAAATGGCATGATCGTAAAGAATTACTTGAAGCTATAGCAAGATGAGTTTGAATTTTTAATTAGATGGCTCTGTCCAAGCTGATCAAAATATACAAAGTAGGTCCAAAAGGGAGCTGCGGTGAGAAAGTTATGACAATTTTAGAGATCCTCGTGTTGACATCAAACTATGATTGGCATGAAACTTAATTAATATGAACTCAGTGAAAAAGTACTCTACGTGAATTGTGCTGGTCTCGTCGAAGTAATCGATTTGCCCGTCGGTGTAATTATTTTGATATTCGAATCATTTTCATTCGAGGTCGTATGCATCCTCGACGGTCAAAACAGTGTGTTGCAGCATCAATAAAGTTTAAGGATGGACGTCCGGCCTAGTATCTGGATGTTCGGGCTAAGACCAGACGAAGGCCGTATGGTTAGTCAGACAAGAATTTTATCGGGCTATAGCGAGATCATCTGGTTTGGTACCCGAATGTTTTGGTAATTATGCGACCAATACTTCGTACTTTCTCTGTTGCACTGCTACATAATGCAAGAAACAAGCGAATACACCTTCAAGAAGCCCTCAGATCAAAAAACATTTAACATGAAAATTGTTCGTCTCGTTTTAAAATTTTCTTTTGGACGCATCTTCATCCGTGGTCATATTGGTCCGTAAAACTTAAAAATCAAACTGCTCATACATACCAAAATCCGAATTCAGTTAATTGTGAAAGGATTTGGAGGGATTTAAAGTTCTTTTCTTATACGGAAAGTCTAGCCGTCTCATAAATAGATAAAAGGTGACGACCAATTGAACAACACATTTGATCAATCCATCTTCTACTATTTTCTACTTTCCTTTCTTCCTTCCTCTTCTTTTTCTTCCTCGTTATTTGTTCGTTCTTCTTGTTGCAGGGTGACGATCCACGTGGTCCTAAGGACGACCAGGTTGATCTAGGATAACCCGTAGCCGCCGCGCGTCCTGACAGGTCCCTTTCTGGACACGAAGGGTTTCGTTTGCATATCGCGCTTTCGATCGGATCTTCTTCAACAGGAGTTGCGGTGTATCACCCTAACATCGAGGGTACACGTCTAGACGCTGACGTGTTCATTTGCGAATGCAACTCAGATGGTGGACCATATCGTTTCCGGCATACTTAGGGTAAAAAATAAAATCAACTCTTTCTAATAACAATGGAGATGCGAAGTCCTTTAATAACGCCTCCCCTCGTCCTTTCCGGTGGCTTGTATTGACTTTGTTTCCCGCAATCAAACTGTTCCATTTTTTTATCGTATAATCAAACACTGTTCCTTCTTTTGAAATGATGAGACGCGGCTGTTCTTGCGTAGTCGCCTAACAGTTTCTTTAGATGTGAAATTCATTATTATGGCGCCACAAGTTATAAGTACGAGTACATATGAATAAAACGCGTCATGGAAAATTGTGGTTACCGGCTCTCTGCTGATATCCAAAGAGAATGAACATCCGTGCTCTTCTGACACGTGCACCATAGGTTGATGCATCACTTCCGCGTGTGAACAGTTTCAGTCAGGTTCACTGAATTGCGGCCTGGCCGGTGGAAGCAGCTTAACTCTGCACGTGCGCCAACTAGTGCTCCGTACTGAACTACTGATGTAGAGTGCAATCTTTCTCGCAAAATAAAAGATGTGCAGACCAAGAATAATGACGACGCTTCGTTTTAGAGTACAGACTAAGACTCTTACTTGGATTTCATTGGTGCAAGACATCTGCTTAGACTTGGGTTGGAAAGTTAAATCAAAAATTCAGGCTCAGAGCCGACAAGAGATCGGGCCCTTTTAGTTTTGCCTCACGCCTTTTAGTAGCAATGGAATTGTTTGTGGGAACTGCAGTTGACTTCATTGATTGTTTTTCTTTTTTTTACTTTGACAAGTTGACCGCTTGGTGTGGGACTGCAATTGATTTATTTTAACAATACAAATGCAGATGCTTATATACACATATACATTCAATTTTAGAAACACATGGACGCACATCTTACCTCTAGAAGCATAAGAGCAACTCTAGCAAATATAGTATAACCTTGCCGGCCCACATAATTCTGACGAATATAGCTTTTTTACTTGTTTTGTGGCTCGAATGGGTCCATTATATTGATGCACGATTTAGGGCTCTCGTGCTTTATTTCCTCCATCGCCTCCCTTTGTAAGTCCGAAGAGCGATTCCACCTGATGCAGAGTTTTTTTCGGCGAGCGATGGCGGGTCCCGCATGCCAGCGTGGTGGTCGTTGCCGTGACGGGTCGCCGTCGTGCAAGATCTTGCATGACGACGTGGAGGGCCGGTAGTTCCGTCTTCCGTCCCCTTGTGTCCAGGCTTGGCGGTCGCAGCAAGCGCGGGAGCATGGCCACCTCTCCAAAACCGATGGATGATCAACTTGCGCCCGCTTCGACAGGCTCCACGGGAAGCTTTGCCCGCACACTAAACCTGGGCATATACCGGGCTGGATCGGGCTTCGGGGCGGGCTTTAGAAAGTCCGAACCAAAAATTTCAGGCCTGAGCCCAGCCCGGCCCGACAAAAAAACTGCAACTTCAGGCCCGAGCCCGACCCGAATGGACTAAAAAGGCTAATTCCGGGCCGGGCCTAGCCGGGCGTCCATGTAAAACGCATATTTTCTAAAGCCCGAGCATGGCCCGAAATGCCTACCGGGCCCGATTTTGAAACCCGAGCCCGGCCCGACCCGGCCCCGGTTTTTCGGGCCGGGCTGCCCATGCCTAGGTTTACCGCACACCATGGCTTGTCGTAAGGCGGATGCAAAGCTCCTCGCCGCGGTGAGCAACATCGAGGCCTGGAAAAAAGGATCGTCGAGAGGCTCGTTACGACGAAGTGTGGCGAAGGAGGAGCACGCCTTTGTCCACCCTTGCCGCAAGTCGGCGGAGGTGTTCTTCCTAGGCATCAAGCACTGAGTCGTCACCGCTCCCGCATCTAGATCTATTGTTATCTTTGTATGATGAACTCTGTTCTGTGATGGACGGACCATGTAGCAGGAACTGTGTTTTACCTAAGTTTTTATATTTGCAATAAGCTTTTACGAGATCCGTTCTATCGGGATGCATCACTTCCTGCAAAAATTTCGATTAGGGAGAACCATAAAACGATTTTGCGGGATGCGGCATATACTAGAGTTGCTTTAAGCCAACACCTCAAAAAAAAAAGAGTTGCTCTAAGCCAACCCCTCAAAAAAAAAAAAGAGTTGCTCTAAGCCTGTGACTTAAATTTTTATGGAGTTGGTTTCACCACAAAGAAACTGAGCTACGCTGAGTTCGCGACTGCAGTTGATTCCGGTAACCTGATTCAGACCCAAAAAAAGCACAACGCGTGAGGCGTGACGAGTACACGTGATGCACATTTTGCGCGCGCCCCCTGCCTAGCTATAAACCACCGCACTTGCACTTACCATGCTTGTGCACACGCTAGCGATCGCCACCTTTGAACCACTGCAGGTCGACGAATTTGGCGCACCGCGCCCGCGCGCTTTTCTGCTTTTCCGGCCATGTCTGCCGCGGCAGCTATCGCGGCACCGCCGCACCACAGCCGGCCGTCGCCTCTCAACCCAAACGCAGCGGCGATGGCCAGCACCACCAAGCCTAACGCCGTCTGTACAAAGACGCACCTCGCTAACCTCGACCGCCTCCTCCTCCGCCCGCCGCCGCTCCCGCTCCCAGTCCGGCCTAAGAAGGCGCTCGCCGACGAGGACGACAGGGAGGAGACCGCCCCCGACTCCGATGAACGCAAAGGCCGGCGGGGCGGCCTCCTCAACGCGCTGAACCTGTCCACGTTCCTGCCGTTCACAGGGAGGCCCGCCATGGACGAGATGTCCCCGCGTAGCCTGGCACAAATGCAGCGGCTCCTCACGCTCTCGCCGCGACCCTCGCCCAGGGGTTCCATCGCCGCCGAATGGCGACGTTACCACGGTGAGGGCGCGTGGAAGGGCCTGATCGACCCGCTCGACCAGAACCTACGCCGTGAGGTTTTGCGGTACGGTGACTTCGTGCAGGCCGCATACACGGCGTTCCACTCCATGCCGTCGCCGTCGTCGCACGACCCCGGCCAACATCGCACGCTCGTGCTCCCGGACCGGTCGTACCGGCCGACGCGCAGCCTGTTTGCCACGTCTTCCCTGTCAATCCCTCCGTGGGCACAACAGCGGTCGGGGCCCAAGTGGCTGACACAGCGCACCAGCTTCGCCGGCTACGTCGCCGTCTGCGACAACGAGCGCGAGGTTCGGCGCATGGGCCGCCG
The DNA here is from genome assembly GCA_022496015.1 of Hordeum marinum. NCBI lineage: Eukaryota > Viridiplantae > Streptophyta > Magnoliopsida > Poales > Poaceae > Hordeum > Hordeum marinum. The sequence continues at coordinate 288,858,228 of CM039672.1, read as the reverse complement.
CGACATCGCCATTGTGCTGCGCGGCACCACTACGTGCCCTGAGTGGGCAGAGAACCTCCGCACCCGCCTCGTGCCGGTGTCGGACGACGATAACAACGACGACACGACGGCGGCGCAGAACGTGCCCAAGGTGGCGAAGGGGTTCCTGAGCCTGTACAAGACGGCCGGCGACCACGTGCCCAGCCTGTCGGACGCCATTGTGGAGGAGGTGAGGCGCCTGATCGGGGTGTACAAGGGCGAGGAGCTCAGCATCACGGTGGTTGGCCACAGCCTCGGCGCATCTTTGGCCCTCCTCGCCGCCGACGAGCTAAGTGCGTGCCTGGCCGCCGATGCGGCGAGTAATAGCACCGCTGCAGATGATCATCAGCCGCCGCCCATCTCCGTGGTTTCCTTCGGCGGCCCGAAGACCGGCAACCGCGCGTTCGCAGACCGGCTACAGCACGAGCGGGGCGTGAACGTGTTGCGCGTGGTGAACGCCGGCGACGTGGTGACGCGCGTCCCCGGGCTCGTGACACCGACGACGATGGCCGAAGGATACGTGCACGCGGGTGGCGCGCAGCTGACGCTGGACAGCCGCGATTCGCCGTGCCTGCGCCCGGACGCCGGCCCGGCCTGCTGCCACGACCTGGAGGCCTACCTGCACCTGCTGGACGGGTTCATGGGCTCCGGCCGACCGTTCCGCGCCGACGCGAGTCGCAGCGTGGCGGGGCTGCTCGTTTACCAGCGGACCAGCGTGAAGCGTGCCTACGTGGAGCGCGCGAGGGTGCTCGGGTTCGAGCCGGCGGCCATGCCAAGGACCGCCACGGCCAACGGCGCTGGCGCTGCTGATGGACAGTACGGCTTCCTGGCCAGTCCCTCGTGACTCGCATGCATGTAGTGTACTCTGGGTATCTGCAGTGCACGTGTCTTGACGTGCAAACTTGTGTATTGGATGAGAGAGGCATATGTCTCTCCCCATATCATGCAACAAATTTCGTGTTGTTTTGTTTCAGAAGAATCTCGTAGTTACTGTATATTTGTTACACGTACATCATCCTATAATATTGACTCCATAGACTTGATACTCCTCATATCAATAAGGAGTTTTTTTCGAAAGAATATAAACAAAGAATCTCAAAATAAACCGCAAAATGTAGAGAAAAGACTAATGTTAGTCAAGGCATCTAATCATGGTTTGATCTCTAGGCTGCTCACACAGGTAATCCCTGGCGGGGTGATCAGTTGCGATATGCGGATGACACACTCTTCTTTCTAGAGGATTCCTACGAGAAAGCTAGGAACTATAAATGGATTTTGTCATGTTTCGAAAGCCTGTCGGGCAAGAAAATAAATTTCCATAAAAATGATCTACTTACTATCAATGTGGCTGAAGAGAGAGCAAACATTTGTGCTCAGATCTTTTGTATAAAGTTAGGATATTTTCCTATTAAATACCTGGGAGTGCCTTTACACTATGACAAACTTAGAAGGGAAGATCTTCACCCGATCATTGATAAAATTATTAAAAATATATCAGGTTGGTTGGGGAGATACCTCACACATCGGGGCAAGTTAATTCTAATTCGTGCATCTATTGTGATTATCTCTGCATACTTGATGGGTATTATGAAATTTCCGAAATGGGCTATTGATGCTATTAATTCCCAAATGGCTCACTTTTTTTGAGGAAACATGGGAGATCAGCACAAATATCATCTTGCAAATTGGGGGCTTGTCTCGAGAAAGAAAAATCCGTCTGGGTTGGGGGTACCCAACCTGAGGGAATTCAATATAGCACTTTTGGCTTCTTGGGGGAAACGTTTCTTTGAAAATAATAATAGTGATTGGAAAAAAATGATTGCTTTTAAATATAATGTGCATTCTCCAAATATTCTGTGGTCAAATCAACAGGTAGGCTCCCCCTTTTGGAAGAGTGTAACCTGGGCTTTACAAGCTGCCAACACTTTCTACTCCTAGAAAAATAGAAATGGAAATAATATCAGTTTTTGGCATGATAGATGGGCTGGGGATTGTTCCCTGAAAGTTAAATTTTGGGATCCTTTCGAGATTTGCAATCAACAGAACTGTTCAGTTTCTCAGGTCTGGGATGGAGCAAATCTCCGACTCACTTTTAGACGCTAGTTGGTTACAACTCATTGGTCAGCTAGTTAACGTCAGAGGGGTATGGCTAGTCGGTTACAACTCATTGGTCAGCTAGTTAACATCCCCTTGTCTGACTCTCAAGACTCACCAATTTGGTTGTTAGAGCCAAATGGTAAATATTCTGTGAAATCCTTTTTATAGCAATATTAACTTTGGTGGTGTGATTTCTCCTTGTGGGGATACTCTATGGAAAACTATATGTCCACAAAACATCCATGTCTTCTTTTGGCTATGTTTGTATAATAGAATTATAACTAGAGACGATGTATCTAAGATAAGGCATGTGGAAGATCTTTCCTGCTTGTTCTGCAGTGAAGCCGAATCCGTTCAACATTTATTCTTTGAATGTATCAATGCTAGTGACATTATGGCACTGATTTTTGAGTTCTTTCATATTCGAAGAATTACTTGATATACTGATGTTTGCTCCTTGTGGAAATTTAATAAAAAGAAACATGTGCTTAACATGGTAGTTGCTGCCTCCTTGTGGAGTATATGGAAATTGAGGAATGAACTTTGTTTCCAGGGGCGCACATGGAGACGACTGGGTTATGGGCTTGCCAAACTAAAAGGGATCTTGCAGAGTTGGCTGGTATTTTGCGACACTGCACAGGCCGACATTCTGTAGCGATTCATCCTACTGTTGGAGAAGCACCGGGGGGAGCTTATGCGGATCGCCTGGACCTAAATCAGTGATTTCTTCCTCTAGAACCTGGCCTGTAATAAATCTGAGTTGATAATGTAACCAGTTTGTGAGAGTGTATTAAAACTTGTTGCCTTGTGGCTGGTGTGTTTAGGTTAATTTCAGACTTGGTAGTTCTGCCCTGGGTTTAGTTTTGTTGAGTAGCTGTGTAAGTCTGGACGCGTCTGTGGCCTTGCTGATTCATTAATAAAATGGGGCTAGGGGAACCCCTTTCTTTCAAAAAAAAGACTAAAGTTAGTGCGATCGATCAGTTTATATGTTAGATGGTCGTCAGGCCTAGCGGCCTTATACCCGGTAGCCCGTCCGAGGGCATTACAACCGTGAAGTAACTCGTTTTGGGCGCAACACTACAATGAGAGAATTTACAATCAGATACCTCATACCTGTCTCAAACGATCGGACTAGTCGTCCGGTCCGTGATCCGTCACAAAATTTTGGTCCAGCTGTACCTTTCAAGCCGACCTAAAACGTCTCGCTAACCGACACCCCTCATATCCATCCCGAATATGAGTGGATATGGGGGTGCCCGGGAACGCCCAGACACGTCTTCCTGACAGGCACGGCCCACCACCGACTCCACCGTTGTCCCACAAAATCCCCACTCTGGGCGCCTCGCTCCGAACCCTAGCTCACTTTCTATCGCTTCATGCCCTCCTCATCTTCTCCGATTCCGATCCCGTCTACTCCAATGTCGAGCTCCAGCAGCCACTCCAACGGCTCCGATGTCGACGAGCTAGAACTCCTCATCTTCTTGGAGCGGTTCATGGTGGAGGCCGGCATCATCTCCGGATCTGGAGCTAAGCCACAGCTCACACGACAACGCAGCACGGACGCCAGAACTGGACCCTCCCGGCCCACGCATAGCTTCGCCATGACTGTGTAGTTCCCCACGCGCTCTCCTTCCGCCGCTGCCCGCTCCTCGACGTGGGCAGTGTTGGGTCCTAGTGCCCGCACGGCCGTCCTACACACACACTCTAGAATCGAAGGCACACGCCACCCGCCGTGAGAGGCAGCGGGCAAGGGAGAGGGGAGCGGAGCAGTCTGCGTGCCGCCATCATGGGATGCCGGCGGAGCCCGACGAGGACGAACGCCTCCTCGCATGGGCATACCGTCAGCCTCTCACGACGGCGGAGATGGACGCTCGGCTCCTTCGATGGAAGAACGTCAAGGCACTCCATCTTGCTATTGAGCAGTCGATGTTGGTGTCAAAACCGGCGGATCTCGGGTAGGGGGTCCCGAGCTGTGAAACTAGAATCGATGGTAACAGGAGATGATGTTTACCCAGGTTCAGGCCCTCCTATGGAGGTAATACCCTACATCCTGCTGGATTGTATTGATGATATGTAGGTTACAGAGTTGATCTACCTCGAGATCGAATAGCTAAACCCTAGATGAGTTGTCCTCTGGCTACAACCTAAAACCCTCCGGCTTATATAGACGCCGAGGGTACCTAGGGTTTACACATGGTCGGTTACACATCAAAGGGATAAACATGCCTATTCACTACTCCAAACATGGAGGACACACCTTGATTCCTGAATCTTCCTTCCTGGAGACAGGGCCTTCGATCGATCCAATGCTCGGCAAGCGGCCCATACAGTCCGTCCCATAAGAAACAGGTTGGCCTCCCGAGGACCCCTTAAACCAGGACTCCCTCAGTAGCCCCCAAACTTGGCTCCAACGCCAAGGTTCTTAGCTCCAGACACTTCGTATAATCAGAGTCATCGGCTTGCGAGGCGAGTTCTTCCCTCCGAGTTTACTTTCCCTTCGTGACATGTAGTTTTCCGATTAGAGGTTCGTCCGAACACCGTGAACAGCTCAGCCCTGAAGGCCAAACGTCAAGGAGTAAGTAGTGTTCCCTGACAACCTTTCTGATGAAAAGTCACGACCCACCACGACTGTCAGACCAGTTGCAAAAACTCGAACCGCGGTTCGAGGCCGTTTTCATCAGCACGATCCATCAATGCACATATCATGCTCCATTTCACACGGGATATGTTTAATCATGCACGCATAACGGCACACACATCTTGAGAAGCGGAGAGATACGCGGCACAGCAGAGGGAGGTTAACCAGCGACCAGCCCCATAAGAAGGGAAAAAACCCCAAGGCAGAGCCACGCCTTCCATTCGCTTTCTCTGCTTCGCCTAATCTCTTGAGCTTGCAGAGCCCAGATCTAGTTTTCCACTCCTTTATCTCCCAAGCTCGATCATGGTGGGTTCTGGATCCAACGGCAAGTGAGAGGCCTCCACGGTCACCGACTGGGACATCCAGGACCTCAAGGACGCCGACTACCTCCCCGCCAATGTCTACCACCGCACGCCAGAGAAGGCCCAGGTGGTCCCCACTCCCAAGCCGGACGAGAGGGTGGTCTTCATCCCTCACTTCATCCGGGGATTGAACTTCCCGCTCCATCCCTTCGTTAGGGGGCTCACGTTCTTCTACGGCCTCGACTTCCATGACCTCCCGCCGAACTCCTTCATTCACATATCGGCCTTCATCATCATCTGCGAGGCCTTCTTGCAAGTCGAGCCACACATTGGACTATGGCTCAAGATATTCAATATCAAGCCGAAGTGTGTTGCAGGCGAACACGCAGACTGCGGCAGGGATGTCATCAGCAAACTCCCCCGCATCGTATGGCCATCCGGCACCTTCATCGACACCATCAAGATCTGGCAAAAAGAGTGGTTTTACATCACCGAGCCAAGGGAGGAAGGCCGAGTTGCTCTTGCCAAATTCAGATCTGGTCCCCCCACCAGATTGAGTTCGTGGCTCCGAAAGGGCCTCGACTAGGGGGCGGATAAGGAGGTGGACAACCTGCAGAAGCGCATCGCCTCCGTGATCAGAGGCGGTGTTGAGCTGGCCAACATGGTCCAGATTATGCTCCGGCGACGCATCCTCCCCTGCCAGTGCCGGGACTCTCCCATGTGGGCTTATCGGCTTGACGATGAGCCTACTATTCGTCAGCTCTTCCGAACTGCTCGGGAGAAGCTGTGGAAGGCGTTGTTCAAGGCGCAGGAGAACTGGCGAGATGAGGAGGAGGATCGGGGTGTACACGCCGATAAACCTCCTTCCGAGGTATAATATAATTTGATCGAATTTGTTTTCTGAAAGAAAACCTAAGCACTTTCCGATCATCTTTGCAGAGATGGCTGAGCAAGGCCACGTGCATCAACTGCCCGACGCCTCAGCCCGAGGAGGCCAGGTCCAGGGTGTTGACGGAGATGCTCGTCGTGGCGCCTTACAAGGCACCAGAGAAGAAGGAGAAGAAGAAGAAGAAACCAAGCCGAGGAGGCCTGCGTATAAGGGACCAGCCGGACGCTGTGTCCAGGGAAACCCATGCCTCCTCCAATCAGGAGGAAGAGCATGATGACAAGGGGGGAGGCAATCACAAGAAAGAGGGCGACATCATCAGATGCCACTGAGGAGGTACCCCCTCCTGCCCCGAAGAAAGCGCGTCAGACACAAGTAATTCTGTCTGACGACAGTTCAGACTCGGATCCGAGTCCAGGGACTTTGAGAAGATTCCACAAAGGAACCTAAGGGTCAAGCCCCCAGCTCGAAGGTAAGAATCCGAAGACTTCCTTAGCTTTTAATGCTAAGTTTTTGGATGTTAAAATCGTGTGACAGCCCATTGATTTGCGTCCCACCATGCTTCCTCCCCACCGACCAAGTTTCGGACGGGGAGACCCCGCCCATCGAGCTAGCGAAGAGCAGGACCGCATCTCACCCCACTCCTCTGGGCACTACAAAGGATGCCGCAGAGGTATCATCCCAACAGGCTCCTATGGAACCGAACACCTATAGTGGGGGAGACGACTTCATGGTTGAGGCTAACGCTTCGGCTACCGAAGACCGGGGTGGGGGAGAGCCCCTCCCGGATAGCGAGGAGACCGAACGAGGGCAAGTCCAGCCCCCTCCAAGGCCGTCTCCGGAGTGCACAATGCCTTCGGAGGCACCAGTTCAATCCCCGGTTGGAGATCGGATTAACCAATCACCACCAGCGCCACCGACCAATGGGTGGCCGGTGATGGGGGAGGCTCTTTCAAGTGCCTCCATCTCCGAGGAGCACCGCACTCTCATGGGTGTGGTTCTACAAAGCATTCATTCCATTGATAGCAGACTGAAGGAGGATTTCAAAGGTCTCCTGGCGGGCTTCCAGGTGAGCCACGTGATACTTTGTGTGCGAAATATTAATTTCTTTATGCTATCGTTATATACATGGCAGCCCCCGAGCCCTAGGTCAGTTTGGATAAAAATCACCTGGGGGTCAATCATAGGTCATAATCTGAACGATGTACGAGACGATATTTGTTCGGCACGTTCTAACCTCCCCTTAAGAGGACTGAACACATGATCATATTCATGACAGTTCGAAGTTGTGAACCCATGTAACTTGATAGTGATTTGATTTTTAGAGGCGTCATCATCGGTGGCGGCTGTGAATATCGCCGAGCTAGACGAGCTTAATCGGAAGCTCAAAAGCTCCAAGGACGAGCTTGATGCTCTGAACAAGAGATTCGATGAGGCGCAAGGTAAGCCTGACTCAATATCCGAAAAATTCCGTCATCGTACTGTCGATGCAGTATTCCTATTTTTGATGCTGACACAGCCTCGGCGAAGGAAATTGAGAAGCTCAAGGCCGAGAGGGCGGCGACCGAACAAGCGGCTACCATGCTTTTCGCCTTAAGAGCCACCAGCGACAAGCATTAGGCTCGGGTGGAGGAAATACAACAAGAGCTTAAAGACGCCGGCCAAAACATCAAGGCCCTCGAGCAGAGAGGCAAGGAGCAGGCCACCAAACTATCCACCCTAAAAACCGATCTCCAAAAGGAGCGGGTGGATAGGCGGTTCTTTGAGGAGCAAGTCCGCCAAGCGAAGGTTATCACGAATGGTAAGCCGTATTTATTGTAGTGTGTCTTCGGGGATAGCAAGTTCGAGTTGCTTACCTAGGTGTGGCATTCCTCAAGTGCCTGCTCTAACCTCCAGAAGAGCGCAGTGGACGCGAATCAGTTCTATGCTTCGCACGGAGAGGGAGAGGAAGCTCGGCTATTTTCGGCACAATTTCATGCCTCCAAGCGGTCTCCTCTTCTCGTCGAGCAGTTGAAGCAGCTGATGGAGCTACATCGGATGGCGGAGCCGGCCATGAAGGATATTTGTATCTGGCTATGGCCCAACAAGCCACTCCCGGGCAGCTACTTTGGCCTAGTGCAGAAGCTGAGCGACGCCTTGCCCCGGATCGATGCACTAAGGCGTTCCTCCTGCATCGAGGGAGCTCGGATGGCCTTTGTGAAGGACAAGGTGCACTGGTCAGGGCTTGATCCGATGAAGATAGCCACCGCCCCTCCGCCTCTTGGAAAGGAGCATAGGCGCCTCGAGCTATACTTCTCCGGAGTGATGGAGGGTGCTCGGGCGATAGAGTCGCAGTGTTCGAAAGAGAATATGTACAATTAAATGTGTTGTAATATGTCCCAAGACCTTTGAATGCTTGTATATTTGTTATGCATGGTTTATCATGTTTTTAATGTTTTGCATTCCTTTATAACTCCTATGTGGCCGTTGAAACTGAAAGCTACGAGTCGTCGGCTTCAGCCCCCATGTAGATGCTATGTGGGGTGTCTCTAGTTATGCACTGTAACCCTTAGCCGAGCTATTGGTACTCAAAGGCGGCAGTGTGCGGTAGACCAGACAATCAGACCATAATGTTTATTGCTTTCACTTAGCCGTAGGGGTGCGAAAAGGACTGCGGGAGGCTGGTGACTAGCCCCCGGTGACTTATGATGTTCGAATGAACCGCGGCTAAAGCCGATATCACATGGATTGTAAGAATACCAAACCCATCGTATGACATTGAGTGACCTCTGTCAAGGTCTTGAGTATAACACTTAAGCTTGGATTCGCAGACCGGTTTTCCCATACTATGACAGTCAGTTTTTGGCTTTCTCCTCTAAGGTGCTTGACCAGGCTAGCCGGAAACACAATCACAGAGGTTCTCCCTTTGCCCTTTTAGCCGAACGAGCGGAACATAAAGGGCAAGCACATGAGCCGGGCAACCCAACTATTGACCCAAGACATAGTTCGGAACCAATGCATATGAAGTGAATTCCAAGACGTCGAACGCATAATTAATTGTGCATAAGGCGATTGTTTTAAACTCGAGCCTCGATCTATTAGCTGGTTGTGTCGCAATATAAGTTTCACAAGAAGAGGGAGAAAATAGAATATGTGCTAAAAAAGGACAACCAAAAAACCATGTATAATGATTTTATATTTTCCTCAACAACTCTTATTGCTCGAATTGCCGAAGCAACTGTTTACAGGTATTTGAAAAAATTATAGGAGTGGTTGTACCAGGGGTGTTCGATTGATGATCTTACGTCCTCGATGAGCCCTGTCGCTTGTCTACTCCGGTGCCTCCTAGGGAGTGGTGCACCTCAATGGGAGGTACTGTTTGGCGTACGGATCTTGCAAACAAGGTATTGAGAAGTCACCGAAGTGTGGATGAGCTTTACGCCTTTAGCAGGCCCTTGATGGTACATGCAGTGTGTCCGAAGACATTTGATGGTAGTAGTTCGGTCCAGTGGAACACTTACCTTTTTTCCCCCACCGCTATTCATGGATTTTTGAGCGCGAAGTTGTGCCTCCTTGGCATGTACTTCACTGGTCCCAGGGTTGTGCGATTGGGGGAGAGTCCCTATTTATGGGGAGAAGAAGGTTCTAAGAGTTCAGGCTGAAGCCGAGCTCGCTTCCCAACCTTGCGTGCCTTTACTGCAGGTGCCGACATTTGTCGATCATCATTGTAATGGAATTCGGCCACCAGGGCCAACGCATGTTCCTCAGTTCGGAGGGAGCGCTCTATGTTGCCATTGACAGTAATGACTCCTTGGGCCGGGCATCTTGAGCTTGAGGTATGCATAGTGTGGGACAATGTGAAAGCGAGCAAACATTGCACGACCGAGTAGGGCGTGATATCCACTGCGGAAAGGTACAATGTTGAAGATCAAGTCTTTGCTTAGAAAGTTATCGGGCGAGCCGAACACTACATCCAGGCTTACAGAGCCCGTGCACCGGGCTTCGACACCTGGGATCACTCCATTAAAGGTAGTGTTGCTGGGTTTGATCCTTGACGGATCTATAGCCATCTTTTTCGCCATGACTGAGTAAATCAGGTTGAGGCTACTTCCTCCGTTCATTAGGACTTTCGTGAGGTGATACGCGTCTATAATGGGGTCTAGGACGAGGGCGACTGAACCTCCATGACGGACACTGATTGGGTGGTCACGTCGATCAAAGGTGATCGGATACGCCGACCATGGGTTATACTTCGGGGCTACAGGCTCTACGGCGTGGACCTCCCGAAGGGCATGCTTGCTCTCCTTCTTGGTTATGTGGGTGGCGTAGATCATATTTACTGTTTTCACCTCTAGAGGGGACTTATTTTGTCCGCCACCAATCGGACCCCGAGGCTCATCCTCGTCCTCGCTGTGTGGGCTCTTGCCTTGATCCTCGAATGTGAGTTTGTCAGCCTGTTTGAATACCCAACAATTATATTTGGTGTGGTTGGCGGGCTTCTCTTGAGTGTCGTGGATTTGGCAGGGCCTTCCCATGATCTTCTCCAGCGGGGTGGGTCCGTCGCGATTGCCTTTAGGAGGCTTCTTCCGCTGCCCGAGTCGGGAATTGCGGAAGCCAACGTGAATGGCCGTGTCATCGGCATCACTATTGTTGTGCCTGGTGCTTATTCTTATTGTGCTTTCATTTCCCATTTTCGTCCCGAACTTTGGAGGTTCCGGGGTCTTTGGGGTTGTGGCTCTGTCTTGTGAGCCAGTTATCCTCACCCATGCAAAAGCGGGTCATGAGGGATGTAAGGGCAGACATTGTCCAAGGTTTATCCTGGCTGAGTTGGCGGGCCAACCATTCATCCCGAATATTGTGCCGAAAGGAGGCTATTGCCTCAGTGTCTGGGCAGTCAACAATCTGGTTTTTCTTCGTCAAGAACCGATTCTGGAATTGCCATGCGGACTCTCCTAGCTTTTGGACAACGTTGCTCAAATTGGAGGAGTCTGGCTGCCGAACATAGGTGCCCTAGAAGTTATATCGGAATGCATCCTCTAGATCTGACCAGCATCCTATGGAGTTTTCTGGGAGGCTGTTCAACCAGTGTCGAGCTGGCCCCTTAAGTTTTAGGGATAGATATTTGATGGTGTGGAGATCATCTCCTCATGCCATGTGGATAAGGAGTAAGAAATCCTCAATGCATACGATTGGGTCGGTTGTCCCATTGTACTGCTCTATGTTTACGGGTTTAAACCCCTCCGGGAACTGATGCTGCATCACCTCGTCCGTGAAGCACAGTGGGTGCGTGGCGCCTCTGACCCGAGCTATGTCGCACCGGTGATCGGCGTGTGTTCTAGCCTGGTTTCGTTCCTGGCCTCTATTGTTGCGATTGAGCCAGGGCTGGTACCCATCCTGTTGATAGGGTGAGTACCCTCTGGATCCGTAGATGGATCTTGTGCGACCTGCCCTATGGTCCAGGTCATGTCGCAGGTCGAACCTATCATCGGGCTCTATTGGCTCTTTCCCCCATCTTCGGGGCATCGCCGGCCTATAACCGATGTAGTCAGTCGTCCTGTCGCGCCCTCGAGGGGACGGTCTGGCTTATCGTATGGGGTATGTTTGGGAGACGACGTATCAGTGAGCTCGCCGTCGAACTGCGGCACCAGCCTTCTGCGTGGATAACTCTTAGGTTGGTCCGACTGGCCGGTACTGTATCCTTCCTCAGGCGCGAGGACTCTTGTCCATCGATCGCTGAGGTTGTCTTGTTCGACTTTAAGCTATCGTTCTTTTGGTTTTAGGCTGCGGGCTATGGCTATAAGCTGTTGCTTGAACAATTCCCGATCTTCAGAATTATCGGGAATGTCGAAGATAACAGCTTCCAGGATGTCCTCCTCCTTGATAGGGGGAGGTAATTATCGTCCTCGAAATCATTTAGGCTATCGGAGTTGGCTGATCTTCAGGCCTCTCCTGACCCTCTAACGGGTGTTCGGGGATATCGAGATCGCCGAGGTCTTTCGGGGTATCCCAGTCCCTGGTGCCGATGATAGCTTTCCTTCCCTTTTTGTCTTTTGACCATTTATGCGGCTTCCGACGCCTTGACGATGCTTCACCTGACTTGTCACCATCGTTTGTGGACGTGTTCTCGCCATTAGCGGCAGGAGTGTCCACCATGTAGACGTCGTACGTGGAGGTGGTGGCCCATCGCCCGGTGTTAATGGGGGTGGGAGCATAATCTTACTCATCCATGTATTCTGCCTCCTCGGAGGCATAGTCCAACATGTCACTTAAATCTTTGACTATTGCTATCAAGTGGGTGGTGGGTGGGACAGAAAATTTGTCCTGACCTGCCCTGAGATCGATCTGAGCATGGATCGGGGTTGGGTCGTCGGTAATCTTCATCGACGAGATCCGATCGAGAGCCTCGTTTAGTATCGAGGGCTCGATCAGGTTAACGTGATTGGAGCTTTCAAAGTTGACCTCCATTGTGTCCGTGCAAGGAGTGTTCGGAAGGAACAGATATCCAGTCATCTTGCACTATGGCTAGATCCGGACTAAGAGTCAGGTCATTATTAGGGTAGATCCCGTGGGCATGAACAAAAGAAGGATCCGAGGTTAAAGCCTTTGTCCGGTTAGCTATGTCCGGATGATCTTTTGGATGATGTTTGATGTCCGTTTGCAGTCAATCTTGTGTTTGTTTGCTTTTGATTTTGCTCCCCGATGTTTGATCACGTAGAGTAGCTCAATGTTGCATTTGTAATATGGATATAGGGTGTCCGATATGAGATACATGGATGTGGAGAAGGAAATATGAGGCATGCTCGGTCAGTGTCCATGGACGCGCCCGGGCTTGTCCGTGGGCATTTGAGAGGCTGAATTAGCCCATCGCAGTTGTAGATGCTCTGATAGAACAAGCAACGAGTATCCGCCACGTAGGGGCAAAACTGTGCCATGGCCCACCCAACTCAGGACGAAAACAATGCAAAGTATGAGCTAGACTAGGCTATTTCAGAAACTTTTGGATGATATGCTTCAGACTAGCCCATCCTACTCTTAATTTGTAGCTCCATTATTGCAAGCAGCACAACATGCACTAGCTGTGTGATCTAGTGGGCCCTCGAGAAGGGTCAACTCCACGCTATGCATAGTGGATCAATAAACCGGATCATGATGTGTCATGTGTTCGTCCGGATGCACGAATGCGTGTGTTGGGTCACGATGCTAAATAGAATTAGGGGTGTGAAATAGGAATTTCTAACATGTATAGTCTGATCACGGATCGATGTGTCAAATTCACACATGGGAGCTACTAGAGAGCTTTGGTCATTTCTCGAAAACTTATGGCTAACACGCGTATTAAAATTTGGTATTTCACAATTGCCCACACGACAAATTTGGGTCGTGCATTAGAGATACAAATCTTACGTTACATTTTTAACATTTTGCACTCTAAGGGGATTATATTATAGTGTTTGCAAATGGACTGCGACTCATTTAGTATCGTTCTTTCTCTCCCCTTACTCCTTGAAAGTCATGCACCTCCCCCAACTCCCCAACTCTTCTTCTTTGGTGATGTTACTAACCAAAATGTGGATGAGGGATAAGGCAAGTTAACTATGTATATGCTACGATATAGGTTAGGGTCTCCCTCAAGGGCGAATATGGCTTGTGTCATTTTGGAGCTTCACTTTGACGCTCATGAGTTGCGCCAGGTGGTTGTTGGTTTCTTCCCATGGTAGTCTTCCACAATGGATGGCTATTGTCCATGATGGATCTAGTGGAAATTATCCTATAAAGGTCAATGGTATGCTAGGTCAAGTTGGGCCAACTTCCCTTCATCTTTGTCTTCACCGTCATGAGACAAAGGAGAGACGGGTTCAGATCCAAGATCGGCCCCTTCGATACATGTTTTTGGTGTATGAGAGATAGTTGGATGTTATTCATTTGATCACTACATCAACCTCTGCAGTCGGAGCTAGAGATCCAACCATAAGATTTCTGTCGTGCGCTTCCTAGATTACTAGGGTTGATTGTCGGTTGTTGGTGTTGATCCCCTCTTCTTTGAGCTTCAACCTCCAATGAAGGGAGGCCCTTCCGCTATTGGAAATATGCCCTAGAGGCAATAATAAAGTGGTTATTATTATATTTCCTTGTTGATGATATATGTTTATTATCCATGCTATAATTGTATTGATTGGAAACTCAAATACATGTGTGGGTACATAGACAACACTGTGTCCCTAGTATGTCTCTAATAGACTAGCTCGTTGATCAAAGATGGTCAAGTTTTCTAGCCATAGACATGAGAAGTCATTTGATAACGGGATCACATAATTAGGAGAATGATGTGATGGACAAGACCCAAACTATGAACATAGCATATGATCGTGTCAGTTTATTGCTATAGTTTTCTGCATGTCAAGTATCCGTTCCTATGACCATGAGATCATGCAAATCACTAACAGCATAGGAGTGCCTTGTGTGTATCAAACGTCGCAACGTAACTGGGTGACTATAAATATGCTCTACAGGTATCTCCAAGGGTGTCTATTGAGTTGGCATGGATCAAGACTGGAATTTGTTACTCCGTGTGACGGAGAGGTATCTCAGGGCCCACTCGATAATACAACATCACAATGAGCCTTGCAAGAAAAGTGACTAAAGAGTTAGCCACGGGATATTATATTACAGAACGAGTAAAGAGACTTGTCGGTAACGAGATTGAACTAGGTATAGAGATACCAACAATCGAATCTCGGGCAAGTAACATACCGAACAACAAAGGGAATAGCATACGAGATTAACTGAATCCTTGACATAGAGGTTCAACCGATAAAGATCTTCGTAGAATATGTGGGAACCAATATGGGCATCCATGTCCCGCTATTGGTTATTGCCCGTAGAGGTGTCTCGATCATGTCTGCATAGTTCTCGAACCCGCAGGGTCAGCACACTTAACGTTCGGTGACGTCTCGATATTGTTGATTTATGTATGTTGGTGACCAAATGTTGTTCAGAGTCCCAGATTAGCTCCTAGACTTCATGGGGAGCTCCGGAATGGTCCGGAGGTAAAGATTGATATATAGGAAAGTGGTAATTGGGTTCCGAAAAGTTTCGGGCACTTCCGGTAGTGTATCGGGAGTGACAAATGGATTCCGGGGGTCCACCGGGTGGGGCCCACCCACCCCAGGGGTCACATGGTCCTAGGAGGTGGCGCACCAGCCCTTGGTGGGCTGGGCAGCCAGCCCCTAGGAGGCCCTTGCACAAGGGGTGGGAGAGGCTAAGAGGGGAGGGAGTCCTACTTGGATTCCACCTCCCTTGTGGGAGGTGGACTCCTCCCTCTTGCGCCACCAAGGGACCTAGGGGAATCCTAGGGTGCCCACCTACCACCACTCCCTCCTATATATAGTGGAGGTATTGAGGGCAGCCACCACCTGAAAAAGCCATGTGCTTCCCTCTCCCCTCTAGATTGTCGTTGTCCTCTAGATTGATTCGGTAGTGCACGACGGAGCCCTACCTGATCAGTTCCACCACCACCTCCACCACACCGTCGTGATGTTGGAGAACTCATCTACCTCTCCATCCTCGCTTTCTGGATCAAGAAGGCGGAGATCGTCATAGAGCTATAGGTGTGTTGAACGCGGAGGTGTCGCCCGTTCGGTGCTAGATCATGATTGGATTGCAGGACGGCTTGCAATTTTGATTGTGAAGATGTTCGATTGCATCAACCGCGTTTCTTAACGGTTCCCTCTTAGTGATCTACAAGGGTATGTGGATCCGATCTCTCCTCTCATAGATGCTCATCTCCATGGATAGATCTTGTGTGTGCGTAGGAATTTTTTTGTTTCCCATGCAACGTTCCCCAGCAGTGGCATCATGAGCTAGGTCTATGCGTAGATGAGATCATGAGTAGAACACAAAGGAGTTTGTGGGCGTTGATATTCAGATTGATTCCCTCCTTAGTCTTTTCTTGATGCAACGGTATTGTGGGATGAAGCGACCTGGACCAACCTTACTAGTCAATGTACGAGAGATTGGTTCGATCGACTAACATGTAACTTTGTTGCATAAAGATGGTTGGTGGGTGTCTGTCTCTCCCACTTTAGTTTAATCGGATTCGACAAAGGCGGTCCTTGTAGAAGGTGAAATAGCAACTTGTATATCACCGTTGTGGTTTTGCGTAGGTAAGAATCGTTCTTGCTAGATACCCATAGCAGCCACGTAAATCATGCAAAACCAAATTAGAGGACGTCTAACTTGTCTTTGCAGGGTATGATGTGATATGATATGGCCAAATACATGATGAGATATATGTGATGTATGAGATGATCATGTTTTGTATAGATTATCATGACTTGCATGTCGATGAGTACGGCAACCGGCAGGAGCCGTAGGGTTGTCTCTAATTTATTTTCTCCTTTTTGATGTACTTTATCACTACGAGTCAGCAATAGTTGTAGAAGCAATAGTTGGCGTGACAACCTCATGGTGACACATTGATGGAGATAATGGTGTCGTGCCAGTGCTTTGGAGATGGAGATGAAAAATACAAGTTCATGGCCATATCATGTCACTTATGATTTGCATGTGATGTTAATCCTTTTATGCATCTTATTTTGCTTAGGAGGACGGTAGCATTATAAGGTGACCCCTCACTAAAATTTCAAGATAAAATTGTGTTCTCCCCAAGTGTGCACTTTTGTGAAAGTTCATCGTTTCGAGACACCACGTGATGATCGGGTGTGATAGAATCTACATTCGCATACAACGGATGCAAGCCAGTGTTGCGCATGTGGAACACTCAGGTTAAACTTGACGAGCCTAGCATGTACAGACATGGCCTCGGAACACAAGAGACCGAAATGTCGAACATGAGTCATATAGTAGATATGGTCAAGATGGAGATGTTCACCATTGAAACCACCTCATCTCACGTCATGATCGGACTTGGGTTGGTGAATTTGGATCATGTAACACTCGAATGACCGGAGGGATGTCAATTTGAGTGGGAGTTTTTAAAGTAATATTATTAACTAAACTCATTATCTTGAACAATAGTCTAAGTAATCTTTGCAAATTTATGTTGTAGATCCATTGCTCACGTAGTAGTTCCCCTGAATTTCAATGCGTTCCTAGAGAAAGCCAAGTTAAAAGATGATGGAAGTAACTTTGTATACTGGGCCCGTAATCTGAGGATTATCCTCACGGCTTCCCAAAAGGCTTATGTCCTTGTTGAACCGCTCGATGAACCACCCACTCCAGTATCGTCTGCAGATGTTGTGAACGCCTGGCAGGCACGCTCTGATGACTACTCAATAATTCAGTGTGCGATGTTGTATGGCTTAGAACCGGGACTTCAAAGACTTTTTGAACATCATGGAGCATATGAGATGTTCCAGGAGTTGAAGTTTATTTTTTAGAAGAATGCCCGAATCGAGAGGTATGAGACCTGCGACAAGTTCTATGCCTGCAAGATTGAGGAGAACGGGTCT
Source organism: Hordeum marinum (assembly GCA_022496015.1). Classification (NCBI taxonomy): domain Eukaryota; kingdom Viridiplantae; phylum Streptophyta; class Magnoliopsida; order Poales; family Poaceae; genus Hordeum; species Hordeum marinum. The sequence goes on along the minus strand of CM039672.1, from coordinate 288,840,837 downwards.
ATCAGCGAACACATACTCAAAATGTCTAGGTATTCCAACCGACTAGCTGAGTTAGGGATGCCCCTCCCGCTAGAGGCGATCACTGATAGAGTTCTTCAATCACTGTCACCTAGCTACAAAATCTTTGTCTTGAACTATACCATGCAAGGGATGAACAAGTCATTCGCCGAGCTGTTTGTGATGTTGAAAGTTGCTGAGTCTGAGATTCAGAAGGAGCATCAAGTGTTGATGGTAAATAAAACCACTAGTTTCAAGAACAATGGCAAGGGAAAGAAGGGTAACTCCAAGAAGAGTGGCAAAGGAGTTGTCCCTCCTATGAAGAAACCCAAGGCTGGACCCAAGCCACAAACTGAGTGATTTTATTGCAAGGGAACTGGTCACTAGAAGCAGAACTGCCCCAAGTATCTGGCATACAAGAAGGTGGACAACACCAAACAAGGTATATATGATATACATGTTATTGATGTGTACCTTACCAACTCTCGTTGTAGTGACTGGGTATTTGATACCGGTTCGGTTGCTCGCATTTGCAACTCAAAGCAGGAACTACGGAATAGATGGAGGCTGGCAAAGGACAAAGTGACGATGTGCGTGGGAAATGGTTCCAAGGTTGATGTCATCGCCGTCGGCATGCTCGCTCTTGATTACCATCGGGATTAGTGATGAACCTGAATAATTGTTATTTAGTGTTTGTGTTAAGCATGAATATTCTATCTGGATCTTGTTTATTGCGAGATGGTTACCCATTTAAATTTGATAATAATGGTTCTTCTATTTATATGAGTAATATCTTTTATGGTCATGCACCCACTGTGAGGGTTTTATACTTATTGAATCTCGATAGTGATAATGCACATGTTCATAACATTGATGCCAAAAGATGTAGAGTTGATAATGATAGCACCACTTTCTTGTGGCACTGCCGCTTAGGTCATATTGGTGTAAAACACATGAAGAAACTCCATGTTTATGGACTTTTGGAGTCACTTGATTTTGAATCACTTGACACATCTAAACCATGCCTCATGGGCAAGATGACTAAGACTCCGTTCTCTGGAACAATGGAACGGCCAAGTGACTTGTTGGAAATTATACATACTGATGTGTGTGGTTCGATGAGCATTGACACGCGTGGTGGATATCGTTGTTTTCTCACCTTCACCGATGACTTAAGTAGATATGGGTATATTTACTTAATGAAACACAAGTCTGAAACGTTTGAAAAGTTCAAGGAATTTCAAAGTGAAGTTGAGAATCATCGTAACAAGAAGATTAAATTCCTATGATCTGATCGAGGAGGAGAATATCTGAGTTATGTGTTTGGCAATCACTTAAGATAATGCGGAATTGTTTCACAGTTGACAACACCTGGAACACCACATCATAATGGTGTGTCCGAACATCGTAATCGAACCTTATTGGATATGGTGCGGTCTATGACGTCTCTTACCGATTTTCTAATATCATTTTGGGGTTATGCGTTAGAGACAGCTGCATTCACTTTAAATAGGGCACCATCTAAATCCATTGAGACGACGCCATATGAACTGGGGTTTGGCAAGAAACCAAAGTTGTCATTTCTTAAAGTTTGGGGATGCGATGATTATGTCAAAAAGCTTCAACCTGAAAAGCTGGTACCCAAAGCGGAGAAATGTGTCTTCATAGGATACCCAAAACAGACGGTTGGGTACACCTTCTATCTCAGATTCGAAGGCAAAGTGTTTGTCACAAAGAACGGGTCATTTCTCGATAAAGAGCTTCTCTCGAAAGAATTGAGTGAGAGTAAGATAGAACTTGATGAGCTTGTTGAACCTTTATTTCAACCAGAGAGTAGCGCAATGCAGAAAGATGTTTCTATGGAGCATACGACAGTTGAAGAGGAAGTTAGTGATGGTGATCATGAAGCTTCAGATCAAGTTACTATCGAACCTCATAGGTCGACAAGGACGCGTACTGCTCCTGAGTGGGACGACAACCCTATCTTATAGGTCATGTTGTTGGACAACGATGAACCTACGAGCTATGAAGAAGCGATGATGGGACCTGATTCCAATAAATGGTTAGAGGCCATGAAATCCAAGATGGGATCCATGTATGAAAACAAAGTATGGACTTTGGAAGTATTACCCGAAGGGCAAAAGGCCATTCAGAATAAATGGGGCCAGAGAATGTTGACAAAGTTTGCAAACTCCAGTGATCCATTTATGGACTAATGCAAGCATCTCGGAGTTGGAATCTTCGCTTTGATGAGGTGATCAAAGCGTTCGGATTTATACAAGTTTACAAAGAAGCTTGTATTTACAAGAAAATGAGTGGGAGCTCTATAGAATTTCTAATATTATATGTGGATGACATATTGCTGATTAGAAACAATATAGAATTGTTGGAAAGCGTGAAGGAATATTTGAACAAGAGTTTTTCAATGAAGGACCTAGAAGAAGCTGCCTTCATATTAGGCGTCAAGATCTATAGAGATAGATAGAGACGCTTAATAGGACTTTCACAGAGCTCATACCTTGACAAAGTTTTGAAGAAGTTCAAAATGGATCAGTCCAAGAAGGGGTGGTTGCTTGTATTGCAAGGTGTCAAGTTGAGTAAGACTCAATGGCCTAGTAACTTGTAGCGACCCGACCTGAAAGGTCGAATCTCCGGTGTTTCCGTACCATCCCAAGATCATGCTGGTACACACACGGTACATCAATGTATATATCAAAGGTAAATCACACAGCATTATATTAATCGAAATCTCATATCGAGTCCTTTATTACAATAATCATTACAATAAAGTGGCCGAAGGCCAACTCATGAGAATAACTAAGTCTTCCGGAAGCGTCGAAGGTAGATGAGTCCATCTGACTCCAAGGGCATCTCACCGAGCGTAGAACGTGTCCTCACTCCTGGTCGGAAAAATACTCTGCAACATGATACGTTGCAGCCGTGTAGGTCAGCATATGGAATATGCCGGCAAAGTCACAAGAGAGGGGTAAGCAAAAAAAATCTATTACTAAGTTGGTTGATTAATGAGATGGTTCCACCAACCAATTCTCATACCCAAATCATTAATACCCACATCATCTTATTAATTGTGTTGAGAGTTTCCGGAAGTTTCAGTTCCTTTGGCTCAAGTCGTCCATGACCGTGGACATGGCTAATCGATTAGGTTTGAGTACTCTGCAGAGTTTTGCACACATTCCCCACAAGATTTGGTCACCTCCGTTTGATTTATCGCACTTCAGGATGTTTGAGAAATGGATGACCAAAACATGGTCTTCCAAAGGGTTTCCCTGCGACTCTGTCGGTGCCCATCCTTTCCTACCGTTCTTCTACATCTCGTAGCACCGCCTGTCAAGGGTCACCACGATATCCAACCAAGCCAGAGCCCATAATGACTTGTGGCTATGCAGGTAAGCCTTGGGTCTTGAAGCATCCATCCATCTCTTTGTGCCTGGGTGGACCTTTCCGCGTGAATACTGGCCATCTCCAGCAACACCTAGGCAAATCCACTGGTTTCTCCAGGGTGCCGTTCAACCATCATCCACCCAGAGATAAGTTGAAAACTCGGAGTCTTGAAGTCTTGATCATTATGTAGGTCTTGAAATTATTAACTCTCTCAACTCTCATGAATCACACAACCAACCCCGTCTACTAGTAGCATAGCAAAATGTAAAACAACGTTTCCCGGGGCCAATGTGTCAAAGTGTTGAGGGGGGGGGGTACCTACCACATGATACTACAACCGTAACCAAGTTTCCAATTACCTACTTTTTATGCAATTGGGGGGAATGGTAGAACTAATGCAATAAAAACATGGGTAAAGATGATCAAAGTTACTTGCCTGATTGATGATCTTCGTACATGAGTGACTCTAAGTAACAAGCCTCGCACTCCGGATAATCTAACAAAGAAAACAAGAGCACTCAATAAACATACAACAAAAATAATGTAACTCACAAACATCAACAATGAAATAGTAAACCATCAAGACAAACAATGCATAAAAATCACAAGCAAGAAAACACACAAAGTTTTGTTTTCTAAAAGATGATTGATAAAACACTACTAACATAATGAAACCTATTTGTATAAAAGAACAATAGTTGACAGCAAGAAAATAATAAAATATTTTATAAATAACAGAATTGAATTCATTAAAGTTTGTTGGGAAACTTTAGTAAAGTTTTTAAAAGTTTTGATAAACACTATATGAAACAACTATAGTTTTACTAGCAAAAGAGCAAAATAAAACTTATTATTTATTAACAAAACATGTTCTTAATAGGAAAGAATTTACAAATAAACTTGTCTGAGAAAACAAAATTAAATTATATAAAATTTTGTTAAAAGAATCTATTACTAAACTAGTTGTTTTAATCAAATTAAACCTATTTGAAAAGAAGTTGTGATGCCTATATTAACTAAGAAAATAAACTAGACAAATAATATTTTTTTAACAGTAAGTAAAACACCTAAAGTTTAACTAACAGAACCTACTAAATCAAATAAAATTAAATCTAATTGAAACTAACTAAAACTAAGCAAATAAAACTATACTATAATACTAGGCAGATTCTGTTTATAGCTAAAACAGTAAACAAACATATCCTAAAAATCCTCAAGCTAAGCAATCTGATAGTCCTAACTAATACCAAGCAGTAGCAAAAAGATTCATATCAAAATCTATTTTTAAACTCTAGTTATTCAGATTTGAATGATTTGAGCAAATTTGATTCAATTCAAATTTTAGAGTTCAAATCTAAAATTTAAAAGTACAGGGTGCAACTACATGAAAAATGTGAGCTATTGCAAAAAGAATCAACTCAAAAAATTAAATAGTTTAAAAGATATTAGCAAAACAAATTTGGAATACATTCTGTTTTCTGAAAAACAAAACCGAAAAGAAAAACTAACTAACGGTCGGCTAGGGTGACGTGGCGACCTGTGAGTGGCTGGCTAGCACGTGCGAGCGGGTTTTACGGGCGGACGACCGAGGCTAAGCAGAAAATGATTCGGGAATTAACCCGTTCTAATCCTAGCCGTAGGATTTAGATCGAATGGATGGGAGGGCTCACAGTGTAAAGGTCGCCGGCGTGGGGATTCTCCGGCGAGTCCGAAACGGCGAAAACATCGGCGAGGAGCTCCGGTGGTCGAGGGAGGCATTGAAGGGGTCCGGGCAGCTGCGGTTGACGTCCGGCGTCGAATGGTGGGGTCGGAGGGGCGAGGGAAGGAGTGGAGCGATGGGCACGGTGATGGGGAGCTTCGGTCGGGGCAGGGCTCCGGCGAGGAGTTTTGCGGCGTCTCAGGCGAGTAGAGAGGGGGTTCGGGGGGGGGGGGAATGGAGTGCGGGGAAGGGCGCTATTTATAGGATGCTCGGGTGGGTGCGGGGAGGAGAGAGGAGGGAGATCCGGGGAGGGGAAGAAACTGCCGGCGAGGTCGTCGACGCGTGCGGGAGGAGAGGGATGACCGCGCGGGTGCGAACGGTCGGTCGGGGTGGGACCCGGTGTCAGAGAGAGAGGGGGCGTCAACTGCGCGTCGGTCGACCGGTCGGTAATTACTTCGCTAATAAATGCCCGTGGGCCGGCCCGTTTAATTACAAAACCGTTACTGTTTTTAATAGTCTGAGGAGTAAAATCTCTTTAAAAGCATTCAAAACATTTCTAAATATAGGAGTATTATATATCAAAATTAACAGAATAATAAATGCCATTTATTTAACATTTTTATTCTGTCATTTTAACACTTTGAAGAAAATAATATTTTCAGAAATTGCCTAATTGTTTTTAAATCCTTTTTGCAAATATTTTCAAAACAACTCCTGGTTGTTTTTGTTCAAATTAATCACCAAATAGTCCCTGGTGTGGAGTGTCATGTTCCTCCCCTCATATTTGAACATTTTACCAAGATTTTCAAATAGGTGAAAGCAACACATTGAAAGTAGAAAGGGGTTTCAGAAATTCAGAGAAGGCATTTCAACTAATATATACATTCAAGCAATGATGATGATAGATGCATAGCTATATTTCATAATATTCCAAAATGGAAATTTGGGATGTTACAAACCTATCCACCTTAAGATGAATCTCGCCCTCGAGATTCGGGTTGGCTAGAAAATAGGTGCGGGTGGTCTCTACGAAGATCTTCTTCGCGTTCCCAGGTGGCTTCTTCCTCGGTGTGGTGACTCCACAAAACCTTACAGAACTTGATGATCCTGCTGCGGGTAACTCTGTTGGCAGTCTCGAGGATTCTGACAGGCTTCTCTTCGTAGGTCAGATCACTATCAAGTTGTATGGCCTCTAGGGGCATGGTGTCTCTCAAAGGAATATCAGCCATCTCAGCATGGCATTTCTTCAGCTGGGACACATGGAAAACATCATGAACTCCGGATAATCCTTCCGGCAATTCCAGCTTGTATGCAACTTCGCCTCTATGTTCAAGAATTTTGTAGGGGCCTATGAATATGGGTGCTAACTTTCCTTTAACACCAAACCTCTTGATTCCTCGAAGTGGGGTCACACGAAGATATGCCCGATCTCCCACTTCATACGTTACTTCCTTGCGTTTGTTGTCGGCATAGCTCTTCTGTCGGGATTGAGCTATTTTGAGTCTGTCACGAATCAACTTGACTTTCTCTTCAGAATCTCGGATAAGGTCGGGACCAAAAAGTTGTCGGTCTCCAACACCATCCCACGTCAATGGTGTTCTGCACCTCCTTCCGTATAATGCTTCGAAAGGGGCCATCTTCAGACTAGTCTGATAACTGTTGTTGTACGAGAATTCTGCGTAAGGTAAGTTTTCATCACAACTAGATCCATAATCTAGCGCACAAGCTCTCAACATGTCTTCCAGAATCTGGTTGACTCTCTCAGTCTGTCCATCGGTCTGCGGATGAAAAGCTGTACTGAACTCCAGTCTTGTACCCAAAGTTTCATGTAACTGATGCCAAAACTTTGAGGTAAATTGTGTTCCTCTATCTGACACGATACACCTCGGAACTCCATGCAGACATACGACCCTGGTCATATATATCTTGGCTAGCTTAGCGCTGGTATAAGTGGTCTTCACTGGAATGAAATGAGCCACCTTGGTCAAGCGATCGACCACTACCCAGATTGAATCATAACCTGAACGGGTCCTGGGTAATCCTGTGATGAAGTCCATACCAAGCTTTTCCCATTTCCACTCGGGTATCGGCAAAGGTTGGAGTAACCCTGCTGGTTTCTGATGTTATGCCTTTACTCGCTGACAAACATCACATATTGCCACATGTTCTGCAATATCCTTCTTCATACCTGTCCACCAATAACTTTCCTTCAAATCCAGGTACATCTTGGTGTTGCCTGGGTGTATTGAGTAAAGGGAATCGTGGGCTTCTTGAAGTATCAACTGCCTGAGCTCTGGGTCATTGGGCACATAGATGCGGTTCTCAAACCACAGAGTTCCTTGTTCATCCTCACGAAAACGTTTAGCTTTATCATCTTTCATTCTTTGCTTAATCTCAGCTATCTCCTTGTCCGATTTCTGGGCTTCTCGAATTCTTTCGGTCAAGGTGGACTGGATTTCTAGTGTGGCAACATATCCGCTTGGAACTATCTCTAGCCTGAGCTCTCTGAGATCATCGGCTAACTCCTGGGGTAATCCTCCCACTGTGAGTGTGTTTACATAAGTTTTCCGACTCAAAGCATCTGCTACCACATTTGCCTTACCTGGATGGTAGTGTAATCTCATGTCATAGTCCTTGATTAACTCTAACCATCTCCTCTGTCTGAGGTTCAACTCTTTCTGCGTGAAGATATATTTCAGGTTCTTATGATCAGTGTAAACATCACAACTATTTCCGATAAGGAAATGTCTCCAGGTCTTGAGTGCGTGCACTACGGATGCTAGTTCCAAATCATGGGTGGCATAATTTAACTCATGAGGTCGTAGTTGTCTGGATGCATAAGCTACAACCTTTCCATCTTGCACGAGTACTCCTCCAAGTCCTTGACGTGAAGCATCACAATAAACCTGGAAGTCCTTCCGAATATTGGGCAAAATCAACACTGGGGCTGTGACCAAACGTTTCTTCAATTCCTGGAAACTGGCTTCACATTTCTCAGTCCAAATATACTTAGACTCTTTCTTCAACAACTCTGTCATGGGCTTGGCTATCTTTGAGAAATTCTCAATGAACCTCCGGTAATATCCGGCAAGTCCGAGGAAACTGCGAATCTCCTTAACTGAGGTGGGTGACTTCCACTCGGTGATGGCTTCAACCTTAGCAGGGTCTACGGCTATTCCTTCTCTGGAAATAACATGTCCAAGGAATCCGACTTCCGTCAGCCAAAATTCACATTTGCTGAAGTTGGCATATAACTGATGTTCTCTAAGCTTCTCCAGAACTAAACGGAAATGTTCCTTGTGTTCTTCCTCGTTCTTGGAGAATATCAAAATGTCATCGATGAACACCATGACAAACTTGTCTAAATATTCCATAAACACCTTGTTCATCATATTCATCAAGTATGCAGGAGCATTAGTCAAACCAAAGGACATGACAGTATACTCATACAAGCCATACCTTGTGGTGAAAGCTGTTTTGGGTATATCCTGTTCACGAATCTTCAGTTGGTGATACCCTGATCGAAGATCGATCTTGGAGAATACTTTGGCGCCTACTAGCTGATCAAACAAGTCATTAATCGTCGGTAGAGGGTACTTGTTCTTGATAGTCACCTCGTTCAAGGCACGATAATCGACTACCATTCTCAAGGTTTTATCCTTCTTCTCCACCAAAAGAACCAGGGCTTCCCAAGGTGAAGAACTTGGGCGAATATACCCCTTGTCCAATAAATCCTTAATTTACTTCTTGATTTCCAACAGATCATTTGCGGGCATCCGATAGGGTCTCTTGGAAATTGGGGTTGTCCCTGGTTGTAGCTCTATTAGGAACTCAATCTCCCTATCTGGTGGTATGCCTGGTAATTCTTCCGGGAATACATCCGGAAAGTCTTTTACCACAGGTACTTCCTCCTGAACAACTCCTGTGAGAGAATTTAACCGAGCATTCATACGTGTGCGTCGGGATACATACTTAATCCTCTTGTTCTCCGGGGTGGTGAGTGAAACAGACTTGCTAGGGCAATCCAGATTTCCTTCATACTTGGTCATCCAATCCATGCCTAGGATTACATCCAATCCCTGGGATTCTAAGACGATAAGGTCGGTGGGAAAAACATGGTTTCCTATATTGAGTTTCAAGGCATGGCATCCTATCCCTGCCATCATCATACCTCCTAGGGAACTGACCTTAATGGGCTGACTAAGGGTTTTGGTGGGCAAACCATATTTATCCACAACTACCCTTGATATGAATGAATGAGTTGCACAGGAATCAAAAAGTACTGTAACTGGACGTGAATGCAATAAAAACTTACCAACCACAGTCTCGGGTTGATCATAGACTTCTTCCACGTCGAGGTGGTTCACTCGGGCACGAGGAAACGGATTTGTCTTCTTGGCTGCGGAGTTGCCATTTCCATTTCCTGCTTGCTCTGGGGACACTCGGTAGCATAGTGCCCTGTCTTCTGACACTTGAAACAGGTGATGTGGCTCAGATCCTTCTGAGTAGGAGCGTGACGGTGCTAGTTATTGTTCCCATTCCCATTGTCAGTCTTGAAATTGCCATGGTTGGGACGGGTGTTCCCATTTCCTCCATGGTTGTGGCCTCCATGGTTATGCACGGCATGAGTGTGCTTTCCAAACTTACCGGTCCCTGATCCGGTATTCCCTGAGTACGGGGAGTAGCGGGGCTTCTGATGAGCTCCAGACTTAAACTTCCCCTGAGTGTACTTCCTCTTGCGGTTCTCAATTTGCTGCTGCTTCCCCTCCAAGATGAGGGCCTTGTCCACCAGCTCTTGGTAGTTGTTGAAGGTAGCCACTACCAGCTGCATGCTCAACTCATCGTTGAGTCCTTCCAGAAATTTCTCTTGTTTGGCCGCATCATCGGCCACGTCTCCTGGTGCATAACGGGCCAGTGTGCTGAAGTCGTCCATGTACTGGGCCACAGAGCGATTTCCCTGGCGCAAGTTGCGAAACTCGTGCTTCTTCAGACTCATAGCTCCAGCTGAAACGTGTGCGGTGTGGAAAGCTTGCTTGAACTGCTCCCAAGTTATATCAGCAATAGTATATGTGGTGGTGTAGTTCTCCCACCATGAAGCTGCTGGTCCATCCAGTTGATGTGCGGCAAAGCGCACTTTCTTAGCATCAGTACATCCAGCGGTGACTAGTTCTCTCTCCATCTTACGGAGCCAGTCATCTGCTACAATGGGCTCAGTGCTGCTGGAGAAAGTTGGAGGGTTCAACCTCAGAAAACGGGTGAGATTGTCAGCCTAGGGTGGATGGTGGTGGTTGTTGTTCTGGTTGTTGGTCTGATTCTGGATCAATAGCTGCATCAGTGCATTCTGCTGCTGAAGGAGTTGCGTGAGTTCCGGCGGGAAGGTGAAGTTGGACTCACGTCGTGGAGGCATCTTGCTGTTTTTAAGAGGGGTGAGAATTAGAATAGAACAAGGGCCTAAAAGGAGAAATTCACTACCCATATGCAATGCAACAAACATATCACACCAAACACTCATTCATTTATTCAATCAATGTCAAACATCGAGAATACAAGTCTCAATCAAACTACACATCGACCTACGCTCTAACGACGAAAAAAATGAAGATACATGGGGCATAACTAAAGTTTTCCTCAGAAGTACATGGTAACTGAGCCTCCTCCAGTGGTGCTCTCCTCATAGTCATCATCGTCGCTGATGAAAGGTGCCATGTCTCCCTCAGGATGAAGATTTTCACCCATGTCCATATGTTCCTCCAGAGTGGCGATGCGAGTATTCAGCTTGTCGATCCTCTCTAAGAAATCCTTCACTTCATACTCATGTTCATAGTTGGCTTCCCGCAAGTCAGCTTCGAGGTCAATCTCACGGTTCATCAGATTCTTGATTGTCTTCGTATCAGCACAAACTCGAAACTCCAAAGTCCTGATGTGAGTCTCCAAGGTCTGGATATAGGAAATGGTGGTGTCTGCAGTGGGAGGGGTTATGATGTTTCCATTGGCATCCCTGCGACAAACCACGCTGAGTCCTGGTGAAATGGTTCCACCTCTGTATTCCTCCTGAATACGTCCAAGGGCATGATGAATGGCCATGTCTCTCCCAAGTATCCAGTTGGGTGCCACAAACTTGAAGTCGATGGGTTCCTTCCGATTTCCAAAGGTCTTCCCTGCGATGTGCACCTCAATCCTGTAGCGTCCATCTTGTGGAAAGGACATGATAGGAGTCCCGGTGATGCTCGGCAGAGCAATCCTTACATCCTTGACGATCCTCATCAGCTCCTTACCAAAGGGCATCTTTGCGTCAGGCTGGCAAAACTCCGTGATCAACACTGGAATGAAGGTGGCCATCTATAAATTTTGAAATAATCGGAGAGAAGTCAGAAACGAGTAGATGAGAGTATAAGAATTTTTTAAAGACAAAGGGAAATAAATCCTAAGGCTTTCCAATCCTAGAGGTTACGTCCTATGGTCAACCTGGCTCTGATACCATTTCTGTAGCGACCCGACATGAAAGGTCGAATCTCTGGTGTTTTCGTACCATCCCAAGATCATGCTGGTACACACACGGTACATCAATGTATATATCAAAGGGAAATCACACAGAATTATATTAATCGAAATCTCATATCGAGTCCTTTATTACAATAATCATTACAATAAAGTGGCCGAAGGCCAACTCATGAGAATAAATAAGTCTTGCGGAAGCGTCGAAGGTAGATGAGTCCATCTGACTCCAAGGGCATCTCACCGAGCATAGAACGTGTCCTCACTCCTGGTCGGAAAAATACTCTGCAACATGATACGTTGCAGCCGTGTAGGTCAGCATATGGAATATGTCGGCAAAGTCACAAGAGAGGGGTAAGCAAAAAAAAATTATTACTAAGTTGGTTGATTAATGAGATGGTTCCACCAACCAATTCTCATACCCAAATAATTAATACCCACATCATCTTATTAATTGTGTTGAGAGTTTCCGGAAGTTTCAGTTCCTTTGGCTCAAGTCGTCCATGACCGTGGACATGGCTAATCGATTAGGTTTGAGTACTCTGCAGAGTTTTGCACACATTCCCCACAAGATTTGGTCACCTCCGTTTGATTTCTCGCACTTCAGGATGTTTGAGAAATGGATGACCAAAACATGGTCTTCCAAAGGGTTTCCCTGCGACTCTGTCGGTGCCCATCCTTTCCTACCGTTCTTCTACATCTCGTAGCACCGCCTGTCAAGGGTCACCACGATATCCAACCAAGCCAGAGCCCATAATGACTTGTGGCTATGCAGGTAAGCCTTGGGTATTGAAGCATCCATCCATCTCTTTGTGCCTGGGTGGACCTTTTCGCGTGAATACTGGCCATCTCCAGCAACACCTAGGCAAATCCACTGGTTTCTCCAGGGTGCCGTTCAACCATCATCCACCCAGAGGTAAGTTGAAAACTCGGAGTCTTGAAGTCTTGATCATTATGTAGGTCTTGAAATTATTAACTCTCTCAACTCTCATGAATCACACAACCAACCCCGTCTACTAGTAGCATAGCAAAATGTAAAACAATGTTTCCCGGGGCCAATGTGTTAAAGTGTTGAGGGGGGGGGTACCTACCACATGATACTACAACCGTAACCAAGTTTCCAATTACCTACTTTTTATGCAATTGGGGGGAATGGTAGAACTAATGCAATAAAAACATGGGTAAAGATGATCAAAGTTACTTGCCTGATTGATGATCTTCGTACATGAGTGACTCTAAGTAACAAGCCTTGCACTCCGGATAATCTAACAAAGAAAACAAGAGCACTCAATAAACATACAACAAAAATAATGTAACTCACAAACATCAACAATGAAATAGTAAACCATCAAGACAAACAATGCATAAAAATCACAAGCAAGAAAACACACAAAGTTTTGTTTTCTAAAAGATGATTGATAAAACACTACTAACATAATGAAACCTATTTGTAATAACAGAACAATAGTTGACAGCAAGAAAACAATAAAATATTTTATTAATAACAGAATTGAATTCATTAAAGTTTGTTGGGAAACTTTAGTAAAGTTTTTAAAAGTTTCGATAAACACTATATGAAACAACTATAGTTTTACTAGCAAAAGAGCAAAACAAAACTTATTATTTATTAACAAAACATGTTCTTAACAGGAAAGAATTTACAAATAAACTTGTCTGAGAAAACAAAATTAAATTATATAAAATTTTGTTAAAAGAATCTATTACTAAACTAGTTGTTTTAATCAAATTAAACCTATTTGAAAAGAAGTTGTGATGCCTATATTAACTAAGAAAATAAACTAGACAAATAATATTTTTTTAACAGTAAGTAAAACACCTAAAGTTTAACTAACAGAACCTACTAAATCAAATAAAATTAAATCTAATTGAAACTAACTAAAACTAAGCAAATAAAACTATACTATAATACTAGACAGATTCTGTTTATAGCTAAAACATTAAACAAACATATCCTAAAAATCCTCAAACTAAGCAATCTGATAGTCCTAACTAATACCAAGCAGTAGCAAAAAGATTCATATCAAAATCTATTTTTAAACTCTAGTTATTCAGATTTGAATGATTTGAGAAAATTTGATTCAGTTCAAATTTTAGAGTTCAAATCTAAAATTTAAAAGTACAGGGTGCAACTACATGAAAAATGTGAGCTATTGCAAAAAGAATCAACTCAAAAAATTAAATAGTTTAAAAGATATAAGCAAAACAAATTTGGAATACATTCTGTTTTCTGAAAAACAAAACCGAAAAGAAAAACTAACTAACGGTCGGCTAGGGTGACGTGGCGACCTGTGAGTGGCTGGCTAGCACGTGCGAGCGGGTTTTACGGGCGGACGACCGAGGCTAAGCAGAAAACAATTCGGGAAATAACCCGTTCTAATCCTAGCCGTAGGATTTAGATCGAATGGATGGGAGGGCTCACAGTGTAAAGGTCGCCGGCGTGGGGATTCTCCGGCGAGTCCGAAACGGCAAAAATGTCGGCGAGGAGCTCCGGTGGTCGAGGGAGGCATTGAAGGGGTCCGGGCGGCTGCGGTTGACGTCCGGCGTCGAATGGTGGGGTCGGAGGGGCGAGGGAAGGAGTGGAGCGATGGGCACGGTGATGGGGAGCTTCGGTCGGGGCAGGGCTCCGGCAAGGAGTTTTGTGGCGTCTCAGGCGAGTAGAGAGGGGGTTCGGGGGGGGGGGAATGGAGTGCGGGGAAGGGCGCTATTTGTAGGATGCTCGGGTGGGTGCGGGGAGGAGAGAGGAGGGAGATCCGGGGAGGGGAAGAAACTGCCGGCGAGGTCGTCGGCGCGTGCGGGAGGAGAGGGATGACCGCGCGGGTGCGAACGGTCGGTCGGGGTGGGACCCGGTGTCAGAGAGAGAGGGGGCGTCAACTGCGCGTCGGTCGACCGGTCGGTAATTACTTCGCTAATAAATGCCCGTGGGCCGGCCCGTTTAATTACAAAACCGTTACTGTTTTTAATAGTCAGAGGAGTAAAATCTCTTTAAAAGCATTCAAAACATTTCTAAATATAGGAGTATTATATATCAAAATTAACAGAATAATAAATGCCATTTATTGAACATTTTTATTCTGTAATTTGAACACTTTGAAAAAAATAATATTTTCAGAAATTGCCTAATTGTTTTTAAATCCTTTTTGCAAATATTTTCAAAACAACTCCTGGTTGTTTTTGTTCAAATTAATCACCAAATAGTCCCTGGTGTGGAGTGTCATGTTCCTCCCCTCATATTTGAACATTTTACCAAGATTTTCAAATAGGTGAAAGCAACACATTGAAAGTAGAAAGGGGTTTCAGAAATTCAGAGAAGGCATTTCAACTAATATATACATTCAAGCAATGATGATGATAGATGCATAGCTATATTTCATAACATTCCAAAATGGAAATTTGGGATGTTACATAACTTCAGAGGATAGAGAAAAGATGAGTGTCTTCCCCTATGCTTATGCCATAGGCCCTATCATGTATGCAATGCTATGCACAAGAACATACGTCCGACTTGACATTAGTATGGTTGGAAGGTTTCAAAGTGATCTAGGAATGGAACACTAGACGGCGGTCAAGAATATCCTAAAGTAACTGAAAAGGACTAAGGACATGTTTCTCATTTGTGGAGGTGATCAAGAGTCCCTCGTAAAGAGTTACGTTGATGCAAGATTTGACACTGATCCAGATGACTCTAAGTCTCAAACCGGATATGTATATATTCTCAATGGGGGGACAGTAAGCTGGTGCAGTTCCAAGCAAAGCATGATAGCTGATTCTACATGCGAAGCGGCGTACGTCGGTGCCTCAGAGGCGGCAAAGGAAGGTGTCTGGATGAAGGAGTTCGTGACAAATCTTGAAGTAGTGCATAGTTCACTACACCCAATGACTCTGTTTCGTGACAACATTGGTGCCATTGCTCTGGCCAAGGAACCAAGGTTTCACAAGAGGACCAGACACATAAAGCGATGCTTCAATTCCATCCGCATTACATCAAGGAGGAGGACATAAATATTTGCAAAGTGCACACGGATCTGAATGTTGCAGACCCGTTGACTAATCCTCTACCACGGTCTAAGCATGATCAACACCAGAACTATATGGGTGTTAGATTGATCACAATGTAAATCACTTGGCGATGTGAACTAAATTATTGACTCTAGTGCAAGTGGGAGACTGTTGGAAATATGCCCTAGAGGCAATAATAAAGTGGTTATTATTATATTTCCTTGTTACTGATAAATATTTATTATCCATGCTATAATTGTATTGATTGGAAACTCAAATACATGTGTTGGTACATAGACAACACTGTGTCCCTAGTATGCCTCTAATAGACTAGCTCATTGATTAAAGATGGTCGAGGTTTCCTAGCCATAGACATGAGATGTCATATGATAACAGGATCACATCATTAGGAGAATGATGTGATGGAAAAGATCCAAACTATGAACATAGCATATGATCGTGTCAGTTTATTGCTATAGTTTTCTGTATCTCCAGTTTCTGTTCCTATGACCATGAGATCATGCAACTCACTGACACCATAGGAGTGCCTTGTGTGTATCAAACATCGCACCATAACTGGGTGACTATAAATATGCTCTACAGGTATCTCCGAGGGTGTCTCTTGAGTTGGCATGGATCGAGACTGGGATTTGTTATTCCATGTGAAGGAGATGTATCCGAGGGCCCACTCGGTAATACAACATCACATTGAGCCTTGCAAGCAAAGTGAGTAAAGAGTTAGCCACGGGATCTTGTATTAAGGAACGAGTAAAGAGACTTATTGCTAACGATATTGAACTAGGTATAGATCTACTCATGATCAAATGTCAGGCAAGTAACATACCAAAGAACAAAGGGAACAACATACGGGATTAACTGAATCCTTGACATAGAGGTTCAACTGATAAAGATCTTCGTAGAATATGTGGGAGCCACTATGGGCATCCAGGTCCCACTATTGGTTATTAGCCGTAGAGGCATGTCTGCATAGTTCTCGAACCCGCAGGGTCTACACACTTAACGTTCAGTGACGTTTCGGTATTATTGAGTTATGTATGTTGGTGAGCGAAGGTTGTTTGGAATTCTGGATGAGATCCCAGATGTAACGAGGGGCTCCGGAATGGTCCAGGGGTAAACATTGATATATATGAAAGTGGTATTTGCGCTCCGGAAAAGTTTCGGGCACTTTCGGTAGTATACCGGGAGTGACGAATGGGTTCCCGGGGTCCACTGGGAGGGCCCACCCACCCCACGTGTAACATGGGCCTAGGAGGTGGCACACCAGCCTCCGGTGGGCTAGGAAGCTAGCCCCTAGGAGTGTTGGGAACGTTGCATGGGAAACAAAAAAATTCCTACGAACACCCAATATCTATCTATGGAGATCAAAGACTACGACAGCGAGAGTGGATCTACATAGCCTTGTAGATCGCTAAAGGGAAACATTAAGAAACGCGATTGATGTAGTTGAACGTATTCGCGATCCAAATTGCAATCTGTCTCGTGATCCAATCACGATCCGTCCCGATCTAGCGTCGAACGGGCAGCCCCTCCATGTTCAGCACACGTAAAACTCAATGACATCTCCACCTTCTTGATCTAGCAAGCAATGGTGGAGAGATATATGAGTTGTCCGGCAGCAGGACGGCATGGTGGAGCAATCTCAGCAGAGCTTCACCAAGCTTTGCCACATATGCGTTTTTGATGGCGAAACAGATCTGGGGAGAGAAGGAGGGCTACACCTATGCCTTAGGGTGTTGCTGCCCTCCCTCTCCTACTCTATATATAGGAGGAGGGGTAGATGGGGCGTAGATCTAGCCATTCCTCCAAGGAAGTGGGCTGCGGCCAGGAGGGAGGAGTCCTCCCTCCCCAAGGCACCTCCGAGGTGCCTTCCCCATTAGGGTTTCCTACCCCCTAGCTGCATGGGCCCTTGGGGGATGGCCCAACAAGGCTTGGAATCCCCCTTACAGCCCATGAACGTCCTAGGGGCTGGAGGGACCCTTCCATACTCCTTCGGAACCCTATGGAACCTTCCGGAACTTTCCAGAAGCTTCCTGAAACAATATCAGAAAAACCCGAAACTTTTTCGGTAGACAAAATATGACTTCCCATATATAAATCTTTACCTCCGGACCATTCTGGAGCTCCTCGTGATGTCCAGGATCTCATCCGGGACTCCTAACAACCTTCAGTCATGAACATACACAACTTAACAATACCAAATAGTCGTCAAACTTAAGTGTGAAGACCCTACGGGTTTGAGAACTATGTAGACATAACCGAGACAACTCTACGGTCAATAACCAATAGCGGGACCTGGATGCCCATATTGATTCCTACATATTATACGAAGATCTTTATCCGTCGAACCATGATGTTCAGGATTGAAAGAATCCCGTATGAAGTTCCCTTTGTCCATCAGTATATTACTTGCCCGAGATTCGATCGTCGGTATCTCCATACCTAGTTTAATCTCGTTACCGACAAGTCTGTTTACTCGTTCTGTAACACAAGATCCCATGACTAAGTCCTTAGTCACATTGCTTGCAAGCTTCTTGCGATGTTGTGTCACCTACTAGGCCCGGAGATACCTCTTTGTCATACGAAGTGACAAAATCCCAGTCTCGATCGACGCCAACCCAACAGACACCCTCGAAGATACCTGTAGATCACCTTTATAATCACACAATTATGTTGCGATGTTTGATACACACAAGGTACTCCTCTGGTGTCAGTGAGTTGCATGATCTCATGGTCATAGGAACAGATACTTAACATGCAGAAAACTATAGCAATAAACTGACATGATCATATGCTACATTCATAGTTTGGGTCTTGTCCATCACATTATTCTCCTAATGATGTGATCTTATTATCAAATGACAAATCATGTCTATGGCTAGGAAACCTTAACCATCTTTGATTAACGAGCTAGTCTAGTAGAGGCTTACTAGGGACACTTTGTTGTCCATGTATCCACACATGTATATGAGTGTCCAATCAATACAATTATAGGATGGATAATAAACGATTATCTTGAACAAAGAAACATGATAATAACTAATTTATTATTGCCTCTAGGGCATATTTCTAACAGTCTCCCACTTGCACTAGAGTCAATAATCTAGTTCACATCAACATGTGAATTTCACCCAATGAGTTCTGGGGTTTGATCATGTTTTGCTTGTGAGAGAGGTTTTAGTCAACGAGTCTGCAACATTCAGATCTGTGTATACTTTGCAAATCTCTATGTCATACTATAGATGCTGCTACTACGCCCCACTTGGAGCTATTCCAAATGTCTGCTCCACCATGCATATCCGGATTGCTACTCATTGTCACCCGAAATGGTGTTAAAGCTTGCATAGACGTAACTCCTTACGATGAACTCTTTATCACGTCCATAATAGAGAAAAAATTCCTTAATCCTCTAGTTACCAAGGATAATTTTGACCCCTGTCCAGTGATCCACTCCTGGATTACACTTGTACCCCTTGACAGACTCATGGCAAGGCACACACCAGGTGTGGTACACAACATGGCATACTATATAGAGCCTATGGATAAGGCATAGGGGACGACCTCCGTCCTTTCTATTTCTTTTGTCGTGGTCGAGCTTTGAGTCTCACTCAACTCCACACCTTACAAATCAGGCAAGAACTCTTTCTTTGACTGATCCTTTTGAACTCTTTCAAAATCTTGTCAAGGTATGTACTCACTGAAAGTCTTATCAGGCTTCTTGATCTATATCTATAGATCTTGATGCCCAATATTTAAGTACCTTTATCCATGTCTTCCTTTGAAAAACTCCTTTAAAACAACAGTTTATGCTTTCCAGAAATTCTACATTATTTCCGATCAACAATATGTCAACCACATATACTTATCATAAATTCTATAGTGCCTCCACTCACTTTCTTGTAAATACAAGTTTCTCATAAACTTTGTATAAATCCAAAAGCTTTGATCACCTCATCAAAGCGTATATTCCAATTCCGAGATGCTTGCTCTAGTCCATAGAAGGATCGCAGGAGCTTGCGTGCCTTTTAGCATCTTTAGGACCGACACAACTTTCTGGTTTTATCACATACAACCTTTCCTCACGGAGACCATGAAGGAAACTATGTTTTGACATCCATATATCAAATTTCATAATCGAAAAATACAACAACTGCTAACATAATTCCAACAGACTTTGGCATTGCTATGGGTGAGAAAGTCCCATCATAGTCTACTCCTTGAACTTATCAGAAACTTCTTTGCGACAAGTCGAGCTTCATAAATGGTGACATTTACCATCAGAGTTTGTCTTCTTCTTAAAGGTCCCTTTGTACTCAACGGCCTGTCGTTCATCATGCAAGCCTACCAAATTCCATACTTGGTTTTCATACATGGGTCCTATCGCGGATTTCATGGCTCCTAGCCATTTGTTGGAATCCGGGACCACCACCACTTATTCATAATTCGTAGGTTAACTGTTGTCTAACAACATGACCTCCAAGACAGGATCACCGTATCGCTTGAGGAAGTACGTTTCCTTGTCGAACTACGAGGTTCGGTAGTAACTTGATCCGAAGCTTCTTAGTCATCATCATTTGCTTTCTCTTCACTTGGTGTAGGTGTCGGAGAAACTTCTTTCTGCGTTGTGCTACTCTCAACCTGAAGTGACGGTTCAACAACTTCACCAAGTTCTACTTTCCTCCCAACCAATTCTTTCAAGAGAAACTCTTTCTCGAGAAAGGACCTGTTATTACCAACAAACACTTTGCCCTCAAATCTGAGATAGAAGGCATATCCATCTGGTTCCTTAGGGTATCATATGAAGATGCACTATTCCGCTTTAGGTTCGAGCTTATCAGACATAAGTGTCGCATTCCCAAACATTAAGAAATGACAACTTAGGTTTTTTCCAAACCATAATTCATACAGTGTCATCTCAACGGATTTAGATGGTGCCCCATTTAAAGTGAATGTCCTTATCTCTAATGCATAACCCCAAAACAATAGTGGCAAAATGATAAGTGACATCATAGTACGCACCATATCCAATAGAGCACGACTACGACATTCAGACACACCATTATGATGTGGTGTTCTAGGTGACGTCAACTGTGAAACAATTCCACATTGTCTTAAGTGATTGCCAAACTCATAACTCAGACATTCTCCTCCTCGATCAGATTGTAGGAATTTGATCTTCTTGTTATGATGATTCTCAACTTCACTCTGAAATTGCTTGAACTTTTCAAATGTTTCAAACTTGTGTTTCATTAAGTAAATATACCCATATCTACTTAGGTCATCGATGAAGGTGAGAAAGTAACGATATCCACCACACGCTTCAACACTCATTGGGCCGCATACATCAACATGTATCATTTCCAATAAGTCACATGCCTGCTCCATCATATCGGAAAATGAGGTCTTGGCCATCTTGCCCACAAGGCATATTCCGCATGTCTCAACCATTCGAAATTGAGTGAGTCCAATGATCCATCATCATGGAGTTTCTTAATGCGCTTCACACCAATATGACCTTAGCGGCAGTGCCATAAATATGTGGTACTATCATTACTAACTTTGCATCTTTTGACATCAATATTATGAACATGTGTATCACTATGATCAAGATTCAATAAACCATTCACATTGTGTGTATGACCATTGAAGGTATTATTCATGTAAACATAATAACCATTATTCTCTATCTTAAATGAATAACTGTATTGCAATAAACATGATCTAATCATGTTCATGCTCAACACAAACATCAAATAACATTTATTTAGGTTCAACACTAATCCATAAGGCAGAGGGAGCATGTGATAGTGATCACATCAACCTTGGAAACACTTCCAGCACACATCGACACCTCGCCCTTAGCTAGTCTCCGTTTATTCCGTAGCTTTTATTTCGAGTTACCAATATTAGCAACTGAACAGGTATGTAATACATAGGTGCTACTAGGAGAACTATTAAGGTACACATCAATAACACATATATCAAATATACTTATGTTGACATTGACAGTCTTATTACCAAGTATCTAGGGCAGTTCCGCCTCAGTGACTCATACATCTCTAATATATCGATAATTTATGAAGTATTCATGTCATATTTGTCTATGTTTTTACTATTGTTTTATGATTTATTGGAACTAACATATTAATGATTGTAAAATTGCACAAGTTCTTGTTTCACACTTTGATGTGTAGGAATTAATTGGAAATTGTCAAAAAAAATTGCAAAAGGAGCATTGTTGGAGGAGGACTCTAACTTTCCTGAAATCTGTACACAAATAGTTCTTATATATCGTCGGTTTGACGACCGAAGATGGCTTCAAATAGAAAAGATTAAAACTAGGAAAGTGTTGGGAATTTCATGGCAATGATTCTGCACTACAAATTCTTCCAAAACGGAGTCTGGGTGCGATCTGGAGACCCGTTTTACTGAAGGAAAATATCTGATTACGGGATCAAGAGAATTGATGCCGTGATTGAGTCCAACTCTTACCATATCTGATATATTCGGCCAAACCACGACTTTGGGGACTCATGAGTCTGTGAGGAGACCCAAGAAAGGTTCTAGAGGTGCCTAAGAGCCATTGGTTCAAGGGTCCATCCATCGAAGGGCCACAGAGCACCACAGAGGCACATATAACGAGAGGAAAACCCTAATTTCAGAGAGCAACCTAGAGGCACGAATTTGCGTCTCCCTTTGCAGCCGCCAAGAAGAGGAGAGGCTCCTCCATTGCAGCATGAAGACTAAGTAAGAAGGAGGGGCAAGGGGACACCGCCCGTCACCGGCGCCGTGGCCGCCATCGCCTCCATCTCTTCGGGGTTGCACCTCTCCATCAACAAATATCTTTTTCTTAACATGATAATGTGTGAGTAATCCTCCTTGGTGTCGGTGTAAAAACCGGTGGATCTCAGGTAGGGGGTCCCGAACTGTGAGACTAGAATCGATGGTAACAGGAGACGAAGGGGACAAGGTTTTACCCAAGTTCGGGCCCCCCTATGGAGGTAATACCCTACGTCCTGCTTGATTGTATTGATGATATGGGGGATACAGAGTTGATCTACCTCGAGATCGAATAGATAACCCTAGATGAGTTTTTCTCCATCTACAGCCTAAAACCCTCCAGCTTATGTAGACACTGAGGGTATCTAGGGTTGACACATGGTCGGTTACATGCCGAAGAGATAAACATGCCTATATACGGTTGACAACTTGGAGGACACGCCACGGCTCCTTGAAGCTTTCACCCCGGCGACGGGGCCCTTGACCGTCTAGTGGTCACTTTGTGGCCCATATAGTCTAGCCCATGGGAAACCGTTCGGCCGTCCGAGGACCCCTTAATCCAGGACTCGCTCAACCGTTCTCCTCATAATAGAAGCACTTAGTCCCGGGTTTGGGTTCAACCTTGGGTTTCTTCACTGGAGCAGCAACTGGCTTGCCATTCGTGAAGTTTCCCTTCTTTCCCTTCTCGAAACTAGTGGTTTTACTAACCATCAACATTTCATGCCCCTTCTTGATTTCTATCTTTTCGGTGTCAAACGTCGTGAATAGCCCAGGGATCATCTTTTCCATCCCTGTCATGTTTATAGTTCATCACGAAGCTCTAGCAGCTTTGTAGAAGTGACTTGGAGAACTATATCAATCACAATCTTATCCGGAAGATCAACTCCCACTTGATTCAAGCGATTTTAGCACCCAAACAATTTGAGCACCCGCTCACCGATTGAGCTATTCTCCTTCATATTGCATGCAAAGAATCTTGTTGGAGGTCTCATACCTCTCAACACGGGCACGAGCCTGAAATCCCAATTTCAGCTCTTAGAACATCTCATATGTTTTGTGACGTTCAAAACATTTTTGGAGCCTCAATTCTAAGCCGTAATGGATGACGCACTGAACTATCAAGTAGTCATCAAAACGTGTGTGTCAGCTGTTCACAACATCTAAATACGACGCTTGAGGGGTAGCGCACTGAGCGGTGGATCAAGGACATAAGCCTTCTATGAAGCAATGAGGACAATCCATAGATCACGGACCTGGTCCGCATTATTGCTACCATCATATTTCAACTCTATTTTTCTCTAGGAACGTATCAAAATACAAGGGAGCTATAGCGTGAGCTATTGATCTACAACATAATTTGCAAAGAGAACTTAGACTATGTTCATGATAATGAGTTCAATTAATAATATATTACTTAAGAACTCCCACTCAAATTGACATCCCTCCGGTCATCCGAGTGCTACATGATCCAAATTCACTAACCCAAGTCCGATCATCATGTGAGATGAGGTGGTTTCAATGGTGAACATCTCCATGTTGATCATATCTACTATATGACTCATATTCGACCTTTCGGTCTCTTGTGTTCCGAGGCCATGTCTCTACATGCTAGGCTCGTCAAGTTCAACCCGAGTGTTCCGCATGTGCAAAATTGTCTTGCACCCAATGTATGTGAACATAGAGTCTATCACACCCGATCATCATGTGGTACTTTGAAACGACGAACTTTCGCAATGGTGCACACTCAGGGAGAACACAATTATATCTTGAAATTTTAGTGAGGTACCACCTTATAATGTCACCATCGTCCTAAGAAAAATAAGATGCATAACAGGATTAACATCACATTGAAATCATAAGTGACATGATATGGCCATGAACTTGTGCTTTTGATCTCCATCTCCAAAGCACCGACATGATCTCCATCGTCACCGGCATGACACCATGATCTCCATCATTGTGTTGTGCTACTTCTTGAGCTTGCGTTGGTTTTCCCTTGAAGAGGAAAGGGTGATGCAACAAAGTAGATAAGTATTTCCCTCAGTTGTTGAGAACCGAGGTATCAATCCAGTAGGAGGAACAAGCAAGGCCCCAATTTATGCACCTACACAAACAATCAAACACTTGCACCCAACGCTATAAAGGGGTTGTCAATCCCTTCATGGTTACTTACAAGGATTAGATCTGATAGAGATAGATATAAAACATTGCGAGAATAAAAAGTAAACAAAATTGCAACAAGGTATTTTTGGTATTTTTGGTTTATAGATCTGAAAATATAATATGGAAAATAGACCCGGGGACCACAAGTTTCCCTAGAGGCTTCTCTCTTGAAGGAAAATAATACGGTGGGTGAACAAATTACTGCCGAGCAATTGATAGAAAAGCGCATAGTTATGACGATATCCAAGGCAATGATTATGCATATAGGCATCACGTCCGTGTCAAGTAGACCGAAACGATTCTGCATCTACTACTATTACTCCACACATCGACCGACTCCTGCCTCCATCTAGAGTATTAATTTCATGAAGAATAGAGTAATGCATTAAGTAAGATGACATGATGTAGAGGGATAAACTCAAGCAATATGATGAAAACCCCATCTTTTTATCCTTGATGGCAACAATACAAATACGTGCCTCGCTACCCCTACTATGTCACTGGGTGAGGACACCACAAGATTGAACCCAAAACTAAGCACTTCTCCCATTGCAAGAATGACCAATGTAGTTGGCCAAACCAAACCAATAACTCGAAGAGACTTGCAAAGATATGAAATCATGCATATAAGAATTCAGAAAAGATTCAAATAATATTCATACGTAATCTGATCATAAACCCACAATTCATTGGATCTCGACAAACACACCGCAAAAGTGTATTACATCGGATAGGTCCCCATGAAGACCATGGAGAACATGCTATTGAAGAACAAAGAGAGAGAAGAAGCCATCTAGATACTAGATATGGACCCGTAGGTCTGAGGTGAACTACTCACGCATCATCGGAGGGGCAATGGATTTGATGTAGTGGCCCTCCGTGATCGAATCCCCCTACCGTAGATTACCGAAAAAGGCTGCAAGATTGGATCTCTTAGGAACGGAGGCTTCCGGCGACGGAAAAGTATTATCGTGTCTCTTTTTGGTATTGGAGGGATATTTCTGAATTTATAGGCCGAAGATTAGGGTTGGAGGAGCTATAGGCGGGGCACAAGCCAGGGGGTGCCCCCTGGCCGCGCCAGGGTGGCTTGTGGCCCACCCATGGCTCTTCTGGCCTCTTCTCCAAGTCTCCTGGGTTTCTTCTGGTCCAAGAAAAATCATCGTAGAATTTTATTCCGTTTGGACTCTATTTGATATTCCTATTCTGCAATACTCAAAAACAAGGAAAAAACAGAAACTGGCACTGGGCACTAGGTTAATAGGTTAGTCCATAAAATAATATAAAATAGCATATTAATGCATATAAAACATCCAAACAGACAATATAATAGCATGGAACAATCAAAAATTATAGATACTTTGGATACGTATCATGTTACCATCGGGGTTCTCACACCAACCATGCTTCTACTACTATTGCTACCATTTAGTGATAAAGTAAAGCATTACATAGCGCTTAATGATTGACACGCGGGTCATACAATAATTAAAGACAACCCTATGGCTCCTTCTGGTTGTCGTACTCATCTGCATGCAAGTCATGATAACTATTACAAAACATGATCATCTCATACATCAACATATATCAAATCACGTCTTGACCATATCACATCACAACAAGCCCTGCAAAACCAAGTTAGACGTTCTTTACTTTGTTGTTGCAAGTTTTACGTGCTGCTATGAGCAACTAGTAAGAACCGTTATTACCTACACAAAGCCACAATGGTGGTAATCAAGTTGCCTTTTAACCTTCTAGAAGGACCGCCTCTATCGAACACGATTCAACTAAAGTGGGGGAGACAGACACCCGTCAGCCATCTTTATGCAACAAGTTGCATGTCATACGATTGAAACGGTCTCTCATACGTGGACGAGTAAGATTGGTCCGAGCCGCTTCATCTCGCAATATTGTCGAATCAACATAAGACTAAGGAGGTAAGCAATATGAACATCAACACCCACAAACTCTTTTGTGTTCTACTCGTGCATGTTATCTACGCATAGACCTAGCATTGATACCACTGTTGGGGAACATTGCATGGGAAACAAAAAAATCTATGAACACCCAAGATTTATCTATGGAGATCAACAGCCACGAGAGGGAGAGTGGATCTACATACCCTTGTAGATCGCTAAGCGGGAAGCGTTAAGAAACGCGGTCGATGTAGTCGAACATCTTCGCGATCCAAAGTGCAATCCGTCCCGCGATCCAATCACGATCCATCCCGATCTAGCGCCGAACGGACGAACCTCCGCATTCAGCACACGTACAGCTCGATGACGTCTCTGCCTTCTTGATCCAACAAGCAAGGGTGTAGAGCTAGATGAGTTCTCCGGTAGCACGACAACATGGTGGCGATGCTGGTGGAGCAATCTCAGCAGAGCTTCTCCAAGCGCTTTTGGAGATACGTTTTTGGTGGAGAAACAAATCTAGGGAGAGAGGGAGGGCTGCACCTATGCCTTAGGGTGTTGCTGCCCTCCCTCTCCCTGTCTATATAAGAGGAGGGGGTAGATGGGGCACATCCCTAGCCCTTCTTCCAAGGAAGTGGGTGGCGGCCACAAGGGAGGAGTCCTCCCTCCCCAAGACACCTCCTAGGTGCCTTCCCCTTTAGGGTTTCCTACCCCGTAGCTGCATGGGCCCTTGGGGGCTGGCCCAACAAGGCTTGGACGCCCCCTTATAGCCAATGCACGTCCTAGGGGCAAGAGGGACCCTTCCGGACTCCTCCGAAACCCTCTGGAATCTTCCGGAACTTTTCAGAAGCTTCCCGGTACAATACCGGAAAAACCCAAAAAAAATTCGGTAGCCAAAATATGACTTCCCATGTATAAATCTGAGCTCCTCGTGACATTCGGGATCTCATTCGGGACTTTGAACAACCTACGATCACCAACATATATAACTCAACAATACCAAATAGTCACAGAACGTTAAGTCTGCAGACTCTACGGGTTCACAAACTATGTAGAAATGACCGAGACAACTCTATGGTCAATAACCAATAGCGGGACCGGGATGCCCATTTTGATTCCTACATATTCTATGAAGATCTTTATCGGTCAAACCATGATGTCATGGATTCAAACAACCCCGTATGCAGTTCCCTTTGTCCATCGGTATGTTACTTGCCTGAGATTCGATCACCGGTATCTCCATACCTAGTTCAATCTTGTTACCGGCAAGTCTCTTTACTCGTTTCGTAACACAAGATCCCGTGACTAACTCCTTAGTCACATTGCTTGCAAGCTTCTTGTGATGCTGTGTTACCGAGTGGGCCCAGAGATACATCTCCATCATACGGAGTGACAATTCCCAGTCTCGATCCACACCAACCCAACACACACCATCGGAGATACCTGTAGATCACCTTTATAGTCACCCAGTTACATTGCGACGTGTGATGCACACAAGGTACTCTTCCGGTGTCAGTGAGTTGCATGATCTCATGGTCATAGAACAGATACTTGACATGCAGAAAACAATAGCAATAAACTGACACGATCATATGCTACGTTCACAGTTTTGATCTTGTTCATCACATCATTCTCCTAATGATGTGATCTTGTTATCCAATGACAACTCATGTCTATGGCTAGGAAATCTTAACCATCTTTGATCCACAAGCTAGTCTAGTAGAGGCTTACTAGGGACACTTTGTTGTCTATGTATCCACACATGTATTTGAGTTTCCAATCAATACAATTATAGCATGCATAATAAACGATAATCATGAACAAAGAAACATGATAATAACTAATTTATTATTGCTTCTAGGGCATATTTCCAACAAGGAGGCCCTTGCGCAAGGGGTGGGAGAGGACAAGAGGGGAGGGAGTCCTACTAGGACTCCACCTCCCTTGTGGGATGTGGACTCCTCCCTCTTGCGTCACCAAGGGCCCTAGGGGAAACCCTAGGGCGTCCCACCTACCCCCTCTCCCTCCTATATATAGTGAAGGTTTTGAGGGAAGCCACCACCTGAAAAAGGCACGTGCTTCCCTCTCCCCTCTAGATCGTCGTTATCTTCTAGATTGATTCGGTAGTGCACGACGAAGCCCTGCCGGATCAGTTCCACCACCAC
The DNA here is from genome assembly GCA_022496015.1 of Hordeum marinum. NCBI lineage: Eukaryota > Viridiplantae > Streptophyta > Magnoliopsida > Poales > Poaceae > Hordeum > Hordeum marinum. Next base: position 288,812,191 of record CM039672.1, on the reverse strand, counting down.
CGCCACCACGTCGTCGTGTTGCCTGAGAACTCATCTACCTCTCCATCCTCGCTTGTTGGATCAACAAGGTGGATACAGTCATCAAGCTATACATGTGCTGAAGGCAGAGGTGTCGTCCGTTCGGCACTAGATCGTGATTACACTACTAGAAAAAGGCTTATCCCCAATATTTCTACTAGTGGCGCACCATGATGGTGGTGCGCCACAACTATATAGCAGTGGTGCACCAGAATCAGGTGCGCCATTGCTATTTTTTTACTAATGGCGCACCACTTGAGCAGTGCGCCATTGCTATTTTTTTGGTCCATCCCCCCTGCACCACACATAGCAATGGCGCACCACACCTAGGTGCGCCACTGCTATGCTACATAGTAGTGGCGCACCTAGGTGTGGTGCACCATTGCTATGTCTGGTGGGGGTGTGCCTGCGTGTGTGTGTGAGGTTAGTAATGGCGCACCCTCCCTGGTGCGCCATTGCTAGGGTTAGCAATGGCGCACCAGGGAGGGTGCGCCATTACTAACGTCTCACACACACAAACACACACAAACACCCCCTGGTGGATCGCCTTTTTGGTTTTAAAAAAATAAAAGAAAATGATAAAATATTCAAAAAAAATTCAAAAAAATAGATTCCCATGTGTTATGTGTTCTAGTTTTTAGGAAAATTAACAAACATGAATTTTTTTTTTGCAAAAGGCCGCCGTGTTTCGGTATAATGGCCGTAACTTTTGCATACGACCTCCGATGAAAAAGTTTTTTATATGAAAAATCATCTACTCGAAAAGTTACATCCGAATTCAACCGGCTATGCCTATTATCGATTTTCTAGAATCCTCAAAAACCTAATAGAAAAAATGTATGATGCTTTTAAGATCTGGAGGCAAAAAAATTCGAAAAAATGCAAAAAATAAATAAATTAGCAATGGCGCACTAGCGCATGGTGCGCCACTGCTATTTTCCCGCCTTCAAAATTCAAAAAAATACAAAAATAAAAAACAAGTTAGCAATGGCGCACCTTATGAATAATGCGTCACTACTATTTTCCTGCCTTCACAATTCAAAACAATTCGAAAAAATAAAAAAAATTAGCAATGGCACATCAGTGAATAGTGCGCCACAACTATTTTCCCGCCTTCACAATTCAAAAAAATAGCAATGGCGCACCAGTGCATGGTGCGCCACTTCTAAGTTGGGCCAGAAGTTTAAAAGGGCCGGCCAACCACTTATCCCTTCATTCTTCTCCTCCTCTCCTCCACTCAATCTCCTCCTCTCCTCCTCTCCTCCACTCCATCTCCAACTCTCCGGCGACCTCCTCCTCCTCACGGTGCTCCTCCTCCGGTGACCTCCACCTCACGGTGCTCCTCCTCCGGAGACCTCCTCCTCCCTCCTCTCCTCCTGACGGTGCTCCTCCTTCGGCGACCTCCTCCTCCCTCCTCTCCTCCTCACGGTGCTCCTCCTTCCTCTCCTACTAACGATCCTCCTCCTCCTCCCTCCTCTCCTACTCACGGTGCTCCTCCGACGATGACCTCCTCCTCCCTCCTCTCCTCCTCACGGTGCTCCTCCTTCCTCTCCTGCTCACGGTCGTCCTCCTCCTCTCCGGCGACATCCTCCTCCCTCCTCTCCTGATCCTCACGGTCTCTCCTCCCTCCTCTCCTCCTCACGGTCTCTCCTCCCTCCTCCTCTACTTCCGGCCACATGTGGAGCTCCCCCGGCACAAATAACGTACCAGATCCAGGTCGAGAACGAAATTTGAAAAATATTCAAGCAAAAAAAACGAGCAAAAAAACAAGCCAAAAAAATGAGCCAGATCCAGATCCAAATTCCAAATTCAAAAATAGCAATGGTGCACTTTGGGGGTTAGACGGTGAGCCACTACTATTTTCCCACCTTCAAAATTAAAAAAAAAATAAAAAAAATCGAAAAAAAGTTACCAGTGGCGCACCTACAACAATCGTAATGACGCACTACAAGGTGCGCCACTGTTACCTGCAATACTAATGGCGCATCAGAGGTGCGCCATTAGTATTTGTTATTAGTGGCGTGGTAATAGTGGCGCACCTATAGTGTGCCATTAATGGCAAAAATAGGTGCGCCACTAACAGTCTTTTTTCTAGTAGTGTGCCAGCTTGCGATTTGGATCGTGAAGACGTTCGGCTACATCAACCGCGTTTCCTAACGCTTCCCTCTTAGCAATCTACAAGGGTATGTGGATATGATCTCTCCTCTTGTATATGCTCATCTCCATGGATAGATCTTGTGTATGTGTAGGATTTTTTTTTGTTTCCCATGCAACGTTCCCCAACATCCGCTTGCCTAGAGTTTATAGTCTAAGGAAAGGATTGTGATATTTATGTTTTCTAGGGTCCTATGTGTAAAAACGAATGACCTATTTTTTATTTTCTTTGGGTTCTCCTTTGTGTGGTGATGTATCAATTTTGCACAATTAAGCCAACTTTTGTGAACTTTGGATCACTCACCATTTTTCAGAAAAATATGATACAATAGTAAAACAACATGATGTATACTTATCCTAGAGCTTTCTTTATATTGTAAGATATTATATAATGTGTATATTCTAAGTTACAAACATCTTGCATATATTTAATGACATGCTCTTTCTTTCCCTTATTTCTGTTTCAATCACATCACCAAAATTCCTAAGTGACTGCAGAGATAGCCTATTATACACACCCTTTATAAAATATCATGACATTCTAGTGCATTGAGCGAAGTATCAAGTGCGATTGATATAGTCAATGTTGAGCTTTGTTGATGTAGTGGCACCCTACAATATACTTCTTCCGGGTGCACGTTGGAGGCCCTCACATTATGTCATATTTGTGTTGACCATTCACGATCACACATGAAAAATAAGTTCCATAGAAGGCCAACAATGACCCATCAAGCGACGCAGCCTGATAAACCCTACAACTAAGGTAAACACCAGGCATGGATGTTAGTGGAGCACCAACAAACCAAAAGCCACCCTACCTTGTCTTGTCATGTATTGATGATGCACGGAGCTGTCTGCACTTAGACTAGATGTTTTTATGAAGGCGTCATATTGCGCATTGTCCTCACATCTCCCAGAAGGTCCTCACGGTTCTAATAGAACCACAATTTTATTAATGAGATCGTCTAAGTGCTTAAACACAAGACCCTCAATGCATGCTTTGTTACGAGCAGTCAATAAAGACCACAATAATGTCGCAACTCCCACCCAAGCGATCTTATTATCTTGACCCTTTGTATGGCTTCTTAGTTGAAACATATTGGATAACCCAACAATTCTTCAGGAGCAACCAATAGACTCTCTAATCACGCTCCACACAAACCACTCAACTATACAATTAGATAAAACATGATCACTATCCTCCTCTATGTCGCACCAAGTACATTTGCCATCTCCCATGCCATGAAGTTTGGGCGCTAGACCTCGACTGTGAATACGGTTTCGCGCCACATGCATAAGAAGATCTTGATTTTCCCTGGAATGTTAGTCTTACAAATCCCACATAAGTTGATCGTAGAGGCTGCTTTGAAAATTTCCTTATACAAGGAAGATATGGAGAGATTCTCCGAAGGTTCAAGTTTTCAAGTCACCTCATCCCTCCCTGGTATATCACTTAGGTCCACCATGAGCATATGCTAGTCCAATGTTTCGTTCATGTCAAAAGTGCGCCTAAAGGTAGGTGTCCATCCCGTATGAGTCTGCATGTGAGCCACCCTGGGCTCAACATGTTCAATTGGTTGTATACATAGATTGATACTGAAATGTTCAATTGGTTGTATACATATATTGATACCGAAACCGGACCATAGTAATAATATTTGGCATGCATTACTGTAGCATGTTTCCTTTTTCCAATCCAATACGTGTGACACTCTCGTGCCGCACCATAAGAACATGGGTGTTCTGGTGCACCCCCCTCTCCTCAAAGTTTCATCGGGCATTTTTGTCCATCCACATGCGGGCCATGGGAATTGATATGCACTACCTTTGCTTCCTCATAAGATCACTCATTTTTTTCTCCCTCACAAACATTGGCAGATGAGTCTGTCCTCAAATTTCTCACAGTCATGTTTCACACATGCTACTAAGGAGAGGAGTCGTGCAAGAGGAGACACGTATCAGGTGCGACACTCGACAGGGAGTCTATTAGCGAAGAAGGTGGCCTGGGGAGCAACATCTTTGTGAGACGCACATACATGGATCAAGCAACGATGATGGTAGCTCACATTCCGCTACTTTTGGTGCTTATAGTCATCGTTAGATGGTCTACGAACCTGAATTTAGGTTATGTTACTTTCATTGTTTTTGTATTACCTTGATGTTTGATGAACATATTGTCAAGTTTCAAGCAAAAAGTAAAAGATGTTGAGTGTTTTCAGCAAAAGATGTAAAGTTTCATGCAGGTGCGGGGGCACTGAGTCCCTCGCGCGTGCTTTTTCGTTTATTTTCATATCTTTTGAATTGAGGGTTTTTGAGATAAGATCCATTTTTAATATGTCCGATGGATTTTAAAAATATATGTTAAGTTTAAACTCTTAAAACTTAGTACAAGCGATTGATAAAATTACAATTGTTTGCCTACATGTGATAAAAAAATGCCTTAAAGTTTATCCATGAAACTTGATAAAAGCGAGCGACAAAATTACAAGTTTTACATAGAAAATCGAACGATTGAAACTGAAAACTTATTGTGCCCTCATGTGTGATTTAACTACGTCGTAAATCTCGAGACAATAGAGCGTCCGGGCAGGACTTGAGTCTTATATATTAGTGTCAAACGAGCCATCCACTGCAATAAGCCGGTCAAACTCAACACACACAAAACAACTAACAAAACCATCGGCATCGCCGTCATTACTAGTGAGCACATGTCGATGACTAAGAGCAACTCCAAAGCGCCGACCCATTTCGTCCGCCCGTGTCCATTTGGGCCGCCGTGGACAGAAAAGATGGCCCAACGTGCCGACCCAAATGGACGCGCGTCCGTATTTTGTCCGCCCATGACCCATTCGCGGCCCAAATTTGGGTCGCATTTGCGTCGGCGCGGACACGAGACGGACGCGCGCGTCGCCCGCCCTTCTCCTTCCCCTGGCCTGCATGTTGGCAGCATAAGGGCCATTTCCTCTGTTCTCTCCCCCGCGACTAGGCTGCCTCCGCTTCCCGCCGCTGCCCATTTTTCGTCGATGCCGCCGGCCATCCGTCCATAGATAGTTCATCCCGATGGCCGCCCCTCCTCCCCACGTCGTCGCCCCATTCCGCTGACCCTGGTAGCCTCTCGACATTGACAACGCCACCGTCCCCTTCGCCGGAACTCGAGCGCATCATCCTCTCTCCCGGACACCGGCACGCCCACAGGACGCCGGCGCGCATGCCGGTAGGCGGCAGGGTTTCTGCCTTGTCTCGGTGTCACGCAGGGCTCGTTATCGACCGACTCCTTACACGATGTCCGGAAGCTGTTTGACAGTTTGCCCAAGGTACAAACGGACTCCGACAATGAGTTCTTTTTCTACAATGTTCTTATGGACTCGGATGATTCTTCGTCCAACGATGAGGATATCATGGCAGCTACCTTGGTCATCCATGACCACCTCGGTAGGCAGCGACCGATGTTCAGGGGCTCTATACCGGTCGCAACTGGGGGAGTGGTTATATCCTACTCTAGAACGACTACTTCGAGACCCCGAGACCCCTCTACAAACATCACATGTTCCGGCGTCGTTCCTGTATGGTTAGGCATGTGTTCAACCGTATTTGGGAGGGAGTGGTGGAGTATGACAAGTATTTCGAGTGCAAGACAGATGCACATGGAAAGCTTGGTTTCTCTTCTTACCAGAAATGCACTGGTGCCATTCGGATGCTTGCATACGGAGTTCCCGGTGATCTCATTGATGAGTATGTCCGGATGAGTGAGTCCACCTGCCCTGAGTCCATGTACCGTTTTTGCAAGGCTGTCGTAGTTGTGTTTGCCCCGGAGTACTTGAGAGAGCCAAATGCTGCTGATATAGAACGGTTGTTGGCTATGAATGCCAGGAGGGGGTTTCCTGGGATGCTTGGTAGCATAGATTGTATGCACTGGCAGTGGAAGAATTGCCCTTCTGCTTGGCAGGGGTAGTACAAAGGTCATGTCCGAAAATGCACTGTGATACTTGAGGCCGTTGCTTCACAAGATCTCTGGATTTGGTACTCTTTTTTGGCATGGCTAGATCTCACAATGATATCAAAGTCCTCCAGCGCTCTCTAGTGTTTTCTAGGATGGCAGAAGGCAATGCCCCACAGGTCGATATTGAGATCAATGGCCACCACTATGGCAAGGGATATTATCTAGCTGACGGTATCTATCCACAGTGGACAACTCTTGTCAAGTCAATCTCCAACCCCTAAGGAGAGAAGAAAAAGAGATTTGCCCAAGAGCAAGAGAGTGCTAGAAAAGATATGGAGCATGCCTTCGGTGTTCTGCAATCTTGATGGGGCATTGTCTGACACCCTGCAAGAACTTGGAACACACAGAAGCTTTGGAAGGTGATGACTGTTTGTGTGATCATGCACAACATAATTGTAGAGGATGAGAGCCCAGAGCACCTCTACGACCAGGGGTTTCAGTTTCAAGGTATCAATGTTGAGCCTCAGCATGCCGACCCAGCAACGTTTGCACAGTTCATGGAGTTTTATCATCACATGCGTGATTGGCAGACTCATAGCCAGCTGCTAGATGATTTGGTGGAGCACATGTGAGCTCATGCTGGCAACCAATAGAAGTATCAGACTTTTATTATTTGAAATGCAATTTGAAACAATTTAATGTTCATTTGGTTTGTATAACTATGCCATATTTCTGTGCTTTTGCAACTATTTGTCTTATTTTATACGTTTGCCGGCCGCTGGCATGTCGCCGGCGCGAACTCTACCTTGGATGGCATGGCCACTGGCATGATCGATGACCGCAGGCACTTTTTTATTTGAGAACTAAAAATTGCAGACAAAAAATGGATCGGCGCGTTGAACGACCGACCAATCCATTTAAAAAAGGGGACGAACAAACTGACCCAAACGAATAAAAAACGAACAAACCACGGGTCCATTTAGATTGGCCGGTTAGAGTTGCTCTAACACTTGGCTTCACGAGCACTCTCACGAGTCACGAAATCGTTGGCCTCGCACCAAGAGAAACAAAACCGTTATCCCAAAGTCCGATTCTCTCTAAAAGAGGTCACCATGAACTCCTAGAAAGTGCGCCTTCTAATATTAATTGACATTTTTTGTGCGGCGAAACTGATGAAGCTAGGTGATGGATAAAAAAGGACAAGTGAAAAGGACGTGTCATATGACCACTCTCATAAGTCGTCGGCTCGGTTGCGGCCTGTCGGTGCATGATGCTGTCAATGTAAGAGCATCTCCAGCCGCGGTCCCAAAGGACACACCAGGCCGCTTTTTTATCGCCGGCGGGCGAAAAAAAACCCAGCCACGGTCCCAAGATGCCGATTTTCGCCGATTGAGGCCTTTTTTTGGGCCGGCGAACCCAGGCCGAACCCAGGGCGCTGGGGTCTCTTGGGGGCTCCGGCGATAACAAATCGGGGTGTGGGACACCACTGTCAAGCGATTTTCGTCCCTTTTTCCTAGCGCCGAGCCACTTCCCTGCTGCCGACCCCGACGACCCCGACGACCCTCACCTGTTCACGACCCCTACGCCGCCGCTAGAAGACCCCACTTCGCCCTCCCTCGCCGGATTTCGCTTCCCCAACCCTCACCCATCCCCTCGCCCAAGCCACGCCGGCCGGGGCACAGGCGTCTACTCGCCTGCTTGCCTGTCATGCCGACAAGATGTTTGATGTTTTTCTTGCTCGGCCATGGACTCGGACGAAGAGGAGGCGTTCGCGGCCCTGTTGGAGGAAGAAGCCGAGGCCGCCGCCGCCGACGAGGAGCACCTCATGATACTGTCCTCGCTGGCCGGCCTGTTCGTCAACAGTGACAAGCCCTAGCGAGGTGGCTCGAGGCCGGGGCGGCGCAAGAGCAAGCAGAGGCATCGGATGGAGGGGTATTGCATGCTCTACGCCGACTACTTCGCCGACTCTCCATTGCACGGTGATAAAGTATTTCGGCGTCGTTACCGGATGAGCCGAAAGCTCTTCCTCAGGATTGTTAATTCCGTCCGGGAGTTCGACAGCTATTTCGTTTGCAAGAAGGATTTCACCGACACAGTTGGATTCTCCTCACTTCAGAAATGCACCCAAGCTATGAGGATGCTTGCATAGGGAGCTTCCACGGACATACAAGAAGACTATGGGCGAATGGTCGAGTCCACCACCATTGAGTGTCTGTACAAGTTCTGCAGAGCAGTGGTGGCTGTGTTTGGACCACAATATTTGCGATCATCCAATGCCGAAGACACTACTCGAATCCTGGCACGGAATGCAGCAAGAGGATTTCCAGGGATGCTTGGAAGCATCAACTGCATGCATTGGTCATGGAAAAACTGCCCATTTGCTTGGCAGGGGATGTACAAAGGTGACAAAGGTGGTTCCAGTGTGGTACTTGAGGCAGTAGCCACACATGACCTAAGAATTTGGCACTCCTTCTTTGGTATGCCAGGAACTCACAATGATATCAACGTCTTGCAGTGCTCGAATGTCTTCGCCAAGCTTGTTAAAGGTCATGCTTCTTCGGTGAACTTTGAGGTCAATGGACGCCAATACAACAAGGGATATTATATAGCAGATGGTATCTATCCGAGATGGTCCACATTTGTGAAGACTATCTCAAAACCTGTGGCGCCAAAGAAGGCACACTTTGCTAAGTGTCAGGAGGCTTGCAGGAAAGATGTCGAGCGAGCATTTGGTGTGCTCCAATCGCGATTTGCTGTTGTCAGGTACACCGCTATGACCTGGTCCAAAAGGCAGATATGGGAGATCATGAATTGTTGTGTCTGCTTGCACAACATGATCATTGAGAGCGAGGAGGAAGAGCCAGTGTTTGATCCTGAACCATATCACATGATGGGACCTCTTGCAGTTGTTGATCATCAGGTACCAGCAACATAGACTGCCTACCTCAATATGCACCAGGAGATCCGAGACCCATAAGTGCATCATGAACTGCAAGACGATCTGGTGGAGCACCTATGGAGGCTTAAGGGCAACGCCTAGCTTGATTTGTTTTAATTTATGTTGGAATTTGCTTCATTAAACTATTTGATTTTGTATTAATTTCTATGATGAATTTTGATACGAAACATTCAGTTTTTTGTTGAATTTTATGCCGAAAGAGCGTCGATTTTGTTCATTTATGGCCAAAAGGCGCCGATTTTGTTGATTTCAAAGCCTAAATTTGGGCCAAGTCTACGCCGTTAATGGGCCGAAAGCGGCGATGGTGGAACGACCCCGGGGTTCGATTGGGAAGCCAAGCCCTCCGGGCCGATTTTAGCGCCGGCTCGTCTCCAGACGGCACTATTTCGACCCTCGGAAGGGCCAACGGTTGGAGATGCTCTAAGTGTAGTGGATTCTTGCTTGTGTCGGAGACATGGTCGTGCTACGCTAGCTCACTCCGTCGGGCCAAGTGGAGCAGCGCTGCAAACGGGCCATCAACGGCACCCCAAAATGAGGCGTGCCGAGTTAATTAAATGGGCTCTGATTTGGCTTTTGTAAGGCTTGAACGTAATAAACTGAAATTTTTAACTACTTTTGCAGCTGGCCAAACAAATCTTGTTGGGATTGACATGGCATACACTAGTTTGTCACTAATTAGATCAGGTCGTGTCATGCCAGGTTGGGACCGGTACTACTCCAATTAACATGCCGTCCGAATAGCTTACGACTAGGAGCATCTGCTCTCTATACCCGCCTCAAACGTCCGGACAGACCGTTCGGTCACTATCCGATCATTTTTTTTGTCCAGACGGGCCTCTCAAACGGCCATCAAACATCCATGCTGACCGACATCCCTCATATCCAGCCCAAATATGGGGCGGATATGGGGCGTCCGGGCATGCCCGTCACGTCGGACTGCCGAACAGGGTCCAACCGGAAACGCCCGCCAACCCGGCGGTCCGAAGGTCGTCCCCTCCCCCGGACCGGTCGCGCCGCGTGTCGCAGCTCCGGCGCGCGACGTAGTGCATTGCCCGGCTATTTAAGTGCACCAGCAGACCCCAAAACCCTACATCCACATCTTCCCCCTCATCCTGTCAACCGGCGCCGCCAGTTTCCACTCCATCCATCCGCAGCCATGCTCCCACGCCGCCGCCGCCAGTTCCTGACGCCGGAGTGCCAGCTCGAGCTCCTTGAGCGGATCGTTAATAGGCGCGAAGTCCGGATCGCCACGGGGCTACCTCCGGATGTTTGGGATCCTGGGTCGAAGGAGGAGGAGGAGAAGGAGGAGGAGGTGGAGGAGGATGTGGGGGATGCTGGCGACGTAGATCTCCGGGCAGAGCAGCAGGCCATCCTCGATTCCCTCCGCTCAGAGTCGGATGCGGATGCAAGACGCCATCGCCGGAAGGAGACGGAGGCGCAAGAAGCTACGGAACAGGGGGGTGCTTGGCCTACATTGATGTGATGGAGCAGGAGGAGGATGAACCGAAGCCCTCCTCCCCGCCCGTCCAGCCGACGCCCGGCCCTGTCATCGTGGACATCAGCGACGACGAAGAGTAGCTAGGATAGTATGTAGGATTTACTTTACATGATTTTGTATGGATGTAGGGGATGGAATATGAGAGTTGCGGATACAGATTGAATAATTTGAGGCGTGCCCGCGGACGCGCTCATGAACAATTTGAGGCGTGCCTGCGAACGCGCCCGGACGCGTCCACGTGCATTCGAAGGACCGGATTTGTCATATCCGGTTGTAGTGCTCTAAAGTAGACTATGCTTCTGTACCATACTACTTCCTTCGTTTTTAAATATATTAAAAGGCCTCCTTTGATTTATAGGATAAAATTATTATAAGAATAGAAAACTTGTTGAAAATGAGATGACAAATCCTATGAGTAGGATGAGGAAAAAAGATGTTATTTAATTCACATCGTAAGAAATTTTCCATTGAGTCTAGTTCTTTTTTATTTTCCTTCAAAATGTGTAGCCTAGGAACCAATCCTATATAGGAACAGGAATGCATTTCTACGAACCAAACGGCTCTAAACGAAAAATTTCTACAAGAATCTCATCCTATATAATTTCTGTGAAATTCCTTTAGAAGACCTAAGCCTTTTTAAAGATTTCAATACAGAATGCATACAATATATATATATATATATATATATATATATATATATATATATATATATATATATATAGGGATTGACTATTCGTCACCCTGGGTGAGTAATACTTATTCTTCACCCCCTCTATTTTCACATCAATGCACCGTAATTTTACGTTTCGTAAATTTTATCGTATTCTATACGTAAATAGAGACCGTAAGAAAATATATAGTCACCGTAAAAAATATTTATGTCATGTAAATTTGCAAACATAAAAACATAGTGTAAAATATACATAAATTATGCTTTTTCTAGTCTTATGACTTATATTTTTATTTTTTATGTCAATTTTTACGTAGTGAATCAATATAAATGTAACGAGACTGTGCCATCGTGTTCTTTACATTTCCTCGCAAACTTTACGTAGTGAGGCGAGGACCTTATGTATATTTTTTAAATGGAAATGTGTGCACATCATACTCTTAACCGACGCCACCCCCAACCATTCGAATGCATGGATGAGGATGAAGCAAGAGCTCGTTAGACGAAAATTCAATTTGGCTTACAGATGCAGATGCATCCATTGTCTAAATACACATTTTAAAAAATTTAAAAATTGAAGGAAAAAAATCCTGCATGTACATCCAGACATTGTATATTTGTGCACAAAATTTTGGTAAAAGGTATTTTTGTGGCTTGTATAAAAAAGACATTTTTCAATGCTTGATTACAACTTCACGAGACATTTTCTATCTTTTTATACACAAAAGATGTTCCTTGTTTGCGAAAAGATGTTCCTTCTATGTTCGCACATAAAATGTTTAAAAATTCTGAACAATAATTCCACGAGTACATCCAGAAGAGTCGGTGCCATCGTGTTCGCGTCTGCCGCCAACATCAAGCAAAAGTAGAACTGGAAGGTCGTCGATGCATGGGTCCCATGAAAGCCATCACATGCACGTCGGTGGCACACAAACTGGTGCCTCGTCCTCTCTAGTGGGCCACCGTCATCCCCTGCCCCCCAAACCAACCATGACTTGTGCTTTCACAGAAGCAGATGCAACACTTCTCCAGCTGAAGTACCCCCTATGCGACTCCGATGAGCGGCGCAGCCGGACATAAGGAAACGGAAGAGGGGAGGAATATACCTTTGAGGTTCCCGACAGTCTGATGAGCGGGCTGCCGAACATGGGAAAGACACAAAGGGATCTGCTGCTGTCGGTCGTAGACTAGTGTAGTGTATCTGTGTCATGAGAATGCACATCCGCACGGCCGGATATGCACATAATTTTACATTATAGTTAAAATATGTTCGAAATGTAAAAAAAAACGTTTGGTTTATATGAAATTTGTCGTGTTTGCACATGTTTCATCCGGTTAGTTCAAATAGTTGTTGAAATATATGTGGGCGGCATTATAAAGCGGCTCCGGCATCCATGTCCGCGGACCGGTCCTCCCCTGTCAGCGGAACGGATGTCGGGGCAAATTTGTGGGTCGGTGTTGGAGATGCCCTCATAACATTTTTTTGGGAGATCAATAGTATAGTTTATGTCATTATGATAGAGCTACAATCCATAGACAAGAGATCTTTAATACATGGGGTCCTCTTTCGATCCACACAGTTGTGGCCCATTGATACGTCTCCAACGTACCTATAATTTATGAAGTATTCATGCCATGTTTACAATAATTCTGTATGATTTTTTTATGATTTTATTAGAATTAACCCGGACTGACGTTGTTTTCAGCGGAACTATCATGGTGTCGTTTTTTGTGCAGGAATAAAAGTTCTCGGAATGGGCTGAAAATTTAGTATGATTTTTTTGTGGATTAAAAGAGACCCCCGAAGCATTAGAGTTGGGCCAGAAGAGTCACGAGGAGGCGACAAGCCTCAGGCGTGGCTAGGGGGTGGCTGCGCCTAGCAGGCTTGCCACCGCCTTGTGGCCCTCCTTGACGTGAGATCGACGCCAAAAATTCCTATAAAACCAGAAACCACCGAAAAGAAACCTAGATTGGGAGTTCTGCCTCCGCACACCTCCAGAGCCACGAAAAACCAATCTTGGCCCTCTCCGGCACCCTGCCGGAGGGGGTCACCATCATCGGAGGCCATCTTCATTGTCCCGAAGGGGCCATCAACACCATGGAGGCCAAGGACCAGAGGGAGAACCTCTCCCCACAGAGGGGGGAGGCCATGGAGGAGGAAGCACAAAGGGGAGAACCTCTCCCCCTCTCTCCCAGTGGTGTCGGAATGCCATCGAGGGAACCATCGCCGCGATGATCGTCTTCATCAACATCACCTTCTTCATCACCATCCTCATCTCCTTTTAGCGGTCCACTCTCCCGCACACCGTTGTAATCACCTACTTGAACATGGTGCTTTATGCTACCTATTATGATCCGATGATATGCTGCCATCCTATGATGTTTTGAGTAGATTACTTTTGTCCTTTGGGTTGATTGATGATCTAGATTGGTTTGAGTTGTATGTTTATTTTGGTGTTGTCCTATGGTGCCTTCCATGCCGCGCACACGTGAAGGATTCCCGTTGTAGGGTGTTGCAATACGTTCATGACTCGCTTATAGTGGGTTGCTTGAGTGACAGAAGCATCAACCCGAGTAAGGATTTTGTTGCGTATGGGATAAAGGGGACTTGATGCTTTAATGCTATGGTTGGTTTTTACCTTAATGATCTTTAGTAGTTGCGGATGCTTGCTAGAGTTCCAATCATAAGTGCATATGATACAAGTAGAGAAAGTATGTTAGCTAATGCCTCTCCCTCAAATAAAATTGCAATAATGATTTCCGATCTTGTTAACAATTGCCTAGGATAATTCCGCACACCGACCCATCATTATTCCACACTCGTTATTTGTAATATATTGTAATATTATGATAACAACACCTATTTTTATATTTTAGTCCTCCGTTATCATGCAAAGTTATCCTCTTCATACCCACAACTTAGTTTTATTTCTCGTATCTAGATGGAAACAAACGTTAGGTGTACGTAGAGTCGTATCGGTGCCAGATAGGACTTGAGAGAGTATTGATCTTACCTTTAGCTCCTTGTGGGTTTGACACTCCATACTTATCACTTCCACCTTTGGAAATTGTTATGATGATTCCTTGCACTTGGGGATTATCACCCACTTCGAGCGACTATACCGAGCTAGGAAACTACAACTCTATTATGAGATCTATGAGGTTCTGGGGAATAAACACTATGCCAACCATTAAAACTTAACATCAACAACTAAATGACCATAAATTGAATGATCCGAACTATAGGAATCATAGCACATCTAACATGTATTTAGTTATAACTAGTAAAGAGCATGTGTGTTGCAATGAGAGAGAGAAAATATCACACTCATCTAATCCAATAACTATGACTCTAAGATAAAAATAGGCCAGTGTCCTTTATTGTAACACATGGCATCTCATATGTGTTGCCACTTATTTTCCTTCCCACCCTCGTCGACATTGGCCTCAATGCTCACAGAATCATAAAGTTTTTGAATGTTGTCAATCCTAAGGCATCTCTCTTAGCATAAATGATAAATATCCTTTTTTCTTGAGAGGTTTTAGCGAGACGTGCATTCATGGTTAAAGATGGTTTCTTTTGTCTCCAATCCTGATTTTGAGGTGTTAATCACCAATCCTGATCAACACCCGTATGAAAAAAAATATGGGTCGTACATTAAGTACAGTAAAACTGCACCTGATCTGAGCCCTCTCAAGCAATCAAGGTTTTTGGCCATTAGATCATAGTTATCTATCGTTGTAGACTGTCAGATGGCTATAATGACGCCGTAACTAACCGTGAGCTAGCTGTCCAAGGGAGGCTACTCGAGTGGATAAATCTGCCACCTCTGGTTGATTGGGCCAGGCAGCCCTTTAAGCGGTTGGGCCAGGAGAGTCCACGGACGATAAAACACATGGCATGCGACGTCGCTTCACTTTGTAGATTACAAAAGAACAAAAAAAGATTTGGCGAAGGAAAGGGCAGCGACCCTTTCGTGATCTCTCATGGCCGATGGCTCCTTCTCTCGCCTTGATCTCTCTCTATATCGAGGGTATCCCTGTCCATGCACGAGTTCGCCTCCTGATGGTGCAGCAGGGAGAGGCTCCACTATCAGACCAGTGGCGGCCAAGGGATCTCGTCTCAGACTTGTGCATCGGTCGCCGGTCGGTGATGTGCTCCATTGGCGGCGTCATGGCAAGGGAAAAAGGTCTAGGCCTAATTCCCCATGTCTACCACCAATACATATCACTCCTTCTCTTTATCTTGGATGATCTAATCATCAAATTTTTACTTTCCACATGCCTAGGGGTTATTTACTACAATATGGAACTCGCTGCCCCCTTTTACTCAAAATTCGTATCCATGTTAATCTGGCATCTAGGCATGGCTGCCTATGTTTGAGCTTTGCCTCTTTTTTACTGTTTTCTCCCATGCAGTCTACTTTTTGTTGAATGTGGATAAGATCTATGTTAGAATACATCACTGTTGTAAGAGCATAATTTTCCCTAAGTAGTTTTGGTGGTTGATGACAGTGCGTTTGTGGACTAACCATGTGCGTTAAGCTATCAGAGATTATTAGGTGGCACGAGACAGTTATCTTCCCCTCAAGTAGTAAATCAGAAGATAGACTCTCTTCCTTTCGAGGTTAGGTTGGTGGACCCGAGTCATAGGAAAATCCCTACTATTAAGAGGGGATCCACATCCAGAAAGGTTGGGAGGAATCATCACATACACTTTGCACCCTCGTCCGTTTCCCGGCACGACGGAGCTTTTTCTGCCCCTAAGGCTCCAAAGTTTCTCCTAAGCGGAAGTACCGCTCTCTCGAGCGGTAGTACCGCTCCAGCGGTACTACAGCCCTAAAGAGCCGCTCAAACTACCGCTTATTTTTTTATGCAGAAGTTCCGAGTGGTACTACCACCCTGAACTACCACTTATCTTTTCAAGCGGAAGTTCCGAGCGGTACTACCACCCTAAGGAACTTTGGAACCTCTTTCGCACCCTTTTTTTCTTCCGGACTTCTGGGATTTCTGAGCGGAAATACCACTCCCTCCAGAGCGGTACTACCGCCTCAATCGGAAGTACCACTCCCTCCAGAGTGGTACTACCTCTCAGTTGTTCCAATACGCGTATAAGCGGAAGTACCGCCCCCTAGGATGGTACTACCGCTTAAGCTCGTGTCCTGGCAGAAAAACGACCACTTTTCCCCCACCTATATAAGTGAGTCTTCTTCCCCATTGAGACTCACCTCTTCCCACAAAAAGCTCCATTGTTGCTCCTAAGCTTATTCTTGCTCCTTCTCCTCCCTAGCCATCAAATCTTGTTGGTGCTCTAGGATTTGGAGTAGACGGCCTTGATCTACACTTCCACCGAGAGATATTTGATTCCCCCCATCAATCCCTTGCGGATCTTGTTACTCTTGGGTGTTTGAGCACCCTAGACGGAAGAGGCCACTTCAAAGCCATAGTCCATTGTGGTGAATCTTCATGGTGTCGTTGGGAGCCTCCAATTAAGTTCTGGAGATTGCCCCCAACCTTTTTTGTAAAGGTTCGGTTGCTGCCTTCAAGGGAACCACTAGTGGAATCACGGAACCTCGCATTGTGTTAGGACGTGAGGAGAATACGGTGGCCCTAGTGGCTTCTCGGGGAGCATTGTGCCTCCACACCGCTCCAACGGAGACATACTTCGCTTTACCAGGAAGGAACTTTGGTAACACATCCTCGTCTCCATCTGTTCCTCTTGTGGTTACTTCTTACCTTTATTTTCTGCAAGGTACTCATATTGTCTATCTTGCTTGCTTATCTTGTTAATTGTGTTTAGCATCATATAGGTTGCTCACGTAGTTGCATATCTAGCCAACCTATTTCTTGCTAAGACTAAATTATTAAAGAAAAGTTAAAAAATGGTAATTTCCTATTCACCCCCCCTGTAGTCAACCATATCGATCCTTTCAATTGGTATTAGAGCCTCGTCTCTTTATTAAGGGCTTCACCTCCCGAAGAGTATTGCTGGCAACGAGGTGCGGTCTAGTGAACTACCCAAGGCTGTGGGTGTGAACACGGTCTCTCGTGAGGATTTGAATGAGGCCATAACCTCTCTCAAATCTTCCATGACGACCGAGGTCAAATCCGTGTTCAAAGAATTCCTTGATACTCTTAAACTTTCTACCGATGCGATGTAAGTGGTTAATACCACTAACTCGACATCGGATGTCAACTCCGGTAAGGAGGGGGCTAGTGCTGATAAGGATAATCGTTCTCAAGGAATTAAGGGGACGGGGAGCTTTGCCTCGGTTCCCCATCCCTTGGTCTATGGAGGACTGGTGCACCCACCTCATATAGTTAATCTCGGTCCTCCTCCTAAACTTGTTAAGAATGATTTTGCTAATTGGATTTTTCATATCAAGTCTCATTTGGATCAAAGCTCAATTCAACTCATGAGAGTCATTGAAGAAGGATAATACCCTCATGATCCACACAACCTCACTCCAAGAGAAGAAGCAGATAAACAGCTAAATTCCTCTGCCTTGTTCATACTCCAAGTTGTTGTTCCTATCGAAGACGTACCTCACCCGTGGCCCTTTACTTTTGCTAAAGAGTGTTGGGAACACATTATCTCCATGTACAAGGGTAGCTCAAGCATTCAACGGTCAAACTATAGAGTTGTCCTTGATTAGTCAGATGAGTTTGTAATGGTAAAAGATGAGGAACCACGTGAGATCTATAGGAGGGTGACTGCTCTTGCCGTTGCCCTCAAAGATCATGGCAGCAAAGATTTGGATGACACCTGGGTCAAGCATAAGTTTCTGAATGCCATCATGCCCTACAACAAGGCCATGTCCGCCGTCATCCGTTAAAGACCGGACTTTCACACCTTGTCCTATGGGGATGTGTTGGATGAATTTATTGCTATGAACATCTTGAACATGACTGCATACAATGCCCTTGATCGCGTGCAACGGTCAAACAAATCATCTCCCAACCTTGCTTTGAAGGCCAAGGTCAGTCAAAAGGAAGAAGAAGAAGAGGTCTGCTTTGAGGAAACCAAATATGCTTACCATGAGCATATGGCTCTAGCATCCAGGCAATTTTGGGGCAACAAGAGGTACACAAGGCCTATCTTCTCCAAGAACAACTCAAATGGGTCAAAGGGCAAGCAACATGTGAGGACATGCTACAACTGTGGTAATGTGAGTTACTTTGTGGTGGATTGTCCATATGAGAAGAGGGAAGACAATGGTGGCAAGATCATCCGCAAAGATAAGGCCAAGTCTTTCCCCAACAAGACCAACTTCACCAAGAAGACACCTCACAAAGTGTTGGTGGCTCAAGAAGAGTATGCCTCAGATGATGATGTTGATGATGAAGAAACAAGTGGTGAAGGAATGGCAAGGGCATATGTCATAATTGCATCCTCTACCCCAACAAAGGTGTTATTTTTTGATGCCCCCAATGAGAACCACATCGCTAGGTGCCTCATGGCAAAAGGTATCACCAACGTAACCTCCAACGCCAAAACCTCAAACATTACGACTTATATTTCTTCCACTCCATCTTTGTTGGATTGTGTGGATGAACATGAGGAGGCAAAAGAGGGTGAGAATGAGTTTGACAAGTTCTTGTGTAAACTCAAGGGACAAACCAAGAAGCACTTCGTTGCTCTCTTGGAACAACTTGGTGAAACCAATGACACTATCGAGTCTCAAGAAGAATATCTTGAGGAGTTGTGAGGCCATATTCGTGATTATGCCGACGAGATAGCAGATGTTTATATTGCTCTTGAGGAAGAGCGAAGTCTTCCTATGACTCTTGAGGAGTCACAAAATGATTACCTTGCTAAATTGTGTAAAGATTATGATCATACTATCATTCTTAACCGTGTGCTCAAATCTGAAAAGGCTGCACTTGGGGTTGGCCATGATCGACTCAAGGATGAGCTTGACTCACTTGACAATGCTCACAAGGCATTGAAGAGTGTTCATTCTTCTCTTAAGGAGTTGCATGATCAACTCCAAGTAAAACTCACTAAGGAAATTGCCACATGTCCTCCTTTTGTTTTAATTGATAATGTCTCTGCTACTAACCCATGTTGTGAGCATGCACATCTTGTGGATGAAAATGCTAAGCTAAAATAGCAGCTTGAGAAAGGCCTTGTGACATGTATACAAGGTGAGAAAATCTCAATGACATTTTGAATAATCAAAAGGAAGTTGTTGCAAAAGAAGGGGTTGGGATTGCACCCAAAAACAACAACAACAAGAAGAAGAAGAAGAAGAAGAAGAAGAAGAAGAAGAAGAACCAAGCAAGTTCCACCACTCAAGGAGACCTTTGTAAGAGCAGGAGTTGTTTCTCATGAGAAGAAGAAAGACAAGGTTGTGGTTGGTAATCCCAAGAAGGGCAAGACCTCCCACCCCAACAAAACCGGCGACTTTAACCCTCTTATGCTTTATGTCGTGCTACTGATGGGCATGTTTATGCCAAATATGTTGGTTCTTATTATGAGTACATTAAATGGTGTATTTAGGTTCCTAAGACCCTTGTTGCTAACATGAAAGAACCCATTAAAGAATGGGTACCTAAAACCAAACATTGATCTCTTGTAGGGGTTTGCTTCAGGAGGAGTGTCATGGTTGCTAATTGGCGGAGCAACAAATCATATGACCGGAAGCAAGGGCTTGGTGGTTTACGTTCATCCTGACCCAACCGTGGCGACTGAAGTCTCATTTGGTGATGATGTAATTTATAAGGTATTGGGTCTTGGCAAGGTTATAATCTCTCCGGAACATTCCATAGAGAATGTTATGCTTGTTGAGACCCTTGCATACAATTTACTTTTTGTTCATCAACTTGCACTCATGGGTTTATGTACCTTCTTTGGTGTTGACTCCGTGGCCCTTTTGTGGAGCAAGACTCTTAAAGTAGCCTTTTTTGGGCATGTCAAGGATGGTCTCTATGTGGTTAACTTCTTAGAGCGACCCACTAAGACCGTGACTTGCCTAATGGGTGAAGTTGATGTGGGATGGCTCTAGAATCGTCGGCTATCCCATGTCAATATGAGATCTTTTCAAAGTCTTCCCAAAGGGGGATTGCGTTCTTGGACTAACAAATGTGAGTTTTGCCAAAGAACGTGCTTGAAGTGCTGTTATTGAAGGAAAGCTACATGAGACAGCTCACCGCCCCACGACTACCATTTACTCAAAGAGGCCCTTGGATCTCCTCCACATGGATCTCTTTGGTCCTCCATCTTTCGATAGCCTTGGGGGAAGGAAGTATTATTTGGTGATCGTGGATGACTACTCAAGATACACTTGGGTATATTTCTTCAAGAGGAAGAGTGAAACTCAACAAACCGTCATCAACTTTTCAAATGAAGTTCAATGACAATATGATGCAAAGATTCTGATGATAAGAAGTGACAATGCCACCGAGTTCAAGAACTACACCTTGAATGAGTTCCTTAGTGATGAGGGGATCAAGCACCAATACTCTGCACCTTATACCCCTCAACAAAATGGTGTTGCCGAGAGAAAGAACCGAACATTGATGGATGCGTCAAGGACCATGATGGCGGAATTCAAATCTCTGTGCAATTTCTGGGCCGTAGCCATCAACACAGCTTGTCATGCATCCAATCGGCTCTATCTCCGCAAAGGCTTGAACAAGACTCCTTATGAAATTCTTACCGGTAACAAGCCCAATCTCAAGTACTGCAGGGTGTTCGGGTGTAAGTGCTTCATTCTCAAGAAAGGTGTTCGTTTATCTAAATTTAAACCCATAGCTCAAGAGGGCATATTTGTTGGTTATGCTACAAACTCTCGCCCTTACCATGTCCTCAATAAGTTCAATGGACTCAGTGAGGACACGTGTAACGTAGAGTTTGATGAAAATAATGGCTCCCAAGTGGAGCAAAGTGGTGTTTGTGATGTAGGTGAAAGCACAATGTGCTCCCTTGGTGGTTTTGATAATTCATGACAACATAGATTGTCTCTTGGACTAATACTTTAATCTAGTGTATTTCAGATAAAGTCCATAGAGAGAGTTGGTATGGAAAAAAAGGAGTGTGCAGAGTATCCCCATGAAGAAGAAGGAGAAGAAATAGCATTGTCCAAGCTTTAAGCAAAGGAATCTACATTTTACTTTGTGAGAAATTACCTTGAGTCCATAAAAAAGCCAATACTATCAAAAGGGGGTAAGGTATTGTTGGTGAAAAAAATGCTCATACATGCACAAGTGGTAGTCACCACATACACCCACAAGCTCTTCCACAAACGTCTGTCCAAAGCCAAATATCTAAAATCGGTGCAACCAACACTTTCCACTCGGTGCCACCGATTCCCAACCTTAGACAGACTCAACCAAACCGTAGCTTTTCGGTGCAACCGATTCCACTTCGGTGCCACCGAGGTTGGGTTGCCAACTTCCTATTACGCAAGTTTACAAAATTGGTCCCACCGAATTTTGTGAATCGGCGTCACCGAGATTGGCAATCTAACCATTGGTCACCTTATCGATGCGATCGAGTTTTACGTACCGGTCTCATCGAGATTCAAAAGTTGCTACCTTTGAGGCAACTCGGTACAACCGAGATTTACACATCGGTTCCACCGAGTCTGAATTATTAGGTCTAACGGTTGGATTTTTGGAGATGCCTATATATACCCCTCCACCACCACTCACTCAGAGGAGAAACAGTCAGAACAGTTCCCCACTCATACTAACTGATTTTCTGAGAGAGAGCCACCTACTCATGTGTTGAGATCATGCCATTCCATTCCTACCATATGAATCTTGATCTCTAGCCTCCCCAACTTGCTTTCCACCCAATCAACCTCTTCTACCAAGCCAAATCTATGAGAGAGTGATTGTGTGTTGAGGAGTCTATCATCTTGAACCACAAGAGCAAGGAGTTCGTCAACATTATCAAGCCTATTACCTTTTGGAGAGTGATGCCTGCTAGATTGGTTAGGTGTCGCTTGGGAGCCTCCTACTTAGTGTTGTGGAGTGAACCAAGAAGTTTGTAAGGGCAAGGAGATCGCCTAATTCGTGAAGATCTACCCAGAGTTAGGCTAGTCCTCTGTGGACGTAGTCCGTCATGGTATAGTCAAGGTTGCTTCTTCGTGGAACCCTCCGTGGGTAGAGCCCTCCATGGATTCTCGTGACCGTTACCCTTTGTGGGTTGAAGACTCCATGAACATGGACGTACGATAGCACCACCTATCAGAACCACGGGAAAAATCTTTGTGTCCTTCATGCGTTTGATCTCTCTATCTCTACTCCTTTGTTTCATGTGCAATGTCTTTACTTTCCGCTTCTATACTTGTTGACTTGCATGTGTAGGGTGTACTAGACTTGCTATATATGCTAAAACTGCCAACCCTTGAAATTATGCTTGTGGTAGTTTTAAATTCCTGCTAGTAGTATACTCCCCTCCCCTCTAGACCTACACTTCTAGTGATCCCGCAATTGGTATCAGAGCATTGGTCTCCATTGATTCGGTTTCAACACCATGGAGGAACATGGATGTGTCTAGTATGGAGAGTTTATATTGTAGAGTGCCCATTCTTGATGGTGAGTACTATAGTTGATGGAAGAATGCCATGATTGATCTATTTGACAAATTCCATTTGAGAAAACATATTGAAAATCCCTATGTGCTCCCCATTGATGAATTGCATCCCACACACGAAGAGGAAATTAACATGCTTGGTAACCTTAGAACTGTCAATCTTATTGTTAGAGGCTTACCAAGATTCGTGCTTTATCAATTGAAGAACTTTGCATGTGCTTATACTTTATGGACTGATTTGGAGAAACGATATCCAAATCTCTCAGTAGGTAATCTTGATGAAATTCTTCATAAAACTGTTGTTTTTCACAAAATGAATCCTAGTGATCCAAACTTTGATAAATGCCTATTTGAGCTCTGTGATCTCATGCGTGCTAAAGGAGATGTCACAATTATCAACAACATTATAATTGAAGCAATTCACATTCATAAACTTGAACATTGTCATGGTTATGATTCTAACGAATCTCTTGGTTTTTATGATGAGGAGATTCTACCAAATGATGACAATGAAGAACATGTCTACTATGATGAAGATGAGTTGTTCGCCATCGAGCATGAAAAGATCATGAGGAATCTAAGTCAAATGGCAAACTTCAAGGATTGCATGTCCGATGAAAAGAGTGAATTCTCAACAGTGGATGCACGGATCACATGACTGGTGATAAAGACATGTTCCAAGAGATCACACCTAATCAAGGTCCTCGAAGGTACGTGACCTTTGGAGACAACTCTAAGGGTAAGGTACTTGGCCTTGGTAAGGTGGCCATATCTCATGATATCTCCATTCAAAATGTGATGCTTGTTGAATCCCTTGGCTACAATCTTCTTTCCGTATCTAGACTAGCAGACTTCGGTTTCAGTGTGCTATTTACCAAAGTAGATTGCCAAGTGTTTCGATTTGATAATCATAAAATTATCTTTACCAGTATTCGTAGAGGTGATCTATACATTGTTGATTTCGCTAAAAAGGTCGAACCTTGTACTTGTCTCATTGCAAAATCATCTAACTGTTGGTTACGACATAGAAGGCTTGGACATGGAGGCATGCGCAATCTAGATAAGATTATCAAGGGCGATCATATTCTTGGTGTTAAATATGTTATCTTTGACAAAGATAGACTTTGTAGCGCTTGTCAAGCAGGAAAGCAAGTAGGTGGAAGTCATCCGGTCAAGAACATCATGACCACTAGGAGACCACTCGAGTTACTTCATATGGATCTCTTTGGTCAAAATGCTTATAAGAGTCTCGGTGGAAACTCTTATGGTCTAGTTGTAGTTGATGGTTTTTCCAGATTTGCGTGGGTATTCTTTCTTGATGATAAGTCGTGGGTACAAAAGATCTTCAAGAACTTCGCACGCAAAGCACAAAATAAGTTTGAAGTGAAGATCAAGAAGGTTCAAAGTGATAACGGATCAGAGTTTAAGAACACCCATGTGGATACTTTTCTTGAAGAAGAGGGTATTTCACATGAGTTATTGGCTACGTACACACCTCAACAAAATGGAGTTGTTGAGAGAAAGAACCGAACCCTCATCGAGATGGCAAGAACGATGCTTGACAAATACAAGACGCCAATACACTTTTGGGCACAAGCCATGGAAACAACATGTCATGCCACAAACCGACTATACTTGCACAAGCTTCTCAGTAAAACGGCATATTAGCTTCTCACCGGTAACAAACCCCAAGTTGGATACTTTTGGATATTCGACTCTAAATGTTACATTCTTGATAAGCATCGCCATGCTAAATTTGCTCCCAAATCTCATGAAGGTTTCCTACTTGGTTATGGATCGAACTCTCACACCTACTGTGTCTACAACAACTTCACTCGAAAAGTTGAAGAGATGGTAGATGTGAAGTTTGATGAATCTAATGGTTCGCAAGTCGAACAATTGCCAAATTATGTAGGTGATAAAGATCCTTCGGAAGCTATCCAAGACTTGTCCATCGGCAAGATTCGACCATGGAGGTGAAGGAAAACACTTCATCAACCCAAGTGGAAGCTCCTACATCGGATCAAGGCTACCGACAAATACGACATGGCA
Source organism: Hordeum marinum (assembly GCA_022496015.1). NCBI lineage: Eukaryota > Viridiplantae > Streptophyta > Magnoliopsida > Poales > Poaceae > Hordeum > Hordeum marinum. The sequence continues at coordinate 288,787,355 of CM039672.1, read as the reverse complement.
GCATCCACAAGCGGTACACGACAAGATGAAGAGGAGGAGGAAGTACATCATGAAGATCCACCACAAACTCCTTCACCACCACCTCAAGGAGATGACCACGTTGACAACAATGGATATGAAGGAGATGATGATGAAGAAGAAGCTCAACCAACTAACAAGCCAAAGCTACCCCGAGTTCGAGCTCAAGTGACAAAGAACCATCCTCTAAACCAAATCTTTGGTGACATACAAACAGGGAGGATCACTCGCTCTAAAACTCGTTGGCTAACTTTTGTGAGCATTATTCTTTCATCTCTAGCATTGAAACCTTGAAGGTTGAACAAGCTCTTGAAGATGCTGATTGGGTGAACGCAATGCATGAAGAGCTTCACAACTTCGAAAGGGACGAAGTGTGGACACTCGTGAAGAAGCCCAAGGACGAGCAAAACATTATTGGTGACAGGGTTATTACCCATGGGTAGGCCAAAGAAGTAGGGTTCTCCTCCCTCCTTTGAAGAAAAAGTATGCGAACGGCTCTCCACAGCTGGTTGGAGCGCAGCCGGCTGGCCCATGGATGGCTGGTCATGGTGCCGGCTCGACCCCCCGCCGACTAGGCATGACCACTGCCACCGGGTCGCCTCCTCCATTGACCCCGGGGCGGACAAGCAACGTCCCGTCCCTCTGCGCACTGGTACGGCGATGCGACGTGACTGTCGCGACGGGCGCCATAGTAGCCAAGTGGCCGCTGACGCACTGGTGCCCATGGCTACAGTCCGGCCGTCCAGGCCGTTGACCTTAGCGACTGCGACCGGGCCGGGAAATAGAGCCGGCACGCCCCCGCCCACTCGACCTGCCCCGGCGTGGCTACAGTGCAACCGGCCGTACCGGAGACTTCGGCCGGCTGACACTAGACGATGCCTCCCGGACGGCCCGTGCCGCGGTAGGTGGGCGTGGGCCAATCGCAGAGCCGGTCCCCAGAGGGCGATGGGACCGTGTATCCGGTGGACCCTATAGGCGATGAGACGGCTCGAAGGGCGGGACCCCCAGGTCAGCCAGAGAGGCTATCAGCCGGGTCCCCCCACTTATGTACCTCAGGAATATTGTAAGCCAGGGTGGTTGTGTAGGACCGAAAGTATGTCTAGAGGGGGGTGATTAGACTGCTTGACCAAATAAAAGTTTTGCCTATACCAATTTTTTGGGTTGACAGTTTTTAGCATTTCATGGCAAGTCAAGTACACCCTACACATGCAAGTCTTAGAGTATATAGCAACAGAAAGTAACAACAAGCATGTATAGAAGGGATAGGGTAGCAAGATCAAACGCAGTTGTAGACACGATGATTTTTCCCGTGGTTCCGAAAGGTGGCACTATCGTACATCCACGTTTATGGAGTCTTCAACCCACGGAGGGTAACGGTCGCGAGAGTCCATGGAGGGCTCCACCCAAAAGGGTCCACGAAGTAGCAACCTTGACTATTCCATAACGGCATCCATCCACGAAGGACTAGCCTCACTATGGGTAGATCTTCACGAAGTAGGTGATCTCCTTGCCCTTACAAAATTCTTGGTTCACTCCACAACACGAAGTAGGAGGCTCCCAAGCGACACCTAACCAATCTAGGAGGCACCGCCCTCCAAAAGGTAATAGGCTCGGTAATGACGATGAACTCCTTGCTCTTGTGCTTCAAGATGATAGACTCCTCAGCACCCAATCACTCTCTCATAGATTGGGCATGGTGGAAGAGATGGGATTGGTGGAAATCTACTTGGGGAGGCTAGAAATCAAGATCCATATGATTGGAGTGGAAGATCTTGACCTCAACACAAGGGTAGGTGGTTCTCTCTCAGAAAATCTGATAGGATAGTTATGGAATAGTTCTGAGTGCTTCTCTTTCGAGTAGGTGGTGGTGAAGGGGTATATATAGGCACCCCCAAAAATCCAAACGTTACACACAAAATGACCAACTCGGTGACACCGATGTGTTAATCTCAGTGGTACCGAAGTGACCAAAAGGTGGCAACTTTTGAATCTTAGTGAGACCAATATAGGAAACTCGGTTGCACCGATAAGGTGACCAACGGTCAGATTTCCAATCTCGGTGACGCCGATCCAACATTCTCGGTGAGACCAAAAATGTGAATTTGCATAACAGAAAGTTGGCAACTAAAACTCGGTGGCACCGGTATGGAATCGGTTGCACCGAAGTGGCTAGGGTTTGGCTTGAGTCTGTCTAGGTTCTGGAAAAAGTGGCACCCGTATGGGAAAGTTGGTTGCACCAATTTCTAGTGGTAGGTATAGAACAAACTTTGGTGGGAGAGTTTGTGGATGTTTTTGGCGACTATCACTTGTGCATGTTTGAGCATATTGTTCACCAACAAAACCTTACCCCCTTTTAATAGTATTGGCTTTCCTATGGACTCAAACTAATTTCTCACAAATATAAAATGTAGAGTCCTCTTGCTTGAAGCTTGGCCAACCTATTTCCTTGAATCTTGGGGATTCTCCACAATCTCCTTTTGTCAATCCTATCATTGAACATTTCCTGAAATATACTTGGTGGAAACATTAGTTCAATGACTTATATGTTGTTATTAATTACCAAAACCACCAAGGGAGCAAATGTGCTTTCAGTTGGCCTATAAAACCCCCCGATCCCCCCATGCAACGGGGAGGACAAGTTTCACGCACACACCTACAGGATACTTCCCACATTCTCACACTTTGTAGCAGAGGAAGGCAAGCCGGCTGCTCCCTCTTACTCCTCTAGACTCAGCTCCGGGAGCAACCTTGTAAACACACCCATCCATCAAACTAGACCAAGCAGGACTAGGGATATTACCTCCCTCGGAGGGCCCTGAACCTGAGTACATCGCGTGTCACCACCGCTTGTACCTAATCCCGCTCCCAGAGCCCGTTGGCGTCCTTCGGCCCCAACCACCTACGATAAGCCTACCCATGGCATCTATCGTGAGAAAACAACGACAATCGGCACGAAATGGGTATTTCAGAACAAGCAAGATGAAGACGGTCAAGTCGTACGCAACAAGGCTCTCCTCGTAGCCCAAGGATATATGCAAGTCAAAGGTATGGACTATGATGAGACCTATGCCCCCATTGCTAGACTAGAAGCCATTTGAATTCTTCTTGCTTATGCTAATCACCATGATATCATGCTTTACCAAATGGATATTAAAAGTACATTTTTAAATGGTGAGATAGAAGAAGTCTATGTTAAGCAACCACCTGGTTTTGTAAATCCTAAGAAACCTGACCACGTTTACAAACTTCGCAAAGCTTTATATGGTCTTAAGCAAGCTCCTCGTGCTTGGTATAAATACCTAACGAAATTTATCATTGAAAAGGGATTTGAAATTTGTAAAATTGATGCAACCTTATTCACAAAGAGAGTTAATGGTGAAATATTTGTGTGCCAAATTTATTTGGATGATATTATCTTTGGATCTACTAACCCACATTTTAGTGAGAAGTTTGGAAGGTTGATGTCAGATAAGTATGAGATGTCTATGATGTGTGAGCTAAACTTCTTTTTATTGGGAGACGTAGTAGTAAATCAAAATTTTCTACGCTTTCACCAAGATCTATCTATGGAGAAACCAGCAACGAGAGGGAATATATTGCATCTTCATACCTTTGAAGATCGCTCAGCGGAAGCATTACAAGAACGCGGTTGGTGGAGTCGTACTCGTAGCGATTGAGATCGGGGTGGACTCCGATCTTAGCACCGAACAACGGTGCCTCCGCGTTCAACACAGGTGCAGCCCGGTGACGTCTCCTATGCCTTGATACAGCAAGGATGGAGGAGAGGTTGAGGGAGAGCTCCGGCAGCACGACGGCGTGGTGACGGTGGAGCTGCGTGGTCTCTGGCAGGGCTTCGCCAAGCACTACGGAGAACGAGGAGAAGGAGAAGTAGGGCTGATCCAAGAGGCAGAGAGAGTCGTGTCTCAAATCAGCCCCAATACCTCGGGTATATATAGGAGGAGGGAGAGGGAGGGCTGCCTTGGCCCCTCCTCCAAGGAGGAGAGGTTCGGCCGAGATAAGGGAGGAGTCCTTGTGGATCTCTTCCTTTTGAATCTCCTTTTGCCTTATCTCTTTATCCCTAGCCGCATGGGCCTTTAGGGAAGGACTTGGACAGCCCAATAAGGGCTGGTCCACCTCCTCTAACAGCCCATGAAGTCCTTTGGTCGTCACACCCCTCCCGGGGGTCCTCCAGCACCCTCCCGGCACTCCCGGTACACTACCGATGAGCCCGAAAACTTTTCGGTGACCAAAACTGGAGTTCCTATATATCAATCTTTACCTCCGGACCATTTCGTAGCTCCTCGTGATGTCCAGGATCTCATACAGTACTCTTAACAACCTTCGGTAACCATGTACAACATTTCCCTATAACCCTAGCGTCATTGAACCTTAAGTGTGTAGACCCTACGAGTTCGGGAGACACGTAGACATGACCGAGACACCTCTCCGGTCAATAACCAACAGAGGGATCTGGATACCCATGTTGGCTCCCACATGCTCCATGATGATCTCATCGGATGAACCATGATGTTGGGGATTCAATCAATCATGTATACAAATCCCTTTGTCTACCGGTATGACACTTGCCCGAGATACCTTGTTCAATCTTGTTACCGGCAAGTCTCTTCACTTGTTCCGTAACACATCATCACGTGGCTAACTCCTTGGTCACATTGAGCTCATTATGATGATGTCTTACCTAGTGGGCCCAAAGATACCTCTCCATCACACGGAGTGACAAATCCCAGTCACGATTCGTGCCAACGTAACAGACACTTTCAGAGATACCCGTAGTGCACCTTTATAGCCACCTAGTTACATTGTGATGTTTGGCACACCCAAAGCATTCCTACGGTATCTAGGAGTTGCACAATCTCATGGTCTAAGGAAACAATACTTGACATTAGAAAAGCTTTAGTAGACGAACTACACGATCTTGTGCTATGCTTAGGATTGGGTATTGTCCATCACATCATTCTCCTAATTATGTGATCCCGTTATCAACGACATCCAATGTCCATGGTCATGAAACCGTGACCATCTATTAATCAACGAGCTAGTCAACTAGAGGCTCACTAGGGACATGTTGTGGTCTATGTATTCACGCATGCATTACGGTTTCCGGTTAACAAAATTATAGCAAGAACAATAGACAATTATCATGAACAAAGAAATACAATAATAACCATTTTATTATTGCCTCTAGGGCATATTTCCAATACTTTCTTGGTCTACTAATCAAGTAAATGATAGAATGAACCTTTATCTCTCAAACTAAGTACACCAAGGACTTAATCAAGAAGTTCAACATGCAAGAGTGCAAAGGTATGAAAACTCCCATGCCCACTAGCAGACACGATGATCTCACTAAGGAGGGTGAACCGGTTGATCAAAAGGTTTATTGATCACTGATTGGTTCATTGTTTTATCTTTGTGCCTCCCATCCCGATATTATGCTTAGTGTTTGCGTGTGTGCTAGATATCAAGCTACTCCTAAAGAATGTCATCTTATGGTTGTTAAACGCATTGTGAGATACTTGATACATACACCAAACATTGGCATTTGGTATCCCAAGGGATCTTCTTTTAATATTGTTGGCTACTCCGACTCGGACTATGTCGATGACAAGGTTGATAGATAATCCACCTCGGGTACATATCAATTTCTTGGTAGATCTCTTGTGTCTTGGTCCTCCAAGAAACAAAAGTCGGTATCTCTATCTACAATCGAAGCTGAATATATTGCTACCGGATCATGTAGTGTGCAATTATTATGGATGACACAAACACCTAAAGATTATGTAATCAATATTAAAAATGTGTCATTACTTTGTGACAATGAAAGTGCTATTAAGATTGGTCATAATCCTGTGCAACATTCTCGAACCAAGCATATTCAAGTTCGACATCATTTCATTCGTGATCATGTTGCCAAAGGAGATATTAATCTTAAGCATGTTCGTACCGGCAAGCAATTGGTCGATATCTTTACTAAGCCACTTGATGAAAAGGTGTTTTGTCATTTGAGGAGTGAGTTGAAAACCATTGATGCTTCAAACTTGAGCTAAGCTCTCTCGGATGCATGCAAGGGGATGAGCTTCATTGTCTATTCCATGATATTACCTTGAATATCATATCTTGGAACTCTATGCTCCCTTGTCTTGCATCGAACCCTTTTGTAGGTACTTGGAAGAACAACACTCCACAAGATTGCCATCAACTCATATCTTAAGCAATCTTATCATGACAAAGTATCCACATCCTCGCTTTGATGATGGAAGGAAGAAGACAACAAAACATATCCTTGACATATATCCCTCAATTGCTAAATCTCAATTGGTATTATGTCATTTGGATATATCATGTTCTTCCTTGCATGACTAACCCATGTAGGTGAAAAGTGAACGAAAACAACAAGGATTGCTCCCAAGTCAAGATGACCTTCATCAACTTCGAGCATCCTCATAAAGTTCACCTAAAAGCTATGTCAACAACATCACTCAAAGGTATGTAATCATATCCTTGATATAGCTTTACTCCAAGTCATTGGATAAAGCTACTCAAGAGATATGAAGACATTAAAATGCTTAATCGAAGAATGGTAACCCCATTTTGAGATTAAACAATGAGTATGACCTATGATCAAGTATTCTTGCTTGGCTCCTAAGTCAATATAGTATAATATAGGTGACCTAGTCACCGCCTATCATCTAGTTAAGAATCTTGATTGGTTCATTCTCTATTGCAAAATTTCTTGGAACCATTCAAATCTTTACTAGTTGATACATATATGTATATTATCTGCAATTTGTATCCCTTAATTGGCAAATCATTTGTCTTTATTCCCTCATTGATTTTCAGTTACAACTTTGTCTCTGGTTCAAATTTTCACATTTGAAGTTTCTGTTTTATGCCACGGAGCCTCCGACTCAATGGACTCGATTCTACTAATTATACAGATAATCTGCACAAGACCACATCGATAACACCGAAAATTTTGTCTTAGAGCCACGGACTTTCTATTTTATTTCAGTCTGTGTTCGAATCTGTAGATCTTTGTGTTCCCTCTATGATTTCGCAATCCTTCGATGATCCCTTATTTTTAAAAATGAAGGGGGAGAAATACATTCAAGGATCCCTAACTCAAAGGAGGACAAGTTCTGCAAAGATTCAGTTTAGCCAAAGGGAGAGAAATTATTTTCGATGATTCCCTCATTTTTCTCAAGATTTTCATATTCTCTGAATCCTACTTTTTATGACCCTTGTTCTCAAGGATTCCTTCTTAATCCATGATCCCTGTATCTGGCCCTATGTCTGACCTTTTTGGAAATTAATGCCAAACGGGTAGAATATACAAAGCTTCAAAGATAAAGAGGGAGATAGATGCTTATGATAAGGGGGAGATATAATTTAGGGGGAGAGAAGAATATCAAAATTTTAAAGTTATATATAAACAAGGGGAGAATACAAAGTAGGGGGAGAAAATATGCTTTGGAGAGATCTGTTTATTAAAATTGATTTTCACATGCTAGAATTTTCTCACCCTATCCAATCCCAATATCCAAATGCTAAGATTCAGGGGGAGAGGATGTCCTACCATTTTCATATATAAAGGGGAGAAACTTCTAAATGATCTTGGAGACATATCAATCTTAAGGTATACTATCTTCTATATGTTCTCCATATCTTGGTATTTTTGAGTTCTATTGCTTTTGATTGGTAGAATACTCTTGTGTTTCCTAACATTGTTTTCTCAAGTGTATCTCTACTACTAGAACGCTCAAGAACTCAAGGTAAGTATATTCATCATGCCCCTGATCAAGATGATCTCTTGCTTCTTGCACATATTGTTTGCAAGAGTGAAGTCTTGAACAAGGATACATCTCATTCATATACATTTGATGCACATTGCCAAGATACACATGACTTATCATATCGCTTCTACTACATGTGTGTACATGCATTTCAAAGCAACTATCCTTTAAAGGGATTGCACACATTTAGGGGGAGCAAGTCTAAAGTCATGTGTCTTTCAAAGTCTTCATTATATCCATGCATATCTTTATTTGAAGCTTTGATCGTATGTTGTCATCAATTGCCAAAAAGGGGGAGATTGAAAGCACAATGTGCTCCCTTGGTGATTTTGATAATTCATGACAACATACATTGTCTCTTGGACTAATACTTTCATCTAGTGTATTTCAGATAAAGTCCATAGAGAGAGTTGGTTTGGCAAAAAGGAGTGTGGAGAGTATCCCCATGAAGAAGGAGAAGAAATAGCATTAGCCAAGCTTCAAGCAAAGGACTCTACATTGTACTTTGTGATAACTCACCTTGAGTCCATAGGGAAGCCAATACTATCAAAAGGGGGTAAGGTATTGTTGGTGAACAAAATGCTCATACGTGCACAAGTGATAGTCACCACATACACTCACAAGCTCTTCCACAAAAGTCTGTCCAAAGCCAAATATTCAAAATCGTTGCAACCAACACTTTCCACTCGGTGCCACCAATTCCCAACCTTAGACAGACTCGGACTAACCCTAGATTTGCGGTGCAACCGATTCCACTTTGGTGCCACCGAGATTGGGTTGCCAACTTCTTGTTACGCAAGTTTAAAAAATTGGTCCCACCGAATTTTGCGAATCGGCGTCACCGAGTTTGGCAATCTGACTGTTGGTCACCTTATCAGTGCAACCGAGTTTTATGTATCAGTCTCACCAAGATTCATAAGTTTCTACCTTTGAGGCAACTCGATACAACTGAGATTTACACATCAGTTCCATCGAGTCTGACTTATTAGGTGTAACAGTTGGATTTTTTGGAGATGCCTATATATACCCCTCCACCACCACCCACTCGGAGGAGAAGCACTCAGAACAGGTCCCCACTCATACCTACTGATTTTTTCAGAGAGAGACACCTACTCATGTGTTGAGATCATGCCATTCCATTCCTACCATATGAATCTTGATGTCCAGCCTCCCCAACTTGCTTTCCACCCAATCAACCATTCTACCAAGCCAAATCTATGAGAGAGTGATTGTGTGTTGAGGAGTCTATCATCCTGAAGCACAAGAGCAAGGAGTTCATCGACATTATAGAGCCTATTACCTTTTGGAGGGTGGTGCCTCCTAGATTGGTTAGGTGTCGCTTGGGAGCCTCCTACTTCGTGTTGTGGAGTGAACCTAGAAGTTTGTAAGGGCAAGCAGATCGCCTACTTCGTGAAGATCTACCCCGAGTTAGGCTAGTCCTCCGTGGACATAGGCTGTCATGGTATAGTTAAGGTTGCTTCTTCATGGAACCCTTTGTAGGTAGATACCTCCGTGAACTCTCGCGGCCGTTACCCTCCGTGGGTTGAAGACTCCATGAACGTGGGCATATGATAGCACCACCTATCGGAATCACGGGAAAAATCTTTGTATCCTTCATGAGTTTGATCTCTCTATCTCTACTCCTTCCTTTCATGTGCAATGTCTTTACTTTCCGTTGCTATACTTGATGACTTGCATGTGTAGGGTGTACTAGACTTGATATATATGCTAAAACTGCCAACCCTTGAACTTATGCTTGTGGTAGTTTAAAATTCTTGCTAGTAGTCTATTCACCCCCCCTCTAGACATACACTTCTAGTGATCCCGCGGTAGGTGATGAAATTCCTCCCCAAGCCATAAGAAGAATGGGTGTGGGATACTTCCTACCCATTGAGGAACCCCTTGTGGTCGAAGGAGAAGGACAATGTTCTACTCAAGTGGTACTAATGTCTACTATGCAACTTTATACTTGTAGACATGTGTTGGGCCTCCAAGCGCGAAGTTTTGTAGGACAATGGCAATTTTCCCTGAAGTGGACGACCTAAGGTTTATCAATCCATGAGAGGTGTAGGATGAATATGGTCTCTCTCAAACGACCCTACAACCAAATACAAGAATCTCTTGTGTCCCCAACACACCCAATACAATGGCAAATTGTATAGGTGCACTAGTTCGGCGAAGAGATGGTGATAAAAGTGTAATATGGATGGTAGAAATATATTTTTATAATATGAATAAATAAAAAAAGCAAGGTAGAAAATAGTAAACGGGCACAAAAATGGTATTGCAATGCTTGAAAATAAGGCCTAGGGTCCGTACTTTCGCTAGTGTAATCTCTCAAGAGTGCTAACATAGTTGGATCATATGATTATCCCTCAAACTGCAATAAAGAATCACTCCCGGGTTCCTATTAGCGGAGAACAAAAGATAGAAATTGTTTGTAGGGTACGAAACCACCTCAAAGCTATTCTTTCCGTTCGATCTATCCTAGAGTTCTTAATAGAATAACGCAAGCTATTCTTTCCGGTCGATCTAATCAAGAGTTCGTACTAGAATAACACCAAAGCAAATTCATATTCATAATACTCAATCCACACAAAGAACTACAAGGGATCCCCAAAGTTTCTATCGGAGAAAAGATAATAAAAACGTGCATCAACCCCTATGCATAGATTATCCCAGCATCACCATGGGAATCCGCAAGTTGAGTGCCATAACGTATATTAAGTGAACCAATAAGATACCCCAATGTCACCTCAAGTATCCATACCGCAAGACATACATCATGTGTTCCCAAATCTGAACATTCAATCTGACATAACAAAACTTCAAAGGGTAAAGATTCAATTCATCATAATAAGAGTATAGAGGGGAGAAACATCATACGATCCATCTATATTAACAAAGCCCATGATATAGATCACGACAGGGAGAGAGATTAAACACATAGCTACTGGTACAAACACTCAGCCCCGAGGGTGGACTACTCCCTCCTCATCATTGTGGCTGCTAGGATGATGAAGATGGCCACCGGAGATGATCCCCCCTCCGACAAGGTGTCGGAACGGGGTCTAGATTGGTTTTCGGTGGCTACAGAGCCTTGCGGCGGCGGAACTTCTGATCTAGGGCTCTCCCGAAGAGTTTCAGAATATTTGGGAATTTATAGTGCAAAGAGGGGGTGTGGGAGGCCACCGAGGTGGGCACAACCAACCTGGGCGCTACAGGGAGCCCTGGCACGCACTGGTGGGTTGTTCCCCCTTGGGGCACCCCCTAGGTGCAGCTTTGGCCCATTGGGTGCCTTCTGGTCCAAAAAAATCTCCAAAAAGTTTCTGGTGTTTGGACTCTGTTTGATATTAATTTCCCGCGATGTAAAAAAGCAAGCAAAAAACAACAATTGGCACTGAGCACTTGGTCAATAGGTTAGTCCCAAAAAATGATATAAAGTTGCTATAAAATGATTGTAAGACATCCAATAATGATAAAATAATAGCATGAATACTTCATAAATTATAGATACGTTGGAGACGTATCAGCATCCCCAAGCTTAATTCCTACTCGTCCTCAAGTAGGTAAATGATAAAAGAAATAATTTATGAAGTGTGAATGCTAGCAAAGTGCATAAGTTTGGTTAATGATAATTTCAATCACTTTTCCTAGCATCATAATAGCAATTCTTTCTTATAAAACTTCTCATGTTAATGTAGCAACCAATTCGCATGTTAAGGTTCAAACCATGAATTCTCTTGAAACTCAGCAACCTCTGTTCTTAGTCACCAAGAAATTGTAATTCAACTTATTCAACAGAGTTTAAGTAAGAGCTCCACATGCTCCACTATCATATATTCTTTTATGATTGCTAACACTCACCGCGTACACATGAGCAAAAAATTTCAACCGGACACATAGAAAGATAGGGGCTTATTGTTTTGCCTCCCAACGTATTCACCTCAAGGGTGATGTCAACAATAATAACTCATGCTACCCATATTCAACTGGACATATGTGCCTAGATCTTTCCTCAACACATGATGCTTGCCAAAGGAGAAAAATAAAAAGGAATAGAGAGAAAACTTTGACTCCTTGCATAAAAGTAAATACTGAAAAGTAAATGATAGGCCCTTCACAGAGGGAAGCAGAGGTTACCATGCGCTTATTTGTTTGTATGCTCAACCCCTTAGTGCAAAAGAACGCCACGTTGTATTCCCCCTTATGATAGCAACCTTTACTATGCAGTATGTCGCTTTTATTACTTTTCCATCACAAGTTTGTACAACGCTCAATTTTCTCTTACACTAAATGATCTAACACTTTTAGAAGCAATTTTTTATTGCCTTATTGCACCGATGACAACTTACTTGAAGGATCTTGCTCAATCCTTAGGTAGGTATGGTGGACTCTTGAAAATAAGATTTGCGTTTAAGGGTTTTTGGATGCACAAGTAGTATCTCTACTTGGTGCGGAATTTTTGGCTAGCAAATATGGGGGGCAAGCACCACATGTTGAAGGATCTATGACAATATGACTTCTATGTGAATATGAACAAACATAAATCATTACATTGTATTCCTTGTCCGATGTCAACAATTTTGTCATATAATATTTTGATGGGGGATCACAATCACAAAAGATTTCTAGGATAGTGTATTTGCATGTGAAAGTTCTCTTCCTTATACTAATTATTCGTGAATTGCTTGTATGACCAATATTGTGTTTGTCAGGCCTCAAAAGATTTCACTTTCAAAACCCAATTTGAAGCTACCACAAGGCATGCTATGGTTTCAATTTCATGAAATTCAATTTATTCAACAATTTACTCATAGGATATAAGTGAAGTACAAGAGTAAATGACATAGAAAAGAGATTCGTTGACGGGATGTGAATGCCGCTTACTTACCCTCCTTGGCGACTATTTGAGATCTAAGTATTTTATTAAAAACATAAAGTAAAACAAAAATAAAATGACATTTCAATAATAGCACACATCATGTGAAGAAGCAAAAACTTAGGATCGACCGATACTAACCGATAATTGTTGATGAAGAAAGGTGGGATGCCTACCGGGGCATACCCAAGCTTAGATGCGCGAGACTTCTTGAATATTACCTTGGGATACCTTGTTCATACCCAAGCTTGAGATTGTAAGTCTCCTTAATTCCTTTCATATCACGGTTTTCCTAAATCTCAAAAGCTTCATCCACACAAAACTCAACAAGAACTCGTGAGATAAGTAAGTATAAACCAATGCAAAAAACCTTAGCATTCTCTACTGTAGAAATCACTAAAATTATTATTCAAAATTTCATACTAAATGACTCTGCATATTTAATACTTCTATCCTCAAATAGAATCATTAAACAAGCAAACATATGCAAACAATGCAAACATAACAACAATCTGCCAAAACGGTACAGTCTGTAAAGAATGCAAGAGTATCCATACTTATTCAACTTTAAAAATTCTGAAAATTTAACACACTGCATAAAATTTATCATATCTTACTTTTAAAAAAGTTTCAAAAATTTATCACATTCTTACTTTTCTAGGGAATTTTTGCAACAGCGATAAACTTTCTGTTTTCAAAGAGCAACATGTAACTTGCAAAATAAGCATGGTGAGGGCTATCCTTGACATTTTTATTGAAATAAAATATGAAAAACATTATTATTAAGAAAATAAAACAAATACTAACAAAATAAATTGATGCTCCAAGTAAAACACATATCATGTGACGAATGAAAACATAGCTCCAAGTAAGGTTACCGATAATGTTGGAGACGATAGAGGGGATGCCTTCCGGGGCATCCCCAAGCTTAGTTGCTTGGATATTACTTGAATGTTACCTTGGGTTTTACTTGGTAATCCCAAATCTTAGGGCCTTTTCACTCCTCATTCTCCTCATATCGACATCTCACCCAAAACTTGAAAACTTCAATCACACAAAACTTAACGGAACTTCGTGAGATGGGTTAGTATGATAAAGAGCAAACCATTTCACTTTGGTACTGTCAAGAAAAGATACATAATTTTCTAACACAATTACTACTGTATAATATCATTTACACAATTTATATTGAGCAATATAATCCATAGAAACTAGAAAACAAGCACTCTATGCATTGAAAACAGAATCTGTCAAAAACAGAACAGTCTGTAGTAATCTGTACTCCAACCATACTTATTATACTTTAAAAATTCTGAAAAATTATTAACGCGTGAGAAATTTGTATATTAATCTTATTCAAAAAAAATCAACTCAAAATCACTCCTATGTTAAAAAATATAATTATTTTTGTGAGCGCAAAAGTTTCTGTTTTTCAGCAAGATCAAATCAATTATCACCCCACATGATCCCAAAGGCTTTACTTGGTACTTTATTGAAACAAAAGCAATAAAACATGATTAATACAGTAGCTTAATCATGTGAACACAAAAAAACAGTAGGTAAAAGTGTTGGGTTGTCTCCCAACAAGCGCTTTTCTTTTATGCCTTTTAAGCTAGGCATGATGATTTCAATGATGCTCGCATAAAAGTAAAGACTTGAAACATAAAGAGAGCATCATGAAGCATATGACTAGCACATTTAAGCCTAAAATACTTCCTATGCATAGGTATTTTGTGAGAAAACAATTTATGGGAGCAATAATCATCTAGCATAGGAAGGGAAAACAAGCATATCTTCAAGAATTTGAACACATAGAGAGGAAACTTGATATTATTGCAATTCCTATAAGCATATGTTCCTCCCTCATAATAATTTTCAGTAGCATCATGAATAAATTCCACAATATAACCAGCACATAAATAATTATTTTTATGATGCACAAGCATAGAAAATTTATTACTCTTTATGGCATACATGTCATCATAATAATCATCATAGATAGTAACTTTATTGTCATAGTCAATTGAAACCTCTTCCAAAATAGTGGATGTATCACTAAATAAAGTCATGACCTCTCCAAATACACTTTAATAAATATTTTAATAAGATTCAACATCCTCGAAAATAGTTGGATCACTACTACCTAGAGTTTACACTCTTCCAAACCCACTTTCATAAATGTAATCATCATAAATAGGAGGCATGCTATCATCATAATAAATTTTCTTATCGAAAGGAAGGAATCAAAGGATCATATTCATTAAGCAAATCATCCCCAAGATTAGGACAAGCATTATTTCCAAAAAATAAATCTTCAAACATATCATACTCATTAAACATAGCATCCCCAAGCTTGTGGTTTTGCATATCATCACAATCATTCTTATCAATAGCATGAATGGCACCAATAGTATTGCAGACATTATTATCATATTCTTCCAGGCAAGTGCTAAAAATATTCTCAAGATCATAAGGGACATCATTGCCTTCCCAATCATAATCATTACAACAAGTAGTAGGTATCACAAAATCATACTCAATATCATCATCCTCCATCAACATATTTGATTCACTTTCATGAGGCACAATGGTGATAGGAGCAACATTATCTGGGAGAGATACCTTTTTACCTCTATTATTTCTTCTTTTATTATTCACCACATCATGTATGGGTTTAATTAATTTTTCAAGCTTCTTGTTGAAGAGATTGATTGGATAGGAAGCTCCTCCTCGTTACCTGATTCATCATAATAAACACTAGGAGGGTATTGGGAAATATTTTCCCTTTCATGAGTACTCTCTTAATATTCTATTTGTTTTCTTGTTTTTAGATAGTTGGCAATATAAGGATTCTCAATGCAATTCACCGCACAAAACATATAAATTTCCTCTAGATCAAAATTAAGAAATCTCTCGAGATTTGGAAAACCCTTAGTTATACGTTTCATTTCTTCGTACCCCAAAATAAGACTAAGCTCTTTATGATGCTCAAGGGTAATCAAGTTGTCACAATTTTTGGACACAATTTGATCATGAAATAATTTGCATTGGATATTTAAATGACCATGTTCATTGCAAAGTTCACAAGGATGGCAAAAGAAATTACATCTTTCAGCACAATCATCTAGCCTCTCATGCAAATTTTTCGTTTCTAAATATTTATGCTTCTGACAAAATCTATATTCCCTTTTTGGTGTGCATTTTGCACTCCCAATTCACTCCACAAAAATTGACATTCTTATAAGAAAAAAAATTGTCATGACTTGTGCAATCATCATTAACATTTTGGATAAACAAAGAATTCATACTAACAACATTGCAATCATGCTCATCATTCAAATATTTTGTGCCAAACATTTTATTGACTTCTTCTAACAATTGAGCACAATTTTCCGATCCATCATTTTTAAGAAAGATATTATAAAGATGATCAATAATATGATGCAACCTCAATTCCATTTTTTGTAGTTTTCTTTAATAAACCAAACTAGTGATAAAACAAGAAACTAAAAGATTCGATTGCAAGATCTAAAGATATACCTTCATGCACTCACCTCCCCGGCAACAACGCTAGAAAAGAGCTTGATGTCTACTATGCAACTTTATTCTTGTAGACACGTGTTGGGCCTCCAAGCGCAGTGTTTTGTAGGACAGTAGCAATTTTCCCTCAAGTTGATGACCTAAGGTTTATCAATCCGTGATAGGTGTAGGATGAAGATGGTCTCTCTCAAACAACCCTGCAACCAAATACAAGAAATCTCTTGTGTCCCCAACACACCCAATACAATGGCAAATTGTATAGGTGCACTAGTTCGGTGAAGAGATGGTGATAAAAGTGTAATATGGATGGTAGAAATATATTTTTATAATCTGAATAAATAAAAACAGCAAGGTAGCAAATAGTAAACGGGCACAAAAACGGTATTGCAATGCTTGAAAACAAGGCCTAGGGTCCGTACTTTCGCTAGTGTAATTTCTCAAGAGTGCTTGTTAATATGGTTGGATCATATGATTATCCCTAAAAGTGCAATAAAGAATCACTCCTGAGTTCCTATTAGCGGAGAAAAAAGATAGAAATTGTTTGTAAGGTACGAAACCACCTCAAAGCTATTCTTTCTGTTCGATCTATCCTAGAGTTTGCACTAGAATAACGCAAGCTATTCTTTCCGATCGATCTAATCAAGAGTTCATACTAGAATAAAACCAAAGCAAATTCATATTCACAATACTCAATCCACACAAAGAACTACAAGGGATCCCCAAAGTTTCTATCGGAGAAAAGATAATAGAAACATGCATCAACCCCTATGCATAGATTATCCCAATATCACCGTTGGAATCCGCAAGTTGAGTGCTACAACGTATATCAAGTGAACCAATAAGATACCCCAATGTCACCTCAAGTATTCATACCACAAGACATACATCATGTGTTTCCAAATATGAACATTCAATCCGACATAACAAAACTTCAAAGTGTAAAGATTCAATTCATCAAAATAAGAGAATAGAGGGGAGAAACATCATATGATCCATCTATATTAACAAAGCCCATGATATAGATCACGATAGAGAGAGAGAGAGAGAGATTAAACACATAGCTACTAGTACAAACTCTCAACCTCAAGGGTGGACTACTCCCTCCTCATCGTGGTGGCCGCCGAGATGATGAAGATGGCCACCGGAGATGATCCCAACCTCCGGCAAGGTGCCGGAACGGGGTCTAGATTGGTTTTCGGTGGCTACAAAGCCTTGCAGCAGCGGAACTTCTGATCTAGGGCTCTCTCGAAGGGTTTCGGAATATTTGGGAACTTATAGTGCAAAGAGGGGGTGCGGGAGGCCACCGAGGTGGGCACAACCCACCTGGGCGCGCTAGGGGGGCCTAGCGCGCCCTGGTGGGTTGTGCCCCCCTCGAGGCACCCCAGGTGCAGCTCTGGCCCATTGGGTTCCTTCTGGTCCAAAAAAAACTCTCCAAAAAGTTTCGTGGTGTTTGGACTCCGTTTGATATTGATTTCCTGCGATGTAAAAAAACAAGCAAAAAACAACAACTGGCACTGGGCACTGGGTCAATAGGTTAGTCCCAAAAAATGATATAAGGTTGCTATAAAATGATTGTAAAACATCCAAGAATGATAAAATAACAGCATGAATACTTCACAAATTATAGATCCATTGGGGACGTATCAGGAACCATCACCTACACAAGACCCACACGCTTCCGAAGAACAAAATGAAGGCCCTCAACCACATGGACAAGATTAAGGGCAAGATCAATCTACTGACAATGGTGTTATGCCAAGTGATGCCCAAGATCAAGTCCACGACCCCGAGCAAGCTCAAGATTAAGATCTCATTCAAGATCAAGAGAAAGCTCATGACTCCTCTCAAGATCATCAAGATGATGCTCCTCCAGATGTTGACTCACAACCTTCTAAGGAGGAGAACTTAGAGAGACAAGATGCCAAGAATTTTGCCAAGCTTGAAAAACAACAACATTTGTTATAAAACGTCTACGATAGCTTAAACAAAGGGGTAACGACTCATAGACAATTAACAAACTTTTGTGAACATCGCGCGTTTGTTTCTTGCATTGAGCCCCTCAAGGTACAAGATGCGCTCGAGGACATGGAGTGGGTCGAAGCCATGCATGATGAACTCAACAACTTCGAGTGCAACCAAGTGTGGCGATTGGTGCCAAGACCAAAGTAGAACCACAATGTCATTGGAACTAAATGGATCTTCGAAAACAAGCAAGATGTGAACGGTGTCGTCATTCGCAACAAGGCAAGATTGGTGGCACAAGGCTACTCCCAAGTCGAGGGTATCGAATACGGTGAAACCTTTGCTCCTGTTGCTCGCCTTGAATCTATTCACATGTTGCTTGCATATGCTTCTCATCATAACTTTAAATTTATATCAACGGGTGTTAAAAGTGCATTTCTTAATGGTCCTCTTAAGGAGTTGGTATATGTTAAGCAACCCCTGGAGTTCAAGGATCCCAAGTTCCCCAATCATGTATATGTCCTCGATAAGGCTCTCTACGGCCTTAAACAAGCCCCACGTGCGTGGTATGAGTACCTTACCAAGATGTTGCAAGACTGTGGGTTTGAAATTGGGGA
Organism: Hordeum marinum; assembly: GCA_022496015.1. Classification (NCBI taxonomy): domain Eukaryota; kingdom Viridiplantae; phylum Streptophyta; class Magnoliopsida; order Poales; family Poaceae; genus Hordeum; species Hordeum marinum. The sequence goes on along the minus strand of CM039672.1, from coordinate 288,768,522 downwards.
AATTGGTCCCACTCTTTTCACAAAGAGGGTCAAAGGGAACCTGTTCATATGCCAACTATATGTTTCTGATATTATATTTGGTTCTCCTAACAAAGATTTCAATGAAGAGTTTGCCACACTGATGAAAAATACATTTGAGATGTCTATGATGGGAGAGTTGAAGTTCTTCCTTGGATTCCAAGTCAAGCAACAAAGTTAAGGAACCTTCATCAATCAAGCTAAATAAACTCAACACATGCTCAAGAGATTCAACATGAATGAACTCAATCCTCCCAAGGCCAGCACTCCTATGCCTCTCAAATGCTACCTCGACACCGATCCCAATGGTAAAGCCGTGGATCAAAAGGTATATTGCTCCATGATTGGCTCCTTGCTTTACCTTTGTGCATCTAGACCGGATATTATGTTAGTTGTGGGAATTTGTGCACGTTTTCAATCTGGACCTAAGGACAGCCACTATGTGGCAATCAAACGAATATTTTGATATTTGGATCATACCCCAAACTTTGGCTTATACTACCCCAAAGGTGCTTCATTTGATCTCATAGGATACCCAGACTCGGATTGGGCGGGAGACCGTGTGGACAGGAAGTCAACTTATGAAGGCTGCCAATTCCTTGGTCTCTCTATGGTAAGTTGGTCTTCCAAGAAACAAAGTTGTGTTTCTCTCTCATCCACCGAGGCCGAGTATGTAGCTGCTACTAGTTGTTGTGCATAGATTCTTTGGATGAGGCAAACTTTAAAGGATTATGGTGTCAATTGTGACTAAGTGCCTCTTTACTATGACAATGAAAGTGCCATTATGATCTCCAATAACCTCGTTCAATATTACAAGATGAAGCACATTGATATTCGTCATCACTTTCTCTAGGATCACGTCAAGCGAGGAGATATCAATCTTATCCATCTCAACACTAATGAGCAATTTGCAGATATTTTCACAAAGCCATTGGATGAAGCAAGATTTCGCGAGTTAAGGCATGAGCTAAATATCATTGATTTGAACAATGTTGTTTGAACGTGTGCACACCCCACCACACTCATCATTATGTCTTGTTTAGATGTAGGCATGGACTTAGGGGGAATCTAGTTCTCTCAATGAACTATCCCTCCTCCTGTTATGCATAAACTAATCAAAGTCCTTCACATCCACCATTTTTGATGGTTACTAAGCTTCAAAGACGTGTTTTGGTCATGGGCCCAAGGTTAATATCTTCGCGGGGTCATACCAGTTGACTCAAACTTAGGTGGCTTTGGCCACCGCCCCCTTATCCTAGTGAGGCATTTGCTATTCTAGAGCATATTTGTTCGAATGTGTTGATCCAAGTCTTTGTCTCTTCGTGTTTGGTTTCTAGTAAAGACTTGGAGTAACTATGTTTCATGTATCTTAGTAGAATGTCTTGTTGCTCTTCATCGCCTCAAATTTATTGCATTTGCTTAATTCGTGGGGAGTAGATTTTTGTCATAAGAGGTACTACCGCTCTGGTGGATAGTACTACCGCTCCAATGGAAGTACCACCCATGCCAAGCGCTACTACCGCTTCGGGGTCTCACTGTAGATTCAAGTAATGGGCAGGGGAGTTCTAACTCCTCCTCATACCCATTCACTATCTCGTTTCCGACCTTCGAGACCAAAGCTCTCCCGAAGGCGGGCTTCGGATCTCCCATTTCGTGTCGGTCTTCGCATTTCCGTCTGGTTGGATTGATCCCCATCTCTCCCTTGTGCCATGGACCCCGGTATTTCCCTCATTCTTCCTCGTTCGACCTAGTTTTTCTTAGATCTTGCATCTAGGGCAATGTGTGTGGTGTCTCGTGTTTTCTTGCTATTTCTTCTCATGAGTAGGACGTGAATGTTCACTAGAGATACATATGATTGTTAGGGACTCGGTGTGTGGTGGATCTCTGGTCACTTCCCTGCCGCAGGATCTTCCTGTTGCTAGGGCGGTACTACCGCTCAGGCATGACCAGAACTACCGCTCTAAGCGGAAGTACCGCTCCTACCCAAGCGGTACTACCGCTGATCACTATATCTCTCCATATCCTTGTGTTATACTCTCTCTAGTATTTTTTCTTGGCTTTTGTTGGTTATTTACATTTATTGTGTCCCTTCCCATTCCTTCTTTGTGAGTTTAGGTGATGATGGCTCTGCTTTGGGTGCTTGTCGCGTGAATCCAAACCGTGGTGGTTCCAAGCGGTACCGCATGGCTGACGAGGCAGAAGCTAGCTCAAGTGCTCAACCCCAGGGGCAGTCCACGAAGAAAGTTACTAACAAGAAGCAAGCTGTCAAGGAACCTTAGGATATGACTGGCACTGAGTTCTATGAGTTTCGTTAGCTCAATCCTTACCGCCGTCCTTAGGACCCCACGTTTGTTGGTCGTCCCTTCTGGAACAAGGCCAGTCTCTCATTTTTTGTTGGAGTCCTGAAGGGCAAGACGAACCTCTATGTGCCTCATGTCAAATCCATCGACATGGAGCATATGGTCAGCAACCCTCACTTTGATTACTTTGCTGAAGCTCGTGCTCTCTACCAGCAATGGGGTTTGGATCCCATTATTGCGTTCAATAAGGATTTTGACTCCGAGCTTGTGGCTCGGTTATTTGCCACTATTCACTCTCACAATGATGAGGCGAGGAGCATGACATGGATCACAGGTAGCAAAGTCATGTGTTCCAACTGGAAGACCTTTATCACCTCTTTGGGTTATGTAGACTCGGGAGAAGATGAGCCAGATGGTCTTTGACCACACACTGAAGAACACGCTATTCACAAGTCCAAGCTAGTGTGCTACCAGCGATTCGTAAAGACTGCCAAGGGTACTCGCATTGAACTCATCCCATTCTTGGACATTATGCACCATATCTTTCGCAACTCTCTGTTTCCTCGAGTGGGGAACTTGGATCAGGTTCACTGTTATCTCGTGAATCTGCTTCTTCTTTGCAGCAAGGAAAAAGGCAAAGATTCCACTTTGGATGTTTCCCACATCATGTGGAGGGAGATTCACTCGGTAGTTCTTGATAGGAAGGTGCCTATCTATGGTCCCTATATCGTCAAGCTCATTGAGTATAGTTGGTCTGAGCAGTTCCCTAGTGAGCCTCTGGTCACTGATCACATGGTGACTCATGGTATTCTTAAGCTACGTCTGAAGCAGAATTGGGGAGTTGCGCCTTCCGTGCCAGAGATTGCCCCCACCGAGTCTAATGATGTGTCTGAGCCTGACTATACTAATGCCATCTATGTTCCTTGCTCTAAGACTGTTCACTCTTGGGTTGCCAAGCTCAAAACAAAGATAAAGAATCTTCTCTCCTTTCAGATCAAGGGATAGTACAAGGCACATGTGGAGGCCAAGAAGGCTCGCAGTCGTGACAAGAGGATCATGATAAAGCTTGATCTACAGTTTCATAGTGGGTATGAGTAGAGGATTATTGATGAGGACAAATGGATCAAGAAGCATTGCCCATTTGCCGAATGAGAGGATGATGTGACTGCTGCTACTGGTGAGGAGGAAGATGATGAGCCTGACGAGTGACTATTCTGTTCCTATCATCACTTGGTCTTACTTTAGTCCTCTATGCCCCTTTTGGTGTCTCGATGCCAAAGGGAAGAGAGTGTTTAGGGATTTGCTGAGTCACGAATATTTCTCCTTTTATGTGCGCATCTCTTCTCTTGTGAACTCGTTTATTTGCTTTGGTTGTTTGCTTTGCTTTATGGTGTCAGACTCATGAGTACTATGTATGATGTAAGACATATGCTACCTCTTATATCCGTTATGTCTACATTATTGTGAGTTTATATTTCCTTTACTTGCTTACTTGCTTATCACTCATTCCGTTTATATGCAAGTATTTGGCCACGTCTATAAAATATAGGGGGAGTGTTTATCCTAGTGTGTGCTCTTTGCATTCCAAAAGCATATCCAAATAGGGCACACATCTAGGAGGAGCCTATCTATATTTTGTAGATGTTGGGTTTGCCATACTCTTACTGTATATCTTATTGGCAAATCCCGCATTGTCATCAACCCACCAAAAAGGGGGATATTGTAAGAACATAATTTTCCCTAAGTAGTTTTGGTGGTTGATGACAGTGCATTTGCGGACTAACCGTGTGCATTAAGCTTTCAGAGATTATCAAGTGGCACGAGACGGTTATCTTCCCCTCAAGTAGTAAATTAGAAGACGTCGGAGTCTCTTACTTTCTAGGTTAGGTTGGTGGACCTGAGTCGTAGGAAAATCCATACAATTAACAGGGGATCCACATCCGGAAAGGTTGGGAGGAATCATCATGTACACTTTGCACCCCCTGTCCGTTTCCCGACACGATGGAGCTTTCCTGCCCCTAAGGCTCCAAAGTTTCTCTTAAGTGGAAGTATCGCTCTCCCGAGCGGTAATATCACTCCAGCAGTACTACAACCCTGAAGATCCACTCGAACTAACTCTTATTTTTTTTAAGCGGAAGTTCCGAGCGGTACTACCGCCCTGAACAACCGCGTAATTTTTTATGCGGAAGTTTCGAGCAGTACTACCACCCTGAGGAACTTTGGAGCCTCTTTTGCATACTTTTTTCTTCTGGACTTCTGGGATTTCTCAGCGGAAGTACCGCTCCCTCCAGAGCGGTACTACCGCTTAGTTGTTCCAATACGCGTATAAGCAGAAGTACCGCCCCCTAGGACGGTACTGCCGCTTATGCTCGTGTCATGGCAAAAAAAACAACCACACCCCCCACCCACCTATATAAGTGAGTCTTTTCTTCCCCATTGAGACTTGCCTCTTCCCACAAAAAGCTCCATTGTTTCTCATAAGCTTATTCTTGCTCCTTCTCCCTCCCTAGCCATCAGATCTTGTTGGTGCTCTAGGGTTTGGAGGAGAGGGCCTTGGTCTACACTTCCACCGAGAGATATTTAATTTCCCCCATCAATCCATTGTGGATCCTGTTACTCGTGGGTGTTTGAGCACCCTAGACAGAAGAGGTCGGTTTGAATCCATAGTCCATTATGGTGAAGCTTCATCGTGTCGTTGGGAGCCTCCAATTAAGTTGTGGAGATTTCCCCAACCTTGTTTGTAAAGGTCCGGCTGCCGCCTTCAAGGGCACCACTAGTGGAATCACGACACCTTGCATTGTGTGAGGGTGTGAGGAGAATACGGTGGCCCTAGTGGCTTCTCGGGGAGCATTGTGCCTCCACACCGCTCCAATGGAGATGTACTTCCCTTTACCGGGAAGGAACTTCGGTAACACATCCTCGTCTCCATCAGTTCCTCTTGTGGTTACTTCTTACCTTTACTTTGTGCAAGCTACTCATATTGTTAATCTTGCTTGCTTATCTTGTTAATTGTGTTTAGCATCATATAGGTTGCTCACCTAGTTTTATATCTAGCCAACCTATTTCTTGCTATGCCTAAATTATTAAACAAAAGTTAAAAACTGGTAGTTGCCTATTTACCCCCCCCCCCCCCTAGTCAGCCATATCGATCCTTTCGACTATGTTATGTTACCTACGATTTCTTTAATCGGATGTGTACTCTTTACAGGAAACAGATTAATTAGCAAAGGGGACGGGTCCATAAATCTTGAGTTATGCATACGTGGGTGATATTTTTCATTCAAGAGATTATAATATATAAGAGTATATGTTTTGGTATTCTTCTCACATATTATGGAATGGCACTACTTACTACTATCAATAGATGAATACGGAGACAGCGAGACTAATTTCTCTTTGGGTTTTAAGTTTAGGTTTTCAAGAAATATATATAATTGAATACTAGAGTGGGGGACTTATCACAACCGTTCTTTGTGGTAGAAGTTTCTACTGGATCTCCAGAAAAGTATGTTGCTATTGCAGAAACTATTAGGGGATTTCAACTAATCGTTTCTGTAGAATTAGACGGCCTACCTGAACAAGCTTTTTATTTGGTGGGTAACATCGATGAAGCTAGCACGAAAGCTATAACCTTAGAAGAGGAGAATTGATTCATTGTTTCCAATAATATTCTCCTATAAATTTGACAGTAAGGTGAAGGCTTTGAATTTTAGTATCTATATTTACTCGTGTTTTTGTAGATGGGCTTAGCTCCCTATTTTTTCATGTATCTCTGTGTTATAATCTCACTTTGTTCATGCTAAATTATCTATAATTTAGCTCCTCTCTGCCTATGATTCTCACTGGTCCACTCTTTTGTGGGCCCTCACATTCAGGTTACTTTTCAACTTACTTCTTTGCTTATTCACGGGTGTTACTTATCATGAATTGTTTACACATAGAAGATACATTTGATGTTTTGACTGCCTCTTGAATGTTTCTAGATATTGCTCACAGAAAAATGTATAATCACTGTCTACATGTCAGAAAAAGGTTCATCTCATTTATCGGTTTGTTCTTTAGGGACATCTAGAATGTATGTGTTACATTTTCTTTTCTATGACAGTTATTTGCAAAATAAGCAACGTTTTCGAGGTATGTCCGAAAGGTTAGTCATGTGACATGTCTCACGTTTGTTCTATTTACTTCTTAAGCATAATATTACTTTAATATATATTAATATTGTCAACAAGAATACTCATGATGGTTTAAATTTCATAGTATTATAAATCCATATCTTCTACCAACATTTGAGTATATATAAAGGACACAACAACACACGTAGCTAATTTGACTCCACCATTAGCATGTGAAAAGATATTGTACTTTATTAGTATAGGCACATATGCATGCATATACACTGAGTCTCCACATAGGAAATTCCCACTAATCAAATTTCTCCCTCTATACCATGTACTGGTGGAAAATGACTCATGTGTGATAAAATTGCCAAGGTATAATCTAGGGCCTGAGAAACTTCTGACCGAGGCATGCATTTGATTTCTAACCCACTGCATATTGTTTCACCAGTAATGCGTTCATGTTTGTTAATGGAGTAAATAATCATATTGGTAAAATAACTTTTCCTGGATTTAGTGGTCTATTATGTCTTCAAATCAATGAGAGGTTTTCTCTACTCCTAAAGGGGGAGTCTGCGGTCGTGATGGTAGGTTTGGTAGTCGATGTTCATAGGTTTATTTCCTCTCTTCTTTGTCAGGGCCGGTTTTCCAGGATATTAATTTACCAGTAAATGGCCCTTATGTTCATCAGCCCTAGGATTACTGTTAGCTGATGAGACACAATCTTGATACAGAAATTCCAAGCAAAATTACAACAGCTGAATTACAAGACCGTCATGGTCTATAAGTACAACAAAAGGTTTCTAGTGGTTGGTGGCGGAAGCGGTTTGCATCATCAGCGTCTATGGGAGTCCATTTCTCACAGGAATAGCTGACCTGGTTAACTCCTATCTTCGCATGGTTGCAATCTTTGATGCCTAGGTTCCGGGGTTCCCGTCACAATGCTCCTCTCTACATGCATAATCTGGCCAAGACAATAGCCAGGGACAAGCCAGTGAGTACTTCGAATGTACTAGCAAACATTATGAAAATAGGCATAACATAGTAAGTGATAATCGTGCACTGAAATATTCCACGATCACTTAGTCAGTCACAAAATAAAATATCATGATATGAGCAAACAGGTCATTCATATTAAACATGAATAAGCAATAAGAGGATAGAAATAAAATAGACCGATCGGGTGTCTGAAGTGACGCCTCGAAAGGATAATAATATAAAGCGTGCCTCAGTCGAGCGTTTGAGCGATGCCACATAAAGGGCTTATAAGGAAAAATAAATAATCAGCATGCCATAGTCGGGCGTCTGGGCGACGCTACATAAAGGGCTTATAAAGGAAATAAATAACAAACGTGCCACAGTCGGGTGTCTGAGCCACGCCACATAAAGGGCTTATAAGGAAAATAAATAACAAATGTCCCACAATCGGGCGTCTGAGCGACGCCACAGAAAGGGCTGATAAGAGCAACACACAACAAATATTATACCAGAGTTCAGAATGCTTGCCTTCAATGTGTATGGAGGTGCACTCCAAAACTTGATCCTTACTCCAAATTCCTATTTGAAAACATTCTAATTAACACACAATTCAAAAGCAGCACAAAAAGTTGTTTTGGAAAATTTTCAAATAAATATGAACATAAACTAGATGGATTTTGGGAAACAACAAAAAAAGAATCAGGTCCATTGGAGTTATATTTTAAATGTTATAGCCAGTCAAAGATCAGGTCAAATCTGATTTTTAAATTAATTAGAAAAGAAAACGGTTCGGTGGTGAATACGCTTACTTGCCAGGAAGACGTATTCAGGGGCCAGCGCCACTGGCGGTTGGGTTGAGACACCGGCAAGTGGGGCCCACTTGTCTGGTTCGTCCCCTACCTCCCACTTGCCGGGACATAAGCAGGGGCGAGCCGTCGACAGCGATTGTCGGAGCTAGAGGGCGTCGTTCTCGACATTCGGCCTACCCACAAGTTCAGAAGAGCGGCCCACATCAGATGAAGGGGATAGGAGCATCCGGGGAGCTCTATGTCGAGAAGAGCTTCTCCAATGGCGGAGGAGGCTTCGGCCATGGAGGGGGTTTGGTACTTCCTGGCTCCCGGGCAAAATTTGAGAGGGGGGCTTCCTAAGGCAGTTCGGGGTTGCTGGGATCGCTAGGAACGCTTGGGGGCTCCATTTATAGCCGGCTAGGGTCGGTTCCCATAGCTTCGAGGATAAGAATGTCGGCGAATGGCCATTTTGTTGCTAGGGGCGACGTGGCGGCGACGGGCTCTAGCGGACGTGCTCGCGGATGAGCTCGACCTGTTACTAGGGGCAGCTGACACGCTAGGGTGGTCGAGGCGGTGTTGTCCATGGCAGAGGCTAGCTGCGGCTGTAGGCTCATTGCCAAGGCTTGCTGCAGCAACACTGCACGGCACTAGGGGCGGCTCCAGTAGCAAGGAGGGGACGGGGGTGGCGACTCTGCACGAGGGGGAAAAGTCGGGACGCGGTGGCTCGGTTGCACGCGCGTGCAAAACACACGCTCTGCTCGCGCTCTCGGCATCCTACCACGTGCTCGATGAAATACCAGGCCTAGCCAGCAAGGTATAATGCACATGCAAGCTTCCAGGGTAATTCTCTTGGCTAATGCAAGTCTATAAGACATGATGTTTAGGCGGGAGTTCCTAATGCAATCCTAGAATCATGCCAAAACTGGTCATGCATAACAGGTGTCTGACAGAATGCCCAGGTCACCTAGAAGTCTTTGCTAGCCACCAAAATTAACAGATCATGGTCTCTTTAGAGGCAAACAATAATGGCAAGTTTAGTTTGTCAAAACCAAAAAGTTGTTAGTGCAAGATTCTAAGAAAACCATTTCTGGAGAGAAACTATAGGGTACCACTGCATGGTGTTAAACTATTGCAATGGGTATAAAATCTTGGACTTAAGAGTTTGGTAAGTTGGACTAAGAGTAGGAAAAATCCCATGGCAATTAGACCAAAATAAAATAGGGTTGCACTAGAAAGTACCAAACTGGGCCAGAATGAAAATGAGGATGGTTTGCTCAATTTTTTCAAAACACAAGGCCGTTTCTCTGCATAAACTTGAATTAAATACTTCTACTAACATCTCCAAATTTTTATGGAATTTTTAAAGTAATATTTAAATAGGGTGTAGTGTAAACTACAAACTGGACTAGATTTGAAAACTTGAGACAAAGCTCAAAATGTCCAAATGACTAAGAGAGGTTTTTGCATGAAAGTAATGTAGAAACATCACCTGTCGTCTAAGAATTTTTGTAGACTTTTTAAAAGAAGAAATCAAATGGTTATAGTGCAAAAGAAGCTCTAAAAATTATGAGAAACCATTTTAGAATAATTAAATCTCAGGAAAAATAATTATAGAAATATCTCCACAGATCAAATATAAGAACAAAGAAATGTTCTTGAGGAGCTATTCAAGTCCAACAATTATTTTTGAAAAGTTTCTATTTGGAGGAAGAACTCCACAATTCAGAAGAGAGAAGAGATTCTGAAATCAATAGATGATCCAAAAAATAAAAATTTAATTTCCTCGCAAAATTTTAATTAATAAAACATGATTAAATTTTTGGGGTGTTACAACACTACCCCCCTTAAGAAAAATCTCATCCTCGAGATTTACGGAGAGTGAAAAAACAGTTGACTAAAAATCACAGCAACAAAAATCACTCACATACAATTGAAATCAAACAATTTAATCATAGTCCAATCTTACGACATAACACACATATTGCAGTCAATAATTAATTGTAGGCTAGCAAACACAACATGGAGTGTCTACGGTGCAAAGGCAAAATATGCAGGGTCCTGAGGAAATGTTTTCGGCACTGGAGCACCTTCTTCCTCTTCTGGGGGGAGCGGATGGACTAGACAAAGAACGCGACTCTCCTGGTCCGGCCTTAGAGGTCTGCCAATGGCGGTCCGAGGATTCAAAACTGTGAGATTCTGGAGGTAATCCATTACTCGCTGAGTCGAACGCTCTTGGGCGATGACGTACTGGATAAGGTTGGCTAGTACTGGGTCTCTCTCTATTCGTCCCCCAAGAAAAGATGCTTCTTCTCTGGGTGCTGCACGTCTCGGGAAGTAATAATACACCCTTTCACTGGCATAGGGCACTACGAATCGAAGGCGGGTAATCGCTTCGTACGCAGCAACTTCTATGGCCCTTTGCGGAGTCGGCATAGATTTCCCCACGAAGGAGACTTCTGTTGGGTCTTGGTTTGGGTCCACAAGTAGGATGTGCACTACTGCCCAATATTTGGAGGCAAATGAGGTGATCCTCGATTTGAACATCTCGTACTGGGGTGGATGGGGAGAACCCATGGTACTACGGTTAAAGTCCCACAATATCTTAGCAAAATTACCTGGGGTCACATCTGGGGTTCTCCGATGAATACTAGGGCTCGACATGGAAAGAATGGCTGTGAGAGCTGTGCACAAAGTGGGATGCTTGGTAAGGTCACAGAGTGGCCTCTTTTATAGCACCAGGGATGGGTTACCGGTTGCGGTGTGGGGGCAAACTAGTTCGTCGGTTCTGCTCTATGGGGTTAATGCCACAGATGTACACATCTCACAAAAGTGACGTATTGTTGTTGGTTTGACGACTGGGGTGGTTTTTGATAGACACGCCCAAACATTTAATATGCAACCAAACGTCAAATTTTATTTATGCAAGGGTACTCTTAGTACTATTAAAAACAATGGCATACAAGCAACATGCGTTATTTTCATAGCGATACAAGGTCACACTCTTACTTGGCACAGGAATACAAAGACTCAGTACTACTCAAGTGGCTTAGTCTACCTCGTTAATATCTAGTCGAGCGTGCCTTGCGAACACCGAGGCTTCTCCTTCGGCTTCACCGTCGGGGTTTGCTAGATCGGGGAGACAGTTTGTAGGGTCATGGTAGCGATGATGACCATCGCCGGGGTTGGTAGCCATAATCCCGTTGGAGCGAGTCCCTAACAGGTGACGAAGCTCCTCCGGGGATACAAACACATTCCGGCCGGTTGCAGGGGCAGGCCTCAATGACTCGATTGGTCATTCGAACAGCACGATAGGGTTGTCACCGTCGGGCGCCACTTCTCTTCTTGCTGGGGCTCGGCGAGCAAGTTCTCCATGTGCTGCGATCAGATCAAGAGTGACTTGATCGAATAGTGCCTCTAGGGCGTCGAGGTAGCGCACAAGATGCAGCAGTGCAGGGTCCATCTCGTGGTCTCCGTTGGCAATCTAGGGTGGCCTACTATACTCGTCATGGCTGGGGTAATAATAGAACGAGCGACAATTAACTCTTGGCGACAAGTGTCGGAGTTGAATTATAGCCTCTCGAGCTACTAACTGGATGGCTTGTGGCTCAAAGGAAGTTGACCTTCTGGTGAACCTGTAGGGGCGTTCTGACAAGATGCCACTACTGTAGATGTGCACCGTGGCCTAGAATTGACGACTCTCATCACTCGTGCGCTCCTGGTACACAACATATTTTGGGGGCTCTTCTAATGCAAAGGCACGACGGGCGAGGTTAGCTAGGACGCTCACAAAACCTCCAAGGTTGTTTGCGGTGGTCTCATTGTGAACAATGGCGCCAGGCATCTTGGCTTGGTTTTGGATGGTTGGCTGTGCTGTTATGGTTTTGGGATAAGCAAATGCAATATTGGCCTATACTTTCTGAACAGATTTGGTTTTCTCAAAAACTTGCTCTAACAAGTATTTGATTTTTCCAAACTAAACTTGCCACCATCACCTACACCTAGAGAGACACTAATCTGGAGAATTTGGCCACCAGAAGAGATGCCCTGATGCCCTTGGCATTTCATCAAGCAAGTTAGGAGCATGGCCAGTTTTGGCATGCTTTTAGACTTGCATTATGGACTTGCTTCAGCGGCCACACCAACATGTCTCATAGCCATGCCATGACCTAAAACCCCACCCTGCTGAACCAAATGTGCATTAGAGCCTCCTGGCATTCCTTGGCAATTCGCCGAGCACATGGCGTGCATGCCCTAGGCGTGCCCAGAGAGAACGTTTTGCATGTGCGGTCTCCCAGGTCGCCGCGAACAGTTGCCGCCTCCCCCGCTCGTTCCAATCCTCTCCCCCTTTCTCTAGTGCTGCCCCGACACACTCTGCTCCTTTCAGAGTGGCAGCGATTGCGCTTTGGCAGCACAGCGACGCCCGTGACCGACTCTGCCATGGACGGTGCCGCCCGAGCGACACCCGCTCGCTAGCTCACCCTTGGAGCAGTGCCCGCTCGTCCGCTGGCTTCTGTCGCCGTCCCCAGCCTTGACGCATCGTGTTGCAAGCTACAGCAAGGCGGTTCGCCGACCTTATCCTCAGCCACCGCCATTCTTATCCTTGGAGCCGTGGAACCGACCTTCCGGCACTATAAAAAGGGAGCCCCGCGAGCTCTAGGGCACTCAAGCCGCCCCATTTGGAACCCCCGAAATAGCCAAGTGCCCAGAGAAGCCCGTCTTCCCCATCTTCGACCCAACCACCCGCCGCCTCGGATCGTTCAATTTCGAGCAAGCTAGTGCCTCCCCCGAGCCTGTAACTTCGCCGCTAGCTCATCATGCTCCCGCAATTCTGCTCCCATTTTTCAAATTGTTCCAGGACCAATCAAGCATGTTTTTCCTCGGTTGCCCAACGCCGCCGCCTGCTAGAGACCCCGTCACCGGCAACTCCGTCGACCCTCGTGACCCTGGAGACCACCGAAAGGACCGGCCAGACCGTCTCCATCCATTCCTGCAGCCAGGCCCCCGAAAGGAACGGTTGTTCGCCGGCGGCAATCGCCGGAGCTCCGCCTCCGCTCGGCCAGAGGAGGAGGGAGACGCGGGCGACTGGTCAAACCTGACCAGTAGGCCCGGGGGACCCACTGTCAAATACCAGGCGATGGCTCGCTCTGGTTTAAGTGGAAGCGTAAATCCCAGAAGTACGTCTCCCCCTCTTGAAAGCGTATTTCGTCCGAATCGTTTCCTTTATCTGTTTTATTTAAAAATAGAACTTTGACTATACTTTGATAGGTTATAACTTTTAAAATATAACCCCAATGGACCTGATTCTTTTTATGTTGTTTCCCAAATTCTATCTAGTTTATTTTCATATTTATTTGAAAATTTTCCAAGACAACTTTTTATGCTGTTTTTGAATTGTGTGTTAATAGAATATTTTCAAAATAGGAAATTAGAATGAAGAGAAATTTTTTGGAGTGCACCCCAAATACATACACATTGAAGGCAAGCATTCTGAACCCTGGTATAATATTTGTTGTGTGCTACTTGATGTGACTATAACATTTTGTTGGCCTGAAGTATGCATTATTTCATGTGATGGTGTGATAGTGTTTACTATTGCATGATGAAAATTCCTTGTTGTTGGAATTGATATGCTTGTGCGAGTATTCACCCGCATATGCCATTCATGCCTACCGGAAGGAATCGGGAGAAGTCTCTGTCTATGATAGACACGAGATTGGTGCTGGCATCTCGTTGGAGCAAGAATGGTTAGGGAGGCATGAAGGGGTATGATGAGTGGTGACTCTATCTGATGTCACGAAATATGTTTGTTGTACTAACCATGTAGAGAACACACAACCTCACGAGTCGACCATAGATCGAGTCTTGTTCCAGTGACCCCCATACTTGTGTCGTGCTACCACTTGTCCCTGCCATGGGTAGGGTATGGTCGAGTAAGTGGTCAACCCCTTTCCTGACACACACCGTATAGAGAGTGTTGGGGAACGTCGCATGGGAAACAAAAAAATTCCTACGCACACGCAAACCTATCCATGGTGATGAGCATCTACGAGAGGGAGAGTGGATCTACATACCCTTGTAGATCGCTAAGCGGGAAGCGTTAAGAAACGCGGTTGGTGTAGTCGAACTTCTTCGCGATCCAAATCGCCGAGCGTCCCATGATCTAATCACGAACCGTCCCGTGATCTCGTCACGATCCGTCCCGCGATCCGATCACGAACGTCTCGTGGCCTTGATCACGATCCTTCCGTAATACAAGATCCCGCAACTAACAATTAGTCACATTGCTTGCAAGGCTTATTGTGATGTTGCATTACCGAGTGGGCCCCGAGATACCTCTCCGTTACACGGAGTAACAAATGCCAGTCTCGATCCATGCCAACTCAACAGACACCATCAGAGATACCTGTAGAGCACCTTTATAGTCACCCAGTTACGTTGTGACGTTTGATACACACAAGGCACTCCTCCGATATCCGTGAGTTGCATGATCTCATGGTCATAGGAACATATACATTGACATGCAGAAAACAGTAGCAATAAACTGACACGATCATATGCTACGTTTGTAGTTTGGGTCTTGTCCATCACATCATTCTCCCAATGATGTGATCCCGTTATCAAATGACATCTCATGTCCATGGCTAGGAAACCTTAACCATCCTTTGATCAACGAGCTAGTTCACTAGAGGCATACTAGGGACATTGTGTTGTCTATTTACCCACACATGTAATGTGTTTCCATTCAATACAATTATAGCATGGATAATAAACTATTATCATGAACAAGGAAATATAATAATAAACACTTTTTTTATTGCCTCTAGGGCATATTTCCAACAGTCTCCCACTTGCACTAGAGTCAATAATCTAGTTCACATCACTATGTGATTTACATGGTAATGAATCGAACACCCATACAGTTCTGGTGTTGATCATGTTTAGCCCTTGGAAGAGGTTTAGTCAACGGCTCTGCAACATTCAGATCCGTGTGCACTTTGCAAATATTTATGTCCTTCTCCTCGATGTAGAACCAGATGGAGTTGAAGCGTCGCTTTATGTGTCTGGTCCTCTTGTGAAACCTTGGTTCCTTGGTTAGAGCAATGGCACCAGTGTTGTCACAGAACAGGTTTATTGGATTCAGTGCACTTGGCACTACTCCAAGATCTGTCATGAACTGCTTCATCCAGACACCTTCCTTCGCTGCCTCCGAGGCTGCGATGTACTCTGCTTCGCACGTAGAATCAGCTACCACGCTTTGCTTGGAACTGCACCAGCTTACCGCTCCCCCGTTAAGAATAAATACGTATCCGGTTTGCGATTTAGAATCGTCCGGATCAGTGTCAAAGCTTGCATCGACGTAACCCTTTATGACGAGCTCTTCATCACCTCCATAAACGAGAAACATGTCCTTAGTCCTGTTAAGGTACTTAAGGATATTCTTGACCGCTTGCCAGTGCTCCATTCCAGGATCACTTTGAAACCTTCCGGCCATACTTATGGCAAGGCTAACATCGGGTCTTGTGCACAGCATTGCATACATGATAGAGCCTATGGCTGAAGCATAGGGGATGACGCTCATCTTTTCTTTATCTTCTGCAGTCACTGGGCATTGAGTCTCACTCAACTTCACACCTTGTAACACAGGCAAGAACCCCTTCTTGGACTGCTCCATTTTGAACTTCTTCAAAACTTTATCAAGGTATGTGATCTGTGAAAGTGCTATTAAGCGTCTCGACCTATCTCTATAGATCTTAATGCCTCATATGAAAACAGCTTCTCCTAGGTCCTTCATTGAAAAACTCTTATTCAAATATTCCTTCACGCTTTCCAGCATTTCTATATCGTTTCCAATCAGCAATATGTCATCCACATATAACACTAGAAACGCTACAGAGCTCCCACTCACTTTCTTGTAAATACAAGCTTCTCCATAAACTTGTACAAACCCAAACGCTTTGATCACCTCACCAAAACGCTTATTCCAACTCCGAGATGCTTGCACCAGTCCATAAATGGATCGCTGGAGTTTGCAAACTTTGTCAGCATTCTCTGGATCGACAAAACCTTCGGGTTGCATCATATACAACTCTTCCTCAAGTAAACCGTTGAGGAATGCCGTTTTGACATCCATCTGCCAAATTTCATAGTCGAAATAAGCAGCTATTACCAACATGATTCTGACAGACTTAAGCATCACTATGGGTGAGAAAGTCTCATCGTAGTCAACTCCTTGAACTTGTGACAAACCCTTTGCCACAAGTCGAGCTTTATAGATGGTGACATTACCGTCTGCGTCCGTCTTCTTCTTAAAAATCCATTTGTTCTGAATGGCCTTTCGCCCTTCAGGTAGTACTTCCAAAGTCCATACTTTGTTTTCATACATGGATCCCATCTCGGATTTCATGGCCTTTAACCATTTCTCGGAATCCGGGCCCATCACCGCTCCTTCATAGCTCGTAGGTTCATTGTTGTCCAACAACATGACCTCTAAGACAGGATTGCCGTACCACTCAGGAGTAGCATGCGTTCTTGTCGACCTACGAGGTTCATCAATAACTTGATCCGAAGCTTCATGATCATCATCATTAACTTGTTCTTCAACCGTCGTAGGCTCCACAGAAACATCTTTCTGCGTTGTGCTACTTTCTGGTAGAAGCAAAGGTTCAACAACCTCATCAAGCTCTATTTTCCTCCCACTCAATTCTTTCGAGAGAAACTCTTTCTCAAGAAATGTTCCGTTCTTAGCGACAAACACTTTGCCCTCGGATCTGAGATAGAAGGTATACCCGACTGTCTCTTTCGGGTATCCTATGAAGACGCATTTCTCCACTTTGGGTTCCAGCTTTTCAGGTTGAAGCTTTTTGACATAAGCATCACATCCCCAAACTTTAAGAAACGACAGCTTCAGCTTTTTGCCAAACCACAGTTCATATGGCGTCGTCTCAACGGATTTCGATGGTGCCCTATTTAAAGTGAATGCAGCTGTCTCTAATGCATAACCCCAAAACGATAGTGGCAAATCGGCAAGAGACATCATAGAACGCACCATATCTAATAAGGTCCGATTACGACGTTCAGACACACCATTATGTTGTGGTGTTCTGGGCGGTGTCAACTGTCAAACAATTCCACATTGTCTTAAGTGACTACCAAACTCATAACTCAGATATTCACCTCCTCGATCAGATCGCAGAAATTTAATCTTCTTGTTACGATGATTCTCAACTTCACTCTGAAATTACTTGAACTTTTCAAACGTTTCAGACTTGTGTTTCATCAAGTAAATATATCCATATCTACTCAAGTCATCAGTGAAGGTGATAAAGTAACGATAACCACCGCGCGCTTCGACATTCATTGGACCGCACACATCTGTATGTATGATTTCCAACAAGTCACTTGCCCGTTCCATTGTTGCAGAGAACGGCATTTTAGTCATCTTGCCCATGAGGCATGGTTCACATGTGTCAAGTGATTCAAAATCAAGTGACTCCAAAAGTCCATCAGCATGGAGCTTCCTCATGCGTTTTACACCAATATGACCTAAACGCCAGTGCCACAAGAAAGTGGTACTATCATTATCAACTCTACATCTTTTGGCATCAATGTTATGAACATGTGTCTCATCACTATCAAGATTCAATACGAATAAACCCCTAACATTGGGTGCATGACCATAAAAGATATTACTCATATAAATAGAACAACCTTTATTCTCTGATTTAAATGAGTAACCGTCTCGCAATAAACAAGATCCAGATATAATGTTCATGCTTAATGCAGGCACTAAATAACAATTATTCAGGTTCATCACTAATCCCGATGGTAATCGAAGAGAGAGCGTGCCGACGGCGATCACATCAACCTTGGAACCATTTCCCACGCGCATCGTCACTTCGTCCTTTGCCAGTCTTCGTTTATTCCGTAGTTCCTGCTTTGAGTTGCAAATGTGAGCAACCGAACCGGTATCAAATACCCAGGCACTACTACGAGAACTAGTACGGTACACATCAATAACATGTATATCATATATACCTTGTTTGTCGTTGGCCGCCTTCTTGCCAGCCAGGTACTTGGGGCAGTTCCGCTTCTAGTGACCAGTTCCTTTGCAATGAAAGCACTCAGTTTCTGGCTTAGGTCCATGCTTAGGCTTCTTTGTAGGAGTAGCAACTGCTTTGCCATCCTTCTTGGTTTTACCCTTCTTGCCTTTGCCTTTGCCGTTTTTCTTGAAACTAGTGGTTTTATTGACCATCAACACTTGATGTTCTTTCTGGATTTCAGACTCAGCGACTTTCAGCATCGCAAACAGCTCGGCGACTGACTTGTTCATCCCGTGCATGTTATAGTTCATCACAAAGCTCTTGTAACTAGGTGGCAGCGATTGAAGAACTCTATCAGTGATCGCCTCCACCGGAAGGGTAATTCCCAACTCCGCTAGACGGTTTGAGTACCCAGACATTCTGAGTATGTGCTCACTAATAGACCCATTCTCCTCCATCTTGCAAGCATAGAATTTATCGGAGGTCTCATACCTCTCGATCCGGGCATTCTTCTGAAAGATAAACTGCAACTCCTGGAACATCTCATATGCTCCATGACGTTCAAAACGTCTTTGAAGTCCCGGTTCTAAGCCATACAATATTGCACACTGAACTATTGAGTAGTCTCCAGCACGAGCCTCCCAAGCGTCCTTAACGTCTTCGGAGGTCATGTCTTCTGGCTGGTCACCAAGCGGTGCATCAAGGACATATGACTTCTGGGAAGCCGTGAGGATAATCCTCAGATTACGGGCCCAGTCAACAAAGTTACTTCCATCATCTTTCAATTTAGCTTTCTCTAGGAACGCATTAAAATTCAGGGGTGCTACTGCGCGAGCCATTGATCTACAACATAAATATGCAAAGGTTACTTAGACTATTGTTCAAGATAATGAGTTTAGTTAATCAAATTACTAAAGCTCCCACTCAAATTGACATCCCTCAGGTCATCTGAGTGTCGCATGATCCAAATTCACCAACTCAAGTCCAATCATCACGTGAGTTAAGGTGGCTTCAATGGTGAACATCATTATGTTGATCATATCTACTATATGACTCATGTTCGACCTTTCGGTCTCTTGTGTTCCGAGGCCATGTCTGTACATGCTAGGCTCGTCAAGTTTAACCCGAGTGTTCTGCGCGTGCAAATCTGGCTTGCACCCGTTGTATGTGAACGTAGAATCTATCACACCCGATCATCACGTGGTGTCTCGACACGACGAACTTTCGCAACGGTGCACACTCGGGGAGAAAACAATTTATCTTGAAATTTAAGTGAGGGATTACCTTATAATGCTACCGTCGTACTAAGCAAAACAAGGTGCATAAAAGGATTAACATCTCATGCAATTCATAAGTGAAATGATATGGCCATGAACTTGTGTTTAAGATCTCCATCTTCAAAACATCGGCATGATCTCCATCGTCACCGGCACGACACCATGATCTCCATCATCTTGATCTCCATCAACGTGTGGCCATCGGGGTTGTCACGCCCTGCAAGCTTCTACTACTATTGCTACCGTAGCGATAATGTAAAGCATTACATAGCGCTTAATGATTGACACGCAGGTCATACAATAATTAAAGACAACCCTATGGCTCCTGCCGGTTGCCGTACTCATCAACATGCAAGTCGTGAAATTCTATACATCACATGATCATCTCATACATCACATATATCTCATCATGTAATTGGCCATATCATATCACAACATACCCTGCAAAAACAAGTTAGACGTCCTCTAGTTGTTGTTGCAAGTTTTACGTGGCTGCTACGGGTATCTAGCAAGAACGATTCTCACCTACGCAAAGCCACAACGGTGATACATAGTTTGCTTTTCAACCTTCTCAAGGACCGCCTTTGTCGGATCCGATCCAACTAAAGTAAGAAAAACTGTCACCCACAAGCCATCTAAGCAACAAGTTGCGTCGAGGGAACCGGTCTCTCGTAAGCGTACGAGTAATGTTGGTCCGGGCCGCTTCATCTCACAATCCCGCTGAAACAAAATCCGACCAAGGGATGAAGCAATCTAAGCATCAACGCCCACAAACCTTTTGTGTTCTACTCGAGATCTCATCGAACCATCAACCTAGCTCTGATACCACTGTTGGGGAACGTCGCATGGGAAACAAAAAATTTCCTACGCACATGCAAACCTATCCATGGTGATGATCATCTACGAGAGGGAGAGTGGATCTACATACCCTTGTAGATCGCTAAGCGGGAAGCGTTAAGAAACGCGGTTGGTGTAGTCGAACTTCTTCGCGATCCAAATCGCCGAGCGTCTCGCGATCTAATCACGAACCATCCCGTGATCTCATCACGATCCGTCCCGCGATCCGATCACGAACATCCCGTGGCCTTGATCACGATCCTTCCGATCTAGTACCGAACGGACGGCACCTCCGCGTTCAGCACACGTGCAGCTTGATGACTATCTCCACCGTCTTGATCCAGCAAGAGAAGGTGGAGAGGAGAGAGAGTTCACCGGTAGCGTGACGGCGCTCCGGTGATGGTGGTGGAGCAATTCCGGCAGGGCTTCGCCTAAGCACTGCGGAACTACGATCTAGAGGAGAAACTATGCACCGGTGGAACGGGTAGCACGTGGCCGGAAATTCTGTCCAAAAACCACCCAATCCACTAGTATATATAGGAGGAGAGGAGAGGAGTGGCAGCCAAGGCCTTTGGATCATCCAAAATAGGAGGTGGGAAGCAATCCTACTTCACCTCCAATCCTAGTTGGAGTAGGATTGCCTCCTATTGGCTGATTTTCCACTTTTTGCTTTAGGACTTTCTCTTCTGCGCCATGGGCCTTTGTGGATGTTTTCCCAGCCCACTAAGGTCTGGTTAATACTCTCCCACAGCCCATGGACCTCTTGGGGTCGAAGTACCCCTCCCGGAGGTCTCTCGGTACACTACCGGCACTCCCGGTACACTCCCGGCACTCCCGGTACACTACCGATGAGCCCGAAACTTTTCCGGAAACCAAACTGGGACTTCCTATATATGAATCTTTACCTCCGGACCATTCCGGAGCTCCTCTTGACGTCCAGGATCTCATCCGGGACTCCAAATAAACTTCGGTCACCACCATACATAACTCTACACTACCGAAACGTCACCGAACCTTAAGTGTGTAGACCCTGCGGGTTCGAGAACTATGTAGACATGACCAAGACACCTCTACAGTGAATAAACAATGGCGGGACCCGGACGTCCACATTGGTTCCTACATATTCTACGAAGATCTTTATCGGTCGAACCTCTATGTCAAGGATTCAGTTAATCCCGTATAACGTTCCCTTTGTTCTTCGGTATGTTACTTGCCCGAGATTCGATCGTCGGTATCTCCATACCTAGTTCAACCTCGTTACCGGAAAGTCTCTTTACTCGTTCCGTAATAAAAGATCCCGCAACTAACAATTAGTCACATTGCTTGCAAGGCTTATTGTGCTGTTGCATTACCGAGTGGGCCCCGAGATACCTCTCTGTTACACGGAGTAACAAATCCCAATCTTGATCCATGCCAACTCAATAGACACCATTGGAGATACCTGTAGAGCACCTTTATAGTCACCCAGTTACGTTGTGACGTTTGATACACACAAGGCACTCCTCCGATATCCGTGAGTTGCATGATCTCATGGTCATAGGAACATATACATTGACATGCATAAAACAGTAGCAATAAACTGACACGATCATATGCTATGTTTGTAGTTTGGGTCTTGTCCATCACATCATTCTCCCAATGATGTGATCCCGTTATCAAATGACATCTCATGTCCATGGCTAGGAAACCTTAACCATCCTTTGATCAACGAGCTAGTTCACTAGAGGCATACTAGGGACATTGTGTTGTCTATTTACCCACACATGCAATGTGTTTCCATTCAATACAATTATAGCATGGATAATAAAGGATTATCATGAACAAGGAAATATAATAATAAACACTTTATTTATTGCCTCTAGGGCATATTTCCAACAGAGAGGCCATAGTGAGTGATACCACTGATCCTGGCAGGCATGTCACTTGGTCCGGGGGCATGGGTGTTTCCGGATGGGGCCGAGAGGGGGGCACCCCTTAGAGCGCGCGATATAAATTTGATCCCATGCTAATCGAGGTTGTAGCCTCCCCACTTAGAGTTTTGCTTAACGAATGTCGTGGGTGGTTCTGGACATCGGGAACTTAAGCTAGTGTGTGCGGGTCAAGTGTGTTTTCAACTAAAAGACCGTACACGGAATTAGTCTCGGTGGGCTAAGGAATCTGTTACTCGTGGGTAAAGAGTACACCCTCTACAGAGTTAATATCTATTCGAATAGCCGTGTCCACGGTTAAGAACTATAGTCTGGATGGGTCGAGTGTCGATCTTAGTGTTGGTCTTCAGAGGAAAACTTCTAAACCGGAATATTGATGAGTGACAAATGATGATTATGATTATTATTATTGTGGACTAACCTTTTATATTACTTGAATTGTTGACTATCCCTGGGATGGTTCTACCTCCTGGATACTCATTGTAATTATTCCTTTATAAGCCCTTTACGTGGTGTCGCTCAGCCGCCCGACTGTGGCATGCTTGTTATTTATTTTCTTTATAAGCCATTTATGTGGTATCTCTAAGACGCCCGATTGTGGCATGCTTGTTATTTATTTTCTTTATAAGCCCTTTGTCTGGTGTCGCTTAGACGCCCGACTGTGGCATGTTTGTTATTTACTTCCTTTATAAGCCCTTTATGTGGTGTCGCTCCGACGCCCGACTGTGGCATGCTTGTTATTTATTTTCTTTATAAGCCCTTTATGTGGTGTCGCTTAGACACCCGACTGTGGCATGCTTGTCGTTTATTTCCTTTATAAGCCCTTTATGTGGTGTCACTGAGACGCTCGATTGTGGCACGCATATTATTTAATTTTCCATATACGCCTAGCGTCATGAATTTTATTTTGTGATTGACTAAGTGACCGTGGAATATTTCAGTGCATGATTGTCACTTTCTATGTTATGCCTGTTTTCATAATGTTTGCGAGTACATTCAAAGTACTCACTGGCTTGTCCCTGGCTATTGTCTAGGCCATATTATGCATGTGAAGAGGAGAATTATGACAACAACCCCGGAACCTAGGCATCGAAGATTGCAGCCGCGTGAAGATAGGAGTTAACCAGGTCAGCTGTTCCTATGGGAAATGGAGTCCCATAGACGCTGATGACCCCGAACCACTTTCGCCACCAACCACTAGAAACCTTTTGTTGTACTCATAGACCACGATGGTCTTGTACTTCAGCTTTTGTAATTTTTCTTGGAATTTCTATATCAAGATTGTGTCTCATCAGCTAACAGCAATCCTAGGGCTGATGAGCACAAGGGCCATTTACTGGGAAATTAATATCCTGGAAAACCGGCCCTGACAACCTTGGTATCAGAGCGAGGTTGACCATTGGCTAATCCTATCTTAGCTAGGTCGATAAACCTAGGCAAACCACCCACCAAGATTTTAACCTAACTGCAGCCAAGCCTATCCTATCCGATAGCCCACATAGTGCCTCCGACACCATTCGGCAGTCGGTGCCCAACTTATCAGCCTAGCCCATCGATCACGCAACGTGACCGAAACCTAAATTGTCCCTTTCGCAAGCGTGCGAAGGAAGACTCCGTTTTCTTCTATAAAAGAAAACGTTTATCCCAAAACCATAACAGCACAGCCAACCATCCAAAACCAAGCCAAGATGCCTGGCGCCATTGTTCACAATGAGACCACCGCAAACAACCTTGGAGGTTTTGTGAGCGTCCTAGCTAACCTCGCCCGTCGTGCCTTTGCATTAGAAGAGCCCCCAAAATATGTTGTGTACCAGGAGCGCACGAGTGATGAGAGTCGTCAATTCTAGGCCACGGTGCACATCTACAGTAGTGGCATCTTGTCAGAACGCCCCTACAGGTTCACCAGAAGGTCAACTTCCTTTGAGCCACAAGCCATCCAGTTAGTAGCTCGAGAGGCTATAATTCAACTCCGACACTTGTCGCCAAGAGTTAATTGTCGCTCGTTCTATTATTACCCCAGCCATGACGAGTATAGTAGGCCACCCTAGATTGCCAACGGAGACCACGAGATGGACCCTGCACTGCTGCATCTTGTGCGCTACCTCGACGCCCTAGAGGCACTATTCGATCAAGTCACTCTTGATCTGATCGCAGCACATGGAGAACTTGCTCGCCGAGCCCCAGCAAGAAGAGAAGTGGCGCCCGACGGTGACAACCCTATCGTGCTGTTCGAATGACCAATCGAGTCATTGAGGCCTGCCCCTGCAACCGGCCGGAATGTGTTTGTATCCCCGGAGGAGCTTCGTCACCTGTTAGGGACTCGCTCCAACGGGATTATGGCTACCAACCCCGGCGATGGTCATCATCGCTACCATGACCCTACAAACTGTCTCCCCGATCTAGCAAACCACGACGGTGAAGCCGAAGGAGAAGCCTCGGTGTTCGCAAGGCACGCTCGACTAGATATTAACGAGGTAGACTAAGCCACTTGAGTAGTACTGAGTCTTTGTATCCCCGCGCCATGTAAGAGTGTGACCTTGTATCGCTATGAAAATAACGCATGTTGCTTGTATGCCATTGTTTTTAATAGTACTAAGAGTATCCATGCATAAATAAAATTTGACGTTTGGTTGCATATTAAATGTTTGGGCGTAACTATCAAAAACCACTCCAGTCGTCAACCAGCAGTGATACGTCACTTTTGTGAGATGTGTACATCTGTGGCATTAACCCCATAGAGCAGAACCAAAGAACTAGTTTGCCCCCACACTGCAATCGGTAACCCAGCCTTGGTGCTATATAAGAAGCCACTCTGTGACCTTACCAAGCATCCCTCACTTTGTGCACAGCTCTCATAGCCATTCTTGCCATGTCGAGCCCTAGTATTCATCGGAGAACCCCAGATGTGACCCCAGGTAGTTTTGCTAAGATATTGTGGGACTTTACCCGCAGTACCATGGGTTCTCCCCATCCACCCGAGTAAAATATGTTCAAATCGAGGATCAACTCATTTGCCTCGAAATATTGGGCAGTAGTTCACATCCCACCTGTGGACCCAAACCAAGACCCAACAAAAGTCTCCTTTGTGGGGAAATTTATGCCAACTCCGCAAATGGCCATAGAAGTTACCGCGTACGAATCGATTACCCGCCTTCGATTCGCAGTGCCCTATGCCAGTGAAAGGGGGTATTAATACTTCCCGAGCCATGCAGCACCCAGAGAAGAAGCATCTTTTCCCGGGGGCTGAATAGAGAGAGACCCAGTACTGGCCAACCTTATCTAGTATGTCATCACCCACGAGCGGTTGACTCAGCGAGTGATGGATTACCTCCAGAATCTTGCAGTTTTGAATCCTCGAATCGCCATTGGCAGACCCCTGAGGCCAGACCAGGAGAGGTGTGTTCTTCGACTAGTCCATCCGCTCCCCCGAGAAGAGGAAGAATGTGCTCTAGTGCCAGAGACATTTCCTCCGGACCCTGAATATTTTGCTTTTGCACCGTAGACAAACCATGTTATATTTGTTAAGCTTACAATTAATTGTTGACTGCAATATGTGTGTTATGTCATAAGATTGAACTATAAATAAGTTGTTTGGTTTCAATTGTGTGTGAGTAAAAAATATACTACTGTGATTTGTGATCAACTGTTTTTCACTCTCTGAAATTCTTGAGGTGAATTTACTTCGAGCTAACGCAGCAAATATTTTTCTGTGACATAGATTTAAGTTCGCGCAACGCTAGTACCCCACTGTAGTTATCCCAATTATCTGACTGTTCACTGTAGCCACGTCAAATAGCGTAAGCAGGGTATTTAATTTTTGAATTATTATTGCGTGTTAGGAGGAGTAATATTTTTGATGCCGTCCTTAGCAAATATCGAGGAAGATATTTTCCTTAACGGGGGTAGTGTTGTAGCACCCCAAAAATTTAATCATGTTTTACTAATTAAAAATTTGGCAGGAAATAAATTTTTTATTTTCTGGATCATTTGTTGATTTGAGGATCACTTCTTTCTTGAGAATTGTGGAGTTTTCCCTCCAAATAGAAACTTTTCAAAAATAATTGTTGGACTTGAATAGCTCCTCAAGATCATTTATTTGTTTTATATTTGATCTATGGAGATATTTCTATAATTATTTTTTCCTGAGATTTATTTATTCTAAAATGGCTTCTCATAATTTTTAGAGCTTCTTTTGCACTACAACCATTTGATATCTTCATTTAAAAATTCTACAAAAAATTCTTAGATGACAGGTGGGGTTTCTACATCACTTTAATGCAAAAAATCTCTCTTAGTCATTTGAAGATTTTGAGCTTTATCTCTAGTTTTAAAATCTGGTCCAATTTGTAGTTTGCACTACAACCTATTTAAATATTACTTTAAAAATTCCATAAAAATCTGGAGATACTAATAGGAGTATATAACTCAATTTTATGCAGAGAAACAGCCTTGTGTTTTGGAAATTTTGAGCAAACCATCATCATATTCATTCTGGCCCAGTTTGGTACTTTGTTCTGCAACCCTATTTTGTTTTGCTCAAGTGACTTTGGGATTTTTCCTGCTATTAGTGCTTACTACCAGACTCTTAAGTCCAGGAGATCAGAACCATTAGTAGATTTTAAGCACATGCAATATTGGCCTATACTTTGTGAACATATTTGGTTTTCTCAAAAACTTGCTCTAACAAGTATTTGATTTTTCCAAACTAATCTTGCCACCATCACCTACACCTAGAGAGACACTAATCTGGAGAATTTGGCCACCAGAAGAGATGCCCTGATGCCCTTGGCATTTCATCAAGCAAGTTAGGAGCATGGCCAGTTTTGGCATGCTTTTAGACTTGCATTATGGACTTGCTTCAGCGGCCACACCAGCATGTCTCATAGCCATGCCATGACCTAAAACCCCACCCTGCTGAACCGCATGTGCATTAGAGCCTCCTGGCATGACTTGCCAATTCGCCGAGCACATGGCATGCGTGCCCTGGGCATGCCCAGAGCGCACGTTTTGCATGTGCGGTCTCCTGGGTTGACGTGACCAGTTGCCGCCTCCCCCGCTCGTTCCAATCCTCTCCCATGTTCCCTAGTGCTGCTCCGACACACTCTGCTCCTCTCAGAGTGGCAGCAATGGCGCTTTGGCAGCACAGCGACGCCCGTGATCGATCAACTCTGCCATGGACGGCGCTGCCCGAGCCACACCCGCTCGCCAGCTCGCCCCTGGAGCAATGCCCGCTCGTCCGCTAGCTTCTATCGCCATCCCCAGCCTCGACGAGTCGTGCTCCAAGCTACAGCAAGGCGGTTCGCCGATCTTATCCTCGGCCGCCACCGTTCTTATCCTTGGAGCCGTGGAACCGACCTTCCGGCGCTATAAAAAGGGAACCCCACGAGCTCTAGGGCACTCAAGCCACCCCATTTTAAACCCCCGAAGCAGCCAAGCGCCCAGAGAAGCCCGTCTTCCCCATCTTCGACCCAGCCACTCGCCTCAGATCGGTCAAATTCGAGTAAGCTACTGCCTCCCCCGAGCCAGTAACTTCACCGCTAGCTCATCACGCTCCCACGATGCTGCTCCCGTTTTCAATTTGTTCTGGGACAAACCAAGCATCTTTTTCCTCGATTTCCCTACACCATCGCCCGTCGAAGACCCCGTCACTGGCAACTCTGTCGACCCTCGTGACCCTGGAGACCACCGAAAGGACCGGCTAAACCATCTCCATCCATTCCTGCAGTCAGGCCCCCGAAAGGAATGGCCGTTCACCGGCGGCAATCGCCGGAGCTTCGCCTCCGCTTGGCCAGAGGAGGAGGGAGACGCGGGTGACTGGTCAAACCTAACCAGTAGGCCCGGAGGACCCACTGTTAGTGACCCGGCAATGGCTCGCTCTGGTTTAAGTGGAAGCGTAAACCCCAAAAGTACGTCTCCCCCTCTTGAAAGCGTATTTCGTCCGAATCGTTTCCTTTATCTGTTTTATTTAAAAACAGAACTTTGACTATACTTTGACTGGATATAACTTTTAAAATATAACCCCAATGGACCTGATTCTTTTTCTGTTGTTTCCGAAATTCCATCTAGTTTATTTTCATGTTTATTTGAAAAATTTCCAAGACAACTTTTTATGCTGTTTTTGAATTGTGTGTTAATATAATATTTTCAAAATAGGAAATTGGAATGAAGAGAAAAGTTTTGGAGTGCACCCCAAATACATACACATTGAAGCCAAGCATTCTGAACCCTGGTATAATATTTGTTGTCTACTGCTTGATGTGACTATAACATTGAGTTGACCTAAAGTATGCATTATTTCATGTGATGGCGTGATCGTGTTTACTATTGCATGATGAAAAATCCTTGTTGTTGGAATTGATATGCTTGTGAGAGTATTCACCCTCATATGCCATTCAAGCCTACTAGAAGGAATCGGGAGAAGTCTATGTCATTGATAGACACAAGCTTGGTGCTGACATCTCGTTGGAGCAAGAATGGTCAGGGAGGCATGGAGTATGATGAGTGGTGACTCTGTCTGATGTCACGAAATATGTGTGTTGTACTAACTATGCAGAGAACACACAACCTCCTGAGTCGACCATAGATTGAGTCTTGTTCGAGTAACCCCCATACTTGTATCGTGCTACCACTTGTCACTGCCACAGGTAGGGTATGGTCGAGTAAGTGGTCAACCCCTTTCCTGACACACATCGTATAGAGAGGCCACAGTGAATGATACCACTGATCCTGGCAAGCATGTCACTTGGTCCCGGGGCATGGGTGTTTCTGGTTGGGGCCAAGAGGGGGGCACCCCTTAGAGCGCGCGATATAAATTTGATCCCATGCTAATCGAGGTTGTAGCCTCCCCACTTAGAGTTTTGCTTAAAGAATGTCGTGGGTGATTCTGGACATCGGGAAGTTAAGCTAGTGTGTGCGGGTCAGGTGTGTTTTCAACTAAAAGACCGTAAACGGAATTAGTCCCGGTGGGCTAAAGGAATCCATTACTCGTGGGTAAAGAGTACACCCTCTACAGATTAATATCTATTCGAATAGCCGTGTCCATGGTTAAGGACTACAGTCTGGGATGGGTCGAGTGTCGGTCTTAGTGTCGGTCTTCGGAGGAAAACTTCAAAACCGGAATATTGATGAGTGACAAATGATGATTATGATTATTATTATTGTGGACTAACCTTTTATATTACTTGAATTGATGAGTATCCCTGGGATGGTTCTACCTCCTGGATACTCATTGTAATTATTCCTTTATAAGCCCTTTACGTGGTGTCGCTCAGACGCCCGACTGTGGCGTGCTTGTTATTTATTTTCTTTATAAGCCCTTTATGTGGTGTTGCTTAGACGCCCGACTGTGGCATGCTTGTTATTTATTTTCTTTATAAGCCCTTTGTGTGGTGTCGCTTAGACGCCCGACTGTGGCATGTTTGTTATTTACTTCCTTTATAAGCCCTTTATATGGTGTCGCTCAGATGCCCGACTGTGGCATGCTTGTTATTTATTTTCTTTATAAGCCCTTTATGTGGTGTCGCTTAGACGCACGACTGTGGCATGCTTGTCGTTTATTTCCTTTATAAGCCCTTTATGTGGTGTCGCTCAAACGCCCCACTATGGCACGCATATTATTTAATTTTCCATATATGCCTAGCGTCATGAATTTTATTTTGTGATTGACTAAGTGACCGTGGAATATTTCAGTGCATGATTGTCACTTTCTATGTTATGTCTGTTTTCATAATGTTTTTGAGTACATTCAAAGTACTCACTGGCTTGTCCTTGGCTACTGTCTTGGCCAGATTATGCATGTGGAGAGGAGAATCATGACGACAACCCCGGAACCTAGGCATCGAAGATTGCAGCCACGCGAAGATAGGAGTTAACCAGGTCAGCTGTTCCTATGGGAAATGGAGTCCCATAGACGCTGATGACCCCGAACCGCTTATGCCACCAACCACTAGAAACCTTTTGTTGTACTCATAGACCATGATGGTCTTGTACTTCAGCTTTTGTAATTTTGCTTGGAATTTCTGTATCAAGATTGTGTCTCATTAGCTAACAGCAATCCTGGGGCTGATGAGCACAAGGGCCATTTACTGGGAAATTAATATCCTGGAAAACCGGCCCTGACAACCTTGGTATCAGAGCGAGGCTAACCATTGGCTAATCCTATCTTCGCTAGGTCGATAAACCTAGCCAAACCACCCACAAAGATTATAACCTAACTGCAGCCAAGCCTATCCTATCCGGTAGCCCACATAGTGCCTCCGACACCTTTCGGCAGTCGGTACCCAACCTATCAGCCTAGCCCATCGATCACGTGACGTGACTGAAACCTAAACTGCCCTTTCGCAAGCGTGCAAAGGAAGACTCCATTTTCTTCTATAAAAGAAAACATTTACCCCAAACCTGTCACACCACAGCCAACCATCGAAAACCAAGGCAAGATGCGTGGCGCCATTGTTCACAATGAGACCACCGCAAACAACCATGGAGGTTTTGTGACCGTCCTAGCTAACCTCACCCGTCGTGCCTTTGCATTAGAAGAGCCCCCAGAATATGTTGTGTGCCAGGAGCGCACGAGTGATGAGAGTCATCACTTCTGGGCCACGGTGCACATCTATGGTAGTGGCATCTCGCTAGAATGCTCCTACAGGTTCACCAGAAGGTCAACTTCCTTTGAGCCACAAGCCATCTAGTTAGCAGCTTGAGAGGTGTTAGTGCATCTAGTGCCCCTTAGTGATTTTGGTGTATTGAAGACTTACAGGTTAAGGTACTAATGCGTTTGTGAGTGTACACAGGCTCTATAAGTCGATGAGGAGTTTGATATATTCGGAGATTATCGACCCCTAAAAATGTATGTCTTCAAGTGAAGACTTTGCTAAAGACTTTCTGAACACTTTGTGAAGACTTTGAAAATGAAGAATTTGGTGTGACCTTGAAGATATGAACGAGGAATATGAAGCGTGAAGACTTTTGTTTTCGTAGTTTCGTTTCCTTTATTTGAGTCATAGGAAACACCGTACTATTAAAGGGGGCCGAGGTAATACTTAGGAAAATTTCCAACTGATGCTCAACTCCAAAATCCTCAACCCATACAATCCTTCGAGTGCAGCCTTTGGAAATCTCTTACGGTTCAGACAAGTTCTTCAGTGACAGAGACGAAGTTCTTCTGGTCTCTGAGGAAATTGATCTGGCTGAGGAGTTAGGATTTCGCCAGTGCGAATTGCCTACAAGTGAGGAACATGGTAAGCTGAGGACTTTCATAGTTCGAAATTCTGACCGTTGCTGTGCCTAGCGCCAGCTGTCCCCAATCATTCTTATCCACATAACGGTCATATCATTGGGGGAATTTATGTCTTATCATGTCAGGTTGCATCCTGGCTATAAATAGCCACCCCCCACAACCACTAGCTGGTTGGCTGCTTCGAGAGAGAGAACTGACACTTGTCATTTGAGAGCAACCCATCCTCCAAGGACTTTTGAGAGAAAATCATCAGTGAGGAAAAACCTAAAATCAAACCACAAAACCCAAAGTGATTGAGCATCACTGAAGAAATTCCTGTGTGGAACCAACGCTTGTTACCTTTGAGGACTGTGCATCCTCCAGACGGTTAGGCGTCATGGTCTAGTGCTTCTGCAGTCAATTGGGGACCACGAAGTGACCTTGGTCTAGAGCATCCAGCAGTAAATTATGGATCGCCGGGTGACCAGTTTGTGCAGGTTTTGGAAGTCTACCCTGAAGACTTACCACGAGTGTTGGGCGAGGACTGTGTGACCTTAGCTCAAGGAGAATACGGTAAGGACTGTGTGTCCTAGGACTGTGTGTCCTCTGGTTTAAATACCAGGCCGCTCCAAACCAGACATACGACTGTCACAGCAGTTGGAACTGGGTCATCAAACCATTGTCTTCATCGAGCTATCTGTTTCTATTTCCTCAACCCCTCTATTCCTCATATACCTGTTGATAAAATTGATTGTTATAGTTTGAAGAATTTGAGTGAACACTTTCACAAATTCCTCACCTCAAATTCTTCAACTTACCTTGTTCATCACAGCTTATCTTGTATCACGCTACTCTCTATTTGTGCATGTTTCATTTCATCATGAAGACTATGATGTTACTATGTTCCTCATGCACTTGAGTACTTATTTCGCTGCTAGTTATTCATCACATTTCAAATTCCTCAAAGTTGAAATTCGTCAAGTGATGAATTTGTAAAAATCGCCTATTCACCCCCCTCTAGTCGATATAATGCACTTTCAAGAGGCTATAGTTCAACTCCGACACTTGTCACCAAGAGTTAACTACCGCTCGTTCTATTATTACCCCAGCCGTGACGGGTATAGTAGGCCACCACAGATTGCCAACGGAGACCACGAGACGGACCCTGTACTGCTGCATCTTGTGTGCTACCTCAGCGCCCTAGAGGTACTATTCGATCAGGTCACTCTTGATCTGATCGCAGCTCGTGGAGAACTTGCTCGCCGAGCCCCAGCAAGAAGAGAAGTGGCGCCCGACGCCAACAACCCTGTCGTGCTGTTCGGACGACCAATTGAGTCGTTCAGGCCTGCCCCTGCAACCGACCGGAATGTGTTTGTATCCCCGGAGGAGCTTCGTCGCCTGTTAGGGACTCGCTCCAACGGGATTATGGCTACCAACCCCCGTGATGGTCATCTCTACCTCGACCCTGCAAACTGTCTCCCTGATCTAGCAAACCCCGACGGTGAAGCCCAAGGAGAAGCCTCGGCATTCGCAAGGCACGCTCGACTAGATATTAACGAGGTAGACTAAGCCACTCGAGTAGTACCGAGTCTTTGTATCCCTGCGCCATGTAAGAATGTGACCTTCTATCGCTATGAAAATAATTCATGTTGCGTGTACGCCATTGTTTTTAATAGTACTAAGAGTAGCCATGCATAAATAAAATTTTGACGTTTGGTTGCATATTAAATGTTTGGGCGTAACTATCAAAAACCACTCCCGTCATCAACCAGCAGTGATACGTCACTTTGGTGAGATGTGTATATCTGTGGCATTAACCCCATAGAGCAGAACCGATGAACAAGTTTGTCCCCACACTGCAATCGGTAACCCAGCCCTGGTGCTATATAAGAGGCCATTCTGTGACCTTACCAAGCATCCCTCACTTTGTGCACAGCTCTCACAACCATTCTTGCCATGTCGAGCCCTAGTATTCATCGAAGAACCCCAGATGTGACCCCAGGTAGTTTTGCTAAGATATTGTGGGACTTAACCCGCAGTACCATGGGTTCTCCTCATCCACCCGAGTACGAGATGTTCAAATTGAGGATCATCTCATTTGCCTCAAAATATTGGGCAATAGTTCACATCCCACCTGTGGACCCAAACCAAGACCCAACAAAAGTCTCCTTCATGGGGAAATCTATGCCGACTCCACAAATGGCCATAGAAGTTGTCGCAAACGAAGCAATTACCCGCCTTCGATTCACAGTGCCCTATGCCAGTGAAAGGGGTATTATTACTTCCCGAGCCATGCAACACCCGAAGAAGAAGCATCTTTTCCCGGGGGCCGAATAGAGAGAGACCCCATACTGGCCAACCTTATCCAGTGCGTCATCGCCCAACAGCGGTTGACTCAGCGTGTGATGGATTACCTCCAGAATCTTGCAGTTTTGAATCCTCGAATCACCATTGGCAGACCCCTGAGGCCACACCAGGAGAGGCATGTTCTTCGACTAGTCCATCCGCTCCCCCCAGAAGAGGAAGAATGTGCTCCAGTGCCGGAGACATTTCCTCAGGACCCTAAATATTTTGCTTTTGCACCGTAGACAACCCGTGTTGTATTTGTTAAGCTTACAATTAATTGTTGATAGCAATATGTGTGTTATGTCATAAGATTGGACTATAAATAAGTTGTTTGATTTCAATTGTGTCTGAGTAAAAAAATTACTGCTGTGATTTGTGATCAACTGTTTTTCACTCTCTGAAATTCTCGAGGTGAGTTTTCTTTGAGCTAAGGCAGCAAATATTTTTCCGTGACATAGATTTAAATTCACGCAATGCCAGTACCCCACTCTAGTTATCCCAATTATCTGACTGTTCACTGTAGCCACGTCAAATCGCGTAAGCAAGGTATTTAATTTTTGAATTATTATTGCATATTAGGAGGAGTAATATTTTTGATGTCGTCCTTAGCAATTCTCCAGGAAGAGATTTTCCTTAAGGGGGGTAGTGTTGTAGCACCCCAAAAATTTAATCATGTTTTACTAATTAAATTTTTTGCCAGGAAATAAAAAATTTATTTTCTGGA
Organism: Hordeum marinum; assembly: GCA_022496015.1. NCBI lineage: Eukaryota > Viridiplantae > Streptophyta > Magnoliopsida > Poales > Poaceae > Hordeum > Hordeum marinum. The sequence continues at coordinate 288,733,954 of CM039672.1, read as the reverse complement.
TCATCTGTTGATTTGAGGATCACTTCTTTCTTCAGAATTGTGGAGTTTTCCCTCCAAATAGAAACTTTTAAAAAATAATTGTTGGACTTGAATAGCTCCTCAAGATCATTTATTTGTTTTATATTTGATCTGTGGAGATATTTCTATAATTATTTTTTCCTGAGATTTAATTATTCTAAAATGGTTTCTCATAATTTTTAGAGCTTCTTTTGCACTACAACCATTTGATATCTTCATTTAAAAATTCTACAAAAAATTCTTAGATGACAGGTGGTGTTTCTACATCACTTTTATGCAAAAACCTCTCTTAGTCATTTGAAGATTTTGAGCTTAATCTCTAGTTTTCAAATCTGGTCCAGTTTGTAGTTTGCACTACAACCTATTTAAATAATACTTTAAAAAGTCCATACAAATTTGGAGATGTTAATAGGAGTATAGAGCTCAATTTTATGCAGAGAAACAGCCTTGTGTTTTAGAAATTTTGAGCAAACCATCATCATATTCATTCTGGCCCAGTTTGGTACTTTGTTCTGCAACCCTATTTTGTTTTGCTCAAAATTTCCAAGGCAACTGGAGCAAAATACATTAGGGTTACAGTAGAAAATACCAAGCTGGACCAGAATGCAAAAGAGGATGATTTGCTCAAAACTTCCAAAACACAAGGTTAGGTTTTAGCATAAAAGTGATCCAGGGACAAAAAATGTGATCTACAAGTTTTTATGGAATTTTTAAAGAATTATTCAAACAGGTTGTAGTGCAAACTACAAACTGAACCAGATGTCAAAACTTGAGGTAGGGCTCAAATTTTACAAATGAGCAAGATGGGTTTTTGCATAAAAATGATCTAGAGAAATCACATGCCATTTACAAATTTTTGTGGAAATTTTAAAAGGGTTTATGAAGTGGTTGTAGTGTAACTCATGCCTTTACAAGAATAGAAATGCTTTTAAAAGAATTAAAGTAAGGCAAGTTTTATTATAAAAATAACCTCACTGATTTTACTAAATGAAGTAATATGCTTAAATAAATTAGTTAAGTCCCACAATATTATTCAAAAGTTTTATCTAAGAGAAAAAAATCATAAACATCATTATTCACTGATCATAATCAATGTTCCAGTTTAGAAGTTTCCCTCTGAAGACCGACACTAAGACCGACACTTGACCTATCCTAGACTGTAGTCCTTAACCGCGGACATGGCTATTCGAATAGAAATTAACTCTGTAGAGGGTGTACTCTTTACCCACAAGTAACGGATTCCTTTAGTCCATCGGGACTAATTCTACTTACAATCTTTGAATTGAAAACACACCTGACCTACACACACCAGCTTAACTTACCAGTGCCTGGAATCACCCACGGCACTCGTTAAGCAAAACTCTAAGTGGGGAGGCCACAACCTCGAATAGCATGGGATCACAAAATTTATAACGCGCGCAAACCAGGGGAGCTACCCCCTCGGGTCCAACCGGAAACACCCATGCCCCGGACCAGGTGGCCTGCCTACCGGATGTAGCCGGTATCTTCCACCATGGCCTCTCTGTATGATGTGTGCTAAGAAAGGGGTTGACAACTTACTGAACCGTACCCTACCTGCTATAGGGACAAGTGGTAGTATGAAACAAGTATGGGGGTTACTGGCACAAGACTCGATATATGGTCGACTCACGAGTATTGTATTCTCTGCATGGTTAGCACAACAAATATATTTTACGGTGTTAGGCAGAATCATCACTCATCATGCCCTTTCATGTCTTACTGACCATTCCCACTCCAACGAGATGTCAGCACCAAGCTCGTGCCTACTCGAGACAGAGACTTCTCCCGTTTCCTTCCGGTAGGCATGAAAGGTATACGAGGGTGAATACTTTCACAAGCATATCAATTACAACAGATGGGAATTTTCATCATGCATTTGTAACCATGATCACACCATCACATGAAATAATGCATCCTTCAGGTCAACTCGATGTTACAGTCACATCAAGCAACAAACAACAAATATTATACCAGGGTTCAGAATGCTTGCCTTCAATGTGTATGTATTTGAGGTGCACTCCAACACTTTATCTTCACTCCAAATTCCTATTTTAAAATATTCTAATTCACACACAATTAAAAACAGCACAAAAAGTTGTCTTGGAAAATTTTCAAATAAATATGAAAATAAACTAGATGGAATTTGGGAGAGGTGGGAAAAAGAATCGATTCCATTGGGTTTTTATTTTAAAAGTTAGAGCCAATCAAAATCTAGTCAATGTTTTGTTTTTAATAAAATATTTAAGCGGAAACGAATAGGCCGAAGTACGCTTACCTACAGAGAAGGTGTAAACCCAGTAGTGTGCTTCCATGCGGGGAAAGTGTGCCAGGGCGCTGCGCGGCCGAGGGAAAGGTTGTCTCGCCAACAGGTGGGATCTACCTGTCGGGTTTGTCCCTTTCCTCCCGCTTGCCGGGACAGCAACAGGGGCAAGTCGCCGACGGTGATTGTCGGCGCTAGAGGGCGTCGTTCTCAACGTCCGGCCTACCCACGAGCTCACCAGAGAGGCCCAGATTGGATGCATGGGAGAGGAGCGTCTGGGGAGCTTCGGGTTGAGAATAGCTTCTCCAATGGTGGAAGAGGCTTCGGCCATGGAGGGGGGCTTGGTATTTCCTGGCTCCCGGGCGAAACTAAGAGGTGGGGGGCTTCCTCAGGCAGTTTAGGGGTGGCTGGGATCGATAGGCACGCTCGGGGGCTCCTTTTATAGCCGGCCAAAGGCGGTTCCCACGGCGGCTGGGGATAAACTGGGCGGTTGGCATTCCCTGTTGCTGCAGGGGCATCGTGGCAATGTCTAGCTGGAGATGGAGCTAGCGGACGACAGCGACGCTGCTCCAGGGGGCGAGCTGGCAAACGGGAGTGGCTTGGGCGACGCCGACCATGGCAAAGCCGGTCACGGGCGTCGGTGTGCCGCCAAAGCACCATCGCTGCCACTCTAAGAGGAGCAGAGTGTGTCTGGACAGTACTAGGGAACAGGGGAGAGGATTGGAACGAGCGGGGGAGGCAACAACTGGTCGCGGCGACTCGGGAGACCGCACATGAAAAATGCACGCTCTAACCGCGCTCTGGCCATGCATGCCAGGCGTTCGACATAATGCCAGCACGTGCAAACACCTATGGATGCCCATAAAAATTAACAGGACTATGCTAGTGGGCATAAGGGAGCTAAAGGAAATGCTGGTTTGTCCATAAGAGTAGGTCCATAATGCCAGAATGCCTTGGGCATCAAGGCAATTCTTCTTGTGGTCAAAATCTCTAGGTTGGGTCCTCTTTAGATCCAAAAGAATATGGCATTGTTAGTTTGAGGAAAACAGAAACTTGTTAGTGCAAGTTTTTGAGAAAACCAAATCTGGTCAAAAAGTATAGGCCAATATTGCATGCTCTTAAAATCTATTAATGGTTCTGATCTCCTGGACTTAAGAGTCTGGTAGCAAGTACTAATAGCAGGAAAAATCCCAAGGTCACTTGAGCAAAACAAAATAGGGTTGTAGTACAAATCACCAAACTGGACCAGAATACAAATGTAGATGGTTTGCTCAAATTTTTCAAGACACAAAGTATTTTATTTGCATAAAAATGAATTATATACATCTACTCACATCTCCAAATTTTGATGGAATTTTTAAAGTAATATTTAAATAGGTTGTAGTGCAAACTACAAACTAGACCAGATTTGAAAACTTGAGATAAAGCTCAAAATCTCCAAATGACTAAGAGAGGTTTTTGCATAAAAGTGATGTAGAAACACCACCTGTCATCTAAGAATTTTTGTAGAATTTTTAAATAAAGATATCAAATGGTTGTAGTGCAAAAGAAGCTCTAAAAATTATGAGAAACCATTTTAGAATAATTAAATCTTAGGAAAATTAATTATGGAAATATCTCCACAGATCAAATATAAGAACAAATAAATGTTATTGAGGAGCTATTCAAGTCCAACAATTATTTTTGAAAATTTCTATTTGGAGGGAAAACTCCACAATTCAGAACAAAGAAGTGATCCTCAAATCAACAGATGATCCAGAAAATAAAAATTTAATTTCCTGGCAAAAAATTTAATTAGTAAAACATGATTAAATTTTTGGGGTGATTTTGACCATGTTTAATTAATTTAAATTTTTCCAGGAAATTGAATTTTTATTTTCTGGAGCAACTATTGGTTTCAGAATCACTATTTTCTTTTGAGTTGCGGAGTTCTCCCTCCCAATATAAACTTTTCTAAAACATTTTTGAACTTGAGTGCCTACTCAAGAACATTTCTTTGTTTTTATATTTGATCTCTCGAGATTTTTCTATAATTATTTTTCCTGAGCTTTAATTATTCTAAAATGGTTTCTCATAATTTTTAGAGCTTCTTTTGCACTACAACTGCTTTAAATATTTCTTATTAAATTTTATAAAAATTTGGAGAGGTCAAGCATTGCCTACAAATCACTTTTATGCAAAAACCACTCTTGGTCTTTTGAAAATTTTGAGCTCCACCTCAATTTTTCAAATCTGGATCAGTTTGTAGTTTGCATTGCAACCTGTTTAAATATTTCTTTAAAAATTCCATACAAATTTGGAGATGTGAGTATATGAATATAACTCATTTTTGTGCAAAACCCCATTTGTGTTATTTGAAATATTTGAGCATATCGTCCTCATTTGCATTCTGTTCCAGTTTGATGTTTTGAACAGCAACCCTAATTTTCTGTGCCCCAATGGCCATGATATTTTTCCTGCTTGTAGTGCACCCTACCAAAATCTTAACTCTAAGAGTTTAGGATCTTTGAAATATTTTTAACCCATGCAATAGTGCCCTTTTGTTTCTGTCCATAAATGTTTTTCTCAAAAACTTGCACTAGGGAGTTTCTGATTTTGACTAACTAGCCTTGCCAGCCTAGTGTGCACCTAAAGAGACCCCAACCTGGTAATTTTGGTGACCAGAATAGTCCCCTAGATGACCCTAGCATATTGTCGAGCACCTTGTGTGCACGACCAGTGTTGGCATGATTTTTTAGTTTGTATTGTGGACCTAGTCTTCTGGCCAAACCAGCATGTCCCTTAGCTCCCTTATACCCTCTAGCATGGACCTTTTAATTTTCATGGGCATCAGTAGGTATTTGCATGCACTGGCATTCTGTCGAATGCCTGGCGTGCATGGCCAGAGTGCGGCCAGAGCGCACGTTTTGCACGCGCGCGCAACCGAGCCGCCGCGTCCTGACTTTTCCCCCTCGTGCAGAGTCGCGACCCCCCGGTCCCCTCCTAGCTGCCGGAGCCGCCCCTAGGGCCACCCCTGGGGCCGTACAGCGCCACTGTCAGAGGCCATTGGCGGCTAGCCCTTGGCCGGATCCTCGCTCTTCCATGGCCGATGCCGCCTGAGCCACACCAACGCGCCATCTGCCCCCTAGCACAGTCAGGCCTCATCCGCAAGCTCGTCCTCTAGCTCCTGCCCCCCCCCCCTAGCCTCCGCCACGTCGCCCGCCAGCTGCAGGCTGCCGGCCTTATCCGCTACCGTCGTCGAACCGACCTCCCGGCGCTATAAATAGCCCAGCATCGAGTAGTAGCGCACTCCAGGATCATTATCGCATCCGTAGATAGCCCCTGCAGCAACCAAAATAACCGGAAGAGGTCATCTTCCTCGTCTCCGGTCACGGTTCGGCCGCCCCTCCCCCTGTCAAATTCGAGGCTAGCCCGCTCCTCCTTCCCCCTTCTCTGTCAAAATCAACCCGCCTTGGCACTGAGAGTCTTTCCCCTCTCTCACTTTCGCCTCAGAGGAGCCGTGGGCAAGGCTCCCTCGCAGACCCGCGCCGCCGTCAGCCGGCCATCGAAGCCGCCGGAGCTTCCAAGCCCTCCGGTGAGGAAGCCCCCATCCCTCGAGACCGCTGCGAGCCCCTGACCCTAGGGTGCCCTCGGTTGCCGGAGTGGAGCCCCAAATCGCCAACGAGGATCACCGGAGGTCACTCCTCCCCTCGGCTGGAGGAGGGAGAGGACCAGTTTGACTGTAGTCAAACATGTCTGTGGGCCCCTCTCGTCAGCGATAGAACCAACCAAGAGCCGTCTTAAGTGAAAGTGTAAACCAGCGTGGTACGTTTTCTGTTCTGGAAAGCATAAAATCGCCAAAAGCGTTTTCTTTTATTTATTTTAGTTTAAAACAAAAGTTTGATCCAACTTTGACTAGCTATATCTTTTAAAATAAAACCCCAATTGATTTGATTGTTTTTCTGTTGCTTCTCAAATTCCACCTAGTTTGTTTTAGGAATTATTTCAAAGTATTTTAGACAACTTTTTGTACTGTTTTTGAATTGCGCGTTGATTCAAATATTTTCAAAATAGGAATTGGAGAGAGGAGCAAACTTTCCAAAGTTTTGTGATGCACCGTACCTCTTCACATATTTAAGGCAAGCATTCCGAACCCTGGTATAGTATTTGTTGTGTGATGCTTGGTGTGACGGGTGAAACTACAACACATGAAGTGCACGTTATTTCATGTGAAGGTGTGATCATGTGTGCAAGTGAAATGATGAGGATATCTTGCTAATGAACTTGAGAAGCTTGTGGCAATAGTCACCATTTTGCGCCTCTCATGCCTACCGAAAGGAATCCGGTATAAGACTCTGTCTCGGGTGGACACGAGCTTGGGCTGACATCTCGTTGGAGCGAGGATGGTCAATGAGGCATGATGGGATGTGATGAGTGGTGATTCTGGCTGGAATTGTGAAAAATATTTGTTGTGCTAATAATGCAGGGAACACATAAACCTCCTGAGTCGACCGTAGATCGAGTCTTGTTCCAGTAACCCCCATACTTGTTTTGTCTACCACTTGTCCCTATCACAGGTAGGGTACGGTTCAGTAAATTGTTAACCCCTTTCTTGGCACACACCATACAGAGAGGCCACAGTGGAAGATGCCAGATGCATCTGGAAGGCAAGCCACTTGGTCCAGGGGCATGGGTATTTCCGGTTGGGGCCAAGAGGGGGGCACCCCTTAGAGCGCGCGATATAAATTTGATCCCATGCTAATCGAGGTTGTGGCCTCCCCACTTAGAGTTTTGCTTAACGAGTGTCGTGGGTGATTCCAGGCACCGGTAAGTTAAGCTAGTGTGTGCAGGTCAGGTGTGTTTTCAATTCAAAGACCGTAAGAGGAATTAGTCCCCATGGACTAAGGGAATCCGTTACTCGTGGGTGAAGAGTACACCCTCTACAGATTTAATATCTATTCAAATACCGTGTCCACGGTTAAGGACTACAGTCTTGGATGGGTCGAGTGTCGGTCTTAGTGTCGGTCTTCGGAGGAAAACTTCTAAATCGGAAAATTGAGCATGCCGTGTGACAAATGATGATTATGATTATTATTATTATTATTATTGTGGACTAACCATGTTATTTATTTGTGTGATGGTGTGATCATGTTTACTATTGCATGATGAAAATTCCTTGTCGTTGGAATTGATATGCTTGTGAGAGTATTCACCCTCATATGCCATTCATGCCTACCGGAAGGAATCAGGAGAAGTCTCTGTCTTTTATAGACACGAGCTTGGTATTGACATCTCGTTGGATCGAGAATGGTTAGTAAGGCATGAAGGGGTATGATGAATGGTGATTCTGTCTAATGTCATGGAATATGTTTGTTGTGCTAACCATTCAGAGAATCCACAACCTCCTGAGTCGACCATAGATCGAGTCTTGTCCCTGTTCTCCTTCTTTTTAGTACTGCCACGGGACTTCTGTAAAGAATACGGTTTAGTAAGTTGCAAACCTCTTTCCATGTACACACCAAATAGAGGGGCCGTTATGAGGGTCCCATGGCCATGGATTAAAGCCCGTCATCTGGTCAGGGGGCATGGGTGTTTCCGGTTGGGACCAAGAGGGGGGCATCCCTTAGAGAGCGTGATATAAATTTGATCCCAGGCTATTCGAGGTGGCGGCCTCCCGTCTTAAAGTTTTTCCTGAACGATGCCTAGGGTGATACCTGGCATCAGGATGAGAAATGGGTGTGTACTGCTTAGGTGTGTTTTCTTCTAAAATACCGTAGACGAAACTAGTCCTTTGTGACTACTGAAATCTGTCGGCTATGGGTAAAGAGTACAACCTCTGCAGAGTAAATATCTATTCGAATAGCCTTGTTCGCGGTGAAGGACTACAGTCTGGGATGGGTCGAGTGTCGGTCTTCAAAGGAAAACTTCTAAACCGGAATATTGATGAGTGACAAATGATTATTATTATTATTATTACTATTATTGTGGACTAACCTTTCATATTACTTGAATTGTTGAGTATCCCTGGGATGGTTCTACCTCCTGGATACTCATTGTAATTATTCCTTTATAAGCCCTTTACATGGTGTCACTCAGACGCCCGACTGCGGAATGCTTGTTATTTATTTTCTTTATAAGCCCTTTATGTGGTGTCGCTTAGACGCCCGACTGTGGAATGCTTGTTATTTATTTTCTTTATAAGCCCTTTGTGTGGTGTTGCTTAGACGCCCGACTGTGGCATGTTTGTTATTTACTTCCTTTATAAGCCCTTCATGTAGTGTCGCTAAGACGCCCGACTGTGGCATGCTTGTTATTTATTTTCTTTATAAGCCCTTTATGTGGTGTCGCTTAGACGCCCAACTGTGGCATGCTTATCATTTATTTCCTTTATAAGCCCTTTATGTGGTGTCGCTCAGACGCCCGACTGTGGCACGCATATTATTTAATTTTCCTTATACGCCTAGCGTCATGAATTTTATTTTGTGACTGACTAAGTGACCGTGGAATATTTCAGTGCATGATTGTCACTTTCAATGTTATGCCTGTTTTCATAATGTTTGCGAGTATATTCAAAGTACTCACTGGCTTGTCCCTGGCTATTGTCTTGGCCAGATTATGCATGTGGAGAGGAGAATTATGACGACAACCCCGGAACCTAGGCATCGAAGATTGCAGCCGCGCGAAGATAAGAGTTAACTAGGTCAACTATTCCTGTGGGAAATGGAGTCCCATAGACGTTGATGACCCCGAACCGCTTCCGCCACCAACCACTAGAAACCTTTTATTGTACTCATAGACCATGATGGTCTTGTACTTCAGATTTTGTAATATTTCTTGGAATTTCTTTATCAAGATTGTGTCTCATCAGCTAACAGCAATCCTGGGGCTGATGAGCACAAGGGTCATTTACTGGGAAATTAATATCCTGTAAAATTGGCCCTGACAACCTTGGTATCAGAGCCAGGCTGACCATTGGTTAATCCTATCTTAGCTAGGTTGATAAACCTAGGCAAACCATCCACCAAGATTTTAACCTAACTGCAGCCAAGCCTACCTATCCGATAGCCCACACAGTGCCTCCAACACCTTTCGGCAGTCGGTGCCCAACCTATCAACCTAGCCCGTCGATCACGTGACGTGACCGAAACCTGGCTCTGATACCAATTGTAACACCCTGTTACGCCTGGCAGGATCTAGACTGGCCCCACAGACCAACACTAGTCTTTCCTACGCACTTTGTCCTCACTCGTGCGCACCCGGGACCAACTTTCCGGTCGGTCACCAATCCTAGAATCGCTCCAAGCCAAGGACGCTTAACTTTGGAGTTCTTTTCGAATGGGCTCCCGGAAAAGAAGGAATTCCCTTTTGATATGAGTAGTCTACCATTTCTATTAACCCAGGCTCTCACATATAATTTCCTAGCAAATGGTCCTTGTGCTCACCAACCCCAGGATTACTGTTAGCTGGTGAGGCACACTCTTGATACAGAAATTCCAAACAAAGTACAAAATCTAAAGTACATGACCATTGTGGTCTATGAGTACAACAAAAGTTTCTAGTGGTTGGTGGCGGAAGCGGTTGTAGATCATCAGCGTCTATGGGACTCCATTTCTCACAAGAACACCTGACATGGATAACTCTTATCTTTGCATAGCTGCTATATTTGTTGCCTAGGTTCCGGAGCTTTTGTCATTGCACTCCTCACCAAGCAAGGAATCTGGCCAAGACCATAGCCAGGGACAAGCCAGTGAGTACTTTGAATGTACTCGCAAACATCATGAAAACAGGTATAATATAGCAGGTGATAATCATGCACTGAAACAGGTATAATATGCAAGGAATCTGTCGGGCGTCTGAGCGACGCCACAGAAAGGGATTATAAGAAAAGAAAAAATCTTGCGTGCCGCAGTTGGGCGTCTGAGCGACGTCACATAAAGGGCTTATAAGGAAAATAAATATCAAGCATGCCACAGTCGGGCGTCTGAGCGACGCCACATAAAGGGCTTATAAAGCAAACAACATGCATGCCATAGTCGGGTGTCTGAGCGATACCACGTCAAGGGCTTATAAAGGAATAATCAAAATGAGTATCCAGGAGGTAGAACCATCCGAGGGATACTCAGCAAAACAAATAAATAACATGGTTAGTCCATAATAATAATAATAATAATCATAATCATCATTTGTCATACGGCATGCTCGATTTTCCGATTTAGAAGTTTTCCTCCAAAGACCGACACTAAGACTGACACTCGACACATCCTAGACTGTAGTCCTTAACCATGGACACGGCTATTCAAATAGATATTAACTCTGCAGAGGGTGTACTCTTTACCCACGAGTAACGGATTCTTTTAGTCCACCGGGACTAATTCCGCTGACGGTCTTTGAATTGAAAACACACCTGACCTGCACACAACAGCTTAACTTACTGGTGCCTGGAATCTCCCACGGCACTCGTTAAGCAAAACTCTAAGTGGGGAGGCCACAACCTTGATTAGCACGGGATGAAATTTATATCGCGCGCTCTAAGGGGTGCCCCCCTCTCGGCCCCAACCGGAAACACCCATGCCCCCGGACCAAGTGGCTTGCCTACCAGATGCATCTGGCATCTTCCACTATGGCCTCTCTGTATGGTGTGTGCCAAGAAAGGGATCGACAATTTACTGAACCGTACCCTACCTACAATAGGGACAAATGGTAGTACAAAACAAGTATGGGATTACTGGAACAAGACTCGATCTATGGTCGACTCAGGAGGTTTATGTGTTCCCTACATGATTAGCACAACAAATATTTTTCACAATTCCATACAAAATCACCACTCATCACATCCCATCATGCCTCACTCACCATCCTCGCTCCAACGAGATGTCAGCCCAAGCTCGTGTCCACCCGAGACAGAGTCTTATACCGGATTCCTTTCGGTAGGCTTGAGAGGCGCAAGATGGTGACTACTGCCACAAGCATCTCAAGTTCATTAGCAAGATATCCTCATCATTTCACTTGCACACATGATCGCATCTTCACATGAAATAACATGCACTTCATGTGTTGTAGTTTCACTCGTCACAACAAACATCACACAACAAATACTATACCAGGGTTCAGAATGCTTGCCTTAAATATGTGAAGAGGCACGGTGCATCACAAAACTTTGGGAAGTTTGCTCCTCTCTCCAATTCCTATTTTGAAAATATTTGAATCAACACGCAATTCAAAAATAGTACAAAAAGTTGTCTGAAATATTTTTGAAATAATTCCTAAAATAAACTAGGTGGAATTTGAGAAGCAACAGAAAAAGAATCAAATCAATTGGGGTTTTATTTAAAAAGATATATCTAGTCAAAGTTGGGTCAAACTTCTGTTTTAAACTAAAATAAATAAAAGAAAATGCTTCAGCGATTTTACGCTTTCCAGAACAGAAAACGTACCACGCTGGTTTACGCTTTCACTTAAGACGGCTCCTGGTTGGTTCTGTCGCTGACGAGCAGGGCCCATGGACATGTTTGACTACAGTCAAACCGGTCATCTCCCTCCTCCAGTCGAGGGGAGGAGTGACCTCCGGTGATCCCCATCGGCGATTCGAGGCTCCACACCTGCAACATAGGGCACCTTAGGGGATAGGGGCCCGCGGCGGTCTCGAGGGATGGGGCTTCCTCACCGGAGGGCCTCGAAGCTTCGGTGGCTTCCATGGCCGGCAGACGGCGGCGCAGGTCTGCTAGGGAGCCTTGCCCACGGCTCCTCTCAGGCGAAATTGAGGGAGGGAAAACACTCTCGGTGCCAGGGCGGATTCATTCTGACAGTGAAGGGGGAAGGAGGAGCGAGCTAGCCTTGAATTTGACAGGGGGAGGGGCGACGAAACCGTGACCGGAGACGAGGAAGATGACCTCTTCCAGTCGTTTTGTTTGCTGCAGGGGCTATCTACGGATGCGATAATGATCCTGGAGTGTGCTACTACTCAATGATGGGCTATTTATAGCGCCGGGAGGTTGGTTCAACGGCGGCAGCAGATAAGGCCGACAGCCTGCAGCTGGCGGGCGACGTGGCGGAGGCTGGGGGGCAGGAGCTAGAGGACGAGCTCGCGGATGAGGCTGGACTGTGCTAGGCGGCAGATGGCGCGTTGGTGTGGCTCGGGCGGCGCCGTCCATGGCAGAGCAAGGATCCGGCCATGGGCTGGCCGCCAATGGCCTCTGATAGCGGCGCTGCACGGCCCCAGGGGGCGCCTCCGGCAGCTAGGAGGGGATGGGGGGTCGCGACTCTACACGAGGGGGAAAAGTCAGGACACGGCAGCTCGGTTGCGCGCGCGTGCAAAATGTGCGCTCTGGCCACGCTCTGGCCATGCATGCCAGGCATTCGACAGAATGCCAGTGCGTGCAAATACCTACTGATGCCAATGAAAATTAACAGGTCCATGTTAGAGGGTATAAGGGAGCTAAGGGATATGTTGGTTTGGCCAGAAGACTAGGTACACAATACAAACTAAAAATCATGCCAATGCTGGTCACGCACACAAGGTGCTCGATAGTATGCTAGGGTCATCTAGGGGACTATTTTGGTCACCAAAATTACCAGGTTGGGCTCTCTTTAGGTGCACACTAGGATAGCAAGGCTAGTTAGTAAAAATCAGAAACTCCCTAGTGCAAGTTTTTGAGAAAAACATTTCTGGACAGAAACAAAAGGGCACTATTGCATGGGTTAAAAATATTGCAAAGAGACTAAACTCTTGGACTTAAGAGTTTGGTAGGGTTTACTGCAAGCATGAAAATTCCAAGGCAACTAGAGCAAAATACATTAGGGTTGCAGTAGAAAATACCAAACTGGACCAGAATGCAAAAGTGGATGATTTGCTAAAAACTTCCAAAACACAAGGTTAGGTTTTCACATAAAAGTGATCTAGGGACAACACATGTGATCTACAAAGTTTTATGGAATTTTTAAAGAATTATTCAAACAGGTTGTAGTGCAAACTACAAACTGAACCAGACTTCAAAACTTGAGGTAGGGCTCAAATTTTACAAATGACCAAGCTGGGTTTTTGCATAAAAATGATCTAGAGAAATCACATGCCATTTACAATTTTTTTTGCAATTTTTAAAAGGGTTTATGAAGTGGTTGTAGTGTAACTCATGCCTTTACAAGAATAGAAATGCTTTTAAAAGAATTAAAGTAAGGCAAGTTTTATTATAAAAATAACCTCACTGATTTTACTAAATGAAGTAGTATGGGTAAATAAATTAGTTAAGTCCCACAATATTATTCAAAAGTTTTAGCTAAGAGAAAAAAATTGAAATCCAGAGAAAGGAAGTGGCTCTGAAATTAATAGAAAAGCCAAAAAATAGAAAGTGAATGTTCCGGGGTTGTCGTCATAATGCTCCTCTCAACATGCATAATCTGGCCAAGACAATAGACAAGGACAAGCCAGTGAGTACTTTGAATGTACTCGCAAACATTATGAAAACAGGCCTAACTTAGTAAGTGATGATCATGCATTGAAATATTCCACGATCACTTAGTCAGTCACAAAATAAAATTCATGGTGCATGCAAGTAGGTCATTCATGTTAAACAGGAATAAGTAATCATGGAATAAAAATAAATCGATCGGGTGTCTCAAGCGACGCCTTGAAAGGATAAAAAATATAAGGCATGCCTCAGTCGGGCGTCTGAGTGACGCCACATAAAGGGCTTATAAGGAAAAAAAATAACAAGCATGCCACAGTCGGGCATCTGAGCGACGCCACATAAAGGGCTTATAAGGAAAATAAATAACAAGCATGCCACACTCGGGCGTCTGAGCGACGCCACAGAAGGGGCTTATAAAGAAAGTAGATAACAATCGTGCCACAGTCGGGCGTCTAAGCGACACCACATAAAGGGCTTAAAAAGAAAGTAGATAACAAACGTGCCACAGTCAGGCGTCTAAGTGACACCACATAAAGGGATTATAAAGGAATAATCACAATGAGTATCCAGGAGGTAGAACCTTCCCAGGGATACTCAATAATTCAAACAATATAAATGGTTAGTCCACCATAATAATAATCATAACCATCATGCATCGCCCGTCATGATCAATATTCCGGTTTAGAAGTTTTCCTCCAAAGACCGACACTAAGACCGACACTTGACCCATCCCAGATTGTAGTCCTTAACCGCGGACACGGCTATTCGAATAGATATTAACTCTATAGAGGGTGTACTCTTTACCCACGGATAACGGATTCCTTTAGTCCACCGAGACTAATTCTACTTACGATCTTTGAATTGAAAACACACCTGACCTACACACACCAGCTTAACTTACCGGTGCCTAGAATCACCCATGGCACTCGTTAAGCAAAACTCTACGTGGGGAGGCCACAACCTCGTTTATCATGGGATCACAAAATTTATAACGCGCGCAAACTAGGGGAGCTACCCCCTCGGCTCCAACCGGAAACACCCATGCCCCTGGACCAGGTGGCATGCCTACCGGATGCAGTCGGTATCTTCCACCATGGTCTCTCTGTACGGTGTGTGCTAAGAAAGGGGTTGACAACTTACTGAACCATACCATACCTGCTGTAGGGACAAGTGGTAGTATGAAACAAGTATGGGGGTTACTGGCACAAGACTCGATCTATGGTTGACTCAGGAGGTTGTGTATTCTCTGCATGGTTAGCACAACAAATATATTTTACGGTATTAGGCAGAATCACCACTCATCATACCCTTTCATGCCTTACTGACCATTCTCGCTCCAACAAGATGTCAGCACCAAGCTCGTGCCTACTCGAGACATAGACTTCTCCCGTTTCCTTCTGGTAGGCATGAAAGGTATACGAGGGTGAATACTTTCACAAGCATATCAATTCCAACATCAAGGAATTTTCATCATGCATTTGTAACCATGATCGCACCATCACATGAAATAATGCATACTTCAGGTCAACTCGATGTTACAGTCATATCAAGCCACACACAACAAATATTATACCAGGGTTTAGAATGCTTGCCTTCAATGTGCATGTATTTGAGGTGCACTCCAAAACTTTATCTTCACTCCAAATTCCTATTTGAAAATATTCTAATTAATACACAATTCAAAAAAAGCACAAAAAATTGTCTTGGAAAATTTTTAAATAAACATGAAAATAAACTAGATAGAATTTGGGAAACAGCAGAAAAAGAATCAATTTAAAATGAGTTGTATTTGAAAAGTTATAGCCAGTCAATCAACGTGTCAAATCTGTTTTTTAAATAAATATGAGAAAAGAAAACGGTTCGGCAAGGCTTACGCTTTCCTCCAGCGAAAGCGTATTTGGAGGAATACGCTTCCACTTAAAACGCTTCAGTCGAGCCGGGGTCACTGACGGCTGGGGCCCTCGGGTCCATTGGTCATATTTGACCAGTCGCCCTTCTCCTTCCTCCCGCGGCCGAGCCGGAGCGGAGGTCCGGTGATCCCCGCCGGCGGGGCAATGGTTCCTGGGAGCCTTCCGCGGGCGGAAATGGATCCACTGCTCCTGGGCGATCCTCCCAGTGGTGCACATGGCCGAAGGGGGAGGTTGGTTTGCCGGCGGCGAGCTCTGAGGCGGATGACGGCTTCGGGAGCAACTGGGAGCTCGGGCTACGGTGGCTCCTGACCTAGTTTGATGGGTGGGACAGCTTCGCGGGGTCGAGGGAAGGCTAGCGGTGGCGGTGGAGGCACGAGGGAGGCCTTGGTTTGGATGGATTTGACCGGAGCGCTGCGGCGGCCGAGGCCACCGGAGGTGGAGAAGACCATGGCTCCGGGCAAACTAAAACAAAAGGGCGCTTCCTATGGTAGTTCAGGGGTGGCTGGGATCGCTAGGCGTGCTCGAGGGCTCCTTTTATAGCCGGCCAAAGGCGGTTCCCGCGGCGGCTGGGGATAAGGATGACGGCGAGCCACCACTATGGATGCAGGCGACGTGGCCCTGGTCGGCGCTATCCAACGAGCTCGTGGATGAGCTCGGCCTATGGACGGGGCAGCTGGCAGACGTGGGCGGCTTGGGCGGCGCCGTCCATGGCAGAACGGCAGCGGCCGCAGGCTAGCCGCCAGCGAGCTCTGACGGCGGCGCTGCGAGACGGCAAGGGACGGCTGAGTGGCTTTACGGCGTTGGAGGGGTCAGGGCGTGTCCCCTCGAGCTGGCAGGGGTCGGGGATGCGTGGTAGGTGGACGCGGCGACTCGGTTGCATGGCTGCTATATGCGCGCTCTGGACACACATCGAAGGTGCTCGACGAAATGCCAGGGTAGGCTAGAAGGCTTGGATGGACATGCAAATTAACAGGGTGGCTAGCATGGCCACTTAGGTCCTATTAGACATTCTTTATTGGCAAGGAGACCAAATGCACAATGTAAAACAAAAACTATGCCAAAACTGGTCATGCACACAAGGTGTTTGACCTAATGCTATAGGGATCGAGGCAACTCTTCTGGGGGCCAAAATCTCCTGGTTTGGGTCTCTAGATTCTGGTAATGATGGAATGGTTTTTTTAAGAAGACAAGAAAGTTGCTAATGCAAGTTTTGTAAAAGTTAGTTTCTGAACAGAAACTAAATGGGGCTATAGTATGGTCAAAATTATTCCACTGGACCTCAACTCCTGGACTTAAGGGTTTGGTAGGGAGGACTAAGAGTAGGCAAAATCCCATGGGCATTAGAGCAAACAAAAATAGGGTTGCAGTAGAAAGTACCGAGGGCCCGAGCCATCAGTGACCCCGGCTCGACTGAAGTGTTCTAAGTGGAAGCGTATTCCTCCAAATACGCTTTCGCTGGAGGAAAGCGTAAACCCTGCTGAACCGTTTTCTTTTCTGATATTTATTTAAAAACATATTTTTACATGATCTTTGACTGGCTATAACTTTTAAAATACAACTCATTTTAAATTGATTCTTTTTCTGTTGTTTCTCAAATTCTATCTAGTTTATTCTCATATTTATTTGAAAATTTTCCAAGACGATTTTTTGTGCTGTTTTTGAATTGTGTGTTAATTAGAATATTTTCAAATAGGAATTTGGAGTGAAGATAAAGTTTTGGAGTGCACCTCAAATACATGCACATTGAAGGCAAGCATTCTGAACCCTCGTATAATATTTGTTGTGTGTTGCTTGATATGACTGTAACATCGAGTTGACCTGAAGTATGCATTATTTCATGTGATGGTGCGATCATGGTTACAAATGCATGATGAAAATTCCTTGCTGTTGGAATTGATATGCTTGTGAAAGTATTCACCCTCATATACCTTTCATGCCTACCGGAAGGAAATGGGAGAAGTCTCTGTCTTGAGTAGGCACGAGCTTGGTGCTAACATCTCGTTGGAGCGAGAATGGTCAGTAAGGCATGAAAGGGTATGATGAGTGGTGATTCTGCCTAATACCGTAAAATATATTTGTTGTGCTAACCATGCAGAGAATACACTACCTCCTGAGTCGACCATAGATCGAGTCTTGTGCCAGTAACCCCCATACTTGTTTCGTACTACCACTTGTCCCTACAGCAGGTAGGGTACGGTTCAGTAAGTTGTCAACCCCTTTCTTAGCACACACCGTACAGAGAGGCCATGGTGGAAGATATCGGCTGCATCCGGTAGGCATGCCACCTGGTCCGGGGGCATGGATGTTTCCGGTTGGAGCCGAGGGGGTAGCTCCCCTAGTTTGCGCGTGTTATAAATTTTGTGATCCCATGCTAATCGAGGTTATGGACTCTCCACTTAGAGTTTTGTTTAACGAGTGTCGTGGGTGATTCCAGGCACCGGTAAGTTAAGTTGATGTGTGTAGGTCAGGTGTGTTTTCAATTCAAAGACCGTAAGCGGAATTAGTCTCGGTGGACTAAAGGAATCTGTTACCCGTGGGTAAAGAGTACACCCTCTGCAGAGTTAATATCTATTCTAATAGTTGTGTCTGCGGTTAAGGACTATAGTCTGGGATGGGTCAAGTGTCGGTCTTAGTGTCGATCTTCGGAGGAAAACTTCTAAACCGGAATATTGATCATGACGGGCGATGAATGATGGCTATGCTTATTATTATGATGGACTAACCATTTATATTGTTTGAATTATTGAGTATCCCTAGGAAGGTTCTACCTCCTGGATACTCATTGTGATTATTCCTTTATAAGCCCTTTATGTGGTGTCACTTAGACGCCCGACTGTGGAACGTTTGTTATCTAATTTTTAAGCCCTTTATGTGGTGTCGCTTAGACGCCCGACTGTGGCAAGGTTGTTAGGACCGGTTTTCCAGGATATTAATTTCCCAGTAAATGGCCCTTGAGTTCATCAGCCCCAGGATTACTGTTAGCTGATGAGACACAATCTTGATACATAAATTCCAAGAAAAATTACAACAGCTAAAGTACAAGACCATCATAGTCTATAAGTACAACAAAAGGTTTCTAGTGGTTGGTGGCGGAAGCGGTTCGGATCATCAGCGTCTATGGGACTCCATTTCCCATAGAAACAGCTGACCTGGTTAACTCCTATCTTCGCGTGGTTGCAATCTTCGATGCCTAGGTTCCAGGGTTGTCGTCACAATGCTCCTCTCCACATGCATAATCTGGCCAAGACAATAGCCAGGGACAAGCCAGTGAGTACTTTGAATGTACTCGCAAACATTATGAAAACAGGCATAACATAGTAAGTGATAATCGTGCACTGAAATATTCCATGATCACTTAGTCAGTCATAAAATAAAATATCATGATATGAGCAAACAGATCATTCATATTAAACATGAATAAGCAATTAGGGGATAGAAATAAAATAGATCGATCGGGTGTCTGAAGCGACGCCTCGAAAGGATAATAATATAAAAGCGTGCCTCAGTCGGGCGTCTGAGCGACGCCACATAAAGGGCTTATAAGGAAAAATAAATAATCAGCATGCCATAGTCAGGCGTCTGGGCGACGCCACATAAAGGGCTTATAAAGGAAATAGATAACAAACGTGCCATAGTCGGGCGTCTGAGCGACGCCACATAAAGGGCTTATAAGGAAAATAAATAACCAACGTGCCACAGTCGGGCGTCTGAGCGACGCCACAGAAAGGGCTTATATGATAAAGTAATCAGTATGCATGCCATAGTAGGGCGTCTGTGCGATACCGCATAAAAGGCTTATATAAGAATAATCATAATGAATATCCAAGAGATAGAACCTTCCGAGGGATACTCAATAATTCAAATAATAATAAATGGTTAGTCCACAATAATAATAATAACAATCATCATCTGTCACTCGTCATGATTCATATTCCAGTTTAGAAGTTTTCCTCCGAAGACCGACACTAAGACCGACACTTGACCCATCCCAGACTGTAGTCCTTAAGCGCGGACACAGCTATTCGAATAGATATTTACTCTGCAGAGGTTGTACTCTTTACCCACAGCCGACGGAGTTCAGTAGTCACAAAGGACTAGTTTCGTCTACGGCATTTTTGAAGAAAACACACCTAACCAGTACACATCCATTTCTCATCCCGATGCCAGGTATCACCCTAGGCAACGTTCAGGAAAAACTTTAAGACGGGGAGGCTGTCACCTCGAATAACATGGGATCAAATTTATATCACGCATTCTAAGGGGTGCCCCCCTCTCGGTCCCAACCGGAAACACCCCTGACCCCTGACCGAATGACAGGCTTTAATCCATGTCCATGGGACCCTCATCATGGCCCCTCTATTTGGTGTGTACATGGAAAGAGGTTTGCAACTTACTAAACCGTATTCTTTACAAAAGTCCTGTGGCAGTACGAAAAAGAAGGAGAACGGGACAAGACTCGATCTATGGTCGACTCAGGAGGTTGTGGATTCTTTGCATGGTTAGCACAACAAACATATTCCACTATATTAGACAGAATCACCATTCATCATACCCCTTCATGCCTTACTGACCATTCTCGCTCCAACGAGATGTGAGTACCAAGCTCGTATCTATCAGAGACAAAGACTTCTCCCGATTCCTTCTGGTAGGCATGAATGGCATATGAGGGTGAATACTCTCACAAGCATATCAATTCCAACAACAAGGAATTTTCATCATGCAATAGTAAACACAATCACACCATCACATGAAATGATGCATACTTTAGGTCAACTCAATGTTATAGTCACCTCGAGCAACACACAACAAATATTATACCAGAGTTCAGAATGCTTGCCTTCAATGTGTATGTAGGTGCACTCCAAAACTTGATCCTTACTCCAAATTCCTATTTGAAAACATTCTAATTAACACACAATTCAAAAACAGCACAAAAAGTTGTTTTGGAAAATTTTCAAATAAATATGAAAATAAACTAGATGGAATTTTGGAAACAATAGAAAAAGAATCAGGTCCATTGGAGTTATATTTTAAAATTTATAGCCAGTCAAAGATCAGGTCAAAATCTGATTTTTAAATTAATTAGAAAAGAAAACGGTTCGGTGGTGAATACACTTACTAGCGAGGAAGACGTATTCAGGGGCCAGCGCCACTGGCGGTTGGGTTGAGACACCGACAAGTGGGGCCCACTTGTCGGGTTTGTCCCCTACCTCCCGCTTGCCTGGGCAGAAGCAGGGGTGAGCCGTCGACGGCGATTGCCGGTGCTAGAGGGCGCCGTTCTCGACGTCCGGCCTACCCACGAGTTCAGCAGAGCGACCCGCATTGGATGAAGGGGATAAGAGTGTCCAGGGAGCTCCAGGTCGAGAAGAGATTCTCCAATGGCGGAGGAGGCTTCGGCCATGGAGGGGGTTTGGTACTTCCTTGATCCCGGGCAAAATTTGAGAGGGGGGCTTCCTAAGGCAGTTCGGTGTTGCTGGGATCGCTAGGCATGCTCGGGGGCTCCATTTATAGCCGGCTAGGGTTGGTTCCCGCAGCTCCAAGGATAAGAACGCCGACGAACCGCCATTCTATTGCTAGGGGCGACGTGTCGGCGACGGGCGCTAGCGGACTAGCTCGCGGATGAGCTCGGCCTGTTGTCGGGGGCAGCTCGCGCGCTAGGGTGGTTGGGGCGGTGTCGTCCATGGCAGAGGCCCGCTGCGACCGCAGGCTCGCCGCCAAGGCTTGCTGCAGCGATGCTACACGGTGCTAGGGGTGGCTCCAGTAGCAAGGAGGGGACAGGGGTCGCGACTCTGACGAGGGGGAAAAGTCGGGACACGACGGCTCGGTTGCGTGCACGCGTGCAAAATGCGCGCTCTGCTCGCGCTCTCGGCATGCCTACCACGTGCTCGATGAAATACCAGGCCTAGCCAGCAAGCTATAATGCACATGCAAGCTTCCAAGGTAATTCTCTTGGCTAATGCAAGTCTATAAGACATGATGTTTAGGCCTAGAAAGGGAGTTCCTAATGCAATCCTAGAATCATGCCAAAACTGGTCATGCATAACAGGTGTCTGACAGAATGCCCAGGTCACCTAGAAGTCTTTGCTAGCCACCAAAATTACCAGATCATGGTCTCTTTAGATGTAAACAATAATGGCAAGTTTAGTTTGTCAAAACCAAAAAGTTGTTAGTGCAAGATTCTGAGAAAACCATTTCTGGACAGAAACTATAGGGTACTACTGCATGGTGTTAAACTATTGCAATGGGTATAAACTCTTGGACTTAAGAGTTTGGTAAGGTGGACTACGAGTAGGAAAAATCCCATGGCAATTAGAGCAAAATAAAATAGGGTTGCAGTAGAAAGTACCAAACTGGGCCAGAATGAAAATGAGGATGGTTTCCTCAAATTTTTCAAAACACAAGGTTGTTTCTCTGCATAAACTTGAATTAAATACTTCTACTAACATCTCCAAATATTTATGGAATTTTTAAAGTAATATTTAAATAGGGTGTAGTGTAAACTACAAACTGGACCAGATTTGAAAACTTGAGACAAAGCTCAAAATCTCCAAATTACTAAGAGAGGTTTTTGCATAAAAGTAATGTAGAAACATCTCCTGTCATCTAAGAATTTTTGTAGAATTTTTAAAAGAATATATCAAATGGTTGTAGTGCAAAAGAAGCTCTAAAAATTATGAGAAACCATTTTAGAATAATTAAATCTCAGGAAAAATAATTATAGAAATATCTCCACAGATCAAATATAAGAACAAAGAAATGTTCTTGAGGAGCTATTCAAATCCAACAATTATTTTTGAGAAGTTTCTATTTGGAGGAAGAACTCCACAATTCAGAAGAAAGAAGAGATTCTGAAATCAATAGATGATCCAGAAAATATAAATTTAATTTCTTGGCAAAATTTAATTAATAAAACATGATTAAATTTTTGGGGTGTTACATTCTTCCATCTTTACCTAGTTTATTTTCGTCTCTCCTCCCACCTTTGGCCGGGTTTTTCGTCTCTTCTCCCACCAACACCTATTTCGTCTGAATTTTTTCGTCTCACCTCCTACCATCACCCCTCCATGATGGTTTTCTTGTCCACCGGTTTATTTCCTTTCCACTCTTTCCTTACAAATCAATACTTTCCTAACATACAAAAGATCACATATCTAACTTTCTGAAATTAGCCAAATCAACCGATCCCTCCCTTAGTGCAATTTTCTTTAGGAAATCCATTGATTTATTTCCTCTCCACTTTCCTTACAAATTATTACTTTCCCAACATACAAAAAATCACGGATCTCACTTTCCTAAATGAATCAAATCAATTGATCCCTCCATTATTGCAAAAAATAGGAAACAAATAATGGATTTTAAGAAATATGACACGTAAAGATACATTTTCCTTTTGTTATACTCCTTCCATCATGATGCACTTCTCCAAAAAAATGGGGAAAAACCATGCGTATGACCTATGCATGCCCCCCTCCTCTTCCGCAATTTGTAGCCTCCGCTCCCCCGTTCGGACCATGGGCCTCCGCTTGCTGCCACCCATGCACGCCGCATGTTCTCGACGCCTCCATGCGATGTTGTGGCCCCACATGTGACACATGTCTCTCGACGCCT
Organism: Hordeum marinum; assembly: GCA_022496015.1. Taxonomy (NCBI): domain Eukaryota; kingdom Viridiplantae; phylum Streptophyta; class Magnoliopsida; order Poales; family Poaceae; genus Hordeum; species Hordeum marinum. The sequence continues at coordinate 288,710,753 of CM039672.1, read as the reverse complement.
CCATGTGCCACCACCAGGTTCATCGTTGCCGATGGGAGGTGAGTCAAATCAATCTCGAAGTGGTAGATCAAGATGTAGGGATGGCAGCTGGAACGTTGCGAGTGGCAGCGATGACCCATGTAGGCCCTCCTCTCCTCTCTCATATTTGAAGGTGCCGTAGGGGCCGAGAAGCCAGGGTGTGTGACAACTGGGCAAGCCACGGCGATGCATGCGTGAGTGCTTAGTGTGTGCGTACTTGATTTTGCTCGGATGAATTCTATACAGAATTTTGTACAAATTTTTCTAGGAGCGCCATTTTTTGTGACGGACACTTTCTATCCTTTCTCTGTTATCCCTCCGTGCAATGAAGGAACGGCCTTAATTTTTTTGTTTGAGCAGGGTATAGTGCAGCGAACACGATCCAAACATCTCGCGCTCCATCTCACGACAAGAGTGACCAACAACCAACAAATCCTACTATACATCTTGTGCCTCCTGATCCTCTCGGTGCATCTACTCCTTGGATTCTAGCGATAGCAATGGTAGGTACCAGTTGTGGTAGCCTTCGGTGCCTTTGCCGATGACTCTTTCAATTAATTTTACAATGGCGGCCTCTATACTATCTGTCGTTTGTCTCTATTACCCCACTGTTGGAAATATGCCCTAGAGGCAAAAACAAATTAGTTATTATCATATTTCCTTGTTCAGGATAATCATTTATTATCCATGCTATAATTGTATTGATCGGAGACTTAGATGCATGTGTGGATACATAGACAAAACCATGTCCCTAGTATGCCTCTAATAGACTAGCTCGTTGATCAAAAGATGGTTAAGGTTTCCTAGCCATGGACATGAGATGTCATTTGATAACGGGGTCACATCATTAGGAGAATGATGTGATGGACAAGACCCAAACTGCAAACGTAGCATATGATCGTGTCAGTTTATTGCTATTGTTTTCCACATGTCAAGTATGTGTTCCTATGACCATGAGATCATGCAACTCACAGATATCGGAGGAGTGCCTTGTGTGTATCAAACGTCGCAACGTAACTGGGTGACTATAAAGGTGCTCTACAGGTATCTCCGATGGTGTCTCTTGAGTTGGCATGGATCGAGACTGGGATTTGTTACTCCGTGTGACGGAGAGGTATCTCGGGGCCCACTCGGTAATGCAACATCACAATAAGCCTTGCAAGCAATGTGACTAATTGTTAGTTGTGGGATCTTGTATTACGGAACAAGTAAAGAGACTTGCCGGTAACGAGGTTGAACTAGGTATGGAGATACCGACGATCGAATCTCGGGCAAGTAACATACCGAAGAACAAAGGGAACGTTATACGGGATTAACTGAATCCTTGACATAGAGGTTCGACCGATAAAGATCTTCGTAGAATATGTAGGAACCAATGTGGACGTCCAGGTCCCGCCATTGGTTATTGACCGTAGAGGTGTCTCGGTCATGTCTACATAGATCTCGAACCCGCAGGGTCTGGACACTTAAGGTTCGGTGATGTTTCGGTAGTGTAGAGTTATGTATGGTGGTGACCGAAGTTTTTTCGGAGTCCCGGATGAGATCCCGGACGTCACGAGGAGCTCCGGAATGGTCCGGAGGTAAAGATTCATATATAGGAAGTCCCAGTTTGGTTTCCGGAAAAGTTTCGGGCTCATCGGTAGTGTACCGGGAGTGCCGGTAGTGTACCGGGAGTGCCGGTAGTGTACCGGGAGGCCTCCGGGAGGGGTATTTCGAACCCAAGAGGTCCATGATCTGTGGGAGAATAATAACCAGCCTTTATTGGGCTGGGAAAACAGCCACAAAGGCCCATGGCGCAGGAGAGAAAGTCCTAAAGCAATAAGTGGAAAATCAGCCAATAGGAGGCAATCCTACTCCAACTAGGATTAGAGGTGAAGTAGGATTGCTTCCCACCTCCTATTTTGGCCGAGCCAAAGGCCTTGGCTGCCTCTCCTCTCCTCTCCTCCTATATATACTAGTGGATTGGGTGGTTTTTGGACAGAATTTCCGGCCACGTGCTACCCGTTACACCGGTGCATAGTTTCTCCTCTAGATCGGTTTTCTGCAGCGCTTAGGCGAAGCCCTGCCGGAATTGCTCCACCACCATCATCGGAGCGCCGTCACGCTGCCGGTGAACTCTCTCTCCTCTCCACCTCCTGTCGATGGATCGAGATAGTGGAGATCGTCATCAAGCTGCACGTGTGCTGAACGCGGAGGTGCCGTCCGTTCGGCGCTAGATCGGAAGGACCGTGATCGAGATCGCGAGACGGTTCGTGATGTGATCACGGAACAGATCATGATGAGTTCGCGGGACAGATCGTGATCAAGATCGTGAGACAGATCGTGATGAGTTCGCGGGACGGATCATGATGTGTTCGCGGGACGGTTCGTGATTGGATCGCGGGACGCTCGGCGATTTGGATCGCGAAGAAGTTCGACTACACCAACCGCGTTTCTTAATGCTTCCCGCTTAGCGATCTACAAGGGTACGTAGATCCACTCTCCCTCTCGTAGATGCTCATCACCATGGATAGGTTTGCGTGTGCGTAGGAAATTTTTTGTTTCCCATGCGATGTTCCCCAACACCTATATGTCGGGTTCTTGCAGATTCATAAACAAGAATTGCTATGCTGAAGGCCATCAATTTCTTGTGAATATATGGCTGACATCAATCGAGCATCGGTGCTAAGGTTTCCTAGCTCAAACTAGAGGCTTCAGATTAACTTTTTGTGATAAGAATCAACCATGTTTATGTTTCTTTTACCACTTCCTATATGCAAATCGCAGTAATGGACTTGTATTGCTACCAAACCACACAAGTCAATGTATGCTACTATTCATCTTATATAAAGTTGTACATATTTGTTTGATTTGTTCCAAAACAACAGCACGTTTTTTCTTTAGATGTCAATATTTCTAGATTTCTTGCTCTTGAAATTCATTAGTTTTATTTTTTTTATCATGCACTAAACCTTGGTTGTAGAAAACTTGCTTTCTTGAATACCATTAGCTAGCTTGGCTTAAGAGCTTATCATATTGGCGTATTTTTTTCTAGGCGTTAAGCTATAGCCATTTCCATGACATTTTATTTGGTGCTTATCTTCATCATTCAGGCATGCAAGAAAGAGAATAATGGCATGCATGTTCGAAGGTTATTTCCCCAAATGAACCACAATAAAAAATGGTTTAGTCCCTTATTATTTTCTTGGAACCGTTGTAGAATAGCTGGCAATGTGGAAGAGAAATTCAAAGTTTGGTTTTTCTAGAAACTAAAATGGTGGCATATAGTATTATCTTTACATAATAATACATGCTCCTTTTTTCTAGAGACCCGATCATACCTATCTTGCTCGACTTGATGGTGTTTCATTTGTTACTCTGTATGTCTCTTGATAGAAATGAATATATAGGAGAGGCACTCGAAGACATCATGTGTAAGTACAAGTGAGTTGTGAATTTTCTTTTCTATGCCATTGATATAATTTGAATATTAATGATGATTTCATATGGACCTACAACTATATTGTTCACCTTAGGAACAATACCAATCTTCCAACATGTTCCTAATTCAGGTAAAACTAGGGAACATGAATGGGTAGATAGATATTGAGATGTGGTCCTTTTATTGACCAGCCGTAGAGGTTATGATCCTATAGAGTTTAGAGTAATTATTAATCATTCTTTTTTGTTGAGTTAAAAACTTCACATGCTAATGGCATTGTCGTGTTTTATAGTTGAAAGGCAGAATAATGGAGTCGTAACTTCCGCCTCATGCTTTCTCTACTTTGAATGGTTTCACTTCAAAAGGAGGAGCAAGGACGCCTCCATACTTGTAGGTTTTCACCATACTCCTTCTAACCATTAACAATTCGGTAATAGATTCTTAATGTATATGCGTCAAATTGTGGGTCACGCTCCTCCATATGATAGTACTACCTTCTTCCTCTCTTAATACTAATCTCTTAATACTAATCTGATCGGACATGTTCGTACAAGTTTAGACATGTTTCTTTAAATAGGATGGGATACCATTGAAAGGAGTATTAGAAAATTACAATATCATATCCGCAGGTTTGTATCCCTCTTCCGTTCACACTAGTAAAACTACTTAATTGCAAGTGAGTGGTTGCTCCTCCTCCTCACCTCCCCTCCTTAATTTAGTCTCGCGGCTGCACGAATTGGCATGGATAAAACTTGTAAAACTTAAAACTTATAATGGTCAGTATAATTTTGTGGTATCTTCTCTTACAAACATGTAATGTTGTGTACATACGTAGTCCCGGTTTAACAAAATATGTAGTATACATCTCTATATACATGTGTAATTTTTTCAGAATATTTTGAAACTTAAAAGGTCACATGGAGCCTGAGATCTATTAGCAATTAGCATTGTATAAAACTGAATATGCCATGTCTTTTGATATTTTAATTCCTGGCTCAGTCCCTGCTCATCGACAAGCATTGTATGTGCTAATCATTATGTAACGCCCGTGCTCAATATCACCCCCATCCCATAATATAAGGCATACATGCAAGCCACATAGCTTGCAAAAACGTCTTATATTATGGGACGGAATGAGTATTGTATAATGCCCATGGCTGATACAATGTATCGGTCCATCCAACTATTTGATGTTTTTCCTACCTATCTTTGTCTTTGTCTAGATTGTGATTCTGTTTGATTTTGGCTGATCATTTATGAAGCATGAAGTTTCATGCTTGAACACACAATTCATTTTCATTTAGTAAACCTCATGGCAAACATTGTGCCTGGTAGATATTTATTTTAGCTCATCTGGTGCGGCTTCCTGCATTATTAGTATGTGTACCGTGCTCCCACATCCAACCTATAGCCTATAAACAACTCCAGTTCTTCTTTATCAAGTTTAAATATTTTTGTCTATCTTCGGATTGGAATTATTAGTGTGTGTACCGTACTCCAGATTCCAACATACAACCAATAAACTGCTGGGGAACGTTGCATGGGAAAAACAAAAAATTTCCTATGCACACGCAAGATCTATCTATGGTGATGAGCATCTACGAGAGGAAGAGTGGATCTACATACCCTTGTAGATCGCTAAGCGGGAAGCGTTAAGAAACGCGGTTGGTGTAGTCGAACATCTTCGCGATCCAAATCGTCGAGCGTCCCGCGATCACATCACGATCCGTCCCGCGATCCAATCACGATCCGTCCCGCGAACTCATCACGATCCGTCCCGCGATCTCATCACGATCTGTCCCGCGATCTCATCACGATCCGTCCCGTGAACTCATCACGAACGGTCTCGCGATCTTGTTCACGGTCCTTTCGATCTAGCGCCGAACGGACGGCACCTCCGCGTTCAGCACACGTGCAGCTTAATGACGATCTCCACCATCTTGATCCAGCAAGAGGAAGTGGAGAGGAAGAAGAGTTCACCGGCAGCGTGACGGCGCTCTGGTGATGGTGGTGGAGCAATTCCGGCATGGTTTCGCCTAAGCACTGCGAAACTAGTCTAGTCTAGAGGTACTTGATCTAGAAGTAGGGTTTAGTAGAGGCTGAAAATCCTTGTCCAAAAAACCCTAAAACCACTCATATATATAGGAGGAGGGGATAGGCGGAGGCTGCGCCCAAAAGGAGGGCTCTCCTTTGGTTCGGCCGAACCTAGTGGGGAGGAGTCCTCCTAGTAGGACTCCTCCTCCCACAAGAGAGGTGGAGTTTGGGGAGGTTTCCACCCAATTCGGTTTGCCTCTCTTTCCTCCTGCGCATAGGCCTCCTTGGCCGACCCAATTGGACCACTATGGGCTGGTGGGTTGCCACATAGGCCCATGGGGTGGGTTGGCCCCACTGGTGGGCCCCCGGGACCCATTCGTCACTCCCGGTACACTACCGGAAATGTCCAAAACTTTCCAGAGTCCAAACACCACCTTCCTATATATCAACCTTTACCTCCGGACCATTCCGGAGCTCCTCGTGACGTCCGAGATCTCATCCGGGACTCCGAACAACCTTCGGTCACCACCATACATAACTCTATACTACCGAAACGTCACCAAACCTTAAGTGTGCAGACCCTGCGGGTTCGAGAACTATGTAGACATGACCGAGACACCTCTACGGTCAATAACCAATGGCGGGACCTGGATGTCCACATTGGTTCCTACATATTCTACGAAGATCTTTATCGTTCGAACCTCTATGTCAAGGATTCAGTTAATCCCGTATGATGTTCCCTTTGTTCTTCAGTATGTTACTTGCCCGAGATTCGATCGTCGGTATCTCCATACCTAGTTCAACCTCGTTACCGGCAAGTCTCTTTACTCATTCCGTAATACAAGATCCCGTGACTAACACTTGGTCACATTGCTTGCAAGGCTTATTGTGATGTTGTATTACCGAGTGGGCCCTGAGATACCTCTCCGTCACACGGAGTAACAAATCCCAGTCTTGATCCATGCCAACTCAACAGACACCCTCGGAGATACCTGTAGAGCACCTTTATAGTCACCCAGTTACGTTGCGACGTTTGATACACACAAGGTACTCCTCCGATGTCAGTGAGTTGCATGATCTCATGGTCATAGGAACATATACTTGACATGCAGAAAACAGTAGCAATAAACTGATACGATCATAAGCTACGTTTGTAGTTTGGGTCTTGTCCATCACATCATTCTCCTAATGATGTGATCCCGTTATCAAATGACATCACATGTCAATGGCTAGGAAACCTTGACCATCTTTGATCAACGAGCTAGTTCACTAGAGGCATACTAGGGACAGAGTGTTGTCTATTTACCCACACATGTAATGTGTTTCCATTTAATACAATTATAGCATGGATAATAAACGATTATCATGAACAAGGAAATATTATAATAACTAATTTATTATTGCCTATAGGGCATATTTCCAACATAAACATCTCCAGTCCTCTTCCTTTATCAAGTTTAAATATTTCGGTTCTATTTTTAGGTTGGAGTTTATCCCTAGCCTGGCGAGGGTTGCGGCAGCTTGGCTTTGTCGGGCACATGACAGCGGCACTAGGCATGGGCCCGGGGCATTTCTCTGTGGCCTCCACGCCTACTGCCTAGGAAATGGGCATGTCTCTAGTAGACGGAAGAGGACGGCCCTGGCCATGGTGACCTCCTCGCCTCCTAAAGTAGCATTCACCGGGTAACTGCGGCAACCCCATGAATGATGTTGACGTCCCGAAGGCTGTTGAGTTGGATTGTTAGCTCTGCTTATGCAATATGAATTTTACTTGATAGTGAACCTCTAAGGTTGTACCTTCGGCAACGTACTAGCACCTTCAGATGAACAAATTGTCTTCTTCTAAATCCCATGAGCCATGGGCCATAACAGTCTTCGTAGAACAAGCTACATGCATCGATATGTTTGAAACCATTGAAATAGTGTTACATTGTTGTAATGTATTTTGAAGCCTCAAGTTTTGTTGTTGCTTAAAACCAACAAGGAACAATTAGCATTTTTCCCTGCCACTGCAAGCTTGCCAACTTCACACATGTTGTCTCATTACTTCAGTCTGCTTTTTTGTCTCTCCTTTTCTAGGTCTGCTCGTTGCATTAATTGTGAAACTAAGTCAGTGAAGGCTGGTGAAGGAAAAAATGATTTCGACTGTTCTGTATTGATAATTTCTGGACAAAATTGACTAAATACTTTTGTACAATAATTTGACAAATTTTTGTGCATGTGCTACATGTTTCAAGTTGTGCAATGATGTTGGTTCACTGTGTCATAAACTTCATATATGGCTGATAATGTGTGCGATGATTCTCTAGCATTTGGTCGGTTTTGTTTATGCACCCGAGACTTTTTCAATAGGTGGCTAATAAACGCCCATGCGTTGCTACAAAAAATCAAGGTGGCAAGGTGGCTAATAAACGACAAATTGGTAACATAATAAGTGATAACGTGTTTGCCTACTAACATTTCCTCGCCATATGTTGTAAAATAGTGACCAATCATAAAATTAGTAGTAATTTGAATTGTTGGATAGATAGGTACTACGAGGGTCGTTAGGTATTATGATGAAGGGGCAAGTGTAACTAGCAATGTAGGTGCACATGAGAGAATGAAAGTGAAGGGAAAGTAAAGGTAGGGAGAAAGATGATGCTTTCTTCTTGCAAGAGGAGGATGCTTAAGGAGACCGGAGGACTACCGAGAATAAAGAAGCGGGATAGAGAGTTGTTATTTCTCATTATATTGAGAACCTGTTGCTATGCCATGTGTCGATACTCCTCCCAAGTCTTGCTTCTCTTTTGGTGGCAAGAGAAGTCTCAAGGTGGAGGGTTGGGGCCGAGAAGCACTAAGTTCTCTGTTGGCTTACCGTGAACTATCAAACGTATTTTCATATACGCCCCGCTCCTCATTTCTTTCTCTACTTTCTCTCTCCTCTATCCAGTTCCTTTGAGAGTCTTCAAGGTGCTCCCGACTCCTCTTTCCTCTCGCTCCGGCACCTCCGGTGCCTGGAGTTGGGATGGAAGGGGAACTCGGACTGCTCTTGTTCATAGTAGTATTAGGTTAGTGGCAGCTCTGTTACTGGTGTTTGGCCTTGTGCCATTGTTTGGCTTGTTGCCATTGTTTGGCGTTATGCCATTGGTCGATCTTCCATAGCCACTCGCGAGCAGTGTGACGTGGTAGTCAGCGTCTCCTTCTCCAAGGCCACCATCGTGGAGGCAAGGGGATTGGGCGGATTTGGTGTTAGGCCTCCTAATAAGCTCGTTGTGGCGCCTCCAACAACTGCTATGTTGATATATTTCCTTGCTCTTTGCCATGAAGATGATGGAGTGGGGTATGGAAGGAGAACCTCCGGTGGTCCGTTTGGTCGTCACCTTACCTTGCTGGAGCCCAGTTTCTGGAAGAGGTGGTGTCGCTCCCTATTACCCAAGAGGAGTTCCTCGTCCTGCGTTGTTGTTAGAAGCGGTCGAGGCGACAAGATGCTGCAAACGGGGGCCATGTGCATCAATGATGGTGGTTTAGGAGAAGCGACGGCTCCCGTGGTCGGCTGTCAGTCTTCTCCGACGAACTGTAGTACTTTATGGCCGAAGGGCAGCCAAGTTATTCGTCCCAGTCATGGTGCCAAAGGGGAGGCAGTGTTGCTTTAGGGTGGTGTCCACGGCGTTCTGCGGTGGAGGTTTAGCCGGACCAAGTGGTCTTGTCCTCGGCGCCTGCAAGATTAGTGCTACTAGGAACAATTTCGGACCTGAGTGCTTTTCTACATATGTGTTTGGGGTCCTCTTTGCAAGTTTCATGGACTTGTCTGTAATTCTCAATTCCATAGGGTCCTACTTGTAAGTTCTTTGTATTGTTCCTCCGCTTTGACTTAATGAGGTACTTGGGTCCTTCGGCATTTTCTGGAGCCCGGATTGTCCAAATTGTTGAACCTTTAGCGAGCTCGTTGGGTGTCTGTTTAATGTTTGAACACGTTCAAATGTATGAGGGATAAATGATCATCAATTTTGTAGATGACATTAATTATTTATTTGATTTTATTTATATGCATTATCGTCCGTAGCAACGCACGGGCTTTTTACTAGTCTATGTAACAGTACAGTTTCTGCAATTTTCGCATTGTAATCATACGCCATGAAATGAATTGCATTATTAACTTAATTTAACAAGGCAATATTTGACTCCATATATGTGTATCAATCCTTAACATAATAGTGTGAAAATGGACGAGCGCCGCAACGCACACCATCAATGATCTAGTTATTGATTAATGTTGTACCTTAAATAGATATTTAGAATGGTTAACAGGTAAAATAACATCATATTTAGATTTACATATTTTTTTAATTAAATTCCATATATAACATGTTAAATTTAGAGTTAGGGTTTACAAGATATGGATATTTTTTAAAGCATTTGATATGTATTGCGGGTTGATTAACCCAAATATCAGAGGCTTTCTCGCAAAAGCATAAACCTGACTTAAAACCGTCTTGTATGTTACCAAAACCATTAGGGGGTTCTGTAAAAGCAAAAATCTAACTTAAAACTAGATTGTGGATTGATTACAAGAAATATGAGGTGTTTTCTGCAACATACAAGACGGACCAAGAATAGGTATGGATTTAACTTGATCATGCAGACAGCATAGCCAGCCAAGTCAATTTAGTCAATTTAATAGAAATCGCTAATTAAAGGATACTCCTGGAAAATATCACTCTTCACGTTCTCTAGTGCTGATAAGTGGTGCATAATGTCGCAATTTGGGAGATTTCTCTCTTTTTCGTTGATTCGTTTTTCTTATTTATCTCTTAAACAATGCAACTAAATTTTGGATTGTTTTCACCACTGATTTCTCATGTTGAGATCTTCGAAACTAGATCATGAATTGCAACCTAGCAAACCTGTACATTTTCTTTTGACTTCTATTCTTCTTCTTAGATCAGCTTTCCATAACAACAGGGTGTGTGGCATGTGCTACCGCATGCGTCGCATATGTGTAGCAATGGCGTTAACTAAAGGGTTGTACTATGTCTCCGTTATAGCGAGACCTACCGTGCTCTCGTCTCAGACGCTTCCCTAAAAGCTATAACCCTGTTAATTTCTTTTTTCATATTTTTTTGGTTTTTTACTTTTATTAATATTTCCAAATATGTTATAAAAATTATTAAAAACATCCTTTACACAAAATATTTGAAATAATATTAACGAAGCATTTGAAAATTATTATAAGTATATAGAAAAATAATGTTTAGCTCGTGTATATGAAAAATGTATACAAAAAATATGCAATGTGTATAAAAAAGTTGATAATGTATTTGAAAAATGGAAATCAATCATTTAAAAAAATTAAATATATATATGTTTGTCATGTATACAAAATATATATACAAAAAACTATGTGTATATATAAAATGTTGATCATGTATTTCAAAATTGTTATACATGAAAAACAATGTTCTTGATGTATATAGAAAATGTAAAACGTACATTAAATAAGAGTACATGTAAAAAACATCTATTTCTAAAAATTTAGTTATGCAATTAAAAATTGTTAAGCATCTATATAAAATTGTTCCTGTGTATACGAAAAGTGTACAACGTGTGTGGGAAAATGTTTGTTGCCCTAAAATGTTTGTTATGTATTTTAGTTTTTTCATCATGTATTCAAAATATTATAATCTTGTATTTGGAAAATTTACATGTGTATTACAAAAAAAATTAGATATATACCAAAAATATACAATATGTACATAAAAAGGAGTGAGACATTTTGGAGGCCGAGCTACCTGGCTCCCGAAATCTGTGCCATATATTGTCACGTCGTGATGTGTACTGCCTGTTTTTCCTACGCTTATACGGTTCCTATTAATCGGGAATACACCGGTGCCACACATCGGTTGTTGTTTTTGTACACGGGCCTCCGGTTGGGTGAGTGGTGTCGGGACATGTGCCTCATGATGGGTTGGTTGTGCATCATAGTGGTATGGATGGGCCCATGTGATGTTGGTCGCTTTGCATTTCCTTGGATGCGTTGCACAAGTTTGCCTCGTTTAGGCAAGTCATCCTCTTCCTCCGAACTACAGGGCTGCAGACGCTTCGCCGTGGATGGATGGAGTTCTTCTTCGAGGAGAGCGATGCAGGGTAATGTTCTTGCAGATCTGCCAAAAGAAGTTCTTCTTCTACTCTAGGGAATCGTTTGGGCATGTGGAAAGGGGAAGGGGGTTGTTCTGGTAGCTGTTCTAATCTGATTCGTCGCTTGAAAAATCGGATCTGATGAGATGTTTGTTTGCATTTGGTTGCAGTTTCTTTCCTAGATTGGATGTGGGGTGGATATTAGGAAGTGGAGTCAGTCTTTTGTTCTATTCAAGGGGCTCGTGCATGTCAGCAAGATTGGATTTCTTCTGATTCGAACGATGGTGGAAGGGAAGCCGCAGAGAAGGTGGGAGGACGGCACCCAGAAGAGACAGCTGTTGAGGTCGTCTCAAAATCAAAAAGGCTCCTTCTGGGCACGAACGTAATTAACTTGTTATCTGTTCTGTGATTTTGACTGTATAATGGTAGCTCGAAGTACAGTTTGTGGTCTTTTGTATGAGATTTGGAGGTGATCCTGAGATGCAAAGTAGCAGGTTTCATTATTTTTTCAATCAGTGTTTCGCGTTTGCTTCAAGAATTAGCTCATGTTTGTGCTATTTTTTGTAGGATTAGGATTGGTATAAGGCGGCAGACGAGAGGGACAACAATCCTAGCAGGGTGCCTGCACTTGAGGCGTTAATACGTGCTTTTGCTGATAACAAGGTGGCTAATGTTGTTTATCCAGCAGTGGGGACTAGCTTCGATTCCGTGTAAGAAGCATATGAATTTTACAACCTCTACTCGTGGGAGACATGTTTGGTGTCCAGTATGCAAAGAGCCAACTCGGTGTACAAAGTCAGACTGAAGTGGGCAAAGTTGTATTTCATGGGAGTGTTTTGCGGCTTTGCGCTAAGATGACGAACACGCTGCAGAGCGAGAGTGCAAACCATCTGCACAAGGGGTATGTGCCGCATGGGTGCTCCATGAACCTGTTTGTTAGAGAGTATGAGAAGATGCAGTTTGACAGAGATTCAGTGGAGAGTTATGAGGAGAAGATGATAAAATTGGTGAGATGACCTTTGACCTTTGGCACATACATTTGCGTATAGTAGCTCGTAGGTTAGTTTAACTGTTGCTTCATTCATTGAGAAGATGATTTTTTTAAACCCTTCCATGCAATGTGGAGTAGATTTAAAAGCAAATTTGCCGATCCAGATACATGCTTCTAAAATTTATACAAGAACAATATTCGAGAAGTTCCGAGAGATGTTATATGAGGGAGGGTCCTACTTGAGGTTATACCTCGATGCGAGTACATCGCTGGGCATGTTAAAAAGGGTACCAGTGAGAAGTGGTGTAAGTCTGAAGTGTTGGTTCAGGTGAATGACCTGGCTGATGAGTTCAAGTGTGAGTGTAGTATGTTTGAAAACTAGGGATGGTGTGTAGCCATGCGTTTAAGGTACTACGGTGCACTAATTTTATTTTCACAATTTACTGAATCCATTAATACAGGTGAAGAACATGATTATACCTTTTGTGTAGGTGATGATCCAACTTGACTTGCAGGAGGTCCCTGCCAAACATGTTATGAAACGTTGGACTAGGGATGCGAGGGATAGCTGCTGCCGGAGTTTTTGGTCTACCAAAAGGACCAGGGTCCACTCAAGTATTCTTCGTGGCGACACAACACTCGGCACCTACTGTGCCTGTAAATTGTAAAACTCGCAAGATTGGCCTCCATGAGTGACGACTCATGTTTTAAGCCAGTGCTTTCAGCATGCTTTGTTTGTTTACTGCTATTTACTATTCGGATATTTGCCTAGATTTTCGTTTGATGGACTTGTATGTACAACATGGGTATCTCTTTAATGGGTAATTTGTTGTAAGAAGTCTGGTCTATATTATGTCTGTGTGTTGTGCTGATTATAGGTGGTAGAACTATGATTGAAAGAAATGTTATTGTTTCCATCATGTATAGTGAACATCGGTTTAGTTGGTGTTATGCAGAGTCCTGTTTTCAAAAATTGGTGTCTTTTTTCTTGTAACACTTTGTTGTGTGCGTGTTTTTATTCAGCTCACGAAAACAAAGCACATGATGAGCGGCTGGTGCTGGTGCCCATCCCTGGATTGAACTGAGGAAGAAGAAGCCATGGCACGAGATGATGGGATCTCCAACTAGCTGGTTTAGAATGGGAACATGACGACTGAGTAAGGCCATCTTCTACGTACATAAAGAAATTGTGATGGCACATGTGCCCGCGCTGCTGGACCTCCTCGTCTCGGTGGGATACCACTGTTCAATAATAAGTCAGTACGGACGCGTTTAAAAGGATGCTGGCAGAAATACGTGCCTGTGGCTGATCACGATAGAAACAAACGAACCTGATAACGGCCAACAGGTAGCTCAGTCTCCAAACAGCATTTTCGCATAAAAAACAGACATAAAAAATGTAAGTTTTGAAAAATGTTAAATGTGGGTCTAAAATATGTTGCTGATGCATACGAAAAATACTTAATGTGTAATGAAAAAAGTTTACATGTGTTGAACATAAAATAAACTGATGAAAATCCACAAATATAAAGAATAAAACCAATAAAAACTAGAATCAAAAACAAAGGAAATCAAAAAATAAATAAAAACCTAAGAAACCCCATGCAAAAGAATGGAAACAATGAGGACTAAGAAGGAAATAAAAAATGAGGAAAACCGAGAAAATAAACAAAGAAAAGGAAAAAAGATTGGAAGAAAAACAAAAAAAACTAGTGAAACCGAGAAAGAAACTAAGGAAAGCAAAAAAAAAATCCGAAGAAAAACTATGAAAGAAATGAAGAAAACCAGGATAGGAAACAAAGAAAAATAGGAAACCAAATATAATCGGTAAAGAACTAAAAATAAAATCGATAAACCCCCAACAAAAATGTAGAATCCAACGCACAGAATAAAAGTGACGCTGTGAACAGACATGTGAATAGATGGTTAGGAGGACCAATGATATTCCCAATCCACAAGGGTTCAAGTCGTACTGCTCGCATTATTCTGAATTTATTTCAAAAATTTCAACGATGTTGGTAAGTGAAAGAAGACGTTTTCGTCGACTATGAAGCGTATGTGGTGATTTTATCAATCTCAAGATGAAATATCTGCTCAGTCACTCAAATGTGCTCATAGTCATATGGGTGAATGTACAAACATAATATATATAAGTACATGTGTTTGTACTGTGTTGAATAAAAGCAACTCCCAGAAAAATCACTCCCGCAGTAACCCATAATGGTCCGGCCAAGTAACGCGGGGAAACCTTGAGGCGAGATGGATGTTCACGTCGCACTAAGCGAGATATATAGTATGTGCAAAAAAACTAGGCGAGATATAGTCGCTGTGCTAGCTAAATGGGTAAGCTTCTTCTTTCTTAAAAAAAACAGAATAAAACTTTGGAGAGGTGCTCGCGTGACATGGACGAAAAAGAGCCCATGTAGTGTAATCAGCCCACCGAAGCGTCGATCTGCTTGCACGGGCCTCTTCTAGTGATAGGAGAGATTGCTGAACATGGGGGATACAACACGAAAAAAGGGTACGAGAAGAAGCGGAAAAAAAATACACATGTCATGCTTTATGGAGTTATTTTATGGTCATGGATGGTTTGTCCGTTGCAGACGCCGTAGTACAGTAGTAGCTTTGAGAGAAGACGGATGGCATGGCTCCTTGTCCATACCACCTCACGTACCCCTCAAAAAAGAAAAAACCTCACGTCGCTTTTGTCAGCAAAGCAGTTTACTGCTACTACTATGTTCTCAGGTCAAAAGTCCTTTCTCACGCTGGGTGGCATCGCCGCTGTTTTTTTTTTTTTTTGCCTTCTCCATAGATCCACATAGCGTTGGTCCGCGAAGCACCACTATAGATAGAAACAAAAATAGGAAGAGAAAAAGGTTCGCAGCACAGCAGCGACGCGTCACTCACCGCTGGGCATCGAACCACGCGATCATGGCTACAACGCAGCAGCAGCCTTGTGCGCGCGCCTTCTAGCCGTATAGAATAGCCCCCGTTTAGATCAAAATGAAATCTCGGTCCCTGGCAAAAGCGAGGCCGATCTGCTCACTCCGGTCGGCGCGTGGAAGAACGAGACGGCGCGGGCAGCTCTAATCCTTGACCGATCACATGAATCAGTCTCGGATCAAATCAAAATCATCAAAAGGGCCGAGCGCCTCTTTCGATAAAAACAAAAGAGAAAGGAATCCCCAGAGGCCAGAGAGGTCCGTGGTGGTGGCTTTCCCTTTTGTTTCGCCCTCCGGAGATCAAGATCAGAGTCGTAAAGGGAGGGAATGCTGGTTGGTGATTTTGAAAAACGAGAAGATCCCTAGGACTGTGCGAGAGGAAAGGAATGTTACATGGGCCAGGAGTATAATACATCGGTTTGTTTTCCAAAGCAACGGCGTTCTTACATAAAGCAGATCACGTTACGTGGTAGTAGGAGTGCGAGTGTTAAGAAAAAGTAGATCACGCGACGTGTGCGTACGTTACAGGCGGTAACGTAACGCAAGCAAAACGGGCACGGATGAGCAATGCGTATGGCATTATGGTTACCGTAACAGGATCACACCATTGAAGTGAAAGCCACGTAGTACTGGGATTACGGAATTTCATTACAAACAGTGTAAAACGCCGTCCCGGTTCCGTGGCCGGAGGCAAAGAAAAAGCATGTGGGGGGAGCGGATGAGAGACACGCGTTGCTGGGTGTTTGCTGCTGCGCTGCAAAGAACACAACATGATTCCTGTTTCCTCATATCCGGAACAGTGACACGACAGGCTCAGCGCACGCTAATCAGCATGCTTCCATCATGTCCAACTGGGCCCGACTTGCATACAGTACGTGTACTACCTCAGTCTTCTTGGATGTGTTTGGTAGCATGTCTGGATTTAGCTTAGTTGTTTTTTTCTCAACCATGCTCCGTGTAGACATGCTCAGTTTATGCAGTTGGCCTTATTTGACAGTATGTATGCATTGAGACATGTTGAGGCGAGACTTTGTTTGACAGCCTGCATATGTTTAGACATGCTGATTTGTTTTTTGAAATTTTCAAATTCTAAACATTTTTTGAAAATTTGAACATATTTGTAATTCTGATTATTAAAAAAATCAAAATTTGAAATTCTGAATATTTTATAAAACTAAAAAAAATGAAATTCTAAACATATGTTTAAACATTTTTTGAAAATTTATTATTTGAAATTCTGAATGTTTTTTTAATTTTTTAAAATAAAACCTGAATATTTTTTGAAAAATTAAACAACATTTGAAATTCTGAACATTTTTTGCAAATTTAAACAATTTCAAAAAATTGAAGAAATTTCGAAATTTTGATTTTTTTTGAATTTGGGACGAATTTTGAAATTTGAAATGTTTTTTGATAATTCAAATAAATTTTGGAATATTGAACTTTTTTGAAAATTGGAACAAAATTTGAAATTCGGAATGTTTTTTGAAAATTTAAACAAATTCCGAAATTTTGAACTTTTTTAAAAATTGGAATTTTTTTTGAAATTTTGAACTTTTTTTATGAGGGTCAGGGCCAGCATGGCTGCCTCCATGCACCCTGTTTGGGGTGTATGAGACGGGCATGGTTAAGGGCCATTTTATGCATCACATGGGCATAGCTCAGGTGAGCCCATACGTTCTATCAAACAAGCAAAAGTGTGTCGGATTGGAAACTTTTGCCCTCATGCACCCTCCATGCACCCTACCAAACACATCCTTTTTAGCCCGCATATAAGATCGGGTTAAAATCAAACTTCATGAACTTTGATTAATTTTATAGAACAAAATATTAACATTTATGATATGAAATCAATATTATTAGATGCATCATGATATTAATTTTCATAGTACATATGTTTACTATTGTAGATGTTGATATTTTATGATATATACTATTTGGTCAAACTTTGCATCGCTTAACTTTAACCAAATCTTATATGCAAACTAAAAAACGTGAGTACCTCCTACACATATTTGGCGGTGATATAAGAGCATCTACGCCCGAGCGCCATAAACTCGTGTCATAAGTTTGTCCCAAACGCCTTCAAACGGGCCCCGGACGTTCGGATTAACCAGCACCTCTCAAAATCAGCTAAAATATGGGGCGGACAGGTGACCTCTGGGTGCAGTCGGAAGCGTCTGTCACATTGGATCCGGCCAATGCTGATCTGTCAAACCCCACATATATTCGTCCTCATCCCTCCCATAACCAAACCATAGCCACTCCATTCCACTCTGCCACCCAAGCTCCGGCGATCTCCGACCTTCTCCGACATGGCTAACAGCGGATCTGACTCTGACCAGTCTGGATTCATCGATTCAGGAGTCATCCCATGCAAGTTAGAGGAGGCAATTGTGATCCGCATTACACTCCGTCGCTCCCGGGAGAATAGCGCCCGAACAACAGAAGGACCTGTCTTGCTAGACTCCATAGCGTCAGCGCATTGGGCGCTAGAATCCTTCAGGGCTGCATAATCGTTGTCCCGCGGGGTATGAGTCCCACCGAGACCGGTGTGCCCGCCATGGGAAGGAGATGATGAGGGCAGCCGAGGGCCGCCCCCTGCGAACATGGCGGAGGCAGAGGCAGTTGATGCGGTGGCGCGGGCAGCCAAAGAAGAGGAAGCCATTCGCGTTCATATTGTACAGTAGTGGCAGGGGAGGAACACGCACGCACTCATCCAAGAGCAGAATCGGGCGGTCCGTGCCATGGCCGGACTGCCACCCAAGGAGGAGAAGGAGGACATCGACGGGTCAGACAGCTCCAGCGAGGAGCAAATTTGGCTCAATCCATACCATGTCTTCGACCAGTACTTTCGCAAGAAGGATGACAATGGTGTCCGGAAGGGCAAGGGCAGCCGTGGATGATCTTGTCCATCATAGACAAAACATGCCAAATTTTGGTAGTCCGGTGGCATGTTGTGCGTAGTAGCCAGATGATGTGTAGTGCATCGTCATAGTTGGATGAATTTGTATGGATTTGAGATATGCTAATTGAGGAGTCTGGTTGTAACAAGGAAAATTTGAGGCTTGACCGGTCAATGTCCGTGGGTGTTTGAGGAGCCGAATTAGCCCATCGCAGTTGTAGATGCTCTAAAGGCATCTTCAACACCAACCCAACCCGCGTTTCGGACCTATTTTATCATCCAACACAATACCCTATCGGTCTACGAACCGTCTAGACGTCCATTTTCTCACAAACGGAAGGCAAACAAGAGGGGCTTTGCGGGCATCTGGATCATTGCCACAGATGCGACATACACCTGGGCCTATCCAGAAGCCTCTCCGGCACCCGTGCTCTCTCCAGTGCAAAGTGGTTGCAATACATTCATGCCGCTCTAGAGTGGACGCGACCTCTCAATGGTGTCGACATTGAAACAACATGTCGACTGAGAATGTCGGCAGGTGCCGCGTTCTGGTGTTCGCACATGTTCAACGCGGGAGAGACGTGTCGGGATGGGATGGTCCGATATTTACCACATTCAAACGGATTGCCCGTCAATCCAACTATCGTCATTAAACAGGCACGCTAGACGGGGAACCAACTCCAATGCCCACATTGACACACCACTCACTTGGCCTGACTAACATCCACTATTTAAACAAGGCAACACCCAACACAAACAACAACAACAACACACACCCTTCAGACCCTCCTATTTACATCACCTCCGCCATGACCGCGACCTCTAGCACATTATGTGGGAGCCTCTCAACGGAGCAGAAGCACAAGTTGCTTGCCCATGCGGGTCGGTTAGTAGAGTTGTTGTGCAAGGTGGATAGAGGTTGGCCTGCTGGTCAACCCGCATGAGGTCTCCAATGACGACCCAATGATGAAGACGGCCACTGACGACGAGTCAATGCCTTAGGCCGTGTCCTTCCATGTAGGCTTGACCATGGAGCAGGTGCATGCGAACTTCACCACCGCTATGACAGAGGAGGAGCAGTCGTTGGCTTGACCATGGAGCAGGTGCATGCGAAATTCATCGCCGCAATGACGGAGGAGGAGCAGCCGTTGCCACAGCCATTGTATGTGTTCTGGCAGGCGCATGAGTAACAGGTGCAACTTCTCCCTCCCCAAGCTGTAAATTGGGAAGCGTATCAACCTACCTAGGTAGGCTGCGGACTGCGTGTTTATATAGGATCTGAATAGCCCATGATCATGGCATTTACAAGGAAATACTTGGAGTACAAGATGGTAAGAGGATAGTTGTGAATCTAAACAAACTAGCCAGGTCCGGCTTAGCTTTATCTCTAGCTTAAACTGAATGTTACAATAATATCTAGTTGATTCTAGATTATTCTTAACAACCCCTCTCAATCGCACCTTGGTCAAGGTGAGATTGCGTGTGAAGTTCTCTAAGTCTCTTACAGGTAAAGCCTTTGTAAAGTCGTTTGCAATTTGATCCTTACAAGAAACAAACCTTAAATCAAGAAGTTTGTTTGCCACCCTTTCTCTAACAAAATGATAGCCAATCTCAGTGTGCTTAGTGTGAGCATAAAACACATGATTAGTTGATAAACATGTTTCCCCAAGATTATCACACCAAAGGCAAGGAATTTCTCTTGTAGGCACTTGTAGTTCTTTTAAAAGTGATTGCGAGCAAATGATTTCTACAGTAGCATTAAACACATGCTTTTACTATGCTTTTGTACTAGATCTTGGCACAATGGCTAGTTTCCTGGCACTCCAGGATATCAGATTAGGACCAAAGTCCACTGGAAAATCACTTGTTGATCTCCTGTCCTCAATGTCACATGCCCAACCTACATCTCAGAAGGCACTTAACAAAGTAAAAGATGACTTCATGTATGCCAATCCCGAGTTCATTGTATGCTTTATAAATCTGAGTACTCTTTTACGTGTAGTCCAATGGACCGTTGTTAGTGCATGTAGATATTAACATATTTTCTTTACTGAAAAAGAAATATCTGGTCTTGTAATACTGAAATATTGTAATGCACCAACGATACTCATATACCTTGTACTGTCCTCTGGCCCAAGTAGTTCTCCATCATGAGCTCGCAATTTTTCTTTGCTACACAAAGGAGTGGGTGCTGGCTTGAAGTCTTTCATACCCGCTTTGGTTAGGAGATTCAAAGCATACTTTTCTTGTGTTAGCATAATACCATAATTATTTTTCTTTATCTCTATTCCAAGGAAGAAGTGCAAATCTGCCAAGTCTTCCAGGGCAAAGGTTGAGCTCAAATCCTTCAACAATGCTGATACTGCTTCCTCCAAAAAGAGTGAGGTGTCAGTTGAGGGAATAAAACGAAGTTGTTGCAATTTTGAGCTCAAACGAGAGTACCATGCCCTTGGAGCTTGTTTAAGCCCATAGAGAGCTTTGTCCAATTTGCACACATGAAAGGGTGAGTTTTTCTCCTCATAACCCGGTGGTTGCCTCATGTAAACCTCTTCTTCCAGAACACCGTGAAGGAACACATTTTGCACAACTAGTTGTCTCAAGCTCCATCCCTTGGAAACAACAGTCGATAGAACAAGTCTAATAGTAACAGTCTTAACAATAGGACCGCATGTATCCTCATAAGCTATGTCATAGCGTTGCTTAAATCTTTAGCTACTAATCTAGCTTTATATCTATCTATGATGCCATCGGACTTCCTTTTAATTCTATATACCCAATTACGGTCTATGATATTTTTACCACTGTTTGCATGAACAATATGCCACATCTTGTTTTTCATAAATGCCACGTACTCTTCATCCATTGCTTTTCTCCATATTGAATCATTCAAAGCTTCTTGAACATTTTGTGGTTCACCTGCTGAACACAATGAACCATACTTAATTCTGAAATTATTTTCATACCTGACCGTGTCATCCGAGGGAACCTTTGGCTTCATAATGCACGCTTGAACCCGTGTACGCCCTCAAACTAGAGGTGGTGACACTGAATCATTATTGTCATTATTTTTCGCAGAAGATCCCGAAGCTGCACCACATCCAGCGCCAGGAATCTCCAGGAAATCTGCGTCGGGATCCATTCTTGTCGGGGTAGCGCTCGTGCACCCGCTCGATGGAGACAGTACGGGGCCAGGCACGAGGCCAAGCGAGATTCGCTACTCCGCACGCACAGGAGATCCCACGGGACCAGGCGACATGGCAGTCCCGTGACCACTCTCCTGGCTGGTTGGTGAGAGGCCCCATAATATCACACGTGATCCGTCGCTGCATGTGGCGTGCGGGTGTCTCCACGGGCCCAGTCATCATGGTAGGATGGCATTGGCTTCCCCTCCTCCTGTCTACTACCTCCTGCACAGGTGAATCAACATCGGATCCGACGCCAGTATTGGCTTGGGATCATGCGCCGTGATCAGCTTAGGATCGCGTGCCTCTGTCCTTTACCGCCACATATAGTATGGAGTCATTTGACTCCATATTTTCATCAGTTTGCTCCATATTTTCACCTGCATAACTGTCAAAAAACCCTGCATCATCTGGTGCATTAGTATTACAAGACATTGCCAATCATCTCCATTTTTTCTCATGATCAAAAGAATGTGTAGGAGCTACATGATCGGGAAGAAGCAAAATTTCTTTGCATAGGAGAGCTGGGACATTTGGATGAAGGGAAGCTAAAGGAAACACATTTTCATCAAAGACAACATCTTTGGAAAAATAAATTCGTCTAGTGGACACATCAAGACATTGTACTCCCTTATGACGGGGACTATAGCCTACGAAAACACATTGTTTGGAACGAAACGAGAGTTTCTTTGTGTTGCATGGCCTAAGATTTGGTCAACAAGCACAACCAAACACACTTAGAGAATGATAGGTAGGTTTTGTTTGGAAGAGACGTTCATAGCGAGTTTCAAAGTTGATGGCACTACTTGGAAGTAGGTTAATGAGATATGTGGTAGCAAGGAATGCTTCATACCAAAATTTTAGTGGCATGGAGGAGTTGGCGAGAAGGGCAAGTCCAACTTCGACAATATGATAATGTTTTCTCCTAGCGGATCCATTTTGCTGATGAGCATGTGGGCATGAAACATGATGAGCAATGCCAATTTTATGAAAAAAATGAGTTTAGCTTCTCATATTCTCCATCCCAATCAGATTGGACGGTGATAATTTTTTAGGCAAATTGTCATTCAACATGTGCTTGGAAATTTTGAAAAACTTCAAAGACATCGGATTTTTTCTTAATAAGATAAATCCATGAAAATTTGGTATAATCGTCGATGAAGCTAACATAATATTTGTATCGACCAACAGAGACAGGGGCATCTCCCCATACATCAGAAAAGATTAACTCAAGAGGTTTGGTGGATACACTAGTAGACATCGGATAAGGAAATTAGTGACTTTTTGCACATTGACATGAGTCAAAAAACTGACTCATTGCCGGGATCCCCATGATAAGAGAGCTTATTCCTAAGCACATGTTGAATTATTGAAAAAGATGGATGACCAAGCTGAGCGTGCCACCGTGATGAAGATATCTTGATGGCACCACATGCATGCTTATTTGATGTCCTAGATGAAATCAATGGATACTGTCGTCCTCTACATATGCCTCGATGCAGCACCCTCCCCGTGACCTGATCCTTAATGAAAAACAAATAAGGCCAAAACTCATCGTAAACATGATTGTCAAGGGTGAAATGATGAACGGAAAGAAGATTTTGTGAGGTAGTGGGAACATGTCGGGATTTTAGAGGAAAGTTTTGATTTTTGGTTTTAACAATGGAGTGACCAGTATGGCTAATGCTCATACCTGCACATCAACGGTGTGGACTTGATCTCATCTATGATACTTGTCACGGATGCTAAGCTTCTCGAGCTGTCCGGTGATATGACCGGTTGCACCGCTGTTCGCATACCAATTGGTGTATATCCCGTAAGAGCTTGTCGTTGCAAACACGCCCACCTCTTGTTATGGAAGGTAGTCCTCCATGAACCGGTATCAGCACTCTGTGGTGATGTGCCCTAGCTTGCAGCAGATCTGGCATTGGGTTTGGTTGTTGTTGTTGCGGAAGCCGGCACCATGTGGTCCTAGTCCTCCTGGTCCGCCAAATCGCCCCCCTGTTGGTGTCATAGGAGGGAGGGGCAATGTCGTTGGTGTAGCCGTGGCTTTGGCCAGGATTGCCACGGCCACCACCTCATCCACGAGACATCCTGCGTCCACGCTGATGTCCACGCCTGCGTGCTGCAACATTCGCGCACGACTTGAAGTCATTGTTGTTGCGAGAGGCATCCTTCCAAAATACATCTGCCTTTCCTTCCACAGCCATGGCCTCCTCATCCCACTCCCCTGTCAACTCCCTCACCAGCCAAATCACCAAGAAATTAACTCGTGAAAGTTACCTTCTATGGAAGACTCAATTCCGTCCCCGGATTCGAGCCGCCTCTCTCTATGGATACCTCGATGGATCCACTCCCGAACAGGAGAAGTTCATCACCACCACCGACAAGGAGGGCAAGCCCACGAGCGCCCACAACCCATTGCACGCGATCTGGATCATCCAAGATCAGCAGGTGCTCGCATATCTGCTGAACTCTATCTCCAAGGAGATTCTCACGCAGATGGTGTCGGCCGAGACAACGCACTCGGCTTGGACTGCGTTGAAGAACATGTTCTCTTTGCACCCGCTCCTGCATCAACAACGTGCACATCGCTCTGGCCAATGCGTAGAAGGGAACTCAATATGTTCATGCCTACTTCGCCCGGAAGCAGTCGCTCATCGATGAGCTTGCGGCTGCCGAACAACCCATGCAAGACGACAAACTCACATCAACCTACCTAGGTAGGTCGCGGACTGCGTGTTTATATAGGATCTAAATAGCGAACGTGATGTTTCTACACCCGAGCTCAAATGAGCTAGGATGAATAGTAACACCGAAAAAAATCAAAGAAAGTTAAAAAAATCCAAAAAATCTGAATTTTTTTTAGTGATAACATTGACAAAAGTACTCAGTGCTTGCCAAATTTCATCACAAAATAACATTTGTGTAAGTCGTAGCAAAAAAGACAAAATTGATGTTTTAAAAGTATTATTTTCGATAACATTTTGGAGTACTGATTTTTTTTCATGACTTCTACGAATGTTATTTTTGATGAAATTTTGCAAGCACTGAAAACTTTTGTCAATGTACACACCTAAAAAATCAAAAAAAATTGAAGTGTTTTTTTTTCGATTTTACCGTTCATCCCGAGCTCAAATGAGCTCGGGTTAGAACATGATTTTCTCTGAATAGCCCATGATCCCAACATTTACAAGGAAAGACTTGGGTACAACATGGTAAGAGGATAGCTGCGAATCTAAACAAACTTGGCAGGTTCGGTTTACTTTATCTGTAGCTTAAACCGAATGTTATAATAATATCTAGTTGATTCTAGATTATTCTTAACACGAGCAGCCCCGGAGGCCCAAATCTACGACGAGCGAGAAGGCCGTGGCTGCCATGGCAACGAAGTTCGTCGCCCGAGCAGCGGACGCTGTATACTAGTCATGTTTAGATGCAAATTATTTACTTCACAAGAAATTCGATCGATTTAAAATGTATGTAGACATGGTTGAATGACAGACTCCCGTGTTAGTATTACACCCATTGTGGTTTGTGGTTTGTCCATGCTTTGGGAATTTCTGGCCCCAGCACACAGCGCATCCACATGATTAAGACGAGAGGCCGTGTCTACCGCCTACGGGCTACTGGTTTGGTATGGTTTTGTTGTAAACTCGTTACCAAGCCCCGCTACCGCCAGTACTCTCACATTCTTAACGGTAAACTCCAATATAAAGAAGGAGGTTCGTCGCAAACAAAGCGGCAAGATCCAAGCGCGGAAGCAGCAGAGCAGAGGAGAAGGACTAGACACGACCCGGCCAGTACTACTACTATTACCACTGCTGCCTCGCCTGCTCTGCTCTGCCATCATTGTCTCCACAACACACGAGAGAGAGAAGAAGAAGAAGAAGACGCGCTCTCTCCGCTACGAATTCCATTACGCGCGGCCCGCCAGTTGTTTGTGTGATTGTTGTGTCCCCTTCCGGCCTTCCCCCAACCTCTTTTGTCATCCTCCCGTTACTACGCCACACCACCTCCATTACCATTACTCCGAGAGACACGCAAGGACAAGGAGGAGAGAGGTCAGCCAAGCCGAGGAGGAGTGATGCAGTCATCGCGCCCTCCGCCGCACGCCAAGCCGCCCAGGTCAGCCCCGAGCCACGCGCGCTCCCGCTCCCAGCTCGCGCAGGTGCGCCCGGATCCCGCCCACGACTTCGAGTTCCGCTTCGACTTCCTCCCTGACGCCTTCCGCTTCGACATGGACGGCGGCGGCGGGGCCAAGCCGGCGTCTGCGAAGGACAAGGAGGAGGTCCTTGTTGCGTTCGACAAGGTGAGGCTCAGCATTGCGTCCAGCGAGGAGGAGGACGACGATGGCGACGGGGCGCCACCGAGGAGCTCCTTCTCCGGGGCCAGCCACCCGCCGGAGCCGGTCGACGAGATGGACCCCGTGCTCGTGGCCGTGGACCACGCGCGGGACGGCAAGAAGGCGATGCCGCCGCCGGCGTCCAAGCCGGTGATCGTTTGGGACGCGTCCCCGCCGGTGAGCGCCGCGGCGAGCCCGCACAGCAGTATGGGCGACAGCTCCTCCGGCGGCGGGGCCGTCACGGCCACCTGCACCAGCATGGCGCCCAGCTGCACCGTCACCAGCCGGAGCGCCAAGACCAGCGTCAGCAGCAGCGCGGCCAGCGACTGGAGCAACGGCACGGCCGGCGCCGCGGGGAGCAGCGGCAAGCCCCACAAGGGGGGCGACCCGAGGTGGAAGGCGGTCCTGGAGGCACGCGCGCGGGACGGGCCGCTCGGGATGGGGGACTTCCGGCTGCTCCGGCGGCTCGGCTGCGGCGACATCGGCACGGTGTACCTCTCCGAGCTGAGCAAGGGCGGCGGCGGCGCGGGGAGGGCGCCGTGGTTCGCCATGAAGGTGATGGACAAGGCGTCGCTGGAGAGCCGCCGGAAGCTGAGCCGCGCCGAGACGGAGCGTGAGATCCTGCAGCTGCTGGACCACCCCTTCCTCCCCACCCTCTACGCCCACTTCGAGACCGACAAGTTCGCCTGCCTCGTCATGGAGTTCTGCCCCGGCGGCGACCTCCACGCCCTCCGCCAGCGCCAGCCCGGCAAGCTCTTCCCCGAACACGCCGCAAGGTACAGTTTCGATGCATTTTTTGCAGCTAATCTGTGGACAAATTCGCGTTCCAAGCATGGGAGATGACTCTCTTTCGCTCGTTCGCTCAGGTTCTATGCCGCGGAGGTGCTCCTTGCGCTGGAGTACCTGCACATGCTCGGGGTGGTATACCGTGACCTGAAGCCGGAGAACGTCCTCGTCAGGGACGACGGCCACGTCATGCTCTCCGACTTCGACCTCTCCCTCCGGTGCGACGCCTCAACGACGCTGGTGCGGCCGTCGCTGCCCTGCAGCGCCTCCAGCCCCAACGGCGGCGCCTGCATCCAGCCCACATGCTTCATGCCCAAGCTCTTCGGCGGCCGGAGCAGCAAGAAGAGCGCCTCCGCGGCCTCCAGATCGAAGAGCAGCGAGCAGCAGCAGCAGGGCGCCATGCCGGAGCTCGTGGTGGAGCCGACCGGCGCGCGGTCGATGTCGTTCGTGGGAACGCACGAGTACCTGGCGCCGGAGATCATCAAGGGGGAGGGCCACGGCAGCGCGGTGGACTGGTGGACGTTCGGCGTGTTCCTGCACGAGCTCATGTACGGCAAGACGCCCTTCAAGGGGCAGACGAACCGGGCCACGCTCTTCAACGTCGTCGGCCAGCAGCTCCGGTTCCCGGAGAGCGGCCCGCCGACGAGCGGCGCCAGCAAGGATCTCATCAGGGGCCTGCTGGCCAAGGAGCCTCAGGGCCGGCTCGGCGTGAAGAGGGGAGCGGCCGAGATCAAGCAGCACCCCTTCTTCGAGGGTGTCAACTGGGCGCTCATCCGGTGCAGCACGCCGCCCGGCGTGCCCAGGCCCGTGGAGCCCATGGCCGTCGCAGCAATGCCGGCCAAGTCGGCATCCATGGACAGGGTGGAGACGAATTACAACAGCAGCAAGAGGATGCCCCCAGGGCCAGGAGCAGATCATGTGGAGTCTGGAGGGAAGTTCCTCGACTTTGAGTTCTTTTAGTTAGGGAGTTTGCGTTTGTAGCCTGAAACTTTGAAACTGTATCTCTTGTGTTTTGAAACTTAATCTTAGAAATACCTGCTGTGGTCTGAGCTGCAGCTGTAGCTCCATAGTGTCAGTATTTGGCAATGACATACATGACCAGTTTTATCTAATCTTGTAGGTTTTCTGAGCTTGTATAACATGTTAATGCATTCCAAAGGTGCCAGATATTATTTCATGCAATGCTATTTTCAAGTGAACCCAGTGCTAGAAGCCCCCACACCCACCAGGGTCTGGCCAAAGATTTCTAAATATAAGTTTTTTTAGATATTTTAATAAAAGACTATAATACGGAGCAAAATAAATGAGTCTACACTCTAAAATATGTATATATATATATATATATATATATATATATATATATATCATCACCCAGGGTATAGAATAAGTTATTCTTCATTCGAGGTAATCTTACGATCGTTTAATAAATAAATTACATTTGAAATGCAAATAGTTACATTTATATTGATTCACTGTGTAAACTTTGGCATAAGAAAACAAAAATATAGGCCATAAAGTTAAAAAAATCACATTTTATGTATATTTTACACTATATTTTTATGTTTATAATTTTACATGACATAAAATATTTTTTACGGTGAATATACGTTTTCTTACAGTCTCTTTTTACTTTTTAAGTATGAAATAAAACAGAATTTACGGAACGTAAAATTACGGTGCATTGATGTGAAAATCGAGGGGTGAAGAATAACTATTCCTCACCCAGGGTGACGAATAGTCGATCTCTCTCTCTTTCTCTATATATAGTCTATTCGTCATCCAGGGTGAAGAATAAATAATTTTTCACCCTTGTGTAAACTCGCAAAAGACATGATTTTTTTTGAATAATTTTACCTCACACATGTCGTAATCTTACCTAACTATTATGTTGTAATCTTACCTCACATGAATTGAATTATCATTTGTCATGTTATAATCTTACCTCACCTCATACATGCATGTCATAATCTTACCTCCTATGCATGACACATTTGTATCTCACGGTGGACTTTAAGAGCCTTTAACTTCACACCGTAATATTACCTCGCATGCATGTTGGTTTTGACGGCGGGGTGAAGAATAAGAATTCCTCACCCAAGATGACGAATAGTCGATCCCTATATATCCTGGGTGAGGAATAGTTATTCTTCACCCCCCTCTATTTTCACACCAATGCATCGTAATTTTACATTCCATTAATTTTGTCTTATTTTATACATAAAAAGAGATTGTAAGAAAATATATATTCACTGTAAAAAATATTTTATGTCACGTAAAATTACAAACATAAAAACATAGTGTAAAATATACATAAAATGTGATTTTTCTGGTCTTATGACCTACATTTTTGTTTTCTTATGTCAAATTTTATGTAGTGAATTAATATAAATGTAATTATTTGTATTTCAAATATAATTTATTTATGAAAAGACAGTAAGATTACCTCAGGTGAAGAATAACTTATTCTGCACCCTGGGTGACAAATAGACTTTCTCTTTCTCTCTCTCTCTCTCTCTCTCTCTCTATATATATATATAGTTCATATTAAAATCTCTAGAAAGACTTACATTTATGAACGGAGGGGGTACGAGGCAAACCTTGCCCCTCAGCAAATTCTTATATGATCCTTTTTAAAATGGCAGGTAGATTGCAGGTTCAATGTTAACCAGGAAAACCCACTGCTTGTATTTCATTCCTGAATACAAGCTATGGGGCAAAAAACCTGGTACAGCCCTATTACAGAAAACGTAGTAGTCTCGCAAGTTCAAGCAACAATCAGTTCTTCAGAGAAAAGCTTAAAGCAGTTCTCAGCTCTGCCCAGGCTTCGACACCATCAAACGTCTTGCTTGATCTCACAGCATCCCTCAATGACTGGGGCGAAGGCCTGCAACCAAAAAGGTTGTTAGATTAATTAAAGTTAAAGAGCATACATGAATGGTGCAATCATAATGCAGCGCTGGTGCTTGACAGTGTTTGGATTCCTTACCGACAGAACACTCCAGGTTCAGGAGGGGTTCTAAAGGTTGGGATTACTTCTTCTGGCGCAGGCTCCTTGATCCGATCCAACCTTGCGGCACTTCCTGCTTCCCTTTCTCTGCATTCCTTCACTAGATTCCATGGGAGGTTAACATGCTGCGCCTGCTGGCGGCGTTGGCCTGTCTCCTTGCTCCGACGTCCTCCATGTTGTCTTGCTCCTCGAGACGCTCCAGTCGTCGCTCCCTTGCCGTGTCTCTCCTCCCCCTTGGACAAATCCAGTTCAGTTTCTTCTCCAACAACAAGCAACCCGGACAGAGTGCGTTGCAGTTGCAACGGTACCAAAGTATCAACCGTGGTGCCTGTATCACAGGTAGTAGTAGGACCCTACAGACTTTTGTTCTTTGTCTTTCATAGAGTCCAGCTTGTTAATCCGCGGCCTATAGTTGATCGGGTCTCTTCTAAACGTGATGTCAAGTTGCTGCCACAAGATAATGTTGAACAAAAGAAAGAAAAATTAGTGGGTGAAAACACCGACTGAAGTTTTCTTTATTCTGAAAGATAAAGGAACAAATAGGTCCAAATTCAGAGTTGAAGTTTGGAAATAAGAAACCAACTTGAGCTGGTGCTGTTATTATAACTTCTGTTGACAACTCTGGGTAGCTGCACTTACCGATAGGAATTTATTCATCCCAGATAGTAAAGTCTGAGGCGCATTAGCAGTACAGTCTACAGAAGGCCGTCCCTCGTAAACGATGACCTTGTCAGCTAAGTAGGTTGCCATGATGAAGTCATGCTCAACAACAAATGCGGTTTTCTTTGCATGAAGGATGAATCTTTTGATAACCTTTGAGG
Organism: Hordeum marinum; assembly: GCA_022496015.1. Classification (NCBI taxonomy): domain Eukaryota; kingdom Viridiplantae; phylum Streptophyta; class Magnoliopsida; order Poales; family Poaceae; genus Hordeum; species Hordeum marinum. The sequence goes on along the minus strand of CM039672.1, from coordinate 288,680,184 downwards.
CAACAATGCGCTGCTCTGAATCAAGAGATGCACTTGGTTCATCGATCAGATAAATATCTGCAGGCTGAAGAACAACTTCAAAATTAGGATCCACAAGCTGGTACTCCCTCCGTCCGGAATTACTTGTCGTAGAAATGAATGTATCTAGATGTATTTTAGTTCTAGATACATCCATTTCTTTTCATTTTGGTGACAAGTAATTCCGGACGGAGGGAGTAGTATTTATATTCTAAGTCTGAACAAACACAAGCATATGTTTGACAGGATTGAAGCTCTGTGCACACACTGACGAAGGACTTGTATCTGGTATAGTGAAAATCCCATTTAAGCAGGGAGAAGTACATATGGATTGTGGAACATGCATATAGTATCCAAAAGAGTAAACGATTTTAAACGACACAGTAACAAAAGCAAAAAGGAAAAAACAATGAAGTACATAAAATACCCCAAAGGCAGACTCAGGCAAAGAGCAGTACATACTGATAGAGTAGGATATACTCCCTCCGTCCCAAAATTCGTGTCTTAGATTTGTCTAGATATGGATGTATCTAGTCATGTTTTAGTATTTAGTTACATCCATTTCTAGACAAACCTAAGACAAGAATTTTGGGACGGAGGGAGTACATATGGTATCTATAAACAATTTTACATAATACTCCCTCCGTCCGGAAATACTTGTCATAAGAATGGATGTATCTAGATGTATTTTAGTTCTAGATACATCCATTTCTATCAATTCATGCGACAAGTAATTTCGGACGGAGGGAGTACAGTACAACAAAAGGCAAAAGGGACAGTAAGTATTAAATAGGAAAAACTAATAATCCCTGAAGTTCTGAATCTTTTCAACACCACAGAACATGGAAACAATATATATAAAGAAAATCTATTTTATGAAGCTACTAAAAAAAGTTCAGGCAGAAGAAGGAAATACCTTTCCAAGGCAAAGACATAATGCCACTCTTTGGCGTTCTCCACCCGATAAATTTGTAACTACCTGGTCCATGAGTTGCTCAATTTGTAGTGGTTTAATGACATCAGACCTGAATTGAGGATGAGCACATGATTCTGGTATTTTCTGATGAAGCAATTGACTCACTGTACCCTGGAATTTTGTTTCAAGCTGCTGAGGCTTGTGAGACACATAAAATTTAGGAATTTCAATCTCAGCTCCTTCCACAGTATCTGGCTTCAGCCGCCCAGCCTGTACAGCCATAACAAACAGTGAATACAAGATACCAGATGTCTAATCTATTGGATGCAAATAGATTACTTCTTTTATCCAGATTAACTACGCATGACTTAAGGAATCTTGTAAATCACTACAAAATCAGAAGACATCCAGTGCATCATCATCACGAGGACTAGTAAAATCTTAATTTTGATAAAATGCACACTTTCCAGGAAGCTGACAGTAATAAAAGACATTTTTGACTTAGAAATGTAGAAATAAAGTACAATGCATCAAACTGAGATCAGAATCTCAACTAACAGCAAACTCAATTGTATCCATCACGTTTCCATCAGCACCAAAATGTTAGCGAAAAAACAGTGCATTTTGACACGGGTCATTTTTATACAGAACTTAGTGCTGATATGGGCCTCTAGAACCAGAGTCACCAGCATGCTTACAGTACTACTACAAGACCTATGCATTGCCTTTGGAATTTAAACATTACTAGGAAACTCGCTGTAGTTTTCAAGAGGTAGAGAAAACACTTCACCGCACCAGACACCATTACTTACTGCAACCTTGATATGGATCCTCATGGTATATGCCATGAGGACAAAATTTCGATTTATATCAATTTTTATTTCTACTGTTTTGTATTCATTCCAAGACTCTCGATGACTTGAACAATAAAAATGTTGACAGAGAGATCAGAGATGGGAGGTGGTGAGGAAGAAATGTAGATAGACATACCAGCATTTTGATGAATGTAGTTTTCCCTGTCCCGTTCTCACCAAGCATCACAACAATCTGAGAATCAGTGAATTCACCTTCCATGACAGTGAGCTTGAAATTTCCAACTGTTTTGCTCATGGTAGGGTACTTGTACCGCTGGTATGTCTCAATGTCTTCAGCATTTTCCTGGGCTTCAACAATCTGAAAGTCGGCACTAACATAAGAACAAATTTCATCCTGAACAGGGTTCTCACATCCGGTGTGCATATGTTAGAAAGTCGGCACTTACCTTAAATGTAAGTGATTCATCTCGAAACCGAAGATTTTCTGTTGGAACAAATCCAGCCAGGAAAACATTGATACCTTCTCGGACTGAAAATGGCAGCGTAACTACACCAAATGCTCCTGGTTTCCCATATGAACAGCAAATAAAATCGGACATGTAATCCAAGACACTCAAATCATGTTCCACAACGATTACATAGCTGAAAACAGAACCAGAACGTGAGCAGCTGATACTGAATTTGTCAAAGCTTATAATTCAGACTTCAGAGTATTGGAACATAAATCATGGTAGCGAATATGCATTACCTGTTTTCTCTAAGCAAGGACCTAATGACTTGTGCGGCTTTAAGCCTCTGCTTGACATCGAGGTAAACTGATGGTTCATCAAACATGTAAATTTCTGCACTTTGTGCAGCAGTGCCTGCTATGGCAAATCTCTGCAGCTCACCACCGGAAAGATCTTCTACATTCCGGTCCAGAACTTGGTTCAATTCAAGGTCAATGCACAATTGAACTTTCACACCCCTCTGGTCTAGCTTGTCAAGTAGTTGGCCAACATTCCCTTGAACTGCTTTCGGAATGCTTTCAATGTCTTGACGCTTTATGATTGCCTAGAGAAGTAGAGTGGGACCAGAAGTGTTCAATGGTGAAAATCACATCACATAATTGTATACTGAAACAGACTGTCGTAATATGCCATAATATGTGTCATGAAGTAACCAAGAGCACAGTACCAATTATAGCACTTCAACAATATTAGACTATGTACACTCCTATGGCTGAATGTATAGATGGAAGAGAACATCGCTACTAGCCTACTTGGATTGAATATTTGGATGTATTGAAGATGATTCATAACAATGCATATGATGGTACAGAACAGAAAAACAATACAACAAGTGTGCTGTGTGTAAAGAGGACATCAAGAACTTTCTAGCTGTATCTGAACGACTTAACACAATGAGTAAAAAGCACCTTGAGATTATCCTCCAACAGACGCGTAAAGTAATTCTGAAGTTCAGACCCCCGGAAGTATGTAAGGATTTCCTGCCAGTCAGGCGGATTCTGCAAGACAAAAGAAAATACAAAGCTAAATAACAATCGCTTGTGCAATTCATAGAAGAAGGACGAAACAAAGGTGGTAACAACACATAGAAAAGAAACAAGGTAGGAGATTATACATCGAATTTTCCCAAATTAGGTTTCAACTTGCCACATAACACCTTAAGTGCAGTCGACTTTCCAATTCCATTGGCTCCAACGAGGCCCAAAACCTGGCCAGGCCTTGGAACAGGCAACCTGCAAGTGCTAGATCATCAGTAATAATACTAGATAAGGGCAGCTTCAAGCATAACAGATGAGAGCAACCTTTCGAGCAAATTACCTGTGCAATTTGAAGGTATTTGGCCCATAGCGATGGGTGGTATCTTTATCCAGATCTTTTGGGAGGTTGATGATCTGAATGGCGCCAAATGGGCATTTCTGAAGGAGGGATTACAGGCAGCACAAGTGCATGATAAGACAATTATTATACCTACAAAACATACACATAGGGAACTGCACATTTTAACAGCTAGATCGATCAAGCCTAATTACAAGGCATGTACCTTGACGCAAATACCACAACCGATGCATAGCTCTTCAGAGATGAACGCGGTCTTGGACGCCGGAGTAACTTCAATGCAATGCTTCCCTGCACAACAAACAATCATCTCATGACGTTGTCATAACAATCCAGTTGAAGGCAGTTGAGGACACATACTAAGCATACTGAAGAGAAGCGTATAATTGGTGCACATCAGAAGGAATAATCATGTAAAAACAACTATTACTAGCACGCAGTAGCACAAGCCGCCTCCTGCGAGGAGGGAGATACGGAAGGGAAGATATCCCGACGCAGTGGGGGAATTCGATTCCCGAGCCGCCGATACGGAAGGGAAGATATTCAGCGAACTGAGAGTTAATAGAAACCGGGCACAAATTGAGAGTTGACAGAAATCGACGCTGTGCCCGACTCGCCGACGAACACGGAAACGCGCGCATCGTTCACCGCCGACCAGATCGAGAACACGACGCGACGAACGGATTTAGGGATTTGCGGGAGAGTGCGGGGTGCTGGATCCTCACCGGTCTTGACGACGGGGCAGCTCTTCCTGCACTCCTGGCGGCACTTCTTCGGTTTGCACCGGTCCTCGTTGATGATCGCAATACGCGCCGCCATCTAGGGATTGCCGGGGAGAGCCCTGGTGGCAGCGGCGGCGGCGGCGTTCGACCGACTTGGGGACGTACGCGGCGGCCGTCGGACCTTCCTGGCTTTAGACACGCTTCTGAAACAAGCAAGAGTTTCTACACCCGTGATCAAACTCCTCTCGTCCTACCCCCGAAATTAGGACCTAGTCAAAGGGCAAATACACTTTGGTCCTGGTTGAATCTAAACCCTATATTAGATTTTTCTTTTAAAAATAAAAAAATAGTTTAGAAGTTTTTAGTAGGGTCCCGATATTCATCATACGTGTGGCATATTAAAAATGCATCCACACATCGTGTGTGGTATACGTAGGAGGCAGCCCACACGGGACGTATGTGGGCGAACAATAGAATTGTCCACACGTGTGGACGCGGCTATTGCGTGCTACAGGTTCAACAAGTGCTAGTAATCTCCACCTGCGTGTGTGGCACGAAGTAAATCTGTCCACACGTTCTCGCGCAGCTATGTTAGTTACCCGCGGGATGACAACTATAGTTACCCCGGGATGGCAAATCTAGTTATCTCGAATGACAACTGTAGTTGTAAAAGTATGTCAACTCTCTTTGTTTTGGTTAACTATAGTTATCCACGGGATAACACTTTAGTTACCTGGGAATAGTTGCTATGTGTGTTTACCTAGTTGTCGCGTGTGGTTCAACCATAGTTGTCATGTATGGTTAATCGTAGTTGTCATGTATGGTTAATCGTAGTTGCCATGTGTGTTTAACTTGTTGCCACCTACGCGCAACCGCAGTCGCCATCTAGCAACGAATCGTAATTGCCATGTGTTTTTACGTAGTTGCCACATATGCGCACTGCAGTTACCATCTAGCAACGTACGAGCGATGTGTGGGATCCACACGGGATGGACTAGGTGATGATTGTGTGGGCAGAAATCGGTTCGCCCACACAGCGCAGCTGGCAACAGCGTGTTGTGGGTCGTGTGGGCGAACTCTCCAACGGCCACACACACGATGATGCCTACGTAGCACAGAAATTCCAACAAATTCCTTTAAGGTTCGTGCAAAATAAAATCAACATGGATAGACGCATGTGGGCGAAGTGCAAACTGCCACACGTGTGGGCGTTATCTTTTTTCTTAGAATAAACTTAACTTTCTATTGCACTAGTATTAAATTATCACGAATAAAAAACGAGCATTGACTTCGGCGCAAAAATAACAAAATTCATTTGCAGGACATTATTCACACTATTTTGGTCAAAAAACATTTTTTTATGAAAAGGAGTCAAAGAGTATTTTTGTTTTTGTTTTTCACAAGTACAATGAAAGGTCAAACTTATTTTCAAAAAATCAGATTTTTTTGACTTTTATTTGATTACATTTTTTCATATATATAGGGTGTATATAGGTACATAGACCAAAAGGCGCCTTCCCTGGACTAGGACTCTTTTTTTGTCGCCGCTAGATGTCGGCCAACCGACGCAAGTTTCGCCCGGTCTCACCTTGGTCGTACAACGCGACAAAATTCAGTTGTTTGATCTGCCCTCCCCATTCGTTCCTAATACGGTATGAGAAAAAACTCCTCATCCCCATCAATCGAGCCACCATGCATAACCCCTCGCAACTGGGGTTACCGCCCTCGCCGACCACCTCCCTCGCCGCAGGTCAAACCTCGCTGCCCTCGTCGTCGGTCGTAGTTGTTCGCCCTCGCCTCTGGTCGCAACTTCCCCCTCCCCCCTCCTATCGGTGTCGTGGTGGCCATGGCCAGCACAAATCTCCAGCGAAGCCATTGTAGCTTCATTGTGGACGGGTCACAACTCGATAAATTGTTGAAGAAAGCCGTCGACGACCGATTGTAGCTCTATCACCCATGGTTGCAACACCAAAGAAACGATGGCAGGTCCTTCACTCACAGTCACACACTATTAGAGCTAAATCCGACATATCCCTTGGTAGGGTATCCTAACTAGGCATGATGATAACATAGGCAAGGGTTTTACTAAGGTCTGGGCTCTCATAGAGACAAGAGTTTGCGTCCGTTTGGGTCGGCTGCATTCATGTTTTGCTAGCCAATGCGCCCAACCGTCTGACCCATTTGGTCCGCCTGGCCGGTAGGCGGCCAAATTTACATATTTTGTGTAGGCTTTCATGCATATAAAATCTAACTAAGAAGAAACATTACACATAGTTACAACCAAATAAATCACATAGTTTTACACAACAATAATAATAGTTTACAACCAAATAAAAATATCATAGTTTACAACCAAAATTGAATTGTCACAAATAAGTTTAAAGAAAAGAGAGTTGAAACATCTATTGGTTTCCAAGGTGAGTCCATATGTGCTCAACCAAATCATTTTGGGGTTGAATGTTAGTTGCCCAATCACTCATTTCATGATCAAATTGGGTGAATTGTGCAAACATTGTCGGTCCATGCTCGGTCACAACATTTTGCCTTGAATTTGAAACCCTTGGTCAAAGATGCTATCATCATGATCATCCTCTATGTTCATGTTGTGCATGATCAACAAGCAGTCATCAACATCCACATCTAGTAGGGTGTCGAATGATAGCCCGTCGAGATTGAAGCATAACAAAATCACAATCCACATCCTTCTTAGCACTCTCTTGTGTTTCGGCAAAACTAACCCTCTTCTCTCCTACCGGATTGGAGATTGTCTTCACAAGAGTTGGCCACTGAGGATAGACAAATTGTTGGAAATATGTCCTAGAGGCAATAATAAATTAGTTATTATCATATTTCCTTGTTCATGATAATCGTTTATTATCCATGCTATAATTGTATTGATCGGAGACTTAGATGCATGTGTGGATACATAGACAAAACCATGTCCCTAGTATGCCTCTAATAGACTAGCTCGTTGATCAAAAGATGGTTAAGGTTTCCTAGCCATGGACATGAGATGTCATTTGATAACGGGGTCACATCATTAGGAGAATGATGTGATGGACAAGACCCAAACTACAAACGTAGCATATGATCGTGTCAGTTTATTGCTACTGTTTTCCGCATGTCAAGTATGTGTTCCTATGACCATGAGATCATGCAACTCACAAATATCGGAGGAGTGTCTTGTGTGTATCAAACGTCGCAACGTAACTGGGTGACTATAAAGGTGCTCTACAGGTATCTCCGATGGTGTCTGTTGAGTTGGCATGGATCGAGACTGGGATTTGTTACTCCGTGTGACGGAGAGGTATCTCAGGGCCCACTCGGTAATGCAACATCACAATAAGCCTTGCAAGCAATGTGACTAATTGTTAGTTGCGGGATCTTGTATTACGGAACGAGTAAAGAGACTTGCCGGTAACGAGATTGAACTAGGTATGGAGATACCGACGATCGAATCTCGGGCAAGTAACATACCGAAGAACAAAGGGAACGTTATACGGGATTAACTGAATCCTTGACATAGAGGTTCGACCGATAGATCTTCGTAGAATATGTAGGAACCAAATGTGGACGTCCAGGTCCCGCCATTGGTTATTGGCCGTAGAGGTGTCTCGGTCATGTCTACATAGTTCTCGAACCCGCAGGGTCTGCACACTTAAGGTTTGGTGATGTTTCGGTAGTATAGAGTTATATATGGTGGTGACCGAAGGATGTTCGTCGGATACGATCCAGGACATGACAAGGATCTCCGGAAGAGTCTGGAGATAAAGATTGATATATGTGATAATAATGTTTTGATCTCTGGAAGAGTTCCGGAATTAACCAGAAGGGGTTCCGGATGTTTACCGAAGTGTTCGGGTACAACAACACTTTATATGGACCAATGGGGTAAAACCCACGAGGATTGGAAAAGGCAAAAGGAAGTTTTGCTGATGCCTTAAGCAGTAAGGCAGTACTACCGCTTGTGAAGCGGTACTACCGCTCAAGCAGTACTACCGCTTGTGAAGCGGTACTTATTGGAAATATGCCCTAGAGGCAATAATAAATTAGTTATTATCATATTTCCTTGTTCATGATAATCGTTTATTATCCATGCTATAATTGTATTGATCGGAGACTTAGATACATGTGTGGATACATAGACAAAACCATGTCCCTAGTATGCCTCTAATAGACTAGCTCGTTGATCAAAAGATGGTTAAGGTTTCCTAGCCATGGACATGAGATGTCATTTGATAACGGGATCACATCATTAGGAGAATGATGTGATGGACAAGACCCAAATTACAAGCGTAGCATATGATCGTGTCAGTTTATTGCTGTTGTTTTCCGCATGTCAAGTATATGTTCCTATGACCATGAGATCATGCAACTCATTGACACCGGAGGGATGCTTTGTGTGTATCAAACGTCGCAACGTACCTGGGTGACTATAAAGGTGCACTACAGGTATCTCCGAAGGTGTCTGTTGAGTTGGCATGGATCGAGACTGGGATTTGTTACTCCGTGTGACGGAGAGGTATCTCAGGGCCCACTCGGTAATGCAACATCACAACAAGCCTTGCAAGCAATGTGACTAATATGTTAGCCACGGGATCTTGCATTACGGAACAAGTAAAGAGACTTGCCAGTAACGAGGTTGAACTAGGTATGGAGATACCGACGATCGAATCTCGGGCAAGTAACATACCGAAGAACAAAGGGAACGCTATACGGGATTGACTGAATCCTTGACATAGAGGTTCGACCGATGAAGATCTTCGTAGAATATGTAGGAACTGTTGGAAATATGCCCTAGAGGCAATAATAAAATGGTTATTATTGTATTTCCTTGTTCATGATAATTGTCTATTGTTCATGCTATAATTGTATTAACCGGAAACCATAATACATGTGTGAATACATAGACCACAACATGTCCCTAGTGAGCCTCTAGTTGACTAGCTCGTTGATCAATAGATGGTCACGGTTTCATGGCCATGGACATTGGATGTCGTTGATAACGGGATCACATCATTAGGAGAATGATGTGATGGACAAGACCCAATCCTAAGCATAGCACAAGATCGTGTAGTTCGTTTGCTAAAGCTTTTCAATGTCAAGTATCATTTCCTTAGACCATGAGATTGTGTAACTCCCGGATACCGTAGAAATGCTTTGGGTGTGCCAAACGTCACAACGTAACTGGGTGGCTATAAAGGTACGCTACGGGTATCTCCGAAAGTGTCTGTTGGGTTGACACGAATCAAGACTGGGATTTGTCACTCCGTGTGACGGAGAGGTATCTCTGGGCCCACTCGGTAAGACATCATCATAATGAGCTCAATGTGACTAAGGGGTTAGCCACGGGATGATGTGTTACGGAACGAGTAAAGAGACTTGCCGGTAACGAGATTGAACAAGGTATGGCGATACCGACGATCGAATCTCGGGCAAGTACCATACCGGTAGACAAAGGGAATTGTATACGGGATTGATTGAATCCCTGACATCGTGGTTCATCCGATGAGATCATCGTGGAGTACGTGGGAGCCAACATGGGTATCCAGATCCCGCTGTTGGTTATTGGCCGGAGAGGTGTCTCGGTCATGTCTACGTGTCTCCCGAACCCGTAGGGTCTACACACTTAAGGTTCGATGACGCTAGGGTTATAGGGAAAAGGTATACGTGATTACCGAAGGTTGTTCGGAGTCCCGGATGAGATCCCGGACGTCACGAGGAGCTCCGGAATGGTCCGGAGGTAAAGATTGATATATAGGAAGTCCAGTTTTGGTCACCGGAAAGTTTTCGGGCTCATCGGTAGTGTACCGGGAGTGCCGGGAGGGTGCCGGAGGACCCCCGGGAGGGGTGTGACGACCAAAGGACCACATGGGCTGTTAGATAAAGTGTGCCAGCCCTTATTGGGCTGGGCAAGACTTTTGCTAAAGGCCCATGCGGCTGGAGATAAGGAGATAAGGCAAAAAGGATTTAAAAGGAGGAGATCCACCTCCCTTGTGGGAGGTGGACTCTCCCTTTAATTCAGCCGGCCATCTCCTCTTTGGAGTAGAGGCCAAGCCAGCCCTCCACGTCCCTCCTCCTATATATACTTGAGGTTTTGGATGTTTTGAGACAGGATTTGATCTCTCTCTCTCACGGCGAAGCCCTACCTCTCTTCTTCCTCCTCCGCAGCGCTTAGGCGAAGCCCTGTCGGAATACCTTGCTACTCCACCACCACCACGCCGTCGTGCTGCTGTTGGAGCCCTTCCCCAACCTCTCCTTCCTCCTTGCTGGATCAAGGTGTTGGAGACGTCACCGGGCTGCACGTGTGTTGAACGCGGAGGTGCCGTCCGTTCGGCACTTGATCGGATCTACCGCGATCTGAATCGCTGCGAGTACGACTCCATCAACCGCGTTCTTGTAACGCTTCCGCTTAGCGATCTTCAAAGGTATGAAGATCCACTCTCCCCTTGCTCGTTGCTGGTTTCTCCATAGATGGATCTTGGTGAACGCGTAGGAATTTTTTTGATTTACTACTACGTCTCCCAACAGTGGTATCAGAGCTAGGTCTATGCGTAGAATCTATGCACGAGTAGAACACAAAGCAGTTGTGGGCGTCGAGTTTGTTAATTTGCTTGCCGCTACTAGTCTTATCTTGATTCGGCGGTATTGTGGGATGAAGCGGCCCGGACCAACTTTACACGTACGCTTACGTGAGACCGGTTCCACCGCCTGACATGCACTAGATGCATAAGGTGGCTAGCGGGTGTCTGTCTCTCCTACCTTAGTCGGATCGGATTCGATGAAAAGGGTCCTTATGAAGGGTAAATAGCAATTGGCAAATCACGTTGTGGTGTTGACGTAGGTAAGAAACGTTCTTGCTAGTAACCTATAGCAGCCACGTAAAAACTTGCAACTACAAATTAGAGGACGTCTAACTTGTTTTTGCAGCATGTGCCTTGTGATGTGATATGGCCAAAGGATGTGATGTGATGCATTGTGATGTATGAATTGATCATGTTCTTGTAATAGGATTCACGACTTGCATGTCGATGATTATGACAACCGGCAGGAGCCATAGGAGTTGTCTTATTTATTGTATGACCTGCGTGTCAATCATAAACGCCATGTAATTACTTTACTTTATTGCTAAGCGTTAGCCATAGTAGTAGAAGTAATAGTTGGCGAGACAACTTCACGAAGACACAATGATGGAGATCATGATGATGGAGATCATGGTGTCGTGCCGGTGACAGTGATGATCATGGTGCCCCGAAGATGGAGATCATAGGAGCAAAATGATATTGGCCATATCATGTCACTATATTGATTGCATGTGATGTTTATCATGTTTACATCTTATTTGCTTAGAACGACGGTAGTAAATAAGATGATCTCTCAATAAAATTTCAAGAGAAGTGTTCACCCTAACTGTGCACCGTTGCTAAGGATCGTTGTTCCGAAGCACCACGTGATGATCGGGTGTGATAGGTTCTAACGTTCGCATACAACGGGTGTAAGCCAGATTTACACACGCGAAACACTTAGGTTGACTTGACGAGCCTAGCATGTACAGACATGGCCTCGGAACACGGAAGACCGAAAGGTCGAACATGAGTCGTATAGAAGATACGATCAACATGAAGATGTTCACCATGGATGACTAGTCCGTCTCACGTGATGATCGGACACGGGCTAGTTGACATGGATCATGTATCACTTGGAAGACTAGAGAGATGTCTATCTAAGTGGGAGTTCATTAATAATTTGATTAAATGAACTTAATTATCAAGAACTTAGTCTAAAAATGTCCTTGAAAATTATGTCGTAGATAGCTCGCGCTGTAGCTCCCCAGTTTTATTGATACAATCCTAGAGAAAAGTAAGTTGAAAGTTGATGGTAGCAATAATGCGGACTGGGTCCGTGATCTGAGGATTGTCCTCATTGCTGCACAGAAAGCTTATGTTTTTGATGTACCGCTAACTGCATCACTCCCTCAAGCGTTGTCTGTAGATGTTGTGAACATATGACAGGCACTTTTTGGTGACTACGTGATAGTTCAATGCGTCATGCATTACGGCTTAGAATTGAGGCTCCAAAGCGTTTTGAACGTCACGGAACATATGAGATGTTCTAGGAGCTGAGATTGTGATCTCAGGCTCGTGCCTATGTTGAGAGGTATGAGACCTCCAACAAGATTCTTTGTCTGCAAGATAAAGGAGAATAGCTCAATCGCTGAGCGTGTGCTCAGATTGTCTGGGTGCTACAATCACTTGAATCAAGTGGGAGTTAATCTTCCATATGAGATAGTGATTAATGCAGTTCTCCAAGTCACTGCCACCAAGCTACTAGAGCTTCGTGATGAACTATAACATGCCAGGGATGGATAAGATGATCCCTGAGTTGTTCGTGATGTTTGACACCACGAAGGTAGAAATCAAGAAGGAGCATCAAGTGTTGATGGTTAAGTGAAACCACTAGTTTCAAAAGGGGCAAGGGCAAGAACGGAAAACTTCAGGAATGACAAGCCAGTTGTTGCTCTAGTGAAGAAACCCAAGGTTGAGCCCGAACCCGAGACTAAGTGCTTCTGTTATGAGGAGAATGTTCACTGAAGCGGAAAACCCCTAGATGCTTGGTAGATAAGAAGGCTGGTAATGTCAATGGAAGTATATTTGATATACGTGTTAGTGATGTGTACCTTGCTGGTACTCCTAGTAGCACCTGGGTATTGGATACCGGTTCGGTTGCTAAGTGTTAGCAACTCGAAATAAAAGCTACGGAGTAAATGGAGACTAGCTAGGTGAAAGGTGACGATGTGTGTTGGAAGTATTTCCAAGATTGATGTGATCACCATCGCACGCTCTCTCTACCTTCAGGATTTGTGATAAACCTAAATAAATGTTATTTGGTGTTTGCGTTGAGCATGAACGTGATTAGATCATGATTAGTGTGATACGGTTATTCATATAAGTTAGAGAATAATGGTTATTCTGTTTACATGGATAATGCCTTCAATGGTCATGCACCCACTCGAAATGGTTTATCGAATCATGATCGTAGTAGTACACATATTCATAACATTGGTACCAAAAGATACAAAGTTAATAATGATAGTACCACATGCTTGTGGCACTGCCACGTAATGTCATATTGGTATAAATCGCATGAAGAAACTCCATGATGATGGATTTTTTTTGACTCACTCGATTTCGAATTGGTTGAGACATGCGAGCCATGACTCTTGGGCAAGATGACTGAGACCCCGTCATCCAATATGATGGAGCGGGCAAGTGGCTTATTGGAATTAATACATGATGATGTATGTGGTCCAATGAGTGTTGAAACACACAGTGGATATCGTTGTTTTTCTTTACCTTCACTGATGATTTGAGTAAATATGGGGATATTTACTTAATGAAACACGAATCTGAAATGTTTGAAAGGTTCAAGGAGTTTCAGAGTGAAGTTAAAGATCATCGTGACAAGAAGATAAATGTCTATGATACGATCATGGAGGTGAATATCTAAGTTACGAGTTTGGTATGCAATTTTAGACAATGTGGAAATTGTTTCACAGCTCACGCCTCCTGGAACACCATAGTGTGATGGTGTGTTCGAACGTCGTAGTCGTGCTCTATTGGATATAGTGAGTACTATGATGTCTCTTATCGTTTTACCACTATCGTTATGGGGTTATGCATTAAAGACAAATCCATTCACTTTAAACAGGGCACCATCTAAGTATGTTGAGATGACACCGTGAGAATTGTGGTTTAACAGAAGCCTAAGCTGTCATTTCTTAATGTTTGGGGCTGCGACGCTTATGTGAAAATGGGTTTTTCACCTAGCGAGCTCGAACCCAAAGCAGACAAATGCATCTTCATAGAATACCCTAATGAGACATTGGGTATACCTTCTATCTCAGATCCAAGCGCAAAGGTGTTTGTTGCTAAGAACGGGTCCTTTCTTGAGAAAGAGTTTCTCTCGAAAGAATTGAGTGGGAGGAAGATAGAACTTGATGAGGTTGTTGAACCTTTGTTTCAACCAGAGAATAGCGCAACACAGAAAGATGTTTCTGTAGAGCCTACTCAGTTGAAAAGGAAGTTAATGATGATGATCATGAAGCTTCGGATCAAGTCACTATCGAACCTCGTAGGTCGACAAGGACGCGTACTGCTCCTGAGTAGTACGACAACCCTGTCTTGGAAATCATGTTGTTGGACAACGATGAACCTACGAACTATGGAGAAGCGATGGTGGGCCCGGATTCCAACAAATGGCTAGGAGCCATGAAATCCGAGAAAGGATCCATGTATGAAAACCAAGTATGGACTTTGGTAGACTTGCCTGTTGAATGGCGGGTCATTGAGTACAAATGGACCTTTGAAATAAACATAGACGCTAATGGTGAAATGTCACCGTTTATAAAGCTCGACTTGTCGCAAAGAAGTTTCCGCCAAGTTCAAGGAGTTGACTGCGATGAGATTGTCTCATCTGTAGCGATGCTAAAAGTCTATTAAAATTTTGTTAGCAGTTGCTGCATTTTTCGATTATGAAATCTGGCAGATGGATGACAAAACAAGGTTTCCGTAATGGTTTCTGTGAGGAAGAGTTGTATGTGATACAACCAGAAGGTTTTGTCAATCCTAAGGATGCTAATAATATGCAAACTCCAGCGATCCTTCTATGGACTGGAGCAAGAATCTCGGAGTTGGAATATATGCTTTGATGAGGTGATCAAAGTGTTTAAGTTTATACAAAGTTTATGAGAAACTTGTATTTGCAAGAAAGTGAGTGGGAGCACTATAGAATTTCTTATAAGAATATGTAGTTGACATATTATTGATCGGAAATGATGTAGAATTTCTGGAAGAGCATGAAGGGTTGTTTAAAAAGAGTTTTTTCAAAGGAAGACCCAGATAAAGCTACTATTTTATTGAGCATCAAGATCTATAGGGATAGATCAATTCGCTTGATAAGTTTTTTCGACGAAGACATACCTTGACAAGTTTTTGAAGGAGTTCAAAATAGATGGGTCAAAGAAGGAGTTCTTGACTGTATTGTAAGGTGTGAAATTGAGTAAGACTCAATACCTGACCACGGCAGAAGATAAAGAAAAGATGAGTGTCATCTCCTATGCTTTAGCCATAGGCTCTATATAGTATGCCATGCTGTGTACCGCACCTGTGTGTGCCTTGCCATGAGTCTGTCAAGGGGTACAAGAGTAATCCAAGAGTGGATCACTGGACAATGGTCAAAGTTATCCTTAGTAACTTGAGAACTAAGGAAATATTTCTCGATTATGGAGGTGATAAAGAGTTCATCGTAAAGGGTTACGATGATGCAAGCTTTAACTCCAATCCGGATGACTCTTAGTAGAAATCTGGCTATGTATAGTGGAGCAGCCATTTGGAATAGCTCCAAGTGGAGCGTGGGAGCAGTATCTACAAATATGACATGGAAAGTTTGCAAGGTACACACGGATCTGAATGTCGCAGACCCATTGACTAAAAACCTCTTTCACGAGCAGAACATGAACAAACCCCGGAACTTATTGGGTGTTAATCACATGATGATATGATCACATGGTGATGTAAGTGTTAATCACATGGTGATGTGAACTAGATTATTGACTCTAGTGCAAGTGGGAGACTGTTGGAAATATGCCCTAGAGGCAATAATAAAATGGTTATTATTGTATTTCCTTGTTCATGATAATTGTCTATTGTTCATGCTATAATTGTATTAACCGGAAACCATAATACATGTGTGAATACATAGACCACAACATGTCCCTAGTGAGCCTCTAGTTGACTAGCTCGTTGATCAATAGATGGTCACGGTTTCATGGCCATGGACATTGGATGTCGTTGATAACGGGATCACATCATTAGGAGAATGATGTGATGGACAAGACCCAATCCTAAGCATAGCACAAGATCGTGTAGTTCGTTTGCTAAAGCTTTTCAATGTCAAGTATCATTTCCTTAGACCATGAGATTGTGTAACTCCCGGATACCGTAGGAATGCTTTGGGTGTGCCAAACGTCACAACGTAACTGGGTGGCTATAAAGGTACGCTACGGGTATCTCCGAAAGTGTCTGTTGGGTTGACACGAATCAAGACTGGGATTTGTCACTCCGTGTGACGGAGAGGTATCTCTGGGCCCACTCGGTAAGACATCATCATAATGAGCTCAATGTGACTAAGGGGTTAGCCACGGGATGATGTGTTACGGAACGAGTAAAGAGACTTGCCGGTAACGAGATTGAACAAGGTATGGCGATACCGACGATCGAATCTCGGGCAAGTACCATACCGGTAGACAAAGGGAATTGTATACGGGATTGATTGAATCCCTGACATCGTGGTTCATCCGATGAGATCATCGTGGAGTACGTGGGAGCCAACATGGGTATCCAGATCCCGCTGTTGGTTATTGGCCGGAGAGGTGTCTCGGTCATGTCTACGTGTCTCCCGAACCCGTAGGGTCTACACACTTAAGGTTCGATGACGCTAGGGTTATAGGGAAAAGGTATACGTGATTACCGAAGGTTGTTCGGAGTCCCGGATGAGATCCCGGACGTCACGAGGAGCTCCGGAATGGTCCGGAGGTAAAGATTGATATATAGGAAGTCCAGTTTTGGTCACCGGAAAGTTTTCGGGCTCATCGGTAGTGTACCGGGAGTGCCGGGAGGGTGCCGGAGGACCCCCGGGAGGGGTGTGACGACCAAAGGACCACATGGGCTGTTAGATAAAGTGTGCCAGCCCTTATTGGGCTGGGCAAGACTTTTGCTAAAGGCCCATGCGGCTGGAGATAAGGAGATAAGGCAAAAAGGATTTAAAAGGAGGAGATCCACCTCCCTTGTGGGAGGTGGACTCTCCCTTTAATTCAGCCGGCCATCTCCTCTTTGGAGTAGAGGCCAAGCCAGCCCTCCACGTCCCTCCTCCTATATATACTTGAGGTTTTGGATGTTTTGAGACAGGATTTGATCTCTCTCTCTCACGGCGAAGCCCTACCTCTCTTCTTCCTCCTCCGCAGCGCTTAGGCGAAGCCCTGTCGGAATACCTTGCTACTCCACCACCACCACGCCGTCGTGCTGCTGTTGGAGCCCTTCCCCAACCTCTCCTTCCTCCTTGCTGGATCAAGGTGTTGGAGACGTCACCGGGCTGCACGTGTGTTGAACGCGGAGGTGCCGTCCGTTCGGCACTTGATCGGATCTACCGCGATCTGAATCGCTGCGAGTACGACTCCATCAACCGCGTTCTTGTAACGCTTCCGCTTAGCGATCTTCAAAGGTATGAAGATCCACTCTCCCCTTGCTCGTTGCTGGTTTCTCCATAGATGGATCTTGGTGAACGCGTAGGAAATTTTTTGATTTACTACTACGTCTCCCAACAGGAACCAATGTGGACGTCCAGGTCCCGCCATTGGTTATTGGCCATAGAGGTGTCTCGGTCATGTCTACATAGTTCTCGAACCCGCAGGGTGTGCACACTTAAGGTTCGGTGACGTTTCGGTAGTGTAGAGTTATGTATGGTGGTGACCGAAGTTTGTTCGGAGTCCCGTATGAGATCCCGGACGTCACGAGGAGCTCCGGAATGGTCCGGAGGTAAAGATTCATATATAGGAAGTCCCAGTTTGGTCGCCGGAAAAGTTCCGGGCTCATCGGTAGTGTACCAGGAGTGCCGGTAGTGTACTGGGAGACCACCGGGAGGGGTATTTCGACCCAAGAGGCTTTATGGGCTATAGGAGGATGAATACCAGCCCTTAGTGGGCTAGTGGAAGTCCTACACAAAGCCCATGAGGCTGGGAAGAAAATACCAAAAGGAAAAAGGTGGAAAAAGGCAAAAAAGGGCCAAATAAGGAAGGAGTCCTAATCCTACTAGGAGTGGAGGAGGAGGACTCCTCCCTCCTTGGTTTGGACGACCCAAGGGCTGCCTTTTTGGCAGCCAAGCCTCCTCCTCCTCTCCTCCTATATATACTAGAGGATTTTAGGGTTTTGGCACAAGATTTTCAGCCACGTGCCACCCGTTCCTCTAGTGCATAGCTTCTCCTCTAGATCGGATTTCTGCAGTGCTTAGGCGAAGCCCTGCTGGAATAGCTCCACCACCATCTCCGGAGCGTCATCACGCTGCCGAAGAACTCTTCCTCCCCTCCACTTCCTCTTGCTGGATCAAGACGGTGGAGATCGTCATCAAGCTGCACGTGTGCTGAATGCGGAGGTGCCGTCCGTTCGGTACTAGATCGGAAGGATCGTGATCAAGGCCACGAGACGATTCGTGATGAGTTCGCGGGACGGACCATGATGAGTTCGCAAGACGGATCATTATTGGATCGCGGGACAGATCGTGATGAGATCGCGGGACGCTCGGCGATTTGGATCGCGAAGATGTTCGACTACACCAACCGCGTTTCTTAACGCTTCCCGCTTAGCGATCTACAAGGGTACGTAGATCCACTCTCCCTCTCGTAGATGCTCATCACCATGGACAGGTTTGCGTGTGCGTAGGAAATTTTTTGTTTCCCATGCGACGTTCCCCAACAGTGGCATCATGAGCTAGGTTGATGGTTCGATGAGATCTCGAGTAGAACACAAAAGGTTTGTGGGCGTTGATGCTTAGATTGCTTCCTCCCTTGGTCGTGTTTTGGTTCAGCGGTATTGTGGGATGAAGCGGCCTGGACCAACCTTACTCGTACGCTTACGAGAGACCGGTTCCCTCAACTGCACTTGTTGCAACAGATGGCTAGCGGGCGTCAGTTTCTCCTACTTTAGTTGGATCGGATTCGACAAAGGCGGTCCTTGGGAAGGTTGAAAAGCAACTTATGTATCACCGTTGTGGTTTATGCATAGGTGAGAATCGTTCTTGCTAGATACCCGTAGCAGCCACGTAAAACATGCAACAACAATTAGAGGACGTCTAACTTGTTTTTGCAGGGTATGTTGTGATGTGATATGGCCAATTACATGATGTGATATATGTGATGTATGAGATGATCATGTGATGTATAGAATTTCACGACTTGCTCGTCGATGAGTACGGCAACCGGCAGGAGCCATAGGGTTGTCTTTAATTATTGTATGACCTGCGTGTCAATCATTAAGCGCTATGTAATGCTTTACTTTATCGCTAAGAGGTAGCAATAGAAGTAGAAGCAGGGCTGGCGCCACAACCCCAATGGCAACACATTGATGGAGATCAAGATGATGGAGATCATGGTGTTGTGCCGGTGATGATGGAGATCATGCCGGTGTTTTGAAGATGGAGATCTTAAACACAAATTCATGGCCATATCATGTCACTTATGAATTGCATGAGATGTTAATCCTTTTATGCACCTTGTTTTGCTTAGGACGACGGTAGCATTATAAGGTGATCCCTCACTTAATTTCAAGATAAATTGTGTTCTCCCTGAGTGTGCACCGTTGCAAAAGTTCGTCGTGTTAAGACACCACGTGATGATCGGGTGTGATAGACTCTACGTTCACATACAACGGGTGCAAGCCAGATTTGCACGTGCAGAACACTCGGGTTAAACTTGACGAGCCTAGCATGTACAGACATGGCCTCGGAACACAAGAGACCGAAAGGTCGAACATGAGTCATATAGTAGATATGATCAACATCATGATGTTCACCATTGAAGCCACCTTAACTCACGTGATGATCGGACTTGGGTTGGTGAATTTGGATCATGTATCACTCGAATGATCGGAGGGATGACAATTTGAGTGGGAGTTCTTAAGTAATATGATTAATTGAACTCATTATCATGAACATAGTCAATAGTGTCTTTGCAAATTATGTTGTAGATTACCAGCTCGCGCTGTAGCTCCCTTAATATTTATATGTTCCTAGAGAAATAGAGTTGAAAGATGATGGTAGCAATATTGCGGACTGGGTCCGTGATTTGAGGATTGTCCTCATTGCTGCACAGAAGGCGTATGTCCTTAATGCACCGCTCGGTGCGCCACCCCCTCTAGCATCGTCTGTAGATGTTGTGAACATCTGACAGACACGTTTCGATGACTACTTGATAGTTTAGTGCGTCATGCATTACGGCTTAGAATTGAGGCTCCGAAACATTTTGAACGTCATAGAACATATGAGATGTTCTAGGAGCTGAGATTGTGATCTCAGGCTCATGCCCGTGTTGCGAGATATGAGATCTCCAACAAGATTCTTTGCCTGTAAGATGAAGGAGAATAGCTCAATCGTTGAGCATACACTCAGATTGTCTGGGTACTACAATTGCTTGAATCAAGTGGGAGTTGATCTTCCAGATAAGATAGTGATTGATATAGTTCTCCAAGTCACTGTCACTAAAGCTACTACAACTTAGTGATGAACTATAAAACGCCAGGGATAGAAGTATTGATCCCTGAGCTGTTCGCGATGTTTGAACTGCGAAGGTAGAAATCAAGAAGGAGCGTCAAGTGTTGATGGTTAATCAAACCACTAGTTTCAAGAAGGGCAAGAGCAAGGAGGGAAACTTCATGGATAGCAAGTCAGTTGCTGCTCCATTGAAGCAACCCAAAGTTGAACTCAAACCCGAGACTAAGTGCTTCTATTATGAGGTGAGAGGTCGCTGAAGCGGAACAACCCTAGATACTTGGTAGATAAGAAGGCTGGCAACATCGATAGAAGTATATTTGATATACGAGTTATTGATATAGTACCTTGCTAGTACTCCTAGTAGCACCTGGGTATTGGATACCGGTTCAGTTGCTAAATGTTAGTAACTCGAAATAAAAGCTACGGAATAAACGGAGAACTAACTAAGGGTGAGGTGACGATGTGTGTTGGAAATGTTTCCAAGGTTGATGTGATCAACATCGCACGCTCTCTCTACTTTCGGGATTAGTGACAAACCTAAATAAATGTTATTTGGTGTTTTGCGTTGAGCATGAACATGATTAGATCGTGTTTTTTGCAATACGGTTATTCATTTAAGTCAGAGAATAATGGTTATTCTGTTTACATGAATAATACCTTCAATGGTCATGCACCCAGTGAGAATGGTTTGTTGAAATCTTGATCGTAGTAATGCACATGTTCATAACATTGATGTCAAAAGATACAAAGTTAATAATGATAGTACCACATACTTGTGGCACTGCCGCTAAATGTCATATTGGTATAAAGTGCATGAAGAAACTCCATGCTAATGGATCTTTGGACTCATTCGATTTTGAATCGGTTGAGACATGCGAACCATGCCTCTTGGGCAAGATGACTAAAGGACCTCGTTGGATGGTGCGGGCAAGTGATTCATTGGAAATGATACATGTTGATGTATGCAATCTAGTGAGTCTTGTAGCGTGTAGTGGATATCGTTATTTTCTTACCTTCACTGATGATTTGAGTAGATATAGTGTATATTTACTTAATGAAACACAAGTCGGAATCGTTTGAAAGGTTCAAGCAAATTCAGAGTGAAGTTTAAGATCATCGTGACAAGAAGATAAAAATGACTGCGATATGATCGTGGAGGTGAATATCTGAGTCACGAGTTTGGCATACAACTTAAGACAATGTGTAAGTTGTTTCACAACTAAACGCCACCTGGAACACCATAGTGTGATGGTGTGTCCGAACATCATAGTTATGCTCTATTGGACATGGTGCGTGCTATGATGTCTCTTATCGTTTTACTACTATAATTTTGGGGTTATGCATTAGAGACAACTACATTCACTTTAAATAGGGCACCATCTAAATCCGTTGAGATGACACCGTGTGAATTATGGTTTGATAGAAACCGAAGCTGTCATTTCTTAATATGTGGGGCTGCGACACTTGTGTGGAAAATGTTTTCACCTAATGAGGTCGAACCCAAGGCGGACAAATGCATCTTCATAGAATACCCTAAGATCAGTTGGGTGAACCTTCTATCTCACATCCAAGTGCAAAGTGTTTGTTACTAAAACGAATCCTTTCTCGAGGAAAAGTTTCTCTCGAAAGAATTGAGTGGGAGGAAGATAGAACTTGATGAGGTTGTTAAACCTTTGTTCAAACCAGAGAGTAGCGCAACGTAGAAAGATGTTTCTGTGAAGCCTACATTATTTGAAGAGGAAGTTAATGATGATGATCATGAAGCTTCAGGATCAAGTTACTATCGAACTTCGTAGGTCGACAAGGATGTGTACTGCTCCTAAGTGGTACGACAACCCTGTCTTGGAGGTCATGTTGTTGAACAACGATGAACCTACGAGCTATGGAGAAGCGATGATGGGCCCGGATTCCGACAAATGGTTGGAGGCCATGAAATCTGAGATAGGATCCATGTATGAAAACCAAGTATAGACTTTGGTAGACTTGCTCGTTGGACGGCAGGTCGTTGAGTACAAATGGATTTTTAAAATGAAGACAGACGCTGATGGTAATTATCACCATTTGTAAAGCTCGACTTGTTGCAAAGATGTTTGCGACAAGTTCAAGGAGTTGACCGCGATGAGACTTTCTCACTCGTAGCGATGCTAAAGTCTGTTGGAGTTATGTTAGCAATTGCTGCATTTTCAATTTTGAAATTTGGCAGATGGATGTCAAAACATCGTTTCCTTAACAGTTTACTTAAGGAAAGGTTGTATGTGATACAACCAGGAGGTTTTGTCAGTCCTAAGGATGCTAAAAGGTGTGCAAGCTTCAGTGATCCTTTTATAGACTGAAGCAAGCATCTCGGAGTTGGAATATACGCTTTGATGAGGTGATCAAAGTTTTGAAGTTTATACAAAGTTTATGAGAAACTTGTATTTACAATAAAGTGAGTGGGAGCACTATAGAATTTCTGATAAGTATATGTGGATGACATATTGTTGATCAGAAGTAATGTAGAATTTCCGGAAAGCATAATCGGTTGTTTGGAAAGTGATTTTCAAAGGAAGACCTTGATAAAACTACCTAATTGTTGAGCATCAAGATCTATAGAGATAGATCAAGATGCTTGATGAGACTTTCAATGAGTACATACCTTGACAAGATTTTGAAAGAGTTCAAAATGGATCAGTCAGAGAAAGAGTTCTTGCCTGATTTGTAAGGTGTGAAGTTGAGTGAGACTCAAAGCTCGTCCACGGTAGAAGAAAGAGAAAGGACGAACGTCGTCCCCTATGCCTTAGTCATAGGCTTTGTACAGTATGCCATGCTGTGTACCGCACCTGTGTGTGCCTTGCCATGAGTCTGTCAAGGGGTACAAAAGTGATCCAGGAGTGGATCACTGGACAGCGGTCAAGATTATCCTTAGTAACTGAAAGACTAAGGAGATGTTTCTCGATTATGGAGGTGATAAAGAGTTCGTTGTTAAGAGTTACGTCGATGCAAGCTTTAACACCAATCCGGATGACTCGTAGTAGCAATCTGGATACATATAGTGGAGTAGCCATTTGGAATAGTACCAAGTGGAGTGTGGTAGCAGTGTTTACAATTTGACATAGGGATTTGCAAAGTACACACGTATCTGAATTTTGCAGACCCGTTGACTATAAGACCTCTCTCACATGCAAAACATGATCGAGCCCCAGAACTCATTGGGTGTTAGATTCATAACAATGCGAATCACATGGTGATGTGAACTAGATTATTGACTCTAGTGCAAGTGGGAGACTATTGGAAATATGCCCTAGAGGCAATAATAAATTAGTTATTATCATATTTCCTTGTTCATGATAATCGTTTATTATCCATGCTATAATTGTATTGATCGGAGACTTAGATACATGTATGGATACATAGACAAAACCATGTCCCTAGTATGCCTCTAATAGACTAGCTCGTTGATCAAAAGATGGTTAAGGTTTCCTAGCCATGGACATGAGATGTCATTTGATAACGGGATCACATCATTAGGAGAATGATGTGATGGACAAGACCCAAATTACAAACGTAGCATATGATCGTGTCAGTTTATTACTGTTGTTTTCCGCATGTCAAGTATATGTTCCTATGACCATGAGATCATGCAACTCACTGACACCGGAGGGATGCTTTGTGTGTATCAAACGTCGCAACGTACCTGGGTGACTATAAAGGTGCACTATAGGTATCTCCAAAGGTGTCTGTTGAGTTGGCATGGATCGAGACTGGGATTTGTTACTCCGTGTGACGGAGAGGTATCTCAGGGCCCACTCGGTAATGCAACATCACAACAAGCCTTGCAAGCAATGTGACTAATATGTTAGCCACGGGATCTTGCATTACGGAAGGAGTAAAGAGACTTGCCAGTAACGAGGTTGAACTAGGTATGGAGATACCGACGATCGAATCTCGGGCAAGTAACATACCGAAGAACAAAGGGAACGTTATACGGGATTGACTGAATCCTTGACATAGAGGTTCGACCGATGAAGATCTTCGTAGAATATGTAGGAACCAATGTGGACGTCCAGGTCCCGCCATTGGTTATTGGTCGTAGAGGTGTCTCGGTCATGTCTACATAGTTCTCGAACCCGCAGGGTGTGCACACTTAAGGTTTGGTGACGTTTCGGTAGTATAGAGTTATATATGGTGGTGACCGAAGGATGTTCGGAGTATCAGATACGATCCAGGACATGACGAGGATCTCCGGAAGAGTCTGGAGATAAAGATTGATATATGTGATAATAGTGTTTTGATCTCTGGAAGAGTTCCGGAATTAACTGGAAGGGGTTCCGGATGTTTACCGAAGTGTTCGGGTACATCAACACTTTATATGGACCAATGGGGTAAAACCCACGAGGTATTGGAAAGGGCAAAAGGAAGTTTTGCTGCTGCCTTAAGCAGTAAGGCAGTACTACCGCTTGTGAAGCAGTACTACCGCTCAAGCGGTACTACCGCTCGTGAAGCGGTACTACCGCTTGTGCGCGGGACTGCAGGGATCCGAGTTGGACTCTTTTCTTGCGGGCCAAACCGACCTTGTGCGGGCAAAATTGACCTTGTATAGGTTTTTGCTCCAAGTTTAGACCCCAGGGCTCAACATATAGATAGAGGGGCAGGGCTAGCACACGGGAGACAACTTATGACCACGTGCTACCCGTTCCACCTGTGCTCCTCTAGATCGGTTTTCTGCAGTGCTTAGGCGAAGCCCTGCTGGAATTGCTACACCACCATCACCGGAGCGCCGTCAAGCTGCCGGTGAACTCTCTCTCCTCTCCACCTCCTCTTGCTGGATCAAGACGGTGGAGATCATCATCAAGCTGCACGTGTGCTAAACGCGGAGGTGTCGTCCGTTCGGTGCTAGATCGGAAGGACCGTGATCGAGATCGCGAGACGAATCGTGATGAGTTCGCGGGACAGATCGTGATGTGTTCGTGGGACGGATCGTGATTGGATCGCGGGACGGATCGTGATGAGATCGCGGGACGCTCGGCGATTTGTATCGCGAAGAAGTTCGACTACACCAACCGCGTTTCTTAATGCTTCCCGCTTAGCGATCTACAAGGGTATGTAGATCCACTCTCCCTCTCGTAGATGCTCATCACCATGGATAGGTTTGCGTGTGCGTAGGAATTTTTTTGTTTCCCATGCGACGTTCCCCAACACAGATAGCATCCCTTGTTGTAGAAGTGGCCATTGACCTCAAAGTTGACATCCGGGCGGTTGCCTTCTACAAGCCTTCCAAACACCAGAGACCGTTGAAGCACGTTGATGTCATTGTGAGAATCAGCCATGCCGAAAAGTAAGAGCCAAATCAAGAGATCTTATGAAGCCGCAACTTCAATTATGGCAGTGCAAGCTTTAACATGGCCATTATATTGTCCCTGCCAAGTAAATAAACAATTCTTCCACTTGAGTGCATACAATCTATGCTACCAATTGAAAGTGCTAGTATCGACTAGAGGGAGGGGGTGAATAGGCGATTTTTATGAATGGCTTCGAAACAGGCAATGAATTCGAAGTATGCGGAAGCTAATCATGATCAGACATGGATAACAATCAAGAGTCTAGGAAGAATATGAACCATGATGAAGATATTCAGGAAAGTATGGCATAGTTATCATGCAAGCTAAGATGTATGAAAGATAAAATTAGACAGTACAAAGACAAATGGCAATCAGATGAATGTCTTCAGTGAATGTCTTCACAGAACAATACGGAATGTAAAGAAGTAAAGAAGATAGAACCAGTTGCTCGATGAAGACACATGATTTGTTGGACTAGTTCCAGTTGATGTGACAACTGTACGTCTGGTTGGGGAGGCTGAGATTGAACTCTGAAGACCTCGTCTTCACTTTGTTCCCCTTGAGCCAAGGTCACTTAGACCTCGCCCAATCACTCAGGCAAGTCTTCAAGGTAGACTTCTGAAACCTTCACAAACTAGGTCACTCGGCAATCCACAATGACTCTTGGATGTTGTAGACCATGACGCCTAACCGTCTGGAAGATACAGAGTCTTCAAGTGTAACAAGTCTTTTCTAGGAAACGTTGCATGGAAAACAAAAAATTTCCTACGCACATACAAGATCTACCCATGGCGATGAGCATCTACGAGAGGGAGACTGGATCTATATACCCTTGTAGATCGCTAAGCGGGAAGTGTTAAGAAACACGGTTGATGTAGTTGAACGTCTTAGCGATCTAAATCACCGACCGTCCCGCGATCCAATCACGATCTGTCCCGATCTAGCGCCGAACGGATGACAACTCCGCGTTTAGCACACGTACAACTTAATGATGATCTCCGCCTTCTTGATCCAACAAGAGGGAGCGAAGAGCTAGATGAGTTCTCCGACAACACAATGGCGTGGTGGTGGTGGTGGTGGTGAACTAATCCGGCAAGGATTTGGCGAGCTCTGCCGAACTAATCTAGAGGAGAAACGACCTAGAGGAAGAATAGGGCAACACGTGGCAATTAGGGTTAGAGCTGCCACAAAATCCTCTAGTATATATAGGAGGGAGGGAGGAGGAGGAAGCCCTAGGGTTTCCCCTTGGGTCGGCCGAAGTGGGGAGGAGGTGGAGGAGTCCACCTCCAATCCTACTCCAAGTAGGATTCCAATCCTACTTGGAATCCTTCCCCACCTTTGATTTTTTTCCTTCTCTCCTCCTCCAGCTGCATGGGCCTCTTGGGGCTAGTTTGCCCAGCCCACTAAGGGATGGTGCACAACCCCTCAGGACCATATGGCCTCCCGGCACAGGTGGCCCCTCTCGGTGGTCCTTCGGAACCCTCCCGACACTCCCGATACACTACCGAAGTACCCGAAACTTTTCCGGTGACCAAAACGGGACTTCCTATATATCAATCTTTACCTACGGACCATTCCGAAACTCCTCATGACGTCCGAGATCTCATATGAGACTCCGAACAAACTTCGGTCACCACCATACATAACTCTATACTATCGAAACGTCACCAAACGTTAAGTGTGCAGACCCTGCGGGTTCGAGAACTATGTAGACATGACTAAGACACCTTTACAGTCAATAACCAATAGCGGGACCTGGATGCCCATATTGATTCCTACATATTCTATGAAGATCTTTATCGGTTGAACCTCTATGTCACGGATTCAGTTAATCTCGTATGATGTTCCCTTTGTTCTTCGGTATGTTCACTACTAGAAAAAGGCTTATCCCCAATATCTCTACTCGTGGCGCACCATGATGGTGGTGCGCCATAGCTATATAGCAGTGGCGCACCAGAATCAGGTGCGCCATTGCTATTTTTTACTAATGGCGCACCACATGAGTAGTGCGCTATTGCTATTTTTTGGTCCATCCCCCCCCCAGACATAGCAATGGCGCATCACACCTAGGTGCGCCACTGCTATGCTACATAGTAGTGGCGCACCTAGGTGTGGTGCGCCATTGCTATGTCTGGTGGGGGTGTGCCTGCGTGTGTGTGTGAGGTTAGTAATGGCGCACCCTCCCTGGTGCGCCATTGCTAGGGTTAGCAATGGCGCACCAGGGAGGGTGCGCCATTACTACCGTCTCACACACACAAACACACACACACCCCTGGATCGCCTTTTAGGTTTTTAAAAAAATAAAAGAAATGATAAAATATTCAAAATAATTCAAAAAATAGATGCCCATGTGTTATGTGTTCTAGTTGTTAGGAAAATTAACAAACATGAATTTTGATTTTTTTACAAAAGGCCGCCGTGTTTCGGTAAAATGACCGTAACTTTTGCATACAACCTCCAATGAAAAAGTTTTTTATATGAAAAATCATCTACTCGAAAAGTTACATCCGAATTCAACAAGCTATGCCCGTTATCGATTTTCTAGAATCCTCAAAAACCTAACAGAAAAAAAGTTACGATGCTTTTAAGATCTGGAGGCAAAAAAATCAAAATAAATGCAATAAATAAATAAATTAGCAATGGCGCACTAGTGCATGGTGCGCCACTCCTATTTTCCCACCTTCAAAATTCAAAAAAATAAAAAAATAAAAAACAAGTTAGCAATGGCGCACCTTATGAATAATGCGCCACTACTATTTTCCCGCCTTCACAATTCAAAAAAATTCAAAAAAAAAACAATGGCGCATCAGTGAATAGTGCGCCACTACTATTTTCCCGCCTTCACAATTAAAAAAAATAGCAATGGCGCACCAGTGCATGGTGTGCCACTGCT
The DNA here is from genome assembly GCA_022496015.1 of Hordeum marinum. NCBI lineage: Eukaryota > Viridiplantae > Streptophyta > Magnoliopsida > Poales > Poaceae > Hordeum > Hordeum marinum. Next base: position 288,651,341 of record CM039672.1, on the reverse strand, counting down.
AAGTTGGGACAAAAGTTTAAAAGGGCCGGCCAGCCACTTACCCCTTCATTCTTCTCCTCCTCTCCTCCTCTCCTCCACTCCATCTCCAACTCTCCGGCGACCTCCTCCTCCTCACGGTGCTCCTCCTCCGGTGACCTCCTCCTCACGGTGCTCCTTCTCCGGCGACCTCCTCCTCCCTCCTCTCCTCCTCACGGTGCTCCTCCTTCGGTGACCTCCTCCTCCCCTCCTCACGGTGCTCCTCCTTCCTCTCCTGCTAACGGTCCTCCTCCTCCTCCCTCCTCTCCTGATCCTCACGGTCTCTCCTCCCTCCTCCTCTACTTCCGGCCACATGTGGAGCTCCCCCGGAACAAAGAACGTACCAGATCCAGGTCGAGAATGAAATTTGAAAAAAATTCAAGCAAAAAAAACGGGCAAAAAAACAAGCCAAAAAATGAGCCAGATCCAGATCCAAATTCAAAATTCAAAAATAGCAATGGCGCACGATGGGGGTTAGACGGTGCGCCACTACTATTTTCCCGCCTTCAAAATTAAAAAAAATTCAAAAAAATTCAAAAAAAAAGTTACCAGTGGCGCACCTGTAGCAATAGTAATGGCGTACTACAAGGTGCGCCACTGTTACCTGCAATACTAATGGCGCACCAGAGGTGTGCCATTGTTACGTGCAATACTAACGGCGCACCAGAGGTGTGCCACTAATATTTGTTACTAGTGGCGTGGTAATAGTGGCGCACCTATAGTGCGCCATTAATGGCAAAAATAGGTGCGCCACTAACAGTCCTTTTTCTAGTAGTGGTTACTTGCCCGAGGTTCGATCATTGGTATCTTTCTACCTAGTTAAACCTCGTTACCAGCAAGTCTCTTTACTCGTTCTGTAATACAAGATCCCATGGCTAACACTTTAGTCACATTGCTTGCAAGTCTTGTTGTGATGTTGTATTACCGAGTGGGCCCTGAGATACCTCTCCGTCACACAGAGTAACAAATCCCAGTCTTGATCCTTGCCCACTCATCAGACACCCTTGGAGATACCTGTAGAGCATCTTTATAGTCACCCAGTTACGTTGCGACGTTTGATACACACAAGGTATTCCTCCGGTGTCAGTGAGTTGCATGCTCTCATGGTCATAGGAGCAGATACCTGACATGCAGAAAAACTATAGCAATAAACTGACATGATCATACGCTACGTTTCTAGTGCACCATTCCTGGATCACTTTGAAACCTTCCGGACATACTTATGGCAAGGCTGACATCGGGTCTTATGCATAGCATTGCATACATGATATAGCCTATGGCTGAAGCATAGGGGATGACACTCATGTTTTCTCTATCTTCTACAGTCACTGGTCATTGAGCCTTACTCAACTTCACACCTTGCAATACAGGAAATAACCCCTTCTTGGACTAATCCATTTTAAACTCCTTCAAAACTTTGTCAAGGTATGTGCTCTGTGAAAGTCCTATTAAGCATCTCAATCTGTCTCTACAGATCTTAATGCCTAATATGAAAGCAGCTTCTCCTAGGTCCTTCATTGAAAAACTCTTGTTCAAATATTCCTTCATGCTTTCCAGCATTTCTATATTGTTTCCAATCAGCAATATGTCATCCACATATAATATTAGAAATGCTATAGAGCTCCCACTCACTTTCTTGTAAATACAAGCTTCTCCGTAAACTTGTATAAACCCGAACGCTTTGATCACCTCATCAAAGCGCAGGTTCCAACTCCGAGATGCTTGGACCAGTCCATAAATGGATCGCTGGAGTTTGCAAACTTTGTTAGCATTCTCTGGATCGACAAAACCTTCTGGTTGTATCATATACAACTCTTCTTTAAGGAAACCGTTAAGGAACGTTGTTTTGACATCCATCTGCCAAATTTCATAATCGAAAAATGCAGCTATTGCTAACATGATTCTAACGGATTTAAGCATCGCTACGGGTGTGAGAGTCTCATCGTAGTCAACTCCTTGAACTTGTGAAAAACCTTTTGCCAGAAGTCGAGCTTTATAGATGGTGACATTACCGACCGCATCCGTCTTCTTATTAAAGATCCATTTGTTCTAAATGGCCTTACGCCCTTCAGGTAATACTTTCAAAGTCCATACTTTGTTTTCATACATGGATCCCATCTCAGATTTCATGACCTCTAACCATTTCTTGGAATCCGAGTCCATCATCGCTTCTCCATGGCTCGTAGGTTCATCTTGTCCAGCAACATGACCTCTAAGACAGGGTTGTCGTACCACTCAGGAGCAGTACACGCCCTTGTCGACCTATGAGGTTCGATAGCAACTTGATCCGAAGCTTCATGATTATCATCATTAACTTCCTCTTCAATTGATGTAGGCTCTACAGAAACATCTTTCCGCGCTGTGCTACTCTCTGGTTGAAATAAAGGTTCAGCAACCTCATCAAGTTCTAACTTCCTCCCACTCAATTCTTTTGAGAGAAACTCTTTCTCAAGAATTGTTCCATTTATTGAAACAAACACTTTGCCTTCGGATCTAAGATAGAAGGTATACCCAACCATCTCTTTTGGGTATCCTATGAAGATGAATTTCTCCGCTTTGGGTCCCAGCTTTTCAGGCTGAAGCTTTTTGACATAAGCATCACATTCCCAAACTTTAAGAAACGACAACTTTGGCTTCTTGCCAAACTATGGTTCATATGGCGTCGTCTCAACGGATTTCGATAGTGCCCTATTTAAAGTAAAAGCAGCTGTCTCTAATGCATGACCCCATGATACGTCTCCAACGTATCTATAATTTTTGCTTGCTTCATGCTATTATATTATCATTCTTGGATGTTCTACAATTATTTTACTACAACTTTATATTATTTTTGGGACTAACCTATTAACCTAGAGCCCAGTGTCAGTTCCTGTTTTTTCCCGTGTTTTTGGGTTTTATAGAAAAGGAATATCAAACGGAGACCAAATGAAATAAAAATCTACGGTGAATTTTTATGGACCAGAAAAAGCCCAGGGAGAGTTGGAGTTGGGCCAGGGGAGCCACGAGGCAACCACAAGCCTGGGGGCGGGCGCCCTAGGCTTGGCTTGTCGTCACCTCGTGGCCCATCCTGACTTGTTTTCACCGCCATAAATTCCTATGGAGTTATTGGAAAAAAAACTCATCCCCACTATCCATGGTACCTTGCGGGGAAAACACCGAACACATTGCAGGTGTGGTAGAGTAGGGGTTGATGAAGAGCGCCACGCCCTCCCCGTACAATCAAAAGGTCATCGAAAGTGGAGACGAGGGCCGTGCCAGTAGCCGTGGAGCTCGAGGCCGCCGTAAGTGAAGGCAAGGGCGACGGTCATGCCTTCTCGTGTTACGACGACGGCAAGAAAAGGACACTAACACCGGATAAGCTTGGTCCAAAACCAGATTTTGAGCACATTGACCGGGTTTGACCGACGAACAGTAATTTTGAAAAAAAAAGAAAAAAAGAAATTTTGTGACAACGAAGATGCTTGGATGCGCTATATGCTTCTAAATGTTTTTGGTCAAATAACATATGAGCGCTCTAGCAAAAAATGATTCTGGCTTTTTTCGTGAGACATTTTTTTTGTCACGAGCTACTCGAATGTCGAAACACCACACAAATTCTCACGCATCTAAAGCACCCAAGCATCTTGCTTGCCACAAAATTTTAGATTTTTATAGAAAATTGCTATTTTTTCAAAATTTCTGTTTATTGGCCAAACCCGATTAACATGGTCAAAATCCGTTTTTGACAAAACTTATCCGGTTTTGAGACTTGAAGAAACAAATGTCTAGCAAAAAACCTTAAGGAACCAATTCTATATTTTCAAGAAACGGCAGGTTAATCAAGTGAGACGAGAGCACATGAAACTTCTAAAGCAAAGGATTGCAGCACACAAGCTGCTTGTTTCTTCATTATCCTGATTGAAGTTACATACGATTAGAGCAACTAAGTAGTAGTTAGTACTCCTACTACTACTACCGGAGTACATTGTTACACGACGAGGTTGTCTGGCACCGCGCGGACGATGCCCGGCATGCCGGCGGCGGCCGGACTCCGGTGCCGCATGAGGACGCGCAGCTGCGACCGTTGGCACTCAATGTTGGACACCAGATCCACCCGCTCCTCCCCGCGCGGCCGCACACGGACAGCCCTCGGGAACTCCACGGACCCCTTGATCCCCCTCCTGATGTGAGGATTCTCGCCGCCAGTGAATTCTCGCCGGTGTGATTGGGAGTGCTGACCGCTCGCCGGGCTTTGTTGGCCGTGCTGACTGCTCACTTGGCTTTGCTGTCCAACAGTCGTCGGGCTTCTCTTGCCGCCGATCGGGCTGCCGCTGTCGCTCCTGCAGCTGCAGCCTTCGGCAGAGGCGGTGGCATCGGCAGCACGGTGCCCAGCGTCGGCGACGTCCCGCAGCTTCTCTTCGACGGCGGCCCGGGCGTCGGCGAGCTTCATCCGCACCCTCTCTTCCCGCCACAGCTCCGCGACGCGCAGCATCCGCCGCTCCTCGTCGAGCTCCTCCCGCATCCTCGCGCGCTCCGCCTCGACCCGGCGCCGCTCCTCGGCGAGCTCGGCGGCGAGCGCCTCGTTGAGCGCCTCAACCTTGCGCCGCATGCGCCTCTCGAACACGAGCTCCGCTGCGAGCTCCTGGACTCGCGCCAGGAGCTCCGACACCGACGTCACGGCCCCGTCGTCGTACCCCAGCTGCTGCTCCATGCCGCCGCCGTCGTCTTCGTCGAAATTCGCCACGATCATAGGTCTGCGGTCCTTTGGGCGAGAAGGGGATCTGCGAGAGTCGCCGCGAGGTGAGAAGAAGTGTGGGTTGTGGTAAAGCTTCCAAGAAGGCGAGGTCACTACAGCGCCATGATTGAGGTCAAGGCTAAGATTCGCGCGGCTTGTTTGCGCTAGCGCTAGCGCCATGGCCTCCACTTTGGCGAGCCCGGTCACCTACGCCACCTTTCCGAGCACGAGATCCAATATCTTACTACTTGTCGCGCGCTGCCTTTGTGAGCTGTAAAAGGGAGACGACGAGGAGAAGGAAGGTCACACTTCTCACATGCACGATCTCAATTCTCTGCGCTGCCATCATGGCGATCATGCTCCATCGTCTTCTCTTCAGCAGACACTGCAGTAAGATTTAACTTCTTCCCGTCGACTGGCATGCTGCTGCTGCTGCTGCCTGATGGCAGGCCAGGAGGGAGCATGTGCGTCATTGCGTGCATGAGCTGGCCACCTCACCTCACGTTCCACTTTTTTTCTTTCTCATTTCTCAAATACTCCTTCTGTCCCAAAATTCTTATCTTAAATTTGTCTAGATATGAATGTATCTAGTCATATTTTAGTATTTAGATACATTCATCTTTAGACAAAACTAAAACAAGAATTTTGAGACGGAAGGAGTATATATCAATGAAACATAAGTGATGTGAGAAGAGTCAAGGGCAACTCAACAGCCAGACGCATTTCCTCCAACCGCGTTGGTTTATGTCTCTACGGACAAAAATATGGCTTAATGCGACGATGTAAATGAACCGACGTTTATTCCGTTGTCTGCATCGACCCATCTCTAATCCAAATTAAGGTGGATTTGTGCCCGAACGTCCACGACGTCCTTTCCTAGCTCGTCTGTCGGTGACACACATGCTAGCACCTTCCCACAGTCCTCCGGGCTTGATTTCCAGCCCGCTTCGCCCTTGCCGCCTTCACCCAGACTTCGTCTGCTTCGCCACCCCTAGCGCCTCAGCCCACCAAGCCGCAATCGTCACCCAAACTCACTTCGCTTCGCCACACCTGGCGCCCCCACCCAGTCACCACCAACGCATCCACCGACGTCACCATCGTAGGTGTTGTTTCCATCTCATGAAGCCGATGGTGCAGCTCGCGGTCCGCATCCTTCCCACGGCCGCAGTCGCCCTCGACACACCACCGCCATCGCTGAAGGACGTGGAGTTTGACAGCCCTGCTCCCAGAACCGTCCAGGACAGAGATCTTCATCGTCCGACACTCATCCATGTTCGTGGCCATCACCGCCCACAAGGTGTTCGGCCGTTTGCCCAGCCGGTTTGTGAGGAACTAATTCACCACTCTGTAGGATCATGACGGATAACAAGATCTTTGAATTTGGCACTCCTTTTTCGGCATGGCAAGTTCTCACAATGGCATCAACCTGCTTCGACGCTCTTCACTGTTCTCGAGGCTTTCGAAAGACAGTTTCCTAGAGGCCAAGTATGAGATCAATGACCACAAATGCAACAAGGGATACTACCTAGTTGATGGTATGTATCCTCCATGGTCTATATTTGTGAAGACGATCTCCAAATCCGAAGGAGACAAGAGGGGTAGATTTGCCAAAGAACAAGATAGTGTTAGTAAGGATGTGGAGCGCGCTTTTGGCGTGCTCCATTCTCGCTAGGCTATTGTTTGGCACCATGCTAGAACATGGAGCGTTGAAATTATGTGGAGGTGATGATTGCTTGTCAAACATTTGCTTGGTGTCCACCAAGCACTCTCGCCAATATCCCGTAGCCCCCCCACCCTACCCCCCACTTTGATTTCCTTGCAGGTCACCACCTTCGCCGGAGTCGGCGCATATATGCCTCACTGTCGTCCCAACCTCGTCAACGAGAATTCCACTGTGAAGTCACATTTCATCCAAAACAGAAGCACGTGGCCACCTCGATCGCCTCACGCCATAGCTCCTCGCGGGATGTCCTCCTCCTCTCGACGCTCACATCTTGCCGCTTCTTCGTGTGTCCGCATATCCTCAACAACCACTCGGGTAGCCTCAACCATCACCAAGCAACTTGTCGGTTCGCCTTTGTCGCTCATAAAATGCGATGACTGTTGGTGCCTAGTGCTGGTGTCACATCGAGTCTCTACGCGAAGAAACGTCCCGATGGGTCTTCTACAAGTGTGAAGAGGACAAATTAAGTGCAATATTATGCGGGTGTTATTTAGTTTCAAGCAACGTGAACTCAATGTTGGCTTAATATTGTGAGAAAGATTGCAAATTTTGATATTGAGAATAATAATACATTGGTATATTGATTCAAAGAGGTTTATTGGATGGTGGTCACTAGTTGCTAGAGATGAGACTACATAATACGCAATGGCCAACCCTTCATGAGAAGGCAAAGAAGAAACAAATGTTCAGGCAAGATAGGTAAACAGAGAAGGGCAAATGACAATGCATAAAACTGGCAGATCCCTGCATTGGGTGGCTCATGGGGTGGAGCATGCATAGAGGAACAAATTATGGTACACACGAGATAAGGATTTACCCAGGTTCATACCCTCGTAGTGAGGTAATACCCTACATCGTCCGTGCCATTGTACTGATTGTGAGTTCCTCATATGAGAGATTGGATGCCGATTTGGGAGGCACCTACTACCCCTTATATATGTGGATGAGAGGTACGATTTCACGGTCCCAAGTCGGTTTACATGGCTTGTTGGCCAAGTTATCTACTAGACTACATGTCTTGTACTATACGTAATGATATATCCTTCTAGAGGAGGCCCGCTAGAAGGGTGAGTGGCCTAGGCTATAGCCGGGCACGAGGAACGGCCCGACAACCAAGTTTGCTGGTGGTTGGATACCCTCGGTGTATTGTACTGCAAGCAAAAGTGTTGGCAATGAACATAAGGAGATGTATAAAGTGTTAATTGCACTCGTAGTAGAAGTCAAAGAAGTCATGTTTTACTTGAAGTAACTAATTGTTATTGTCTTGTTTAAATCAGTTCTCTTGGTGAGGAACTGATGAACTATGTGAACAAAATGTCATTTTACGAAGTAGGTTAAGCAGTGAAGTTTTAACCGGATAGCAAAAACAAATGGTTTAAAAATGTAATCAAGTATTAGGAGTTCATCTAGGAATCACCTTTATTTAACTTCTTGAAATCATGGAGTTAAATTTTGAGGGAACAAATTTTAGGGGTTTGGCTAGAGATGCTCTAATGAGCACATTATTACTGTAGCTTATGCATGGGATGGCACTAGCCCTAGAGTCACTTCTAAGAAATTCATTGATAGGATATTACTCCAGCAGTGGTTTAAGTTGTTACATATTGATGAATCTCTGCAATTTAGTGGGGAGGAAGATGTTATTATATGGAAACTCGAGTCTAATGGAATATTCTATGTTAGATATCTATATGATGTTTTGAATTTCATATGGATTACCCATGTTTATGCCACTGCTAATTGGCACTTTAATGTGCCTACAAGAATCCACATATTCCCATTGCTGTTGGGTAACAACAAGTTATGAACTAGGCATAATTTGGTTAAGAGACAAACTGATGATGATCTATCTTGTCTGTTATGTGAAGAACCACAAGGTTACATACATCTTTTTAATGTCTTGTTACCAAGTTTGGAGAAATATAAGACATCTCTGCGGGGTTAACCCATATGTCACTTATGCACCCATTACCAAGTGGTGGGTTAACAATAGAAAGCCCCAGATATTAACCTTTCTCCCGTTGTGACTCTCTAGTATTTCTGTGAAGTTAGATTTTTTTTAACAAAGCCCTTGGTATGGTCTACATGTTCTCTAGAGAAGCATTGCAATAGCCTACTCTGATGAATGATCTTTTTCTTAGGTCCTACAAAAGTACGTGTCACGGAAATATTTGTGTCACTCTGATCCAACCTTGAAAAGGATGCCTTCTAGCTGAAGTACTCCATGGTGGGGAATTTTCAAGAAAAGAATGCAGATTCTTGTGACTAGGAGGACAGTTTCATGCTCTCGATTATCCATGGGGTTGATCCATGTTAGCTGATGTGATGTTGTCTTTGTTTTTTGTTGGAGGATGATTTCAATGTTTTATTAGCAACTTCCTTGGACCCGTGGACTGTTGGTGTTTAGCATATATTATGATTAATTCAGTTCAAGCTCTCCTCGCGAGTGTTGTAACTGAATTTTGTTTGGCTTCATTTAATGAAATAGAATCGAAGTTGGAGACATTTTCCAACAATAAAAGAGGACGAGTATGGTGGAGGCTCATCAACATGCGAGCCATATGCGTCGCCACAATGTTATCACCCATCTTCATGTAGAGGGCTGTGTGCTGATCGCGCAGGGTCACCTTATGGATGTTTTGGATGGTTTCTACTGCACCCATTTATGATCGGGAAATGATCAAGCCTTCTCACTTGATCTAGGTGTCATCGAAGTTCCTTGAGTCAACCTTGCACACTTAACGAGCCAATTATCTTGGAGAAGTTGTGGGACATGATCAAGTCTTTGCCTTTGGACAAGGCGCCGAGATGGTTTTGTCGGGAGATTTTACGAGGCATATTGGGAAATTATAAAATAGGAATTCATGCATGATGTGTATAACATTTTGAGGAGTGACATGTGGGACCTAGAAATACTAAACAAAGCCTCGGTCTCTCTCCTTCCCAATAAGGCTATGTTAGGTTAGCTCCACCCCCGCTAGGATCGGGCCCAAACCCCATGGGTCACCGTGGTTTTTGCCCCGGCTAGGGTCAAATCTCAGTTTGGCTTGTAATAGCCTTCGGTTAGACCCGGTGCGGATCACACTCCTCCCAAATCCCTTCCAAATCGCGTGGAAACCGCCAGGATATGGCCCACACGTGTCACCATGTAGAAAGAAACCCTGTCTCTTTATCTCTCGAGAAACAGTTATGCTCCCTTTGTCCGTTTCATGGCTAGTAGGAGGGAGGAGATCTCGGGAGGGAGTAACCGAACTGAACTTCATATGAAGGGATTTGTGAGGAAGGTGTTGGCGAGGGACGAGTGACATGAGGGGATTCACCCAATCCTTGTAGGGTTTGATTCCTCATGGGGAAGGAAAACACAACAACCGAACATAGCCTGGATGGGGATGTGGAGCTTAGGGATTATTGCCCAGTAAGTTCGGAGCATGGGGGCGTGCATCTTTGCAAAGCTACTAGAAAATATACTCGCTCCAGAGCTTTGGGGACTAGCAGGCACACATCAGAGTGTATCTGTGTGTGGGCGAGCTTTGCATGACAATGGCATCATAATTCAAGGAACTGCTCGAAGGTTGCATACATTGAAGGAGTCGATCTGCCTCATCAAGCTGAACATCTCTAAAGCATTTGACACCATGGATTGGTCTTTCCTCGTGCAAATTATGAAAAGCATGGGCTTTGGACAATGTTGGTTCACGTGTTCCATATACTCATGTCCTCTTTACATGTACTTGTAACGATATCCATTCTTGCAAAACAATGAGATGCGCCTCCATCCTTACCAAGGCCCTCGAGCCAAAATAAGGATATGACGACATCTTGGACGTTGATATGTCTCAAATGTATCTACTTTTCCTAACACTTTTGCTCTTCTTTTGGACTCTAATTTGCATGATTTGAATGAAACTAAGCCGGACTGACGCTGTTTTTAGCAGAACTACCATGATGTTGTTTTTGTGCAGAAATAAATCTCTTGGAACAGAACGAAACTTTTTGGATATTTATTTTGGAATATATGAGGAATTATGGAGCCAGAAGCCACCTGAGAGGGGCCCCAGGGTGCCCACCCTCTACCAAGGCGCGCCAGACCCGCCTGGCGTGGCCTGGTGGAGGGTGGACACCTCGTGGGCCCCCGACCCTAATTCCAACGCTGTAAATTCACAAATCTCCAGAAAAAACCCAGAGAGAAAGAATTATCGCGTCTCACGATACGAAGCCGCCCCCCTCCTGTTCTTCATCGGGAGGCTAGATCTGGAGCCCGTTTTGTGCTCCGGAGAGGGGAATTTGCGGTCTTTGTCATCATCAACCCTTCTCCATCGCCAATTCCATGATGCTCCCCACCGGGAGTGAGTAATTCCTTTGTAGGCCTGCTGGTCGGTGAGGAGTTGGATGAGATTCATCATGTAATCGAGTTAGTTTTGTTAGTGCTTGATCCCTAGTATCCACTATGTCCTAAGATGATGTTGCTATGACTTTGCCATACTTAATGCTTGTCACTAGGGCAAGAGTGCCATGATTTCAGATCTGAACCGTTTATGTTATCATCATTATATCTATGTTATTGATCCAATCTTGCCTAGTCATATGCACCTATTACGTGCTATGATCTATCAACCGCGGGGTGACAGAAATCGGGATACTTCATGGTGATGACCGTAGTTTGAGGAGTTCATGTATTCACTATGTGCTAATGCTTTGTTCCGGTTCTTTATTAAATGGAGGCCTTAATATCCCTTAGTTTCCTTATAGACCCGGCTGCCACGGGAGGGTAGGACAAAATATGTCATGCAAGTTCTTTTCCATAAGCACGTATGACTATATACGAAATACATGCCGACATTACATTGACGAACTAGAGCTAGTTCTGTGTCGCCCTAGGTTATGATTGCTATACAATGAATATCATTCAACGAATATACCGATCCAGTGCCTACGAGTTTTCCACTGATTGTTCTTGCTAACTTACTATTACTACTGCTACTATTGCACTTCTACAAAACTATTGTTGTTACTGTTACCGCTAGTGTTACTGTTATCACTACTATCAAACTATCATATTACTATGCTACAGATCACTTTGCTACAAATATTTATCTCCAGATGTGGTTGAATTGACAACTCAACTGCTAACATTCTCAAATATTCTTTCGCTCCCCTTGTGTCGAATCTATAAATTTGGGTTGAATACTCCACCCTCGAAAACTATTGCGATCCCCTATACTTGTGGGTTACCAAGACCTTTTTCTAGCGCCGTTGCCGGGGAGCGTAGCTATATTTGTTGATTCACTTGGGATTTATATCAATTGATCACTATGAAGAATCTGAAGGATACCAAAACCCATATTTTTTTCCTCTACTACGAGGGGAGGTAAGGAATTGCCATCACACTCTACACTTGATTCACCTTCTATTTTGAGTAAGTTTGCAACACCACCACATGCTATTAATCCTGATATTGATGATGCTACTTTTGCTATGAATGATGCTTATGATGATGCTAGTACCATGCTTGATAATACCGTGCCATTAGGTGAATTTCTCGATGAACAAATTGCTAGAGCTAAAGAGAATGAAATCATTGAATCTGCTGAAACTGATGAGAACTTTGAAATTGATGATTATGAAACACCTAATAGGCATAGATCTCCTAGATTTGAAATGCCTAAGATACCTGAAGGTTATGCTTTAGATGGAGAAATAGTTAGAGAGATTCTTGCTTGTAAGGATAGAAATGACTTCAAGAAACTGCTATGCAAGTATAAAGAAAAGACTTTGAATGCTAAAATGAAATATGATCCTAAGTTTTCTACTTCACCTATCTTTGTTACCGATAAGGGTTATGAATTCTCTGTCGACCCAGAGTTAATTACTTTGGTTGAATTCGATCCTTTTCATGGCTATGAAACTGAACTGTGGTAGCACACCTTACTAAGCTGAATGATATAGCCACCCTATTTGCTCATGATGAGAAGATTCACTACTATTATATTCTCAAATTATTTCTGTTCTCATTAAAGGGTGATGCTAAGATGTGGTACAATACTCTTACTCCTGGTTGTGTGCGTAGTCCCCAGGATATGATTTACCACGTCTCTGAAAAATATTTTCCTGCTCATAAGAAACAAGCTGCCTTACAGGAAATATTGAACTTTGTGCAAATTGAAGAAGATAGTATCCCACAAGCTTGAGGGAGGCTTCTCCAATTTTTTAATGCTTTGCCTGATCATCCTCTTAAGAAAAAGGGCATACTTGATATCTTCTATAATGGACTAACTGATGCTTCTAGGGACTTCCTAGCTAGTTATGCTGGTTGTGTTTTCAGGGAATGAACTATTGAACAAGCCGAAGAACTATTGAATAATATATTGAAGAACTATGATGATTGGACTCTCTCTGAACCATCAATTGAACCCACTCCGAAGAAGATGGGTATCTTATTTCTCAGTCCCAAGGATATGCAAGAGGCAAAGAAATGTATGAAGGAAAAAGGTATTAAGGCTGAGGATGTTAAAAGTTTACCACCTATTGAAGAAATACATGGGCTCAACACACCACCACCTCCATAGGTAGTAGAGATAAATTCTTTATTAAAGTTTGATGAAGGTGATATCCCTTACAATAAACATCCTAGTCAATGCTTATATGAGTTTGATAACTACATTATGAAACATGTTAATTAGTCAATGCTTCAATAAACATCCTAGTCAATGCTTCAATGCAAATGTTCTAAAACACTTGAAATATAATTCTGATATGATTGCTCGCTTGAGTGACTTGTTATTTAGAATCAGTAATGATGTTAGAGGTGTAGGAAAACATGCCTATATGGTTCAAACTCAATTAGAACAAGTTGCTAAATCTCAAAGGGCATTGCTTGATGAAATGAATAATAATATGAATGATCATGCTATTAGAGTAGTAACTAGACGGGGTAGAATGACCCAATAACCTCTTTATCCTGAAGGTCATCCCAAAAGAATTGAACAAGACTCTCGAGGAATTAATACTGATACACCTAGTCCTTCTAAGAAGAAGAAGAAAAAGAAAAATGATAGGACTTTGCATGCTTCTAGTGAACCTGAGATAGAAAAATCTCCTGATGTAATAATGATGTTTCTATTTCTGATGTTGAAACTCAGTCTGGCAATGAACATCTACCTAGTGATAATGTTAATGATAATGATATTCACGAGGATACTCAACCTAGTGATGATAACGAACCAGATAATGATCTAGAAATAGAACCTGCTGTTGATCTTGATAACCCACAACCTAAAAATAAACAATATGATTAAAAGACTTTGTAGCTAGAAAACATGGTAAAGAAAGAAAACCATGGGTTCAAAAAGCCATGCCTTTCCCACCTAAACCATCTAAGAAAAAGGATGATGGAGAATTTGAACGCTTTGCTGAAATGATTAGGCCAGTCTTTTTACGTACCCGCTTAACGAATATCTTAAAGATGCCTCCTTACGCAAAATACATGAAATACACCATCACTAATAAAAGAAAGATACCTAAAGTAGAAGTATCCACCATGCTTGCTAATTATTCTTTTAAGGATGGAGTACCTAAAAAACTTGGAGATCCTAGAATACCAACTATACCTTGCTCCATTAAAAGAAATTATGTCAAAACTGCTTTGTGTGATTTAGGAGCTGGTGTTAGTGCTATGACTTTCTCTTTATATAAAAGACTTGATTTGAATATACTCACACCTACTAAAATTTCATTACAAATGGCTAACAAATCAACTGGCATACCTATCGGGATTTTTTTTCAAAAGTAGTACGGATTTTGTAGCAAATTTGAAAACAGATGCGTGAGGTGGAAAAATTTTAATAGTAGTACCCTGTCGGCCAATAGCCAACCGAGCAGGGACCTGTCGGCCACCACCAGGCCGACCGGAGACCTGTCAGCCATCCGTAGGCCGAAAGGATCCTGTCGGCCAATCAGAGGCCAAGAGATAGGCCTGTCGGCCTGGGGTAGGCCGAAAGGCACCTGGCGGCCAGTGGGAGGTCGATTGGCCCCTGGCTAAGCCCCCGTCCCTCTTTTCTTCCTCCTCTGACCAGTAATTTCACCCTCACCCTTCCCCTCTTCCCCTCTCACTACCGTTTCTCTCCGGTGGTTCCACCGACTCGTCGATCTCCTCGCTAGAACACCCATTCTGTTATCCTACCCGCTTAATCAATAGATTAGGGCATTCTCCACCGGTCTACGGTATATTTTTTTGCTTCCAACTCAATCGAATGAGAACTGTCAAGTCGGTAGTGGATTTAGTTAATATTTGTCACCGTCCGTTTGCAGGTAATGGCTTGCCCATTTTGCCACGCTCCAGGTGGCCCTTGTGTTGCCGTTCATTCCAGTGCGTCCGTATTTACTGTGGTGCTGGATCGTCGATGTGCAAGACGTGTTGTAAGGTTCGATGTCTTCATTATCTAACTGTGGCATATTCGAATGCCTTTGTTTATAAGTTTATGATCCTTTCTTCCATTCTTGTTGTAGTATGTTTCGTGCAGTGTTAGATCACATCTTGCTGGGTACATTGAGGAGTGCAGAGCTTTAGCTATTGGGAGGGGTGACACAGATATTGATCTTTCTCTACACAACACCGAGGGTAATTTATACCATGTTATATTTACACATGGTAGGATGAGCAGTAAATTCCATGGTCCTTCGTGGGAGGAACTCGTGCATGATTATGGTCTCCGCCACAGTGACATGATGACTGTTATGCTTGAGCACTATGGAACTTATATTAGTGTCGAATTTCATCGGGATGGTGTTATGTTGTTTCCTTTACCCCATGTTGGTAAGATTTATGTTTGACAGATTTTCAGATTTTATTGAGCTTATACTTTTTGCGGTTCATGTCAGTAACTGAAATAATTTTTTTAGCTCTTGAGGATCTGAGTGAAACTCAGAGAGAACTTGTTGACAGCTGTTTTTATAGTCGTGGTGTCACTCTGAATTATCATCAAATGTATGTCATGTCGCGGCAGCTCTTTGATGACAACTACATACTGTGTACTCCTTTCGTTCATAGGATGGATCGCATGAACGTTATTTCCCAACATATGGTAAGCTTTGGTTTCTGTTTTTTATTATTTGTTTGTTATTTGCTGGTTCATAAGATGGATCATATACGTTGCTTGTTTCTGTCAGGTTATTCCTACCATGGTTTTGAGGAGTTTGATGGAATTTGTGGCTATTCCTAGGACTGGTTCTTTACTTCTTGAAATTACTTTGGATTCAGAAGATGATGATTACCGACACATACCTATCAACCCATGCAGGGTGTATCATCCAATTAGACTTTGGGGTGCGAGTGATCAACACGTCTAAGTTCGTGCCCGATTCCGTAATTGCGGCTCGGTGCCCTCTATCGATATTACCATTAAGCATCCGATATGAAGCCATATCTGCAATGAGAACATAGTACAAACATATCAGAAAATATAACATAGAAGGGGGCGCACTAAAAATATAAACTTAGTATCCGAAAGGCATAAAAACATAGTCTCACATATTACGAATAAAAACATAGTGCACACATATTACAAATAAAAACATAGTCCCACATATTACAAATTAAAAACATAGTCCCACATATTACAAATTAAAAACATAGTCCCACATATTACAAATACATAGTCCCACAGATTGTGTAGCTTCTGAGTTATTCATTCCTCGTCCGCCCCTTCGGCCTCGAGAGCCACGTCCACCATGACTGCCAGGATCTCCTCTTGCAACTGCTGTTGCAGTCGTCGATGCGGAAGCACTCGTCGATGTGGAAGCACCGTCTTTCTTCAGTGTGGGGCAATATTTCATCCTATGACCATACGCCGCACAGAGCAAACATTGCCTGGTTGCTCCACCTGCTTCAGATTGGTCCATATCGTTTCGGATGCGCTTTACCTTACGCCTGCCCCTGCTAGTTCGCCGTAGTGCAGGATCCGGGATGTATACTCTATCGGCATCGTTTACCTTGTTGAAATTGCCGACGACTCTAAATCCTGTCATCTCACCTGTCCAGACATTAAGTACTGCCTCCTTTGAATAGTACGGAGACACGAAGGACATAGCGTCCAACTGAATCTGGCCACAGGCAGCCAACACATGTGAGCAAGGCAGGTGCAACAACTGCGGCTTGTTGCATGTACACTCACAAGTTGGATAAAATTCTGCTCCAATTGTAACCTCATGCGTCCTCACCTCATTTCCAGAACCGAAACCATTAGTAGGAAGCTGAACCTCGTACCTCCTTTCCTGATTACCTATGAGTGTGACGGTGTGCTTCTTGGCTTTCTTTATCTTATCAGCCATATACTCCATGACACGGCTGCAGTAAGGAGTGTTCTGATTATCTTCAATATGCTTCCTTGCCAACTCATGCATTTCTCTGAAATACCTCACAGTGCCATGGAATACACCCTCCACAATAGCTGTCAGTGGCAATGCTCTATTCCCTCTGAGAACAAAGTTATAGATCTCTACAAGATTGGTTGTCATGTGGCCATACCTAGCTCCATGGGTGTCATGCAGCAAAGACCAATTCACTGGAGGCTCTTTCTCTATCCACTCAGAAAAATTCTTTATTGCCCTGCCCTTCTTTCGCTTCGTATTAGGAGGGTCAATTGCTGGCAAGTCACAAAGACCAACTGGCCCCTCCATCTCCGCAATGAGTGCTGTTAATTTAACCTGGTCTTTCTCCATTTTCTTCCTAGCAACCACCTGCTTCTTAGTGAACTCATCAAGTTTGGACAAAAAAAATCGTATTTTCGCCGCTGGTTCTGCTTGCATAACTTCTTGAACAAGTTCATCAACCGTTTGTTCTTGAACCGTGAGAAAAAATTAGCACCAAGATGGCACATGCACCACCGGCTTTGCAAGTCCTTCCAAGGTGTTGGCTCGTCAGCAGTTGGATTACTCAGTGTCTTCACGGCCTTCAGTATACCGGGATGTCTGTCATGAATGAGACACACATTTGGTCTGTCCTTCACGATCACAATTTTAATTTGACGGAAGAACCATACCCAGCTCGGAAAGTTCTCACCCTCCACAAATGCCATGGCTAGTGGGATGATTTGGTTGTTCCCGTCCACACCAATAGCAGTCAGGATTTGCCCATTTGTACTGACCAGTCAGGAATGTACCATCCACAAACATCACAGGAGGACAATGCCTGAAAGCTTCGATGCACATACCGAAAGAGAAGAATACTCGTTTCAACACCTTGTAGTCAGGTATGCTTTCCAACCTCGTGTGCTGAATGTTAACATAAGTGCCGGGATTCCTCTCCTTCAGTACGTCAAGGAGACGCACAACATTATCATAGGAGTCAAAGAACGTCCCAAACCTCTCCTCCATAGCCTTCTGCTTAGCTCTCCAAGCCTTCCCATATGGAATGTCATACTTTCATCTGACCTTCGCTACGGTCTGGATGTGCTTTGCTTCCATATCTTTGTTCGTCACTATCTCAGTATACATGAGTTGCGCTATGAGAGTTGAAGTAAGGTTTGGATGACGAGCCAACATGTTTTTCCTAACACAATTATGCGGTACAACATTTGTCACAACCCAGTGGATGTGATACTTTGGCACGTGGGCGTGCACCTTCGCAGGACAACCTGATTAAGCACACTTCACGGTATATTTCGTTGGACTAGATATGTGTGTCCAGAAAACCCTCTGGGTAGACATAGCCCACTTTATCACCACATACTTCAATTTCTTCTTTGTGTCAAACATAGCCCCGATCTGGACTTGGTTCAGATTATATTGCCATGGAGTCTCATGGCCATCGTTGACAGTAAAGCCGGCGGATATGTCCTGCTCCCATGCAGCAGGAATTGGTACCTCCTCCTCATCCTCGGAATTTTAAGAATCAAGTTTCTCTGCAATCCCATCCTCGTCCTCTTCCTCCATCACCCTCTGCATTTCCTCGCCTTCCTCGTCCCCATTAGCAACAGCAGAGGCAGCTAATACTACCGATTGAATACTTTGACCAGCATTAACATAATCTGACTCATTGTCGGCTTGAGTATCATTCACATCCGGTGGCTGTGACCCGGATACATAAATCTCGTTAGCCACTTGACTACTCTGGCCTGGATCATACCCCACAGTTGGCGGTACGATGTTCTCCTCCTTCGCCACTGGTTGCACTAGGGCATACAGATGGATTCTTCGGTCTCTGCAGCGACTTAACAGAGACAACCAATGTTGGCTCCTATCTATCGGAATCAAATCCCACTTGACATTTTTACAGGATTTGGTCCACAAGGCATGAATACTGACGGAACAAACTTCAGGATCGAGGCCAAAACTAGTAGTCAACTAGTGCTTCAACTGCCTAATGTCCAGTCTGTCCGGGTCTGAAAGTGTCATCTCGCCTATTTTAAACTCGCTAAGATCAACCCCCAACTCATTATATCGAACAGTACCAGGGCCGTAATACACAGTCAGATTTACGGATTCAGACATTTTAACCTGGTCAGACAATGCCAGCTTCTCATTATTCGCAACGAATATATCGACACTAAAATAAAACGTACATTAAAATGAGCTACACAAAATTAACCGACACTACTATGACTAAACTAACTAAACCTATAGTACGAAAACAAAAACAAAAACTCGATACTAATATGACTACACTAACTAAAACTACATTAATATGGCTACACTAAAATCACTACACTAACACAAGTAACCTAAAATAACTACGATACTAAAAATAACATAAACTATTTGTACGTACATTACAAAAATAACAAAAAAACCCGAAATTAACAGCAAAAAATTTATACCTTCGACGCGTGAGTGCAATCCTTCTTCCTCTCCACCTTCTTCTTCCTCTACACCACTCCACCTTCTCATAATTGCAAGCTCCACCACCACACCATCTTCTCCTCCACACGAGCAAACCAGTACACCGTTGTGGAAAATAAAACCGTAGGGCGGGGGAGGAACACACGATCTACCAATTCATCAGATTGCAACGGAAAATGAGTGGAGGGATTGGGAGATCAAGGGGGGGGGGTGATTTCGGCCTAATAGAAGAGAAAAAAGGAAGAAGAAGGAGGAAGAAGGGAGCCGGTCGACGCAGCTTATCTGGAGAGCTGTCGGCCTGGGGCTGGCCGAGTCGGCCTGGGCCTGGCCGACAGCCAGGTTTCGGCCCACGGCCGGCCGACTGCTCCCCGGTCGGCCCAGAGAAGACCAACAGGGTGCTAAAACTGGAATTTTTTAAAAACGTACATTTTTTTTCAAAATTGCTGAAAAAATGATGCTATTTTTGAAATTTGTGAGGATGTGCCCGTTGTTGTTGCAAATGTTACTATCTTAACAGACTTTGTTATTCTTGAGATCATCGAGGACGACAACATGTCGATTATCCTTGGTAGATCCTTCTTGAATACTGCATGGTCTGTTATTGATTGCAATAAAAGTAAGGTCACTTTTCATATCAATGATAATGAGCATACGATGCACTTTTCGAAGAAACAATTCCAAGTGAATGGTGTGAATGTTATCAAAAATTCTTCGACACTCATTACTGGAAGCTTTGAATTACCTCTACCTGCTGTCAAAAAGAAATATGATATTATTATGATTGGGGATATGCCTATCCCCGTTGAGATAACCTAGTGTTTTACGAAAGTTTTTCCGTTTCATGCTAATTGAAAATAGTTGTTAATAAGACTTGATCAACCATATTAATGAATCATTTTCGAGAGGTATGAAGTTGATGAATTTAGTAGACACAACTCTCTGTATCCACTTTTAGTTTTCTGTTTTTCTTAGTTAAATAAAATAAAATGCCATGTTTATCATGTCTTTTGATTTTTCCCGTGTAATAAAATGACCTAAAAATAAAAGTTCTCAGAATGCCCTGAAAATTAAGGATGGCAATGGATCGGGTTCGTCCCGGGTTGAACAATTTCAAATCCATATCCAAATCCATGAAGACAGTATGTGCCCGTTCATGAAAAAATCCATGGGCACAAAATTATGCCCATGTCCAAACCCGATTAAATATCCATCGTGTTCTCTTAATACGTATACATAATACATAGAACAACATCCACTTAAGCTCCTAAATTCTCACAAAATAGCATAGCACAAGTGCCTGACATCAAATAAGCTCTTATGTTCTCATACATGACATAGTACAAGTCCACATCCCCAAATAAGCTCTCATCTTCTCACAAAACGATATAACATCAAATAAACACAAGTGCACAATTCTCTGCCCTCACGTAATGTCATAGCAATAACATAACATCATTTCTCAATCTCGGGATTCTTACAAAATGGGATAGCACAACATCAAGTAAGCACATGTACAACCATGCATCATCTCCCATTCTTCACAAGTTATATAATGTCTGAACTGTACAGATTTGGAAAGATTGTGATCTCGAATGGCAACTACAGACCTAAACTATGTTTATATCTTGCTTCTTTTATGGAATAAGGTAGATCTGCCATATTACAAATCAGATTCTAATGAATCTTAATCACTCACATCCCTCTAGATTGAAATATACTAGTGTGGTAAAACATAATTAGTAATTAACAAGTCTGGGCATGGCCTCATCATCTTCTCATCCTTCGAATTTCCTGATCAAAGCTTGGAGAACAAACATGTATGTATGTATACATGCAGATGCATATGGGAGAAATTAAACAACATGTATGTACACTACTTTAGTATGTACAGGATCACTCGTACAAGATGCACACGTGCAACACGAGAAAATGACAAAAATACAATAAAAATGACCAAACCCAATCGATGAAAGACAAGAAACGGATTACAAGCCAACCACCAATGAAACACCTACCAGGTGAAGAAAACAAGTAGTCTAGACAAGGCATCATCGTGTGCTCGCCGTTTGAACGTCCTCCAGGAGGAGAGTTTAGAGATTGGAGCAAAGGGAGAGAAAAC
The DNA here is from genome assembly GCA_022496015.1 of Hordeum marinum. Taxonomy (NCBI): domain Eukaryota; kingdom Viridiplantae; phylum Streptophyta; class Magnoliopsida; order Poales; family Poaceae; genus Hordeum; species Hordeum marinum. The sequence goes on along the minus strand of CM039672.1, from coordinate 288,629,936 downwards.
TGTACAGTTCTCCGAAAAACATGCCAGTAAATGATTTCCTTCTCAAATAAAACTAAGCATTAACATATGGTAGCTACAGATCACGCTATGTTCCAAGTCTGAACTGTGCTCATTTGGTAACCAATAAAAATGATCTAACTCTATAAATATCTTCTAGTTACTACTGTAAACTACTAAACTGCAGGAAATACTAAATATGTAGACATACATGAGAAGGATTCATGGAACAAAAACATGACTACTGCTCCAATTAGTATTGTATAAACTCCAAGAAATACTTAATTTGCAGACAAACATGAGAGGGATTCATGGATTTTTTTACTACTGCTCCAGTTAGTACTGTAAACTGAAGGATATACTTAATTTGCACAAATACATCATAGGGATTCGGGGAGCAAAATAATTACTACTTACTACTATAAACTGAAATTGATATGTAATTTGTAGGCATACATGAGAGGGATTCAGCGAACAAGCTATCAAGCACATGTTCCACACCCACGCACAGGAACATTACACATAGATAAGAGGGTTCAGGGAAAAGAAAAACTTACACTGAACCCCGGTTGTTTGGTGTGTTCATCACCTTCTCGGCACGGTCATGCTCATCTTCTTGGTCCGCACTCGTCTCCCTACACCCCTGTGCTGCCATACTCCTGGTCCGGCACATAGCAGTGTTCTTGTACGTCGCGCCGCTCCGCATATGTGTGCTCTGCATCGCAGCTCAGAGACTCTCGCCGGACATCCGCCGTACACATTCGCGCGAGGAGAAGCCTAGACGGAGGGGTCAAGAAGAATGGGAGTTGGGCTGTCACTGGACAGTGGCGTTGGATACTGAAGTGCTGCTCGCCTGCACCATATGTAGAGGTAAAGGCTGGAGGCGCTTGTAGTTGCAGCTAGGGCTGCCCGGAGGAGTAAATCAAGGGAACGGAGATGAATGATGATGCTTAATGACAATTCGTTTAATAAGGAGTTTTCTGTACAACCTGTTTGGTTGGGGTAATTAGAGAGAGGGAATAAGAATTAGGGGCTTATAAGATATAAAGTTACCTGTTTGGTTAGAGGGAATAAGAATTTATGAGGGACTGGGCATGGGAGTTTAGAGTCTAACTCCCACAATTTTATTAACAGGGAAGAAGATGGGAATTAGGAGGAAATTAATTTACAAACAACATTTCGTCCCTTCATCATAACTTATGTTGTTGTCCCCCATGAATTCCCCCTAACCAATCAAGAGAATGGACATCCCTCTCAACACTACTAGGGAAAACCTTATACACAGGATTATCAATAGCGCTGGTCAAAAGAGGGCGCTACTGCTACATAACAATAGCGCGGGGAGACAAACATCGCTACTGCTATGTAAATAGCAGTAGCGCATTCCAGACAAAAAGCGTTACTACTATAATTGCCACACCGTTGCCAACAGACTAGGTATAGTAGTAGCGCCCTATTTTGACAAGCGCTACTGCTAAGAGAGTAGTAGCAACGCGTTTTCCTTAAACGCGCTACCGCTAAGTTTGACTTGCCGCTTCACGGTTATCCTTCCTTCCCCAATTCCCCATTCTTCTCGCGTCCCTCTCCCCTCGCCGCTCCTGCTCCCTCTCCCCGCCCTGCTCCCTCGCCGCCACTGCCTCCGTCGCCGTCACCGGGGCTGCCACCGAAGCCGCGCGCCCTCGACGCCCCCGGGAGCCACCCTTGTCCCCTCCTCGCCGCCCTGCCTCCCTCCACAACCCTGCCTCCCTCGCCGTCACGGGGCCGCCCTGCCTCCCTCTATGACCCTGCCACCCACGACGCCCTCCTCGCCACTGTCTCCCCTGAGCACCCTCTCTGTAAGACCCCACCCCTCCTCTCTAGGTTAATTTACTTAGGTAAATTTAGTTATGAACCCTATCTAGGTTTAAGCAGAGTAGTAGTGGTACAATAGGTGAATACTTTGCAAGAGGGCAGTAGGTTAATTTACTTAGGTGAATTTAGGTATGAACCCTAGGTAGCTAGGTTTTGGTATAAACCCTAGGTAGCTATTTTGATATATATGAATTTAGCTAGATATCAAATTAGGACAGAAATATTATTCTAGGGCAGTACTGATTTTTTTCATTTCATCATTATAGAGCAGTAAAGTCAACTGAATTTTGTTCTATTAGTAGTTAACTAATTTTTTTCCATTTCATCATTGTAGAGCCCTAATGTTAAATGAATTTTGTTCTATTAGTAGTTAGCTGAATTTGCTTCTACACTTAGTTTTTGAATTAGCTTGTGAGATTTGGACATGTATATTTGGACATGTGGTTGCTCGTGTATATTTGGACATTTGTTGCGGTGTCAAAGATGGATATTTGAAAATTGTTTGCAGGGAATGATTCCGAGTGGCCTATGTTTTGCCGGAATGTTGATTCATTTCCGTTCCAGCAAATTTCAGGCGCTCTATTTGTCCAGTTTGTAGCAAAGGTCATGCCAAAATTTTCCGCAGCGACGGGCGCGCCGTCCTTATCATCGTTTACCCCCGAGTCTCCCACGCTCTTTACTTGGACTCGTCGAAGAACATGCAGAAAAAGGATTACACCCACATCAAGTCTGTTCTCGATAGTGCTGTCTATACGTACGACATACGGGGTGGAGAGATCACGCTCAGGAAGACAAGGGACCGCGCGCCCTGCTTCGGCCATACGACTGACTTCTGCTGCATCTAGCAACCGAGTGGTACTATCAGTGATGGATTCTATGTCCTCCACCACATGCAGGAGTTCAGACAGGATTAGCAAAACCTTCGCATGTCACCTAGATCCGACGATGCCCATATTCTGCAATGGGCAAAAAACCTAGGAGATATCCTGGATCATCGACTCCGAGCTGAATTCTATCACATCTAGCGTGAACTTGACCAAATCATCATGAAGGACGTCCTCAAAAAAACAGGGATGTTCTACGAAGAAGGGAAAATGTTGCGGGAAGACGTCCAAACACGCGTAGCCGCTCAGCATCTCGACCTAAAGCCTTTCCCTGCACTCGGGGACTATCTCCCTGACTTGCATGGATGGCATGACATGTTGGAGTGATTGACGATATATGAGAATGTGTTTGTTTAGTCCATACTTTCTCTATGACAAAACTTTGAGTTATGCACGGCAAAACTTTATTTGTGATGTAATTAAACTGTCCTCCTCAGCTAGCGAAGATCACTCTAGTTAGGACATTTTGGGTAAGATGAACTTTGTATGCTTATGATATGTTGCTTATATTTTTGCCAAGTTTGTCTCTTTCTGTTGCTCAACTATATATGTTGCATATCATCAACTCATGTGGCGATGCATGTGCATAGATCATCGATGGCGAAGAAGTGCTACGCCAGGAGTATACGACGAGTGGCCGGAGTGTTAGGCCCAGGTGTACCGGTTTCCGATTTCCGAGTGATAGCCAATACTTAGTTTAGGTTCACACTAGTGCGAGAGAGGGATACGAACTGACGCCTCAAGAAGTACTACATTATGTATGATGAGACATGTCATGTAACTTGTATAGCTATATCGTGATTATGACGTGACGACATGATTTTTGTTGGATGATATGATGAGACTATTATGTGTATGATATGATGAGCATATTGCATGTTTATGATATGATTATAATACTGTATGAAACCTGTACAGAAACATCGTAAATACGTAGCAAAAAGAAGATATGAGAAAATATAGTAGTGGCGCTCTTTAGTGCTGGACAGGAAAACGCTGCTGCTAAAGGACCTAGCAGTAGCGCTGGTACGGAAAGCGCTACTGCTAAGTAGGTATAGCAGTAGCGCGTGTCAAAACGCCCTATTGATAAACGTTAGCTGTAGCGCTGTATCAGTAGTGCGGGTACCTGCGCTACTGATACACCAAAAACCTGTGCTACTGCTAGGGAAAACCCTAGCAGTGCAAATTCCCACGTGTAAAACTCATCAAATACCAAACAATAGATTGGGAATAAAATTATACTTCCCATGTCTAATCTCATTACAACTCCCTCCTCTAAATTCCCATTCCCCATCCTAAAAGTTACCAAACACGTTGTTAGGGAAGTTTAACGAGGAGATAAAAGAATAAGAAGAGGCATTGGGGAGAAAGTTATGGTGGGGAATGGGGAGGGCTTGTGCAATTCCTTTCTCAATTTTTTATGAAGAAAAAATACATTAGAAGATGGGATAGTGGGGATCAGTGATTTCCCCCCATATGTCATACTATCGGGTCGGGTTCGGATATATCCATGGATACATAATTATGCCCATGCCCTACCCACGAGTAATCGGGTCGGGTTCGGATAGTTCCCATGGACGTAAAAACTTATCCAAACCCTATCCATTTGGGTCGGGTATCAGCGGCTATCCATGTCCATGGATAAAATTGCCATCCTTACTGAAAATTTAACATGATTTTTTCTAATTATTTGTGAATTTCTGGGACAAAGAACACCAGAGGGGGGGTACACCTAGTGGCCACCCTCCACCACGGCACGCCAGACCCCCCTGGCGCGACCTGGTAGAGGGTGGGCCTCCTCACTTATCCCTTTAGCCTATGCCATCTTCTACCTCCTGAAATAAATTCACCATTGCTCTCTCCCTCGTGTTCTTGCTCAAGAACCCGTGGATTTCGATCTCTTTGCTCAAAGTTCTATTTCCAAAACTGTTTTAGGGGATTGCTTCTCGGTATGTAACTCCCCCATTGCTCCAATTAGTTTGTGATTTAGTGGTTTAATTTTAGAATAATTAGCTACTCTTGGTGCTACTGTAGATCAGCTTGCATGTTGAATTCTTAGATTTCTAAGTAGTTTGAATACTTGATATGGCCTCTATGCATCCCTAGGAGTAGTTGCTATCAATCTTATTTAGTTTTTTAACAAACTTTTGTGGACTAAATTTTTTTAGAATTTTATTTGTAGAAAATAAGATGGATTTCTTTAGGAAGTACTCCTCCAAGAAGAATGCTAAAGGAGTTGTTGGGAAGTCGTCTGGTAGTGATCTACACCTTCCGAGGAAGGAAGAAGTACGACCATGCGAATGGCCACATAGTCCCTTTATGGAGGAAGCTGGTTTCTATCAAGAATTTTATCAATTTATTGACAATGCTAGGCTGACCAACTTCCTCGCGGATAAGTGTGACCAGTATCACATCCTCACAATTTCCTTTGTGCAAAGCTTTAGTTTCCTGAGTAGGAATAACCCTCCCGAGGTGTAGTTTAATCTATATGCTGAAAACTACAAGATACCATTCACTAACTTTTGTGACATATGTATGATTCCTTCTGATGGGAAATTAAGAGAGCCTAGACCAGCAGAGTTTGAGGGCTTTCTCCTCACTTGAACAGTGGGTAACGAAAGAGGCATGTCGAAGACCACCGCCACTAGTTTGCAGATTCCTTCTGTGCACTACTTTGCTATATTCACTGCTAAATGTTTAACTACTAAGGAAAAGGTCGGTGCACTCAGTGCTCCGGAACTCGCCATTTTGCGACATGCATTATATAATGATCACACTTTTTGCCTAGGAGCTATCGTTGCACGACGCCTACAACTTAACAAGAGTAAGGGCAAGATACATGGTGGCATTTACGCTACTCGTTTAGTGAATCATTTAGGAGTTCAGATACGCCCTCATGATTATCTTTTGCCCAAGGTTTATTTAGACTACATGTCATTGCGGGATCACCACTTTATTGATGAGGCTGAACTCTTTCATAATATTCGCTATAATCGGGTATTTAGCGTCATAACCCGTGATGTTATTCTGTTGCTTGCACCTGCTTTGTTTGATTCTATTGCCAGGAACAGATACATAATTATGCCAGATGATATCATCGCGTACCAGAACAATCAGGCCGCGGTAGAGGAGGAGCCCCAGGAGTGGGATGCTCAGGTACCTTCGCCACCACACTTCAACATGGGACTGGACGGCTATTACAGATGGTGATCACCAAGCTAGGCCAAAAGCCTAAGCTTGGAGGAGTACGTATTTCCACTGACATTACATTCATATTTGCACTTTTCATTTCAGTTGTCGGTGTCCACACTCTTTCGTTGTATTATCCATGCTAGATTTATTTTTCACGCTTTCTTCTTGTGTGTTTAAAAACTTTGAGAAAATCCAAAAATACTTCTGGTTTCTTTTCGGTTTTTCTTTTTAGTTCAGTTAGTTGTAGTATTAAAATAAAACCCCAAAAGATTTCTCATTTCTTGTTTTTGCTTGTTGGTAGTTCTCCCGTGTAAATAGTTTTTCTCGTTTTTGTTTTTCCTTCTCGTGTTTGCTTTCTTCAAGAAAAACTAAAAACTCCAAAAATATTTCAGTATGTTTCTCTAAAATTGTTTTTTCTTTTATTGAGTCATACCAAGTAGAAGGCCACGATGAAAATGTTGAGTGGTGCTCATATGCATTATCGTTGATCTAACACCGAGCCCATATTACTTTGTCTTGTCCTCTCGAATAAAATGTTTGCAGATTCTAGCTTAGTCCACGACACTCTTGCACTATTATTATTATCATATCATTCGAGTGTGCAAGTGAAAGGCAATAATGACGATATTTGATGAATTGACTGTGCCAGAAAAAAGCGGGTATGAACTCAACTTGTTCTCGTTTTTGTAAATATGTTTAACCTAGTATCCATAATTCAGCACATTATGATTGAACATGCTTGCAATGACAATTAGAGATTATAGTGGTTCATGCCATGCTCAACTAGCAAGGAGTGGATAATGATTTATCTTGGATGACAACATGCATTAAAATGGTTGTGATGTAGTATGATGATATGGTATCCTCCTCTGAATGTTTCAAGCGGCTTGACTTGGTACATGTTCACGCCTGTAGTTGAATCAAAACCAACATAGCCTTCATGAAATTTACGTTCATGGTGTCCATATCCTACTCATGATAGCATTCAATGTTTATTATTTGTAATGCATGTTTATGACCGTATTCGCTCTCTAGCTGGCCGCTTCTCAACCTATTTGCCAGACTTCAACTATAGTAAGTGGGAATTCTGCTTGTGCATCAAAAAAACTTTTGAACCAATGTTATTCCAGATGAGTCCACCATATCTACCTATATGTGGTATTACCCTGCCGTTCCAAGTAAATTTGCATGTGCCACCTCTAAAATTTCAAATGAACTTCTATTTTGTGTGCCCGGACCGCTCATGGAGCGACAGGGGGTGGTCAATATCTTCCATGTTAACCGAGTTACTCTCATGATAAGTGTTTATTCACTCGTCCTTGCATGACAAGGGCGGTAATAGGGATTCCCAGTCCCGAAATCAAAACAAATGCAAATAATTAAACAAAACTCCCCCAGGAGTGTTGTTGGTTTGGACGGTACCCGTGGATTTGGATCGCCGCGGAGTGTGTTTGTTGGTGGAGGGGGAGTAAACATTTACTTTTACCGCTTGGGAACCGCTGCTAATTTGTTTTACATGGAAGATATTGATAGCCCTTGGTCGTAACATTGACAGGAAGGGTGTACCTCCCAAAATTATACTTATCTCTTATTTAATCCTTGAGCTCTCGCACCTCTGCAAATCCCTGCTTCCCTCTGCGAAGGGACTATCCATTTATTTTAATGTGGAGTCATCACCTTCTAAAATAAGCGCCAGATCTTAGAGCACTACTGTCATCCTCATGCATTCTGTATAGTGAATGTTGGATGCATCATGACTGGATCTTTTCTACCATGAATTACAATGTTTACTCGCTGCTTGAATTCTGGAGGTGCTCTGCATTTATGTTTTGCGGTCTCAGAAAGGGCTAGCGAGATACCACTATTGTCATATTATATCATGATTGTTTTGATAAATGTTTGCACTTGAGATATCTTATTATTTCTCACCAGTTGCTTGTGTCATTAATATGAGTTAATATAGTCTTTAAGAGTTATTGTTGACATGGTTAGTCATGATCTTTCCTGAAAACCTGCGTGCTACTTAAGCATATGTATGTAAACAAGAACAAAAGAGTTCGTAAAAGTTTTGGTTTCTCACTTTCAGTTTGTCAACTGAGTTCCTTGAGGACAAGAAAGAGTTTAAGCTTGGGGGAGTTGATACGTCTCCAATATATCTACTTTTTCTAACACCTTTTATCTTGTTTTGGACTCTAATTTGCATGATTTGAACGAAACTAACCCGGACTCACACTGTTTTCAGTAGAACTACCATGGTGTTGTTTTTTCTACAAAAATAAAAGTTCTTGGAACGGAATGAAAATTTTTGGAGATCTTTTTGGAATATATGAGGAATTATGGAGCCATAAGCCACCTGAGAGGGGGACCAGGGTGCCCACCCTCTACTAGGGCACGCTCGACCCCCCTGGCGTGGATTGGTGGAGGGTGGACACCTCGTGCCCCCTGACCCTAATTCCAACGATATAAATTCACAAATCTCCAAAAAAACTTAGAGAGAAAGAATTATCGCGGTTTACGATATGGAGCCGCCGCCACCTCCTCTTCTTCATCAAGAGGCCAGATCTGGAGCCCGTTTGGGGCTCCGAAGAGGGGAATCTTTAGTCTTTGTCATCATCAGACCTTTTCTATCACCAATTCTATGATGCTGCCCACCAGGAGTGGGTAATTTCTTCGTAGGCTTGCTGGTCGGTGAGGAGTTGGATGAGATTCATCATGTAATAGAGTTAGTTTTGTTAGGGCTTGGTCCCTACTATCCACTATGTTCTAAGATTGATGTTGCTATGACTTTGCCATGCTTAATGCTCGTCACTAGGGCCCGAGTGCCATGATTGTATATCTGAACCGTTTATTTTATCATCATTATATCTATGTTCTTGATCCGATCTTGCCTAGTCATATGCACCTATTACGTGTTATGATCCGTCAACCCCGGGGTGACAGAAATTGGTACACTTCACGGTACATCTAGGCATACCCTAGGCCGGGCCGGGCTTTACAAAGCCCGAAGTGAAATTCCCAAGCCTGAGCCCGGCCCGGCCCAGCCAAAAAATCATGTTTTTAGGCCCGATCCCGACCCAAATGGGTTAAAAACATGCATTTCGGGCCTGGCCGGGCTGCCCCCCGTGTAAAATGGCATTTTTCCTAAGCCCGAGCCTGGCCCGAAGTTGTCACCGGGCCTAAAATGCGAGACTGAACCCGACCCGAATGCAAAACCCGGCCCGGGTAACCAGGCCGGGCTGCCCATGTCTAGGTTTACTTCACGGTGATGACTATACTTTGAGGAGTTCATGTATTCACTTTGTGCTAATGCTTTGTTCTGGTTCTCTATTAAAAGGATGCCTTAATATCCCTTAGTTTCCTTATGGACCCCGCTGCCTGAAAGCACATTTGGTCCATTGGTGGTTTTGGTAATCAATAACAACATATATGTCATTGAACTAATGTTTCCACTAAGCATGTTTTAGAAAAAGTTCAATGATGGGTTGGCAAAAGGATTGTGGAATACCCCAAGATGCAAGGAAATAAATTGGCAAAGCTTCAAGCAAAAGAACTCAACATTTTACTTTGTGAGAAATCACTTTGAGTCCGTAGGAAAGCCAATACGATCAAAAGGGGGTAAGGTACTATTGGTGAACAAAATGCTCATACGTGCACACGTGATAGTCACCACATACACCCACAAGATCTTCCACAAAAGTCTATCCAAAGCCAAATATCGAAAATCAGTGCAACCAACACTTTCCACTCGGTGCCACCGATTCTCAGCCTCAGACAGACTTAGCCAAACCCTAGCCCTTTGGTGCAACCGATTCTACTTCGGTGCCACCGAGTTTGGGTTGCCAACTCGGTCTAATCACCCCCCTCTAGACCTACTTTCGATCCTACACTGCCACGGGAGGGTAGGACAAAAGATGTCATGCAAGTTCTTTTCCTTAAGCACGTATGAATATATACGGAATACATGCCTACATTACATTGACGAACATGAGCTAGTTCTGCGTCGGCCTAGGTTATGACTATTATATGATGAATATCATCCAACGAATACACCGATCCAGAGCCTACGAGTTTTCCACATATTGTTCTTGCTAAGTTACTATTACTGCTGTTACTATTGCACTTGCTACAAAACAATTGTTGCTACTGTTACCGCTATTGTTACTGTTACCACTGCTACCAAACTATCATATTACTGTGCTACTGATCACTTTGCTGCAGATATTTGTCTCTAGGTGTGGTTGAATTGACAACTCAACTTGTCGTGGTTTTGTCACGACATCATGTCCTCATGAGAGAACTTAGGTGTGAGGCCATCACAACTAGATGGCAGATTGAGAGGGGTTGGTCAGAATTGAGGGACGCGAGTTTACCCAGGTTTGCCCCCTCCGATGGAGGTAAAAACCTACATCCTTCTTTGTGTGTATTTGATGATGAGGATGATCTCGATTACTATGGTACTGTTTTTCTATCTCTAATCTTGAGAGCCTCTAATCTGTTTATCTCTAATAATGACTTCAAAAATCCCTCCCCCTTGGGGCGCCTTACCCCTCCTTATGTCGGTTGAAGGGGTAGGTTTACATGTAGAGTCCAACTAAGAGTAGGATTAGGACTAGTCTCCCATGAGCCGCCTTCTGGGCCGTTGGGTCTTGTTGTTCGTCTGACCCGCCTGCCAGGTCACCAGTGAACTGCCAAGCTCGGCCGAGTCACCAGTGAGTCGCCAAGTCCCGACCGGGTCATACTTCAGGTCGGGTTATACCGTGGGGCAATATCCCCAACATTAGCCCCCTGGTCAACTTGAATTTATTCATGGTAAGATCTTGAAAAAAATATGTTAACTGACCGGCTCGCTCCCCTAGCCGTCTTATTTCAATGAAGTGGCTCCACAAAAATCCGGGTTTCTTCTTCATATGAACGAGTCGTCTTCACAATCATCTTGCAAGTCCACGTCCTTTGCAAAATATTGGGAATAAAACACCCATATGCCGTTGAGTCGGCCTCCAATACTTTGGCTTGATTAAAATCTTGGGAATAAGAAATCCTCATGATGTTGAGCCGGGTTTTCATTGCTTCACTTTTGATAAAAATATTGGGAATAAAAATTCGTCCATTGTTAAACCACTTTCAACTTGTGAAGCCGGTTTGCTTATATAAATTGTGCCGGGTTATGATCTTTTGATAATAGCGGGTCATGATTGTTGGTGACGCCGAGTCAAACAACTGGACTTCAGTTGACTTGATAAAAATATTGGGAATAAAGAAATCCTTGTAATGTTGAGCCGACTTTCAATGCTTCAACTCCACCAAGACATGAGACCTAGCTCACTCAAAATTCATAACTTGATAATATCCTGCTATATTTTATATCTCCATATTACGTGTAGCCCCCAAGCTCCGAGTTTATCCATGATGACTTGGTGCTTTGCAATAATATACTTGGCTATGTAGCCCCCAAGCGATGGGTTGTCTTGCCTGCAGCATCTTGGCACTTGTTATTGTCTTATACTTATAAAACTCCAGCCATTGTAGCCCCAAGTATCGGGTTGTTTTGCCTGCAACAACCTGGGACTTTTGAACTTGGTGTTGAATGTTGAGAAATCTGGGTTGTCCTTTGAGTCGCCAGATATAGACTGGGTGTCTTGTATTTTACATGTGTAGCCCCCAAGGGCCGGTTCATCAGTATTTGATGGGCCGGGTCTTCAGTTTGGACCTTATAATCTGTTTGAACAGCTGAATATTGTAGCCCCAAGTGCCGGGTCGCATGCCTACATCAACTTGGGACTTTAGAAAATTTGATCTGAGCGGTGTAGCTCCCAAGTGTTGGGTCGTCTGCCTGCGGCGGCTCAGGACTCATATGCACCTCTCCTTTGAAAAGAAAAACATCATATGATGTAGCCTCCAAGTGCTGGGTCCTATGCCTGCAGCGACTTGGGACTATGTGAGAATAATATAACTCATCATAATTTGTTGAATGAATCCTTGACCATGGTTGTAACCCGGTACTTTGTCGAATATCTTGGAATAATGCCTTTGTCCTTGAAATGAAAATCTCGCTCGTGGTTGCGGTGCAACCTAACAAATACATGTTTGAGAAATCCATGAGTGTTGTAGTCTACTACAGAGCACAATTTGAAAGAATCCAAGAGTCAGTCAATTAGATGGAACGACATTATATGTGATAGGGCGGCTCTTCAAGAATAGTAATTTATTCCGAGATGGCTTGAACCCCCCCAATCATTTAATACTGGTTACGATAAACCATGATCAAGGATCCAACCTTTTTGGCTATCAAATATCTATTTGTTTCTGCAAAGGTTACGATGTAACCCGGTTTGATGACCGGCTTGATATACATGTATGATGCATGATGCAATGTAGGATGATGTATGTATATATGATGCAACAGTTTTAGCCTTGACAAGTTTAGGGTCTTATTGGAAGATTGACTGTCAAGAGTTTGGTGGGTCACCTGGTGGAGTAGCAAGTTGCGAACATGCAGGATTAACTCATATATGGCGTGGAAGCCAGTCAAGAGGGTTTGAAAACTAAACTCATTGAGTTGGAAGCCCCCAATTGACTTAATGATTATCCAATAAATCAGGGCACCCATGTTTGAATGGCGCATCATGGCGGCTCGTCCTCTTGGGCGATGTTAAATCTTTCGCCAATAAGGTAGCAGCCCCCGGGACCGGGTTATCATCCCTGCAATGATCCGGGGTTCCAGAATATTTGAGCCTTGTTGAATCTATCGAGTCATGTCTGTTCAGCCCCCGAGTCTTAAGACGACTCGAGGAGTTTGCTTGAGATTCTTCACACTTGGCTATGGCATAAGCTGACATATGGTTGACGACTGATAACTGAAATTTATTGAAGCCAAAAGCATCTGGAGAGTTGATGATCTCCACGACACTCATTGTATGTCCTTGGCGTTGACAACGCAACTTGAACCCGCGGAAGGTTGAGATGGCGGGTTATGAATGACCCCGTATGAGTTTTGTCAGTAACTCGGCCGATGGTTCAACCTGGCTAGTCATTGAAGTTAACCAAACTGCAGTGGCGACGACTTGTGCGCCTATCCATTGAGCCATCTGATGTGAGCAAAAACTGATAATATATTTGTTATTTGCTCCAGAGTTGTTGCAGTAGATTGTCCGCAGGGGCAACGTCGACAGAAGTATATTTGATATACGTGTTATTGATGTGTACCTTGCTAGTACTCCTAGTAGTACCTGGGTATTGGATACCGGTTCGGTTGCTAAATGTTAGTAACTCGAAATAAAAGCTACGGAATAAACGGAGAACTAGCTAAGGGTGAGGTGACGATGTGTGTTGGAAATGTTTCCAAGGTTGATGTGATCAACATCGCACTCTCTCTCTACCTTCGGGATTAGTGACGAACCTAAATAAATGTTATTTGGTGTTTTGCGTTGAGCATGAACGTGATTAGATCATGTTTATTGCAACACGGTTATTCATTTAAGTTAGAGAATAATGGTTATTCTGTTTACATGAATGATACCTTCAATGGTCATGCACCCAGTGAGAATGGTTTGTTGAATCTTGATCGTAGTAACACACATGTTCATAACATTGATGCCAAAAGATACAAAGTTAATAATGATAGTACCACATATTTGTGGCACTGCCGCTAAATGTCATATTGGTATAAAGCGCATGAAGAAACTCCATGCTGATGGATCTTTGGACTCATTCGATTTCGAATCGGTTGAGACATGCGAACCATGCCTCTTGGGCAAGATGACTAAGGACCCCGTTTTCTGGTTTGATAGAGCGGGCAAATGATTTATTGGAAATGATACATGTTGATGTATGCAATCCAATCAGTCTTATAGCGTGCGGTGGATATCGTTATTTTCTTACCTTCACTGATGATTTGAGTAGATATAGTGTATATTTACTTAATGAAACAGAAGTCTGAATCATTTGAAAGGTTCAAGCAAATTCAGAGTGAAGTTTAAAGATCATCATGACAAGAAGATAAAAATGTCTGCGATATGATCGTGGAGGTGAATATCTGAGTTATGAGTTTGGTATACAACTTTAGACAATGTGAAAGTTGTTTCACAACTCACGCCACCTGGAACACCATAGTGTGATGGTGTGTCCGAACGTCATAGTCGTGCTCTATTGGATATGGTGCGTGCTATGATGTCTCTTCTCGTTTTGCTACTATAATTTTGGGGTTATGCATTAGAGACAACTACATTCACTTTAAATAGGGCACCATCTAAATCCGTTGAGATGACACCGTGTGAATTATGGTTTGATAGAAACCTAAGCTGTCATTTCTGAATGTTTGGGGCTATGATGCTTGTGTGGAGAAATGTTTTCACCTAATGAGCTCGAACCCAAAGCGGACAAATGCATCTTCACAGATTACCCTAAGAACAGTTGGGTGAACCTTCTATCTCAGATCCAAGCATAAAGTGTTTGTTGCTAAAACTGGGTCCTTTCTCGAGGAAAAGTTTTTCTCGAAAGAATTGAGTGGGAGGAAGATAGAACTTGATGAGGTTGTTGAACCTTTGTTTCAACCAGAGAGTAGCGCAACACAGAAAGATGTTTCTATGGAACCTACGTCAGTTGAAGAGGAAGTAAATGATGATGATCATGAAACTTCGGATCAAGTTACTATTGAAACTCGTATGTCGACAAGGATGTGTACTGCTCCTAAGCGGTACGACAACCCTGTCTTGGAGGTCATGTTGTTGGACAACTATGAACCTACGAGTTGTGGAGAAGCAATGATGGGCCCAGATTCCGACAAATGGTTAGAGGCCATGAAATCCATGAAAGGATCCATGTATGAAAACCAAGTATAGACTTTGGTAGACTTGCTCATTGGACGGCAGGTCGTTGAGTACAAATGGACCTTTAAGATGAAGACAGACGCTGATGGTGAATGTCACCATTTATAAAGCTCGACTTGTCGCAAAGAAGTTTCCACCAAGTTCAAGGAGTTGACTGCGATGAGACTTTCTCACTCGTAGTGATGCTAAAGTCTGTTGGAATTATGTTAGCAGTTGCTGCATTTTTCAATTATGAAATCTGGTAGATGGATACCAAAACATTGTTTCCTTCCTTAAGGAAAGGTTGTATGAGATACAACCAGAAGGTTTTGTCAGTCCTAAGGATGCTAAAAGGTGTGCAAGCTTCAGTGATCCTTCTATGAACTGAAGCAAGCATCTCGGAGTTGGAATATACACTTTGATGAGGTGATCAAAGTTTTTGAGTCTATAGAAAGTTTATGAGAAACTTGTATTTACAATAAAGTGAGTGGGAGCACTATAGAGTTTCTGGTAAGCCTATGTGGTTGACATATTGTTGATCGGAAATGATGTAGAATTTCTGGAAAGCATAAACGGTTGTTTGAAAAGAGTTTTTCAAAGGAAGACCTGGATAAACTACCTAATTGTTGAGCATCAAGATCTATATAGATAGATCAAGATGCTTAATTATGTCGATGCAAGCTTTAACACCAATCCGGATGACTCGTAGTAGCAATCTAGATACGTATAGTGGAGCAGCCATTTGGAATAGTACCAAGTGGAGTGTGGTAGCAGTGTTTACGGTTTGACATAGAGATTTGCAAAGTACACACGGATCTGAATGTCGTAGACCCGTTGACTATAAGACCTCTCTCACATGCAAAGCATGATCGAGCCCCAAAACTCATTGGGTGTTAGATTCATAACAATGAGAATCACATGGTGATGTGAATTAGATTATTGACTCTAGTGCAAGTGGGAAACTGTTGGAAATATGCCCTAGAGGTAATAATAAATTGATTATTACCATATTTCCTTGTTCATGATAATCGTTTATTATCCATGCTATAATTGTGTTGATCGGAAACTCAGATACATGTGTGGATACATAGACAACACCATGTCCCTAGTATGCCTCTAATAGAGTAGCTCGTTGATCAAAGATGGTTGTGGCTTCCTAGTCATGGACATGAGATGTCATTTGGTAACGGGATCACATCATTAGGAGAATGATGTGATGGACAAGACCCAAACTACAAATGTAGCATATGATCGTGTCAGTTTATTGCTAATGTTTTCTGCATGTCAAGTATCTATTCCTATGACCATGAGATCATGCAACTCACTGACACCGGATGAGTGCCTTGTGTGTATCAAACATCGCAACGTAACTGGGTGACTATAAAGGTACTCTACATGTATCTCCAAGGGTGTCTGTTGGGTTGGCATGGATCAAGACTGGGATTTGTTACTCCGTGTGACGAAGAGGTATCTCAGGGCCCACTCAGTAATACAACATCACAACAAGCCTTGCAAGCAATGTGACTAAGTGTTCGTCATGGGATCTTGTATTACGTAACGAGTAAAGAGACTTGCCGGTAACGAGGTTGAACTAGGTATGAAGATACCGACAATCGAATCGCGGGCAAGTAACATACTGAAGAACAAAGGGAACATCATGCGGGATTAACTGAATCCTTGAAATAGAGGTTCGACCGACAAAGATCTTCGTAGAATATGCAGGAACCAATATGGGCATCCAGGTCCCGCTATTGGTTATTGACCATAGAGGTTTCTCGGTCATGTCTACATAGTTCTCGAACCCGCAAGGTCTGCACACTTAAGGTTTGGTGACGTTTCGATAGTATAGAGTTATGGATGGTGGTGACCGAAGGTTGTTCGGAGTCCCGGATGAGTTCCCGGATGTCAAGAGGAGCTCCGGAATGGTCCGGAGTTAAATATTGATATATAGGAAGTCCTATTTTGGTCGCCGGAAAAGTTTCGGGCTCATCGGTAGTGTACCGGGAGTGCCGGTAGTGTACCGGGAGACCATCGGGAGGGGTATTTCGACCCAAGAGGCTACATGGGCTGTGGGAGAGTGAATACCATACCTTAGTGGGCTGGTGGAAGTCCCACACAAGTCCCATGCGTATGGGAAGAAAAACCCAAAGAGAATAAGGTGGAAAAAGGCAAAAAGGCCAAAATAAGGAGGAGTCCTAGTCCTACTAGGATTGGAGGAGCATTCCTCCCCTCCTCCCACTTAGGCCGAAGCGTAGAGGGCTTGGCCCTTGCGCCAAGTCTCCTCCTCTCTTCCTCTTATATACACTAGAGGTTTTAGGGTTTTTGCACTAGATTTTCAGCCACGTGCTACCCCTTCCTCTAGCACAGTTTCTCCTCTAGATAGGTTTTCTACAGTGCTTAGGCAAAGCCCTACCAGAATTGCTCCACCACCATCGCCACGGTGCCTTCACGCTGCCGGAGAACTCGTCTACCTCTCCACTCCCTCTTGCTAGATCAAGAAGGCGGAGATCGTCATCGAGCTGTACGTGTGCTGAACGCGGAGGTGCCGTCCGTTCGGCGCTAGATCGGAAGGATCGTGATCAAGATCGCGAGATGGATCGTGATGAGATCGCGGGACGGATCGTGATGAGTTCGCTGGATGGATCGTGATTGGATCGCGGGACGGATCGTGATGAGATTGCGGGATGCTAGGCGATTTGGATCGCGAAGATGTTCGACTACACCAACCGCGTTTCTTAACGCTTCCCGCTTAGCGATCTACAAGGGTATGTAGATCCACTCTCCCTCTCGTAGATGCTCATCACCATGGATAGATCTTGCGTGCCTGTAGGAAATTTTTTGTTTCCCATGCAACATTCCCCAACACGGTGCAACCGATTCTGCTTCAGTGCCACCGAGTTTGGGTTGCCAACTTTCTGTTACGCAAGTTCACAAAATCGATACCACCGAGTTTGTTGAATTGGCGTCACCGAGTCTGGCAATCTGAGCGTTGGTCACCTTATCGGTGCAACCGAGTTTTATGTATCGGTCTCACCAAGATTCAAAAGTTGCTACCTTTGAGGCAACTCGGTACCACCGAGATTAACACATCGGTTTCACCGATTCTGACTTTTAGGTGTAACGGTTGGATTTTTGGAGATGCCTATATACACCCCTTCACCACCACCTACTCATAAGACAAGCACTCAGAACAGATCCCCACTCATACCAACTGATTTTCTGAGAGAGAGCCACCTACTCATGTGTTGAGATCATGCCATTCCATTCCAACCATATGAATCTTGATCTCTAGCCTCCCCAAGTTGCTTTCCTCCCAATCAATCACTTCCACCAAAGCCAAATCAATGAGAGGGTGATTGTGTGTTGAAGAGTCTATCATCTTGAAGCACAAGAGCAAGGAGTTCATCGACATTATCAAGCCTATTACCCTGTGGAGGTTGGTGCCTCCTAGATTGGTTAGGTGTCACTTGGGAGCCTCCTACTTCGTGTTGTGGAGTGAACCAAGAAGTTTGTAAGGGTAAGGAGATCGCCTACTTAGTGAAGATCTACCCATAGTGAGGCTAGTCCTTCGTGGACAGAAGTCGTTATGGAATTGTCAAGGTTGCTTCTTCGTGGAACACTCCATGGGTAGAGCCCTCCATGGACTCTCGCGACCGTTGCCCTCCGTGGGTTGAAGACTCCATGAACGTGGGCGTACAGTAGCACCACCTATCGGAACCACAGGAAAATCATCGTGTCTCCAAATTGTGTTTGATCTTCCTACCATTCCTTTACTATTCATGCTTATCTTTATTTTCCATAGCTGTACTCATAGACATGCATGTGTAGGGTGTACTTGACTTGCTATGAATGCTAAAATCTGTCAACACTTAAAATTGGGAAAAAGTGGATTTTTGTTTGGTCAAGTAGTCTAATCACCCCCCTCTATACCTACTTTTGATCCTACACTGCCATGGGAGGGTAGGACAAAAGATGTCATGCAAGTTCTTTTCCATAAGCAGGTATGACTATATACAGAATACATGCCTACATTACATTGATGTACTAGAGCTAGTTCTGTGTCGCCCTAGGTTATGACTATTATATGATGAATATCATCCAACGAATACACCGATCCAGATCCTACGAGGTTTCCACATATTGTTCTTGCTAAGTTACTATTACTGTTGTTACTATTGCACTTGCTACAAAACTATTGCTGCTATTGTTACCGCTATTGTTACTGTTACCACTGCTACCAAACTATCATATTACTGTGCTACTGATCACTTTGCTGCAGATATTTATCTCTAGGTGTGGTTGAATTGACAACTCAACTTGTCGTGGTTTTGTCACGACATGATGTCCTCATGAGAGAACTTTGGTGTGAGGCCATCGCAACTAGATGACAGTCAGAATCGAGCGATGCGAGTTTACCCAGGTTCGCCCCTCCGATGGAGGTAAAAACCTACATCCTGCTTTGTGTGTATTTGATGATGAGGATGATCTCAATTACCAGGGTACTGTTTTTCTATCTCTAATCTTGAGAGCCTCTAATCTGTTTATCTCTAATAATGACTTAAAAAATCTCTCCCCCTTGGGGCGCCTTACCCCTCCTTATGTAGGTTGAAGGGGTAGGTTTACATGTAGAGTCCTACTAAGAGTAGAATTAGGATTAGTCTCCCAAGAGCCGCCTTCTGGGCCGTTGGGTCTTGTTGTTCGTCTGACCCGCCTGCCAGGTCACTAGTGAACCGCCAAGCTCGACCGGGTCACCAGTGAGTCGCCAAGTCCCGGCCGGGTCATACTTCAGGTCGGGTTATACCGTGGGGCAATATCCCCAACATTAGCCCCTAGTTAGCTTGAATTTATTCATGGTAAGCTCTTGAAAAAAAATATATGTTAAGTGACTGGCTCGCTCCCCTGGCCGTCTTATTTCAATGAATTGGCTCCACAAAAATCCGGGTTTCTTCTTCATATGAACGAGTCGTCTTCACAATCATCTTGCAAGTCCACATCCTTTACAAAATATTGGGAATAAAACACCCGTATGCCGTTAAGTCAGCCTCCAATACTTTGGTTTGATTAAAATCTTGGGAGTAAGAAATCCTCATGATGTTGAGCCGGGTTTTCATTGCTTCAGTTTTGATAAACATATTGGGAATAAAAATTCATCCATTGTGAAACCACTTTCAACTTGTGAAGCTGGTTTGCTTATATAAATTCTGCCGGGTTATGATCTTTTGATAATAGCGGGTCATGATTGTTGGTGACAACGGGTCAAACAACTGGACTTCAGTTGACTTGATAAAAATATTGAGAATAAAGAAATCCTTGTAATGTTGAGCCAACTTTCAATGCTTCATCTCCACCAAGACATGAGACCTATCTCACTCAAAATTGATAACTTGAATTTTTTTGCTATATTTTATATCTCCATATTACCTGTAGCACCCAAGCTCCGAGTTTATCCATGATGACTTGGTGCTTTGCAATAATATACTGGGCTATGTAGCCCCCAAGCAACGGGTTGTCTTGCCTGCAGCATCCTGGCACTTGTTATTGTCTTATACTTATAAAACTCTAGCCATTGTAGCCCCAAGTATCAGGTTGTTTTGCCTGCAACAACCTGGGACTTTTGAACTTGGTGTTGAATTTGAGAAATCTGGGTTGTCCTTTGAGTCGCCAGATATAGAATGGGTGTCTTGTATTTTACATGTGTAGCCCCTAAGGGCCGGTTCATCAGTATTTGATGGGCCGGGTCTTCAGTTTGGACCTTATAATCTGGTTGAGCAGCTGAATATTGTAGCCCCAGGTGCCGGGTCGCATGCCTACATCGACTTGGGACTTCAGAAAATTTGATCTGAGCGGTGTAGCCCCCAAGTGCCGGGTCGTCTGCCTGCGGCGGCTCGAGACTCATATGCACCTCTCCTTTGAAAAGAAAAACATCATATGATGTAGCCTCCAAGTGCTGGGTCGTATGCCTGCAGCGACTTGGGACTGTGTGAGAATAATATAACTCATCATATTCTGTTGAATGAATCCTTGACCATGGTTGTAACCCGGTACTTTGTCGAATATCTTGGAATAATGCCTTTGTCCTTGAAATGAAAATCTCGCTCGTGGTTGTGGTGCAACCTAACAAATACATGTCTGAGAAATCCATGAGTGTTGTAGTCTACTACAGAGCACAATTTGAAAGAATCCAAGAGTCAGTCAATTAGATGACACGACATTATATGTGATAGGGCGGCTCTTCGAGTATAGTAATTTATTCCAAGATGGCTTGAACCCCCCAATCATTTAATACTGGTTACGATAAACCATGATCAAGATCCAACCTTTTTGGCTCTCAAATATCTATTTGTTTCTGCAAAGGTTACGATGTAACCCGGTTTGATGACCGGCTTGATATACATGTATGATGCATGATGCAATGCAGGATGATGTATGTATATATGATGCAATAGTTTTAGCCTTGACAAATTTAGGGTCTTATTGGAAGATTGACTGTCAAGAGTTTGGCGGGTCACCTGGTGGAGTAGCAAGTTGCGAACATGCAGGATTAACTCATATATGGCGTGGAAGCCAGTCAAGAGGGTATGAAAACTAAACTCATTGAGTTGGAAGCCCCAATTGACTTTATGATTATCCAATAAATTAGGGCACCCATGTTTGAATGGCGCATCATGGCGGCTCGTCCTCTTGGGCGATGTTAAATCTTTCGCCAATAAGGTAGCAGCCCCCGGGACCGGGTTATCATCCCTGCAACGATTCGGGTTTCTAGAATATTTGAGCCCGGTTGAATCTGTCGAGTCATGTTTATGCAGCCCCCGAGTCTTAAGACGACTCGAGGAGTTTGCTTGAGATTCTTCACACTTGGCTATGGCATAAGCCGACATATGGTTGACGGCTGATAACTGAAATTTATTGAAGCCAAAAGCGTCTGGCGAGTTGATGATCTCCACGACACTCATTGTATGTCCTTGGTGTTGATAACGCAACATGATCCCGCGGAAGGTTGAGATGGCGGGTTATGAATGACCCCGTATGAGTTTTGTCAGTAACTCGGCCGATGGTTCGACCCGGCTGGTCATTGAAGTTAACCAAACCGCAGTGGCGACGACTTGTGCGCCTATCCATTGAGACATCTGATGAGAGCAAAAACTGATAATATATTTGTTATTTGCTCCAGAGTTGTTGCAGTAGATTGTCCGCAGGGGCGGCGATCTGCGAGCGTCTATTTGGTCAGCTCATACGGGCGGCCGCGATACCGATGTGTTGAGTTGAATGTGAGAGCTGTCCGTCGGCTTGGCATAGACGCGAGAGTAGTCACGGTGTTGTAAGCCATCTTGGTCGTGTGGATGTGAGAGTTGGATGCGACGTTGAAACCCGGTGCGCGAGTCTGTTGAGCAACACGACACAGACAAACACCAGTGCGGAATGGTGTTGGTGCGCGCTCCTCCTCTGCGTTATAATGCCACTTTTGTAATGAAGAATTGTCCTACGTACAAATATTGCAGGCAAAGTAATTATTTTCGAAAGAATTTAATATGTACTGATAAATAGATGGAAAAGATAGCACTGATTTTTGTTGTCGGATGTCGAGCCAGTTGTAATGACGAGGCAACTATAAGCACCAGGTATAATGAACCGGTAACAACGTTGGGTCAACCGCTGTTTGTAAGCCATTTGTGACGGCAAGGACAATTTAGGCCATTGTGCTTCATTCCTTTTGTAGGAGCTATCCTCTTGAGTATACTTTTGTATACTCCTAGCACAAACTCTACTGACGTCTCAAATTTTAGTTTGCAAACAGACCAAAGGCTCCAGCAGTACACATAAGCGAATTGATACCAAGGAAGACTTATGCAGAAATTGGAGCTGGCTGTATGTGTGTGCATGTGCCAAAGATACTTGTGAAATTTTCCTTGAACGATTGATTAGCCCATGTTGCACATCAGCAATAGAGCTCAATGCGTCGTCGTCATTTCGTTCGTGAGGGAGAGTGTGGCGAACGGCCTAGCTCGAGGCGAGCCATTGGTAAGGCGACCAGGCGGGTCGACAAAGCGGCGGCTTGGGGTGCGGCCATTGACGCGGCAGCGGAGGAAACTTAAAAACAGCACGAGGCAGAGGCGAGGCCGCGTTGGTCAGAGCGGCTTGGCCGTAGAGGAAGCGATGTGGGCGAGTCCACGTACATCTCTTCCTTCAGGCAGTCGTGGCCTTCCCCTTTTTATCGTGACGTAATGAAGAACTGATAGTAACTCTTGGTCCCTTATAATAATTTATCTATCCATCTAATCTCCAAGAGCACATACGTACTTGTACGAATCCCAACAGCAGCTCAACTAGTCAGCCCCTCATTGTGCAATCCCATGAGCGCTTCACACATCTCCATTCCAAGAGCTCCAATCCGAGGCTCCTCTCATTCAACGAGGGAACTACTCACGTGTGTCGTTGAGAGACCAGACATGGTGTTGTTGCCTCGAGACCCATCCAGGCGTTGTAAACTTTGCACACCCATCGCGGCAATCGCGTCGAGGCGGCCACCAGATCGAGCATCTCATCCCTCGTGGCATAGCTTAGCGCGTCAATCACGATGATGACTCGTGCGGCTTGGCTTGGTAGGTAAAATGCGGCTTCTAGCATCGGCTCCCCTCCGGCGGGAGCATCGACTGGGAGGAGGCTAACGGGGTGCTCCCGCGAGCAGAAACAGGGGGTCTTAGGTCGCAGGCGATCGACCGAGCCACAACGAATGCTGATATGTCTCCAATGTATCTATAATTTTTTGCTTGTTTCATGTTATTATATTATCATTTTGGATGTTTTACCATCATTTTATTATCACTTTATATCATTTTTTGGGACTAACCTATTGACATAGTCCCAAAGTGCTAGTTGCTGTTTTTACCTCTTTTTTACTTCGTAGAAAATCAATATCAAACGGAGTCCAATCGCGACGAAACTTTTTGGAGATTCTTTCTGGACCAGAAGACACCCAATGAATTAAAGGAAGTGCCAGGGGAGTGGGCCGAGGAGGCCACAACCCACTAGGCCGAGCCAGGGGGGCCTGCCCGCGCCCTGGTGGGTTGTGCCCTCCTCAGGGCCTCTCTCCACGCCTATGACGCCTATAAATTACCAAATATTCCAAAAACCCTAGGGAGTCGATGAAACACAATTCCAGCCACCGCAAGTTCCAGAACCTCGATATCCAATCTAGACACCATCACGAAGGGGTTCATCTTCATCATAAGTGCCTCTCCGATGATGCATGAGTAGTCACCATAGACCTACGCGTCCGTAGGCAGTAGCTAGATGACTTCCTCTCTCTCTCTCTCTCTCTTTCTTTCTCTCTCTTATGATTCTCAATACAATAGTAAACAAGGCCTAGGGTCCATACTTTCACTAGTGCAATTTCTCTCAACAATACTAACATAGTTGAACCATATGTAAATAGCTCTCGTGCGACAAAGAGTTCACTCCAAAGTCACAAATATTGGAGAAGTAACGAAGAAATTATTGTAGGGTACGAAACCACCTCAAAGTTATGTTTTCCGATCAATCTTATGAGCTATCCCTATAAGTGTCACAAATAGCTCTAGATTCCATACTAAAATAACACCTTAAGATACACATCAACCAAAACCCTAATGTCACCTAGATACTCCAATGTCACCACAACTACCCATGGGCTTGATTATACGATATGCATCACATAATTTCAGATTCATCATGTTCAATCCAACACAAAGAACTTCAAAGAGTTCCCCAAAGTTTCTACCGGAAAGTCAAGACAAAAACGTGTGCCAACCCGTATGCATAGATTCCCAAGGTCACGGAACCCACAAGTTGATCACCAAAACATACATCAAGTGGATCAATAGAACACCCCATTGTCACCACAGATATCACATCACAATACATACGTCAAGTGTTCTCAAATCCTTAAAGACTCAATCCGATAAGAAAACTTCAAACGGAAAACTCAATTCATCACAACAAGATAGAGAGAGGAAAACTCCATATGATTCATCTATATCAATAAAGCTCGCGGTATATCAAGATCATGTTATCTCAAGAACACGAGAGAGAGAGAGATCAAACACATAGGTACTGGTACATACCCTCAGCTCCGAGGGTGAACTACTCCCTCCTTGTCATGGAGACCACCGGGATGATGAAGATGGCCTTCGGTGATGGTTTCCCCCTCCGACAGGGTGCCGAAAGGGGCTCCCGATTGGTTTTTCGTGGCTCTGAAGGCTTGCGGTGGCGGAACTCCCGATCTTGGTTTCTTTTCGGAGGTTTCTATATTTATAGGAATTTTTGGCGTCGACCTTACGTCAAGGGGGGCCACGATCCGTGACAAGCCTGCTAAGCGCGACTAGGGGGTGGCCACGCCTGGCAGGCTTGTGACCTCCTCGTGGCTCTTCTGGCCCAACTCCAATGCTTCGAGGGTCTCTTTTGTTCCAGAAAAATCTTACTAAATTTTCAGACCATTCTGAGAACTTTTATGTCTGCATAAAAAACGACACCATCGCAGTTCTACTGAAAACAGTGTCAGCCCGGGTTAGTTCTAAGAAAATCATACCAAAATCATATAGAATTATTGTAAACATGGCATTAATACTTCATAAGTTATAGATACGTTGGAGATGTATCAGGATCTGATGAATTTTGAGTTCATGGTCAGTTTCTATCCATGAATATTATTTGAGTCTTCTTTGATCTCTTATATGCATGATTGCTTATAGCCTCATATTTCTTCTTCGAATCTTTTGTTTAGTTAGGCCAACTAGATTGATTTTTCTTGCCATGGGAAGATGTGCTTTGTGATGGGTTCGATCTTGCAGTGTTCTTTCCCAGTGACAAAAGGCACAGCATGACACGCATGTATCATTGCTATTAAGGATAACAAGATGGGGTCTATTCCTACATGAATAGATCTTATCTACATCATGTCATTGTTCTTATTGTGTTACTCCATTTTTCCATGAACTTAATACACTAGATGCATGATGGATAGCGGTCGACGAGTGGAGTAATAGTGGTAGATGGAGGCAGGAATCAGTCTGCTTACCTTGGACGTGATGCCTATATAATGATCATTGCCTTGGATATCGTCATGACTATTCAATTTTCTATCAATTGCCCAACAGTAATTTGTTCACCCACTGTGCGCTATACTCATGAGAGAAGCCACTAGTGAACCCTACGGCCCCCGGGTCTACTTTTCCATCATATTGCTTTTCGATCTACAATTTTGCAATTTTTGTTTTGAGATCTACAAAACCAAAAACCCAAAAATATATTGCTGCATATTTACTCTTTTATTTTGTGTTCTTGATATATCTATCTCTCCTATATGTCATTACCTAATCTATCTTATTACCGTAAAGAGCCTGATAACCTCTCTTTTGCGTTGGGCTGCAAGTATTTGTTGTTTGTGTGCAGGTATTGTTTACGTGGGTGCGTGATCTTCCTCTACGGATTGATACCTTTGTTTCATAACTGAGGGAAATACTTATCGTCGTTGTGTTGGATCATCCCTTCCTCTTTGGGGAAATACCAACGCAGTCTCAAGCCACGTCAGAGGCGGACATGGCCTGGGTGAGGGCCGGCTTGAGGCAAGCCCAACCATGCCAGAGGCGTGCGACAGCTGGGCGAGGTGGCGTGGTGAGCCGGCGGGTGCGCGCAGACCTGGACATGGCTGGGCGTGGCTAGGCGGTGCCGAGGCTAAGGTAGCGTGGTTGTGCGTGCACGGTTGTTGGTCCCCCGACAGGTGGCTGGGTTGCAGGTTCGACTGAGCCGGCGTTGAGCAGGGCGAGTCCGGATCTAAGCAAGGCCACGGACACCAAGTCAACATGGCATGGCGGAGCTAGCATCAGGGTAGATTTGAGCGGCACAGAGCTTGAGGCGCAGCAGCGGCAAGCCAGCAGCGGGGTCTGCTTCAAGCGGCATGGCGCGCGTGGCGCAACAGCGGCAAACCAGTAGCAGGGCATGGCAGCAGTGGGGTGAGGCGGTTTGGCGAGATCAATGCGAATCCAGGTCACAGGAGGAGCGAGGCCACTAAGGCAACGGATCATGGCGGCGGCTCGATACAGCGAAGGCGGAGCCAGGGACGACTCAGCCATGCAGCGACGGCTTGAGGTGAGGCCATGGGGGCGATGGCAAGACATGGTGGGAGAGGCAGGTGTTGCAACGAGGCCATGGCACATGCAAGGAGGCAAGGCCGTAGTGGCAGAGACCGAGTCCGGGCTGACCGAGTCCAAGGCTGGCTCGGTTGTTTTCTATGACCGTATCCTCCTCTTTTTTTGATTTTCCTTGATTTCTTGATCCCGATTTGGTTTTGCTGATCGGATCGTACCAAAGTGGTCGATGACTTATGGTTTCCTTCTGTAGATACACACGGGTAGAATCACACGTAGATTGGATCTAGCCTGCCTTATTGTTTGATTCAATGGGGTTTGTTGTGCATCATTGCATGACAACCAATGCGGACTGGACCAAAATTATATAGATTGTCCGTAGTAGCATGACAAAACAATTTCTTCGATCTCAATTCACGAGGTCAGAGTTGATCTAGATCCTTCCGCACCGGCTCTTATTGATCCGGCGGGTCATAAGCTTCTCGATCCCTAGGAGAGATCCCTTCAAGAACACAACACCACCGTGCGCTGGCCCCACGGTGGGCGCTAACTGTCGTGGTGTTGTCACGACATGATGTCCTCATGAGAGAACTTAGGGTGAGGCCATCACAACTAGATGGCAGCTTGAGAGGGGTTTGTCAGAATCAAGAGACGCGAGTTTACCCAGGTTCGGCCCCTCCGATGGAGGTAAAAGCCTACGTCCTGCTTTGTGTGTATTTGATGATGAGGATGATCTCAATTACAAGGGTGCTATTTTGCTACCTCTAATCTGTCTATCTCTAATGACTTAAAAAACCTCTCCCCCTTGGGGCGCCTTACCCTTTCTAGTATAGGTTGAAGGGGTAGGTTTACATGTAGAGTCCTACTGAGAGTAGGATTAGGACTAGTCTCCCATGAGCCGTCTTCTGTGCCGTTGGGTCTTGTCGTTCGTGTGACCCGCCTGCCGGATCACGAGTGAACCGCCAAGCTCGGCCGGGTAACCAGTGAGTCACCAAGTCCTGTCTGGGTCATACTTTAGGCCGGGTTATATCACGGGGCAATATCCCCAACACAATTGCTAATACTCTCAAATATTCTTTGGCTCCCCTTGTGTCGAATCTATGAATTTGGGTTGAATACTCTACCCTCGAAAACTGTTGCGATCCCCTATACTTGTGGGTTATGAGACGTTACAGAGTGGGTGCTAGTGTGTTTGGCAGTAAGTCTCTTAGAAATAATCACCTACAAACTTTCCCTCAGAAAACCGTGATGTGCTAGTGATCCAGTGGATGAGGCAATTGATTAGGTGCTAAATATGTGCGTGGTTCTGCACTTAGTGCATGTGGTAGTGTGGGTGTAGCTATGAGCCAAATGTCATGGCGACATGCTAATTGAATCTATGTTTGGAATTTTTTTTCATAGTGGCCCTTAAGAAAGTCTCACTCTAAGATTTTTGAAGGTGGAAAAAAATTCGATTGTAAACCACCACAACAAAATTACTCATATGAGACTGCAATCAAAGAAATTTATTTATAGCGTGAATCCTAAGATACAACCCAGACGTTGTATCATGCAAACAACGCTAGAGTAGACACGACATCAATACAACCATGGTTGTCTACGACACAAAAGAGAAATCTGCGGGGTTCTGAGGAATTGTCCTTAGTATTGGGACACATTATTCTATCTACGGGGAAAGTAGATGGAGTAGACGAAGGATGTGCTCTTCCGCGGTTTCCAAAAGAGATCCGCCGATTCCGATCCGAGGATTCATAAGAGCAAGAGTCTAGAGATATTCTGTCAGTTGCTGGGTCATTAGCTCCTGAGCGATGACATATTGAACCAGGTTGGCCAGCACTGGATCTCTCTGTATTTGTCTGCAAGGAAACATTGATTCTGCTCTAGGTGCTGCGTGACTCGGGAAGTAATAATACCCCCTTTTGTTGGCACATGGCACTATCAATCGAAGACGGATAATTGCTTCGTAGGTAGCAATTTCTATGGCCATGTCTGAAGTTGGCATAGATTTCCCGATGAAGACGACGTTTCGAGGGTCTTGGTTTGGGTCTACTGGTGGGATGTGCACAACTGCCCAAATATTTCGAGGAACTGGGAGTGATCCTCGATTTGAACAACTTGTACCGGGGTTGGTTGGTGGAGCCAAGAGTGTTGTAGGTGAAATCCCATAAAATCTTAACAAAACTACTCGGGATTACATCTGGGGTTCTCAGATGGATCTCGGGGTAAGACATGGGAGGATTAGTTGTGGAGGCAGTGTACAAGGTGGGGGATGCTGGGGATGCTTATGGGAGAGGCCTCTTATAGTGTGCTGGCTTTAGGATACATAATTCATCGTTGGTACGAATTTGGGTATCGGCTCCATCCTAGAGTTGCCGGGGTCAAAGTCATAGATATACACCCCTAAAAGTGACATATTACCTTGGTTCTTGGTTAGGGTGCTTTTGGCAACTACACCCAGAATTTACTCTGCAACCATGCGTGGAATGGTTTGTGCATAGTCACATGTAGTACCATTAAAATAATAGCATACAAGCAGTCTCCAACTTACTATAGTAATACGACATCAGAATATTATAGGGTGCAGGGATACTAGTGCTCGATACTACTCTGGTAGACTCAGTCTACTTCGTTAACATCCAGTCGGGCGTGTCTTATGGACGTCGAGGCTTCTCCATGGGCTTTAGCGTTGGGGTTGACTCGGGTAGTTTGGGGAGCTACTGGGTTGGGGTAGCGATGACGACCCTCGCGGGGTGTAGTGGTTACAATCCTCGTTGGAGAAAACGCCCAAGAGGCGAGGAGTTCCTCCGGGGAGACGAACACATTGCTCGGGTCGGCCATTGGGGCATACCTCGAGGGCTCAATCAGTCTTCGAAACAACACTACTGGGTTGTTGGAGTTGGGTGCACCTTTGTTTCTCATCGGGGTTAGGAGTTCAAGAGCCATACATGTGGCAATCACATCAAGAGTGACCTGATTAAACAGTGCCTCCTGCACTCTTAGGTAGCACATTAAATGCACCAGCACAGGATCCGTCTCGTGTTCTCCGCTAGTGACCTGGGTTGGCCTGCCATATCCTTCATGGCGGTAGTAGTAGAAAAGACATCTATTAACCCTCGATGACAGGTGTCGGAGTTTAAGTATAGCCTCCCGAGCTGCGAGCTGGATGGCCTGGGGCTCCTTGGAGGTTGTCCTTCTAGTGAATTGGTAGGGGCATTCTGGCACGATACTCCTGTCGTAGATGTACACCATGGCCCAAAAGTGATGGAGGGCATCACTCGTGTGCTCCTGGTACACAACTTATTCTGGGGATTCTTTTATGGCAAAGGTACATGATAATTGTGATCTGCGTTGGGTTTTCCGCGAACAGGAGTGGGTGATGCAAAACATTATAGATAAGTATTTCCCTTAGTGAGAACCAGGGTTATCGAACCAATAGGAGTAGCACACAACCCCCATCTTTCGTGACTGCACACAAAGAAGCAAACACTTGCACCCAACGCGGGCAAGATGGTTGTCAACCCCCTTGGACTCATTATTTGCAAGCAAATGAAGTGTGTATACGATAGTAGATAATTGTAAATTGCAAAATAAAATAAAAAGTAAATATGAACAACAAGGTAATATAGGTTTTTGTAAATATATAAGTGGATAGACCCAGGGGCCATAGTTTTCCCTCATGGCATCTCTCATGAAGTAAGCATACAGTGTGTAAAAAAATTAATGTTGGGCAATTGATAGAAAAGCACATAGTTATGCAATATTTGCTCATGTAAATGATCACTAGATATAGGCATCACATCCGTAAGCAAGTATACCGACTCCTGCCTGCATCTACTACTATTACTCCACCCATCGACCGCTATCCAGCATGCATATAGAGTATTAAGTAAACAGGGTAATGCTTCGAGAACATTGACATGATGTAGACAGACTAGATTCAATCAATATGAATAAACCCCATCGTTTTATCCTTAGTGGCAACAATACAAAGACGTGTCTTGTCCCTTTCTGTCACTGGGATATAGAGCACCGCCAGATTAAACCCACTACAATGCACCTCTCTCGTTGAAGAAATATCAATCTAGTTGGCCCAACTATTTCAATAGATCGGAGAGAATTACAAAACTATCATATAATCATGCATATGTAAAGAAGGACTAGCAAGGAACTAAATATTATTTCATGAACAATCTGAACATAAACCCACAATTCATCAGATCCCAAACACACCGCACAAGAAGATTACATCGAATAGATCACCGCAAAGATGCAATGAACTTTTTATTGAATATCAAGAGAGTGAGAGAGATAGCCATCTAGGTACTAACTACAGAACCTCAGGTCCATGGTAGACTACTCACTAATCCCCCTCTGACAGGGCACCGGAACAGGGCTCCAGATCGGCACACATTAGAAGAGACTTGCGGTGGTGGAAAAAGTGTTTCAAGAGTCTCCCTAGGGTTCTTCGGATATATTGGAATTTAGAGGCTAGAGAGGGGTGTCGGGAGACGCCATAAGGGGGCAACACACATCAGGCCGCGACCTTCCCCCTCGGCGCGTCCTGTTATGTGCTGCCTCTCTCTTGCAGCCTCTGGTCTTCTACCAAAGTTTCCAGGTCTTCTTTTGTTCTGGAAAAAATCATAAAAAAGTTTTGTGATAATTGGACTTCGTTTGGTACTATAAACCTGAAAAGCTAAAAACACGCAGGAAACAACAACTGGCACTTGGCACTGGGTTAACAGGTTAGTGCTAATAAATAATATTAATTGACAAATAAATTCTTAAAAAGTATCCTAGAATGATATTATTATAGCATGGAACAATAAAAAATTATAGATACGTTGGAGACGTATCAGCTTCCCCAAGCTTAATTCTTGCCCGTCCTCGAGTAGGTAAAGATTAAAAACAGAATTTTTGATGTGACATGCTACCCAACGTGTAATCTATTGCAGGTATGGTCATTGAGAAGTAATGAATTAATAAACGTCAACCCAGTAATATTCATAAACATACATAACATAATCATCAAGTTTAAAAATATACGATCATTAAAGAATGTTCATGACCTATTAACATGGCATGACTCCGTCTTCACCACATAAATGTAAATGTCAAGCACCATGGTGTTAAGTCTGGCAATTGGATCATACTTTTTAACACACTTCAACCTTTTATTACTCATGCAATATATGAGCGTGAACCATGGATATAGCATAAAGGTGGAATAGAATATGGTGGTAAGTTTTAAAGGGGTAAAAGTGGAGAAGAAAATCTCGCATCAACTAGGCGTATCAATGGGCTATGGAGATGTCCATCAATAGATATCAATGCGAGGAGTAGGGATTGCCATGCAACGGATGCACTAGAGCTATAAGTGTATGAAAGGTCAATTGAAGCTGAGTGGGTGTGCATCCAACTTGCTTGCTCATGAAGACCTCGAGCATTTGAGGAAGCCCGTCATCGGAATATACAAGAAAAGTTTTATAATGAAAAATTCCCACTAGCATATGAAAGTGACAAAACAAGAGACTCTCGATATGAAGAATGTGGTGCCACTTTGAGGCAGAAGTGTGGAAAAAGAGGTAGTAGCACCGTCCCTTCTCTCTTTTCTCTCATTTTATTTTATTATTTTCCTTTTCCTTTTTTTCCTTTTTTTTATTTTTAGTTTTCGCCCGGAGTCTCATCCCGACTTGTGGGGGAGTCATTGTCTCCATCATCCTTTCCTCACTAAGATAGTGCCCTAACAATGATGATCATCACACTTTTATTTACTTACAACTTGATATGAAAAACTGATAAAGTAATATGACTCTGTATGAATGCCTCTGGCAGTGTTCGAGGATGTGTAATCATCAAGCATAATATGTATCAAAATATGATGAACGGTGGTTTTGGCACAAATACTATGTTAGTTTATATGATCATGCAAAGCAATATGACAATGCAAGTAGTTGTCATATGATGTAACGGTGTAAGTTGCATGGAAATATATCTTGGAATGGCTATGGAAATGACATAATAGTTAGGTATGGTGGCTGCTTTGAGGAAGATATAAGGTGGCTTATGTGCAACAGAGCGTATCATGTCATGGGGTTTGGATGCACCGGCGAAGGTTGCACCAATCCTTGAGGTGAGAATGAGAAATGCACGGTACCGAAGTGGCTAGCAAATATGACGCGGTGAGAGTGTGTATATCCATGGATTCACATTATTCACAAAGGCACATACTTATTGCAAGATTTTATTAAATTTCTCAAAGAAAAGTACTACTCGCATGCCCCCAGGGAGGAGGTTGGGAAGAGTTAACCATCGCGTGCCTCCGACTTAAACAACACTAGGATTTCAATGAGGAATAGGAATGCTCATGCATGATCACCATGCCATAAAAAATGTTCAGATGAACAGCAAATTAACAACCTATAATTCACGATACTATTACTAATCAACAATCATGCACTCATGCCACCTCACATTACCACATTAATATCATTTACTCAAGATTTATGTTTTATGTGCTACATGAAGGTTTGATTATGCACTCCTTGAATACCTATTATTTTTGGACTAGTCTTACAACCCATAAAAATCACCATCACTTTTTTTAACTCTCAAAAAATATAAGTGAATAATGATAGTGCAATTATTTCTTTAAAATGTATACGCCACTGTGCTCTAAAAGATATAAGTGAAGTACCAGAGCAACTGCTTAGCTCAAAAGATATAAATGAAGCACAAAGAGTGGTGATCTTGTGTCTGTCTCGAGTAGGTGTGTCCAGCAGTCAATTATTGTGGAAAACTAAAACTAAAACTAACTAAATCAAACGACGTTCGAAGCAAAACTCATATCATGTGATGAGTAAAAAGATAGCTCCAAGTGACATACCGATGGATTGAGACGAAAGAGGGGATGCCTTCCGGAGCATCCCCAAGCTTAGATGCTTGATTATTCCTAGAGTTTGACTTGGGGTTCCTTGGGCACCCCAAGTGATAGCACTCAAAACTTGAAAACTTTAGCACACAAAACTCAATAGAAACCTTCATGAGATCCGTTAGTATAATAAACATGTCAATTACTTTAGATAGTGTTATAAATGTATTGTTATTTTATCATTGCATAAGGTGCTATATTATAACTTCTCCATGGCTTATACGCCCGATACAATCCATAGCATCATCAAAACAAGCAAACTATGCAAGCAAAAATAAAACCTGTCTAAAATAGAACAGTTTGTAAGGATCTGTAAATAAACCATACTTATGTAACTCCCAAAATTCTGAAACATCAGGCAAACCTGGGGAATTTTTATGTAAATACTTTTTTAAAAAATTATATCAAAAAGGTGTTCAAGGAAAATCATAGAAATTCTGCACTGAATGCTAAAGTTTTTGTTTTTTTGCAACGTATCAATTTTACTCATCATGCAAGTCATCCCAAAGGCTTTACTTGGCACAAAAATTAATTTGAACATAAAAATTCAAGCATTACATTAGCAATGATCATGTTAACAAAATCAAATATTAAGTGAAAAGAAAGAAAATAAGATAACTATTGGGTTGCCTCCCAACTAGCGCTATTGTTTTACGCCCCTAGCTAGGCATAATGCAGATGATCAAGTGTTGTCGTCTTTGACACTCCACCCATAAGTAGATCTCATGATAGATTCATAAGGTGGTTTAATTCTCTTTCTTGGTAAATGTTCCTTCCCTTTCTTCAATGGAAATTGGAACAGTATGTTTCCCTCTTTCATATCAATAATTTCACCTATAGTTCGTAAGAAAGGTCTTCCAAGTATTATTGGACAAGTTGGACTGCATTAAATATCAAGCACAATGAAATCTACAGGCACATAATTTCTATTTTCAATAATAAGCACATCATTTATTCGACCCAAAGGTTTCTTAATGGTAGAATCCGCAAGATGCAAGTTAAGGGAACAATCTTGAATATTGGTGAGACCAAGCACATCACAAAGAGATATAGATATTGTTAAAACACTAGAACCAAGGTCAGAAAAAGCATTGAATTCATATTATTTTAGTTTTATTTTGATAGTAGGTTCCATTCATCATGCTATTT
This sequence comes from Hordeum marinum, assembly GCA_022496015.1. NCBI lineage: Eukaryota > Viridiplantae > Streptophyta > Magnoliopsida > Poales > Poaceae > Hordeum > Hordeum marinum. The sequence continues at coordinate 288,595,009 of CM039672.1, read as the reverse complement.
TCTAGTAATAGAAAGTTCTAGCTCAAGTTTCTCATCATAAGCTTTTATCATCGCTTCTACTATATATTGAGTAAAAGCTTTATTTTGTTCATAAGAATTGGTGAGATAATAATTGATTGCAGCAAGGAAATGCATTCTACTAAATAAAAACTTTCATAATTAAAGTCCTTGTAATCCAAGATAGTGGGCACATCACTAGTTAAAGTTTTGACCTCTCCAAACCTACTTTTTTTAGTTTTAGCATTAGAACCATCACCCTCCGAACAAACGGGACATCTTATAGATAAAATTGACTCATGTACAGTCCCTTTATAATCTAATTTAACATTCGTAAACAAATATTCAATAGGAGAAGTACCAAGCATTATAAGATCTTCACCATGATTACAGTAAAAACCGGGTGGAAGAGCCATTTCTTAGATTTCTCGCTTAGCTTTCAACTTAGCGGTTGTCTCCTTCCTTTAATTAATAGATATTTTGATAGATTTTATAGTCTCATGAAATTAATCCTTTTGTGGCAATTTTTTTAAGATTTTCCACATCAAATGCAAATCTATCCATGTTCTTAGCCAAGTCATCAACTTTATGCAACTTTTCTTTTAACATAGTATTGAAAATCTTTGAGAACTAATAAATTTTTTAATTGTGTTATAAAGATATGTAGGTATCCTAATATTATTTGTATAAGAATTTCCATAAGAATTTCCATACTTATTAGAGGAGTTAGCGGGGTACGGTCTAACATTGAAATTTCCTATATAAGCATTGTTGTTGTAATTATTTCGCGAGATAAAGTTCACATTGGTAGCATCATTATTTTGGTCAATAAAGGTAGACAAAGGCATATCATTAGTATGAACATGGGCATGTTTACTAGCAACCATATTCATAAGAGCATCCACTTTTTCACTTAAAGTAGCTATTTCCTCAACAAAATTTACCTTGTACCAGTTGGAGCTCTTACGGTATTGCCATTGAGAGTAGTTTGTCATGATGTTGTGCAGAAGTTGGGTGTCCTCTCCTAATTTCACCTCCATGAAGGTACCACCTGCAGTAGAATCTAGAAGATTTCTAGACACAAAGTTTAGTCCATCATAGAAATTTTGTATAATCATCCATAAGTTTAAACCATGAGTAGGGCAATTTCTAATAATCTTTTTCATCCTCTCCGAAGCATGTGCAACATGTTCTTGACAGTGTTGTTTAAAATTCATGATATGGTCTTAGCAATAGGAAAATACTTGGCAATAAAAGTATCTTTACACTTATCCCATGTTCCAATACTATTACGTGGTAAAGATGAAAACCAAGCCTTAGCTTTATATCGTATTCAAAATGGAAATGAATTTAATTTGACCACATCATTATCCATATCCTTTTTATGTTGAATATCACATAATTGAACAAAGGTATTAGATGAGCAGTAGGATCGTCATTAGGACTTCCCAAAAATTGTTCTTTCATCACAAGATTGAGCAATGCAACATTAATATCATAAAACACCGCACTAGTGGCGGGTGATATAGGAGTACTGATAAAGTAATTGTTATTAGTATTTTAGAAGTCACACAACTTAGTAGTATCTTCAGACATGGTGACCGAGCAAGCAAAGTAACAAGAAAAACAAGTAAACTAGCTAATAAAGCAAGCAAAGAAGTAAATTAGCAACTTGCAAAGATAAATATTTTTGTATTTTTGATTTTAATAAAGCAGGCAAAATATAACAGCAAATAAAAAGTAGAACAAGTGAATGATAATTTGTGTGATGGTATGATAACCCACAAGTGTAGGGGATCGTCTGTAGCCCTTTTCGATAAGTAAGAGTGTCGAATCCCAACGAGGAGCTAAAGGTAGAACAAATATTACCTCAAGTTCTATTGGCCACCAATACAACTCTACGCAAACTTAATTTTTGCTTTATATAGAACAAGAATGAAACTACTTTGCGGGAAAAAAAACTACGAGTACTTTGCAAGAAAATAAACTTAGTAGTGCAGTAGCAAGCTTTTTGTAACACAAGAGAAAGATAGTCCCTAGGCAATTGAATATGATACAATAGATACTTGTTATATGCAATGATGGAGAGGCATACGCTAACACACTTTCCGTACTTGGATCATATGCACTTATGATTGGAACTCTAGCAAGCATCTACAACTACTAAAGATCATTAAGGTAAAACCTAACCATAGTATTAAGTATCAAGTCCTCTTTACTCCCATACGCAACCACCCACCTACTCGGGTTTATGCTGCTGTCACTCAAGCAACCCACTATAGGCAAATCATGAACAAATTGCAACACCCTACAACATGGATCCCTCACGTTTGCGCGACATGGAGGGCACCATAGGATAGCACCATATCAACATACTACTCACATCCATAACATCATACCACAATTAACCCATAGGACAAAAGAGATCTACTCAAACATCATATGATAGACAAATATCATTGGGAAATAATATATGGAGTTGAGTACCATGATTAATTAGATATTACAATGGGGAAGAGAGGTGTTACACCACTACATAGAGGGGGAGAGAGTTGGTGTTTACGGTGGCAAGATTGTTGATGTAGATCGCCATCACGATGATTGCCCCGACGATGTTCTGGTGCCACTGGGAGATAGGGGAGAGATCCCACTCCTTCTTATTCCTTGGCATCCCCCTAGATGGGAGGAGCGTTCCCCCTCTGGTCCATGGCCTCCATGGTGGCGGAGCGGTGGGAACCCCTCCGAGATTGGATATCCCTCTTTGTTCTCTTCTGTTTCGTGTTCCCGTTTTCTGGCCGAAAACCATTTCTTATATTCCCAGAGATCCGTAACTCCGGTCGAGATGAAATTTTGAGGTTATATTTATCCAAAAATTATCTTTCTTGTGCCCGAAGGAGATCTCCAACTGACCTACAAGGTGGAAACCTTCCACCAGGGCGCATTTGGGCCCTGGCCCGCACCCTGGTATGTCGTGCCCATGGCGGGCCTCTGTTTGCATTGATTCCACTTCTCAAAATTCACAAATATTCCAAAAACAATCTTCGTAAATGTTTATCGCATTTGGACTTCGTTTGATATGGAATTTCTGCGAAGCAAAACACACACAAAAAACACAAAGTGGCACTGGGCACTAGATCAATCGGTTAGTCCAATAAATCATATAAATTGTTGCCAAAAGTATGTGTAAGTTGTATAATATTGGCATGAAACAATCAAAAATTATAGATGAGACGGATTTGTATCAGCATCCCCAAGCTTAATTCCTGCTCGTCCTTGAGTAGGTAAATGATAAAAAAGATAATTTTTGATGTGGAATGCTACGTAGCATAATCTTGATCATATATCTAATCATGGCATGAATATTAAGTCATGATTGATTCAAAGCAATAGTCTAGTTTTGACATGAAGACATTAATACTCAGGCATCCCAACAACCAATCACGTCTTTCAAAATATCAAGGCTAAAGAACGCTATCCCTACAAAATCATATAGCCTTGTCATGTTCGGTCTTCTTAACACAATGTATAAATCATGTACTACCCCGGTGTCAGCCAAGCAATTGGTTCATAGTTTTTAACATGCTTCAACTTGTTATTACTCATGCAATACATGAGCGTGAACCATGGATATCTCACTATGGGTGGAATAGAATATGTTGGTATGTTTCAAAGGGGTAAAAGTGGATAAGAATGTCTCGCATCAACGTAGCGTATCAACGGGCTATGGAGATGCCCATCAATAGATATCAATGCGAGGAGTAGGGATTGCCATGCAACATATGCACTAAGAGCTATAAGTGTTTGAAATCTCAATATGAAAACTAAGTTGGTGTGCATCTAACTCTACAAAGAAAAATAGCCACTAGTATATGAAAGTGACAACATAGGAGACTCTCTATATGAATAACATGGTGCTACTTTGACACAAAAGTGTGGAATAAGCATGCCCCTTCTCTCTCTGCCTCTCATCATTTTTTCTTTTTTCTTTCTTTCTTTTTATTTTTTTATCTTTTTTCTATTTGTCCAGAGCCTCATCCCGACTTGTGGGGTAATCGTAGTCTCGATCATCCTTTCCTCACTGGGACATGCTCTAAGAATAATGATGATCATCACACTTCTATTTACTTATAACTCAATATTACAACTCGATACCTAGAAAAACATACGACTCTATATGAATGCAATGATCTAGCATAGCAAATATATCAAAAAACGGACAAGCCATGGAAACATCATGCCAGCTATCTTACAATCATGTAAAGCAATATGACAATGAATGCTCAAGTCATCAAAACGGAAGCGGCGGAAGTTGCATGGCAATATATCTCAGAATGGCTATGGAAATGCCATAATAGGTAGGTATGGTGGCTGTTTTGAGGAAGATAAAATAAGGCTTATGTGTGATAGAGCATATCATATCACGGGGTTTGGATGCACCGGCGAAGTTTGCGCTGACTCTCAAGGTGAGAATGGGCAATGCACGGTACCGTAGAGGCTAGCAAATTGCGGAAAGGTAAGAGTGCGTATAATCCATGGATTCACATTAGTCATAAAGAACTCACATACTTATTGCAAAAGCGTATTATCCCTCGAAGCAAAGTATTACTATGCATTCCCCTAGGGGGAGGTTGGTAGGAGTTAACCATCGCGTGCCCCCGACCTTCACACAATTATAGACAATCAACGATAAATTTTGCTCCAACTTCCTAGCATAACGGGAGATTATACATGCATGCTTCGAGAATCAAAAACCTTAACACCTATATCTTAGTAAGCACAAACTATTGCAAGGAATCAAACATATCATATTTAGTGATCCATAAGTTTTATGTAGGGTTTTATGACTAACCATGTGAATGACCAATTCCTATTGACTCTCTAAATAGATATAAGTGAAGCAAGAGAGTTTAATTCTTTATACAAAAGATCATGCTCTAATAAATATAAGTGAAACAAAAGAGCATTCTTCAAATAACGATTTTGTATGTGAAGAGAAACATGCAATCCAAACTTCAAATTATATAAGTGAAGCACATGAAGCATTCTATAAAGCCATACTCAAAAGATAGAAGTGAAGTGCAATGAGAATTCTATAAATCAACCATGGATTATATCATACCACATGGTGCATAAACTAAATGCAAAATATGCTCCAAGATTTTCACATATCACATAAATGAAATGAATCCGAAAACATGCCGATACTTGTTGAGAAAAGATGGGATGCCTTCCGGGGAATCCCCAAGCTTAGGTGCTTGAGTCTCCTTGGATATTTACTTAGGGTGCCTTGGCCACCCCCAAGATTGAACTCTTGCCTCTCCTTCTTCTCCTCATATCGAGACCTCCTCAATCTTCGAACACTTCATTCACACAAACCTTAACAGAAGACTGGTAAGATCTGTTAGTATAATAAAGCAAACTACTACTTTAAGTACTGTTACAAACCAATTCATATTTTATATTTGCATTATCCCTATTGTATTATAACTTTTCCATGGCTTATATCACCGATAAAATCGATAGTTTCATCAATACAAGCAAAACAATGCATCAAAAACAAAATATGTCTTAAATAGGACAGTCTGTAGTAATTTGAACTTTGACCATACTTCTGTAACTCCAAAAATTGTGAAAATTTTGGACAATGTAAAGAATTTGTATAGCAATGTTGTGTTAAATTTTTTATCTCATCCTCACGTTATAGTAAAATATGAAAAATTTGTGCATTGGGAACAAAGTTTCTGTTTCAGATTCAGCATTGCTTCTACTCATCTTATGAATCATCCTAAAGGAAAATCTTGGCACAATAAAAAAACACAACATAAATAAATGACTCTCTAAAACTTTTGGGTTGTTTGCGTGGCAGCGCTTTCTTTAAAGCCATTAAGCTAGGCATAAAGTGCTCAAGTAATGGATCCACCCGGATCCCAAGGTATATCAAAGCCAATTTTAATTAACAATGATTTGTAATTAAGTAGTGAGCACAAGGTGATATATATGATGTGACAATGAAGTCTAACTCTCTTCCTATGCATTGGCATGTCATACAACAACAATTCATGCTCATCAAGTAAAGGCCAATACATAGTATAAGTAGTTTCTTACAATTTTATAGAATTGGAAACATAGAGAGGTGAAGATGTAGTTCCTATCTCATAATAATTGCAAGTAGGATCAGCAAGCACATGCATATTATATTCATAAAAATCACCATGTGTAGTAGTAAAACGCAACCCATCAATATAATCCTTGATAAGAGCAAACTTCTCCGATATAGTGTAGTTGGGAGAATTCAAAAAGATAATAGGACTATCATGTGTGGGTGCAATAGCAACAGTTTCATGCTTAACATAAGGAAATATATCAACTTCATCTCCATAATCATAATTCATATTGGCATCATGGCCACAAGCATAGCAAGCATCAAGTTCATCAAAAATGGCTATTTCAAACGAATCCAAGGGATCATGATAATCATCATAACATTCCTCCTTCGGTATGTGCGAAGGGAGATTAAATGATGTATGAGTTTAATAGTTAGCCTCATTAGAAGGTGGGCACGGGTAGCTAATCCGCTCGTCCTCCTTTTGTTCTTCGCTATCCTCCTCATCTTTTTCATCTAGTGAGCTCACAATTTCAACAACTTCCTCTTGCATAGATTCCTGCAAAATATTAGTCTCCTCCAGGGCAGCGGTAATTCTTTCAATAAATTCATTTAGATAAGCATTAGAAATAGTTTTCATAGCAATATTCAAGTATGGCAACATTTTCAGATTTGTAAAGAGTAGCATCATACTTTTCAATCAAAGAAGCAATTTCATAAGCACCTTTAAAAGCAAAAAATTCTTCATTTTTCTCAACATCAAAATAACAATAGGCCTCCTTGGCATAAGAATATAGTATTTCATTATCATTGAACACACATTGGTAGGGAAGGTGTTTTTTAGTTTCTTTAGAATGAAGTAAAATCATAAATTTCACATAGATTCCAAGCATAGCAAAACAAAGAATTAATTTGATGCCACAAGATTTTCCCTTTTTGAGATATGCGGTGTCGCACATAATGAGCATGCTCATAAAATGATTTTCCCTCAACTAAGCTAGTTTTGTTTTTAGCACGAGCACAAAGGGATCGAAGATGATCCAAGTAATATTCTTCGGTAGTACGGAACACTAGTGGTTCCTCAACTTTTGGAGTAGGAAGTACATTTTTTTGGTATTTTGTGTTTCCTACCCATATCTAAAGATAGAAAACAAGAGCAAAAAATAAAAACTACTTAGTGATAAAGCAAACAAGAACACATGAGAATATTCACCCCACGCTATTGCTCCATGGCAAAGGCGCTAGAAAAAGGTCTTGATAACCCACACGTGTAGGAGATCGTTTGTAGCCTTTTTCGATAAGTAAGAGTGTGGAATCCCAACGAGGAGATAAGGTAGAACAAATATTCCCTCAAGTTCTATCGACCACCGATACAACTCTAGGCACACTTAATGTTTGCTTTATCTAGAAGAAGAATGAAACTACTTTGCGGGAAATTAAACTATGAGTACTTTGCAAGAAAATAAACTTAGTAGTGCAGTAGCAAGCTTTTTGTAACATAAGAGAAAGATTGTCCCTAGGCAATTGAATATGATATGATAGATACTTATTATATGCAATGAGGAAGAGGCATACGCTAACACACTTTCGTACTTGGATCATATGCACTTATGATTGGAACTCTAGAAAGCATCCGCAACTACTAAAAATCATTAAGGTAAAACCTAACCATAGCATTAAGTATCAAGTCCTCTTTACTCCCATACGCAACAACCCACCTACTCGGGTTTATGCTGCTGTCACTCAAGCAACCCACTATAGGCAAATCATGAACATATTGCCACACCCTTCAACGTGGATTCCTCATGTTTGTGCGACATGGAGGGCACCATAGGACAACAACATATCAACATACGACTCACATCCATAACATCATACCAGAATTAACCCATAGGACAAAAGATATCTACTCAAACATCATAGGATAGAAAAATATCACTGGGAAATAATATATGTAGTTGAGCACCATGATTAGGTAGAGATTACAACGGTAAAGAGAGGTGTTACACCACTGCATAGAGGGGGAGATATTTGGTGTTGACGGTGGCAAGATCGTTGATGTAGATCGCCGTCACGATGATTGCCCCGGCGACGTTCCAGTGCCACTTTGAGAGAGAGGAGAGAGCCCCCTCCTCCTTATTCTTCCTTGGCCTCCCCCATAGATGGGAGTATAGTTCCCCCTCTGGTCCATGGCCTCCATGGAGGCGGAGGGGCGGGAGCCCCTCCGAAATTGTATCTCCCTCTCCGTTCTGTTCTATTTCGCGTTCCTATTTTTTGGCTGCAAACCGTTTCATATATTCCCAGAGATCGTAACTCCGATCGGGATGAAATTTTGAGGTGAACTTTATCCAAACATTATCTTTCTTGCCCCCGAAGGAGAGCTCCAACCGACCTACGAGGTGGCCACCCTCCACCAGGGCGCGTTTGGGCCGTGGCCCGTGCCCTGGTATGTCGTGCCCACTTTGGCTTCCGTTTGCATTGATTCCACTTATAAAAATTCACAAATATTCCTAAAAAATCTCCATAATTTTTTTATCGCGTCTGGACTTCGTTTGATATGGAATTTCTATGGAACAAAAAACACACACAAAACAAGAACTGGCACTGGGCACTGGATCAATAGGTTAGTCCAATAAATCATATAAATTGTTGCCAAAAGTATGTGAAAGTTGTATAATATTGGCATGAAACAATCAAAAATAATAGATACGACGGAGACGTATCACGGTACTTCATAGTAGGTTGGTGATACTCCCCGGCAATGACGCCAGAAATCCTTCCTAATATTTGCGATCTATGTAGGGTTTACCGTGAAGAGGAGCGGGTGATGCATCACATTATAGATAAGTATTTCTCTCTGTGAGAACCAATGTTATCGAACCAATAGGAGTAGCACGCCACCCCCATCTTTAGTGAATGCACACAAAGAAGCAAACAGTTGCACCCAACGCGGGCAAGAGGATTGTCAATCCCCTTGGACTCGTTATTTGCAAGCAAATGAAGTGTGTAGATAGTAGATAATTTTAAATTGGAAAATAAAATAAAAGGTAAATAAGAGCAGCAAGGTAATATAGGTTTCTATAAATACATAAGTGGATAGACCCGGGGAGCCTAGTTTTCCCTAATGGCATCTCTCATCAAGTAAACATATGGTGGGTAAACAAATTATTGTTGGGCAATTGATATAAAAGTGCATAATTATGCAATATTTGTTCATGGCAATGATCATTACATATAGGCATCATGTCTATACGCAAGCAGACCGACTCCTTCCTGCATCTACTACTATTACTCCACCCATCGACTGCTATCCAGCATGCATCTAGAGTATTAAGTAAAATAGAGTAATGGTTCAAGAAAATTGAGATGGTGTAGACAAATTAGATTCAATATGAATAAAACCCACTTTTTTGTCCTTAGTGGCAACAATACAAAGATGTGTCTTGTCCCTTTCTATCACTGGCATATGAAGCATCGCGTGATTGAACCCACTACAACACACCTCTCCCGCTGAAGAAAATATCAATCTAGTTGGCCAAACTATTTCAATAGATCGGAGAGAATTACAAAGCTATCATATAATCATGCATATGTAAAGAAGGACCAGCAAGGAACTCAATATTATTTCATGAACAATCTGAATATAAACCCACAATTCATCGTATTCCAACAAATGCACCACACAAAAAGATTGCATCGATATATTACCACGAAGATGCGCTGAACTTTGTATTGAAGATTAGTGAGAGAGAGATCCATCAAGGTACTAACTAAGGATTTGTAGGTCTGTGGTAGATGATGTGGCTTGAGACTACGTTGGTATTTCCCCAAAGAGGAAGGGATGATGCAGCACAACGACGGTAAGTATTTCCCTCAGTTATGAAACCAAGGTACAAATCTGTAGAGGAAGATCATGCACCCACGTAAATAGCACCTGCACAGAAATAACAAATACTTGCAACCCAATGTGAAAGGGAGGTTGTCAAGCTCTCTACGGCAATAAGATAGATCAGGTAATGATATTTTTTGCAAATAGATCTCACAAGATCACAAAATAAAATAAGTAAACAAAAAGTGCAATAAGGTATTTTTGGGTTTTTGGATTAGTAGATCTGAAAACAAAAAGGCAAAATAGTTGATCGGAAAGAAATATGTTGGGAAAGTAGACCCGGGGGCCGTAGGTTTCACTAGTGGATTCTCTCATGAGCATAGCACATATTGGGTGAACAAATTACTGTTGGGCAATTGATAGAAGATCAAATAATCACGACGATATCCATGCAATGATCATTATATAAGCATCACATCCAAGACAAGTAGACCGAAATGATTCTGCATCTACTTCTATTAATCCACACATCGACCGCTATCTAGCATGCATCTAGTGTATTAAGTTCATGGGAAAATGGAGTAATGCAATAAGAACGGTGACATGATGTAGACAATATCTATTCATGTAGGAATAGACCCCATATTTTATACTTAATGACGACGATACATGCGTGTCTTGCTGCCCCCTCTATCACTAGGAAAGAACACCTCAAGATCGAACCCATCCGAAAGCACCTCTTCCCATGGCAAGAAAAATCGATCTAGTTGGCCTAACTAAACCAAATATTCGAAGAAGAAATACAAGGCTATAAGTAATGATGCAAATAAGAGATCAAAGAAGACTCAAATCATATTCATGGATAGAAATGAATCATGAACTCAAAATTCATCGGATCCCAATAAACACACCGCAAAAGACATTACATCAAATAGACCTCCAAGAGACCATTGTATTGAGAATCATAGAGAGAGAGAGAGGAAGCCATCTAGCTACTACCTACAGACACGTAGATCTATGGTGGACTACTCACGCATCATCGGAGAGGCACCTATGATGAAGATGAACCCCTCCGTGATGGTGTTAGATTAGATCTCGAGGTTCTGGAACTTGCGGCGGTTGGAATTGCGTTTTGTCGACTCCTCTAATGTTTTCCAAAAATTTGGGAATTTATAGGCTTGATAGTCGGTTGAAGGGGGGGTGGTCCCGAGGCGGGAACCCTCCATCAGGCCGCGCCAGGGGCTTCTGGCGCGCCCTGGTGGAGGGTGGCCACCCTGGCTCCCCTCTCCTGGTGCTCTTTGGACCATCCTGGTGCTTCTGGTCCATAAAAATTCTCCAAAAATTCTCGTAGCGTTTGGGCTCCATTCGGTACTGATTTTCTACGAAGTAAAAAACAAGCAAAAACAACAACTGTCACTTTGGTACTATGTCAATAGGTTAGTCCCAAAAATGATATAAATTTTCTATAAAATTATAGTAAGACATCCAAGATTGATAATATAACATCATGGAACAAGCAAAAATTATAGATACATTGGAGATGTATCAACATCCCCAAGCTTAATTCCTACTCGTCCTCGAGTAGATAAATGATAAAAACAGAATTTTTGATGTGGAATGTTTCCTAACGTGTCCATCATATACTATTTTATTTATAGAATGGACATTTGGACTTTGAAATGGTTCAAAGCAATAGTCTATTTTTGATAAGAAAACTTTAATACTCAAGCATATCAAAAAGCAACCATGTCTTTCAAAATATCAATGCCAAAGCAAGTTATCCCTAGCCCATCATGCTCAATCATTGATCCATTCACAATACACACTCAAATATTAGCTAAACCTATTGCTCAAGTACGATCATAGTGCCTCCTAGTTGGTGCTTTATAAGCGAAGGTGGAGACTCAAATAAAAAATAAAAAATGCATAAAGTAAATAGATAGGCCCTTCGCAGAGGGAAGTAGAGATTTGTAGAGGTGCAAGAGCTCAAGTGTTTAAATTCATAGAGAAAAATGTTTGTGTGGCATGCCTTTCCTTATAATGAAAATGACCGAGATATTGCAATATATTTCCACGCTAGATACATCATAGGCGGTTCTCAAAGAGAAAATAAAGTTTATTCCTTTTTCCACCATACTTTCTCTTTCCATGGTTAGCTGAATCCATGGTTGCTTCCATACCAACACTTTCCAAGGAATTTATTATTTGACAACATAATATGTTTCATTTTTCATTTTGGGACTTGGGATCCCTATTACCGCCGTACTCTCGTGCAATGACAAGTGAATAAACACTCATCTTGAGAATAACACATCTAGCATGGAAAAATAATGGTCACCCCTACCGTTTCATGAGCGGTACGAGCACACAAAAAGGAAAATTTATTTTGAAATTTTAGAGATGGCACATACAAATTTGCTTGGAACGGCATGGAAATACCGTATATAGGTAGGTATGGTGGATTCATATGGCAAAACTAGGTTTAAGGATTTTGGATGCACAAGTAGTATTTGTACTTAGTACAAGTGAAGGTTGGCCGAAGTGTGACGCCCCCAATTTCGACTGTACGCTAAACATACACGCAATGTGTGTGAACAAGATTAGGAACTCACTAATCAATATCACAACACAACTCTAGACACAAAATAAAGTCATACAGCTTCATATTACAAGCCAGGGGCCTCGAGTCTCGAATACAAAGCTCGACAAGCACGAGTTAGCGGAAGCAAATAATATCTGAGTACAGACATAAGTTAAACAAGTTTTGCCTTAAGAAGTCTAGCACAAACATAACAACGGATCGAAAGAGGCGAGGCCTCCTGCCTGCAAACCTCCTATCCTACTACTGGTCGAGGGCGGCCTCCATGTAGTAGTAGGCTCTTGCAGTGGTGTAATAGTCATCTCCGGCATACTCCATATACTGGGCTCCATTGTCTGAACGCAGAATAGTATCGAGGGGGAAAGAGAAAAGCAAAGCAGTAGTGAGTACTCATCCAAAGTACTCGCAAGACTGACATCAGAACTATGCTAAGTATGCATCATTATCAAGGCGAGGGGTTATATCTGGACTGACTGCAGAAAGCAAGAATAGGGGGAAGGCCTAGTCCTATCGAAGACTAGCATCTTCGACATCTTGCAGCATTAGAAGAGAGTAGACTGGTCTCTCACACTTAGTCATATTATCGTAGCAATTTTATTAAGTAACCATGCCCAGAGATTCTTCCTCGACTCCCTGTGAGGAAGCAATCCCGGAGCCACATTCCATTTAAAGTAAATCACAATTATAGTTGTATAAGGTCAAGGTACAACTCCAAGTCGTCCTGTTACCGTGGACATGGCTATTCGAATAGATGAATTCATCCTTGCAGGGGTGCACCGCATTTCCAACACACTTGATCACCTCCGACCGGACACACTTTCCTGGGTAATGCCCGGCCTCGGGATCCAAAATGTCGTCGCCCCACCTAAGCTGAACGAAGAGGCCAGCCCGCCGGTCTAACTCCTAAGTGTGCAGGTTCGTAGGCCCACTTGCCTTTGCACTCCTACACGATGCGAATGTGGCCGGAAGCAGACCTAGTACACTCAGTCCGGGAGCTGTACCTTCCAGCCCAATCCGGCGCGCGCCACTCCATTGCTGACATCCGAAGAGCTTCGGCTGATACAACGACACTGAGCACCCATAACTTCTCCCATGTGAAGGTTTAGTGTGTAAAAGGTCAACAATCAACTTAGATCAAATACCCAACCCATTATCATTTTCTTAATGCGGGGCAAGCGCGACCCATAAAGTGCGGTCCCATCACCCCATCTTGAGGATGTGTGGCAAAGGCCTCTCTCGCCAGTCCACGCCTCATCATCATCAAACTGTGGGTACCCCTCAGGGCCGACCCATCACCAACATGTTTCTGTAACTAGGTCATAGTAACTGTGTCTATAAAACATCAAGGCAGGAACTGAGGAATCACCCTCAATGGTCCTCGCTTGATGTAACCGTCAAGGTGGACTTAGAGGAATCACCCTCGAGGGTCCCACACTTGAGGGGTTACATGATAGAGACATCGTCGGGAATGGTGAAGGAGGAATCAACCTCGATAACCACGATCGACTAGCTACGCTACAGGGCTAGCATCATGAGTACTTCACGAGGTGTCACCCTCGGTACTCGATACTAGCACTGTAGAGTCATACAAATAAGGGGAGTGAGGTGATGTGAGGGGTCTGGCTTGTCGGTCGGTTGACCGAGTCTTCGGGTCGTTGAGTCGTCTAGTCGTCGATGAAGAAGAAGGGGCAACTGGTACTAAGGGGGGTCACTAGGGATTCACTAACCAACCTATACTAAGCAGTTGGTATGATTACAAGAAGAGTAGCAGTTCATCAAAAATAGGCTATGCATCAGAATAGGAGCTAACTAATATAGTAGCAAAGACCTCATGCAATAATAAGAGGGAAAGGAATAGGTGATATCAAAATGCTCAAGGGGTATGCCTGCCTTGCTGCTCTGCGGCAAAGGCCTGATCGTCAGACGCGTAGTCATACCCGGCAGCAGCGTCAGTCTCGGGGTCTACCGAAGAGAAAAAGGAGAAGAAACAATAAATATAAAGCACATATGCGATCACAATGCATTCCATGGCAATATGCAGGGCGAGGCATGCTCTAACGCAGTACTACATGCATTAGACGGAGCGGGAGAATATCTGACGATATTTCCCGGGTCTATGGACTTATCGGACAAACGATTCGGAGGGGAAAGTTCCATGTTCATCATGCTAGGAGCATGTGACAGATGAATGGAGGGCATATTCAGATTCGTGGAATTTTTCTAATCAACTTTCATGTATAAAACTTTTTCATCTGAGCTAGAGAATAATTTCTATGTTTTTCTAAAGTTTTTATTAATTTCTGGAATTTAACAGATTATTATTAATTCGAAAAATGTTTTATGACATCAGCATGACATCATCACTGCCTCAGCAGTTAACAGTGGGGTTAACCAGGTCAACCCTGACCAGTGGGTCCCACATGTCATAGACTCATGGTTAATTTATTTTAATTTAACCTAAACATGGACTAATTAGCAAGTGGGGCCCATCTGTCATAGGGTCATTAGACTAAGTTAATTAGTTTAATTAACCTAATTACTAAATTTATTAACTCACACGGCTGGCCCATTGTCATAGACATAGGGGCTTGGGACCCCACATGTCAGTGACTGGTCAACCCAGTCAGCATGGTTGACCAGGTCAACTGGTCAACGGGGCCTGCGGGGCCCTACTGCCAGTGACCCTAGCAGTGGCCCAAGGTCGGCCATGTGGGCTGCGGCGCTGGCCGGCCACCGGAGGAGCTCCGGCGAGCTCTCGAAACACCGGGGAGGGTCAGAAATGGCGCATAGGGGGTCAAATCGCGCATTCTTAGGCGCGTTCGAAAGCTGGCGACGACGTCGTTCCATTCCAGGCCTCGCGAGGAGCTGCGGTGGACGGTGGTGAGCGGCAGGTGGACGGAGGCGAGCTTCAGGCAAACTCCGGTGCGTCGGCTACGGCGAGCTAGCGAGCACTAGGAGGGACAGGGGAGGAAGGAGACGCTCACAACGAGGTGTATCCATTCAAAGCGGGCTCGAGGAGGGCTTGACGGTGACACAATCGGCGATGGCGAGCACCGGATCCAGAGGAGGAAGATGACGGCATGGGGGCGATGTAGAGGCTCCGGAGCTCATTCTAGGACATAGGGAGGAAGGGTTCATCGCAGCGGGGCCGTGGGTGCGTTGGTAGGGCGCGGCAGGGCGTGTGACCGTGGCTACCCGTCGGCCATGGCGGCGGTGGTGCTCGGACGTGATGGGGAACGAGCGAGGGAGGTGGTGGGGAGCTCGAGGGGGGGGGGTTGTGGCGATCTAGGGTTCGGGGGGGCAGGTGGGGTGGCCGCGATGGCGGTCTTATCCCCTTCACCGACGGTGGTGAGCGGGTGCAGCGGCGACGGCTCCTTGTAGCGACCGTGCGGTCGCTATAGGAGGAGGAAGACGACGCGCGGGGTGGCTAGCTAGACAGTTGGGCCGGTTGGGGCTGGCCCAGTGGGGAAGGGGGGTTCCCCTTTTTTTCTTTTTTTCTTTTTAGTTTTATTTATGTTATTTGTAATTTCTATTTTAATTATCTTCTGCAATAATCCTCTACTGCAAAATAGGTGACTTGCTCCAAATAATGTTTTGTAATATTCTGCAATACCTCACCAATTTTGAGGAATTTTCAAATTTGTTTACATTTTTCATTTGAATTTAATTGCACTTTAAATTGCCTTAGCTGTTGTCGTTGATGGTGGGGGTCCACACCAACATCAAGGTGATGTTGTTTTCCTTAACAACATTAGTTTTGAGATTTTTAACAAGTGTGCAACATTTCTCTCATGCTGTTTGCAAATTTTATTTTATCACATAAAAAATTCCATGGGATTTTGAAGTGGAATTTGCATTGAGCTTTCATTCAAGAGTGATCACACATGGGTTAGTAAAAGCATTAGCATAATCCTGGGCATCACTCTAGCTTAATTACAATGGTCACTGTAGCAGAAATCTAGGGTGTCACAATTCTCGCCTACTAACAAGAATTCTCATCCCGAGAATTAAGAAGTAGATGGAAAGAGCCCAGGATATTCAGCATGAAGATGATCTTCGCGTTTCCAAGTGGCCTCATCTTCAGAATGATTTGCCCACTGCACTTTGAAGAACTTGGTAACCTTTTGACGAGTCCGACGTTCAATTTCATCAAGAATGCGGACTAGTTGCTCCTTGTAAGAAAGATCTTTTTGCAGTTCAAGCATATCATGGTCCACTAGTCGGATAGGATCCTTAAAGTAGCAACAAAGCTATGACACCTGGAACACATCATGAACCAAAGAAAGGTTTGGTTGTAGTTCCAGTTGATATGCCACTTTACCACACCTTTCGAGAATAGTGAAAGGGCCAATGTATCAAGGAGCCAGCTTGCCCTTGATCCCAAAGAGGTGTGCACCTCTCATTGGCGTGACTCGAAGATAAGCCTTTTTGCCAGGTTGATAGACCATATCTTTGTGATGATGGTCATACTGACTCTTCTAACGAGACTAAACAGCCTTCAGATTTGCATGAATAATGCGGACTTGATCTTCAGCATGTTGAATAATATCCGGCCAATAAGTGTACGTTCCCCAGTTTCTGACCAATTCAGAGGAGTCCGACACTTACGTCCATATAACACTTCGAAGGGAGCCATCTTCAGACTAGCTTGATAGCTATTGTTGTAGGAAAACTCAGCATAGGGGAGAGATTCTTCTCATTTCTTGCCAAAAGAAATGACACAAGCTCGAAGCATGTCTTCGAGAATCTGATTGACTCCTTCAACTTGTCCCTGGGATTGAGGGTGAAAAGCGATGCTGAATGATATATGAGTTCCCATAGCTTCCTGGAAACTTGCCCAAAATCTCAAAGTGGATAAACTGTCACGGTCTGAACTAATCACCAGCGGAATACCGTGGAGTGAAACAACTCTGGATATGTAAAGATCTGCCAGCTGACTAGCAGTGATAGTTTCCTTGACGTCCAGAAAGTGTATAACTTTGGACAGTCGGTCAATGATGACAAGAATAGCGACATTACCTTGGATGGTGGCTCAGGATTTACATACAAAGACAAATGTAACAAAACTTTGGATTTAAGGATATACAAGAGGGTCCGGTTTGGATCATGTGGAACTTTGGGTTATGGGCCCGCCATGCGGGTTAAGAGTAGGAAGAGTGGTGACATCTGGCACGACCATGGTAGCAGATCTGCGAGAGGAGAGCCTGTCAGTTAAGTTGGCAACAACGTCGGTACCAAGGGCGGGGGACAAATAGAACCACTTTCCTGCTCATTGAAGTGAGGCGGGGCAATAGGCAAAGTTCTCATCCATCGGCGGTTACCGGAATGTTATCAACAATAGTAACATGGCCTTGCTGACAGATTTGATCACCGAGGTGTTTGCCTAAACGGGGGATTACCACTGTTGAGATAATTTAGACTATAAGAAAGGTTAAATAGACCAATGGAAAGGAAAATGTGTTCATCACATTAAACAGATCAATGGAAAGGAAAATGTTTTTAGCACATTGAATAGACCAATGGAAAGGAAAATGTGTTCATCACATTAAACAGACCAATGGAAAGGAAAATGTGTTTATACTCAAGTTTTAGGAGTATACCTTTCCCAAGGAAAAACAGAGCATGACATACATGATGGGATAGCAAGTAGATAACCATTTAGGTAAAGGGGCGAGGAAATTCATGACATTCCCCCACAATGATGTTTGGATAATTGATCAAGAAACAATTAGCATCGAGCTTACAATATTCCTTTTGATGATCGATATACCACATCCATGCTTCGGGATAGCAATGATATGGTGTTTCGAGTAAAGGATTGAGTTAGGATACACAAAGGATCAAGTAGGAACAACTTATAAAATAAGTCTTACAATTTCCTCAAGGGAGAAAAGGCGAATCTTGCACAAAAAGGAAACTATAATAATAGGTCCTCCAGCCAGGTGTGTTAGGCATGGCATCACCTTACTGGGTCATCAAAGGACCAATATTAAACTCCTGGAAATATGTTCCAACCATCATGTCTGACCGAGATTCAGATCTGATTGGTGTCAAGATACCTCAGACTCAGGATGCCCGAGAAGAGAAGGTGCAACTCAAATTATCGAGATGACCTAGTAAGATTCTCAAAAAATGAACTATAGAAGCGGGTCCTCGAAACAATAGCTCATCGTTAAACCAAGGAGAGGATGAGGAGGTGGCTGATGGACTTAGCGACAATCCATCAAGAATTCCAAACGGATGGATTTCCACAATTTTCTGAACAAGGAGATGACATTTGTCAGCTCAAATGATATAATGTTGTATGATCAAGGAAAACATACATCATTAATCATTGGTTGATAAGTGCGTCTGAAATCTCACCTTAGGCAGCAAGATCAATGTTAGAGTGACGATTCAATAACCAATAGCCTAAGAACAAACTATTGATCGCTAACTTCAAAGCAATAGGGTGGCTAGAAGTTAGAATCAAAGCAACATCGTTTGATGGTGAGAAGTATCACTATGCCAAGAATTTCTAAGAGGTGGAGCAATCCTCACAACATTCTCGACACAAAAGGCAGTAATACTACAAACGTAGCTTACGATCGTGTCAGTTTATTGCTACTGTTTTCTTCATGTCAAGTATATGTTCCTATGACCATGAGATCATGCAACACATAGATATTGGAGGAGCACCTTGTGTGTATCAAACATCGCAACGTAACTGGGTGACTATAAAGGTGCTCTACAGGTGTCTCCGAGGGTGTCTGTTGAGTTGGCATGGATCAAGACTGGGATTTGTTACCTCGTGTGACGGAGAGGTATCTCAGGGCCCACTCGGTAATACAACATCACAATAAGCCTTGCAAGAAATGTGGCTAAGTTTTGGTCACAGGATCTTGTATTACGGAACGAGTAAAGAGACTTGCCAGTAACGAGGTTGAACTAGGTATGGAGATACCGACGATCGAATCTCGGGCAACTAACATACCAAAGAAAAAAGGGAACATCATACGGGATTAACTGAATCCTTGACATAAAGGTTCGACCGATAAAGGTCTTTGTAGAATATGTAGGAACCAATGTGGACATCCAGGTCCCGCCATTGGTTATTGACCGTAGAGGTGTCTCGGTCATGTCTACATAGTTCTCGAACCCGCAGGGTCTGCACACTTAAGGTTTGGTGACGTTTCGGTAGTATAGAGTTATATATGGTGGTGACCGAAGTTTGTTCTGAGTCCCGGATGAGATCCTGGACGTCACGAGGAGCTCCGGAATGTTCCGGAGGTAAAGATTCATATATAGGAAGTCTTGTTTTGGTCGCCGGAAAAGTTTCGGGCTTATCGGTAGTGTACCGGGAGTACCAGTAGTGTACCGGGAGACCTCCGGGAGGGGTATTTCGACCCAAGAGGCTTCATGGGCTGTGAGAGAGTGAATATCATCCCTTAGTGGGCTGGTGGAAACTCCCACATAAGGCCCATGTGGCTGGAGAAGAAAACCCAAAAGGAAAAAGGTGGAAAAAGGCAAAAAGGAAAAAAAATGAATCCTAATCCTACTAGGAGTGGAGGAGGTGGACTCCTCCTCTCCTAGTTCGGCCGAAGCCTACAAGGCTTGGAGGCCAAGATGCCTCCTCTCCTCCTCTCCTCCTATATATACTGGTGGTATTGAGGGTTTTTGCACTAGATTTTCAGCCACGTGCTACCCGTTCCTGCAATGCATAGTTTCTCCTCTAGATCGGTTTTCTGCAGTGCTTAGGTGAAGCCCTGCCGGAATTGCTCCACCACCATCACCGGAGCGCCGTCAGGCTGCCGGAGAACTCTTCTTCCTCTCCACTCCTTCTTGCTGGATCAAGACGGTGGAGATCGTCATCAAGCTGTACGTGTGCTGAATGCGGAGGGGTTCCGTCCGTTCGGTGCTAGATCGGAAGGATCGTGATCAAGTTCGTGAGACAGATCGTGATCAAGTTCGTGAGACGGATCATGATCGGATCACGGGACGGATCGTGATTGGATCGCAGGACGGATCGTGATTGGATCACGGGACGCAAGGTGATTTGGATCGCGAAGACGTTCGACTACACCAACCGTGTTTCTTAACGCTTCCCGCTTATGTAGATCCACTCTCCCTCTCGTAGATGCTCATCACCATGGATAGATCTTTGTGTGCGTAGGAAAATTTTTGTTTCCCATGCAACGTTCCCCAACAGTGGCATCATGAGCTAGCCCTATGTGTAGATGAGATCTCGAGTAGAACACAAAAGGTTTATGGGCGTTGATGCTTAGATTGCTTCCTCCCTTGGTCGGATTTTTGTTCAGCGGTATTGTGAGATGAAGCGTCCCGGACCAACATTACTCTTACGCTTACGAGAGACCGGTTCCCTCGACGCAACTTGTTGCCTAGATGGCTTGCGGGTGGCAGTTTCTCTCACTTTAGTTGGATCGGATTAAACAAAGGTGGTCCTTGAGAAGGTTGAAAAGCAAATTATGTATCACCGTTGTGGTTTATGCATAGGTGAGAATCGTTCTTGCTAGAAACCCGTAGCAGACATGTAAAACAAGCAACAACAATTAGAGGACGTCTAACTTGTTTTTGCAGGGTATGTTGTGATGTCATATGGCCAATTACGTGATGTGATATATGTGATGTATGAGATGATCATGTGATGTATAGAATTTCATGACTTGCATGTCGATGAGTACGGCAACCGGCAGGAGCCATAGGGTTGTCTTTAATTATTGTATGACTTGCATGTCAATCATTAAGCGCTATGTAATGCTTTACTTTATCGCTAAACGGTAGCAATAGTAGTAAATGGCAACACGTTGATGGAGATCAAGATGATGGAGATCATGGTGTCGTGCCGGTGACGATGAAGATCATGCCGGTGCTTTCAAGATGGAGATCTAAAGCACAAGTTCATGGCCATATCATGTCACTTATGAATTGCATGTGATGTTAATCCTTTTATGCACCTTGTTATGCTTAGTACGACGGTAGCATTATAAGGTGATCCCTAACTTAAATTTCAAGATAAAATTGTGTTCTCCCCGAGTGTGCACCGTTGCGAAAGTTTGTCGTGTTGAGACACCACGTGATGATTGGGTGTGATAGACTCTACGTTCACATACAATGGGTGCAAGCCAGTGTTGCACGCGCAGAACACTCGGGTTAAACTTGATGAGCCTAGCATGTACAGACATGGCCTCGGAACACAAGAGACCGAACGGTCGAACATGAGTCATATAGTAGATATGATCAACATAATGATGTTCGCCATTGAAGCCACCTCAACTCACGTGATGATAGGACTTGACTTGGTGGATTTGGATCATGTGACACTCAGATGACCAGAGGGATGCCAATTTTAGTGGGAGCTTTAGTAATTTGATTAACTAAACTCATTATCTTGAACAATAGTCTAAGTGAACTTTGCATATTTGTGTTGTAGATCAATGGCTCGTGCAGTAGCACCCCTGAATTTTAATGCGTTCCTAGAGAAAGCTAAACTGAAAGATGATGGAAGTAACTTTGTTGACTGGGCCCGTAATCTGAGGATTATCCTCATGGCTTCCCAGAAATCATATGTCCTTGATGCAACACTTGGTGACCAACCAGAAGACATGACCTCCGAAGACGTTAAGAACGCTTGGGAGACACGTACTGGAGATTACTCAATAGTTTAGTGTGCATTATTGTATGGCTTAGAACCGGGACTTCAAAGACGTTTTGAATGTCATGGAGCATATGAGATGTTCCAGGAGTTGAATTTTATCTTTCAGAAGAACGCCCGGATCGAGAGGTATGAAACCTCCGATAAGTTCTATGCTTGCAAGATGGAGGACAATGGGTCTATCAGTGAACATATACTCAGAATGTCTGGGTATTCAACTCGTCTAGCGGAGCTGGGAATTGCCCTTCCGCCAAAGGCGATCACTGACAGAGTTCTTCAATCACTGCCACCTAGTTACAAGAGCTTTGTGATGAACTATAACATGCACGGGATGAACAAGTCAGTTGCCGAGCTGTTTGCGATGCTAAAAGTCGCTGAGTCTGAAATACAGAAAGAACATCAAGTGTTTATGGTCAATAAAACTACTAGTTTCAAGAAAAATGGCAAAGTCAAGGGCAAGGGCAAGAAAGGTAAAACCAAGAAGGATGGCAAAGCAGTTGCTACTCCTGCAAAGAAGCCCAAGCATGGACCCAAGCCAGAAACTAAGTGCTTTCATTGCAAAGGAACTGGTCACTGGAAGCGGAACTGCCCCAAGTACCTGGCTGACAAGAAGGTGGCCAACGACAAACAAGGTATATATGATATACATGTTATTGATGTGTACCTTCCTAGCTCTCGTAGTAGTGCCTGGGTATTTGATACCGGTTCGGTTGCTCACATTTGCAACTCAAAGCAGGAACTACAGAATAAACGAAGGCTGGCAAAGGACGAAGTGACGATGTGCGTGGGAAATGGTTCCAAGGTTGATGTGATCGTCGTCGGCATGCTCTCTCTTCGATTACCATCGGGATTAGTGATGAACCTGAATAATTGTTATTTAGTGCCTCTGTTAAGCATGAACATTATATCTGGATCTTGTTTATTGCGAGACGGTTACTCATTTAAATCAGAGAATAAAGGTCGTTCTATTTATATGAGTAATATCTTTTATGGTCATGCACCCAATGTTAGGGGTTTATTCATATTGAATCTTGATAGTGATGACACACATGTTCATAACATTGATGCCAAAAGATGTAGAATTGATAATGATAGTACCACTTTCTTGTGGCACTGCCGTTTAGGTCATATTGGTGTAAAACGCATGAGGAAGCTCCATGCTGATGGACTTTTGAAGTCACTTGATTTTGAATCACTTGACACATGTGACCATGCCTCATGGGCAAGATGACTAAAACGCCGTTCTCTGGAACAATGGAACGGGCGAGTGACTTATTGGAAATCATACACAGTGATGTGTGCAGTCCAATGAATGTTATAGTGCGTGGTGGATATCGTTATTTTCTCACCTTCACTGATGACTTAAGTAGATATGGGTATATTTACTTAATGAAACACAAGTTTGAAACGTTTGAAAAGTTCAAGCAATTTCAGAGTGAAGTTGAGAATCATCGTAACAAGAAGATTAAGTTCCTGCGATCTGATCGAGGAGGTGAATATCTGAGTTATGAGTTTGGCAGTCACTTAAGACAGTGTGGAATTGTTTCACAGTTGACACTGCCCGGAACACCACAACGTAATGGTGTGTCCGAACGTCGTAATCGAACCTTATTAGATATGGTGCATTCTATGATGTCTCTTGCTGATTTGCCACTATCGTTTTGGGGTTATGCATTAGAGACATCTGCATGCACTTTAAATAGGGCACCATCAAAATCCGTTGAGACGACGCCATATGAACTGTGGTTTGGCAAGAAGCCAAAGTTGTCGTTTCTTAAAGTTTGGGGATGTGATGCTTATGTCAAAAAGCTTCAGCCTGAAAAGCTGGAACCCAAAGCCGAGAAATGCGTCTTCATAGGATACCCGAAAGAGACAGTCGGGTATACCTTCTATCTCAGATCCGGAGGCAAAGTGTTTGTCGCTAAAAATGGAACATTTCTTGAGAAAGAGTTTCTCTCGAAAGAATTGAGTGGGAGGAAAATAGATCTTGATGAGGTTATTGAACCTTTACTTCAACCAGAAAGTAGCGCAGCGCAGAAAGATGTTTGTGTGGAACCTACGACGGTAGAAGATGAAGTTAATGATGATGATCATGAAGCTTCGGATCAAGCAGCTATTGAACCTCGTAGGTTGACAAGACCGCGTATTACCCCTGAGTGGTACGGCAACCCTGTCTTGGAGCTCATGTTGTTGGACAACAATGAACCTACGAGCTATGGAGGAGCAGTGATGGGCCCGGATTCCGAGAAATGGTTAGAGGTCATGAAATCCGAGATGGGATCCATGTATGAAAACAAAGTATGAACTTTGGAAGTATTACCTGAAGGGCGAAAGGCCATTCAGAACAAATGGATCTTTAAGAAGAAGACAGACGCGGACGGTAATGTCACCGTCTATAAAGCTCGACTTGTGGCAAAGGGTTTTTCACAAGTTCGAGGAGTTGACTATGATGAGACTTTCGCACCCGTAGTGATGCTTAAGTCTGGCAGAACCATGTTAGCAGCTGCCTATTTCGACTATGAAATTTGGCAGATGGATGTAAAAATAGCGTTCCTCAACGGTTTCCTTGAGGAAGAGTTGTATATGATGCAACCCGAAGGTTTTGTCAATCCAGAGAATGCTGACAAAGTTTGCAAACTCCAGCAATCCATTTATGGACTGGTGCAAGCATCTCGAAGTTGGAATAAGCGCTTTGATGAGGTGATCAAAGCGTTTGAGTTTATACAAGTTTATGGAGAAGCTTGTATTTACAAGAAAGTGAGTGGGATCTCTATAGCGTTTCTAGTATTATATGTGGATGACATATTGCTGATTGGAAACAATATAGAAATGCTGGAAAGCGTGAAGGAATATTTGAACAAGAGTTTTTCAATGAAGGACCTAGGAGAAGCTACTTTCATATTAGGTATTAAGATCTATAGAGATAGATCGAGACGCTTAATAGCACTTTCACAGAGCACATACCTTGATAAAGTTTTGAAGAAATTCAAAATGGAACAGTCCAAGAAGGGGCTCTTGCCTGTATTACAAGGTGTGAAGTTGAGTAAGACTCAATGCCCAGTAACTGCAGAAGATAGAGAAAAGATGAGTGTCATCCCCTATGCTTCAGCCATAGGCTCTATCATGTATGCAATTCTATGCACAAGACCCAATGTCAGCCTTGCCATAAGTATGGCCGGAAGGTTTCAAAGTGATCCTGGAATGGAGCACTGGCAAGCGGTCAAGAATATCCTTAAGTACCTGAAAAGGACTAAGGAAATATTTCTCGTTTATGGAGGTGATGAAGAGCTCGTCGTAAAGGGTTATGTCGACGCAAGCTTTGACACTGATCCGGACGACTCTAAGTCGCAAACCGGATACGTATTTATTCTTAACGGGGGAGCGGTAAGCCGGTGCAGTTCCAAGCAAAGCATGGTAGTTGATTCTACGTGCGAAGCGGAATACATCGCAGCCTCGGATGCGGCGAAGGAAGGTGTCTGGATGAAGCAGTTCATGACAGATCTTGGAGTAGTGCCCAGTGCACTGAATCTAATGAACCTGTTCTATGACAACACTGGTGCCATTGCTCTGGCCAAGGAACCAAGGTTTCACAAGAGGACCAGACACAAAAAGCGATGCTTCAACTCCATCCGCGATTACATCTTGGAGAAACACATAAATATTTGCAAAGTGCACACGGATCTGAATGTTGCAGACCTGTTGACTAAACCTCTTCCAAGGGCTAAACATGATCAATACCAGAACTACATGGGTGTTCCATTCATTACAATGTAAATCACATAGTGATGTGAACTAGATTATTCACTCTAGTGCAAGTGTGAAACTGTTGGAAATATGCCCTAGTGGCAATAAGTAAAGTGTTTATTATTGTATTTATTTGTTCATGATAATCGTTTGTTATCCATGCTATAATTGTATTAATTGGAAACATGGATACATGTGTGGATACATAGACAAACACAATGTCCCTAGTATTCCTCTAGTGAACTAGCTCGTTGATTGAAAGATGGTTAAGGTTTCCTAGCCATGGACATTAGATGTCATTTGATAACGGGATCACATCATTAGGAGAATGATGTGATGGACAAGACCCAAACTACAAACGTAGCTTATGATCGTGTCAGTTTATTGCTACTATTTTCTGCATGTCAAGTATATGTTCCTCTGACCATGAGATCATGCAACTCACAGATATCGGAGGAGCACCTTGTGTGTATCAAACGTTGCAACGTAACTGGGTGACTATAAAGGTGCTCTATAGGTGTCTCCGAGGGTGTATGTTGAGTTGGCATGGATCAAGACTGGGATTTGTTACTCCGTGTGACGGAGAGGTATCTCAGGGCCCACTCGGTAATACAACATCACAATAAGCCTTGCAAGCAATGTGACTAAGTTTTGGTCATGGGATCTTGTATTACGGAACGAGTAAAGAGACTTGCCAGTAACGAGGTTGAACTAGGTATGGAGATACCGACGATCGAATCTCGGGCAAGTAACATACCGAAGAACAAAGGGAACATCATACGGGATTAACTGAATCCTTGACATAGAGGTTCAACCGATAAAGATCTTCGTAGAATATGTAGGAACCAATGTGGACATCCAAGTCCCTCCATTGGTTATTGACCGTATAGGTGTCTCGGTCATGTCTACATAGTTCTCGAACCCGCAGGGTCTGCATACTTAAGGTTTGGTGACGTTTCGGTAGTATAGAGTTATGTATGGTGGTGACCGAAGTTTGTTCGGAGTCCCGGATGAGATCCTGGACATCACGAGGAGCTCCGAAATGGTCCGGAGGTAAAGATTCATATATAGGAAGTCCTGATTTGGTCGCCGGAAAAGTTCCGGGCTTATCGGTAGTGTACCGGGAGTGCCGGTGGTGTACCGGGAGACCTCTGGGAGGGGTATTTCGACCCAAGAGGCTTCATGGGCTGTGAGAGAGTGAATATAAGCCCTTAGTGGGCTGGTGGAAACTCCCACACAAGGCCCATGTGACTGGAGAAGAAAACCCAAAAGGAAAAAGGTGGGAAAAGGCAAAAAGGAAAAAAAAAAGAATGAATCCTAATCCTACTAGGAGTGGAGGAGGTGGACTCCTCCTCTCCTAGTTCGGCCGAAGCCTAGAAGGCTTGGAGGCCAAGCTGCCTCCTCTCCCCCTCTCCTCCTATATATACTGGTGGTATTGAGGGTTTTTGCACTAGATTTTCAGCCACGTGCTACCCGTTCCTCCAGTGCATAGTTTCTCCTCTAGATCGGTTTTCTGCAGTGCTTAGGCGAAGCCCTGCCGGAATTGCTCCACCACCATCACCGAAGTGACATCAGGCTGCCGGAGAACTCTTCTTCCTATCCACTACTTCTTGCTGGATCAAGACGGTGGAGATCGTCATTAAGCTATACGTGTGCTGAACGCGGAGGTGTTGTCCGTTCGGTGCTAGATCGGAAGGATCGTGATCAAGTTCGTGAGACCGATCGTGATCAAGTTCGTGGGACGGATCGTGATCGGATCGCAGGATGGATCGTGATTGGATCATGGGACGCATGGCGATTTGGATCGCGAAGACGTTCGACTACACCAACCGCGTTTCTAACGCTTCCCGCTTAGCGATCTACAAGGGTATGTAGATCCACTCTCCCTCTCGTAGATGCTCATCACCATGGATAGATCTTCGTGTGGGTAGGAAAATTTTTGTTTCCCATGCAACATTCCCCAACACGCTAAACATACATGCAATGCGTACGACGAAGATTAGGGACTCACTAATCAATATCACAACACAACTCTAGACACAAAATAAAGTCATACAACTTCATATTACAAGTCAGGGGCCTCGAGGGCTCGAATACAAAGCTCGACAAGCATGAGTCAGCGGAAGCAAATAATATCTGTGTACAGACATACGACGAAGATTAGGGACTCACTAATCAATATCACAACACAACTCTAGCAAAAACATAACAACGGATCGAAAGAGGCGAGGCCTCCTTCCTGCGAACCTCCTACCCTACTGCTGGTCGGGGGCGGCCTCCACATAGTAGTAGGCTCCTGCGGTGGTGTAGTAGTCGTCTCTGGCGTACTCCGGCTCCATCATCTAAACGCAGAATTGTATCGAGGGGGAAAGAGAAAAGCAAAGCAGCGGTGAGTACTCATCCAAAGTACTCGCAAGACTGACATCAGAACTATGCTAAGTATGCATCATTATCAAGGGGAGGGGTTATATCTGGACTGACTGAAGAAAGCAAGAATAGGGGGAAGGCCTAGTCCTATCGAATACTAGCATCTTGCAGCATTAGAAGAGAGTAGACTAGTATCTCACATATAGTCATATTATTGTAGCAATTTTATTAAGTAACCATGCCTAGAGATTCTTCCTCGACTCTCTACGAGGAAGCAATCCCGGATCCACATTCCATTTAAAGTAAATCACAATTATAGTTGTATAAGGTCAAGGTACAACTCCAAGTCATCTTGTTACCGTGGACACGGCTATTCGAATAGATGAATTCATCCCTGCAGGGGTGCACCGCATTTCCAACATGCTTGATCCCCTCCGGTTAGACACACTTTCCTAGGTAATGCCCGGCCTCGGGATCCAAAACATCGTTGCCCCACCTAGGCTCAACAAAGAGCCCAACCCATCGGTATAACTCCTAAGTGCACTGGTTCATGGGCTCACTTGCCCTTGCGCTCCTACACGATGCGAACGCGGCCAGAAGCAGACCTAGTACAATCAGTCCAGGAGCTGTACCTTCCAGCCCAATCCGGCGCACGCCACTCCATTGCTGACGTCCGAAGAGCTTCATCTAATACAATGATGCTAAGCACCCATAACTTCTCCCACGTGAAGGTTTAGTGCGTAAAAGGTCAGCAACCAACTCAGATCAAATACCCAACCCATTAGCATTTTATTAATGCGGGGCAAGCATGACACATAAAGTACGGTCCCGTCACCCCATCTCGAGGATGTGTGGCAAAGGCCTCTCTCGCCAGTCCACACCTCATCATCATCAAACCGTGGGTACCCCTTAGGGCCGACCCATCACCAACATGTTTTTGTAACCAGGTCATAGTAACTGTGTGTATAAAACATCAAGCGGGAACTGAGGAATCACCCTCAATGGTCCCCGCTCGATGTAACCATCAAGGTGGACTTAGAGGAATCCCCCTCGAGGGTCCCACACTTGAGGGGTTGCACGACACGGACATCATCGGGAATGGTGAAGGAGGAATCACCCTCGATAACCACGACCGACTAGCTGCACTACAGGGCTAGCATCATGAGTAATTCACGAGGTGTCACCCTCGGTACTCGATAGTAGCACTACAGAGTCATACAAATAAGGGGAGTGAGGTGATGTGAGGGTCCTGGCTTGTTGGTCGGTTGACCGAGTCTTCGGGTCGTTGAGTCGTCTAGTCGTCCATGAAGAAGCAGGGCAACTGGGACTAAGGGGGGTCACTAGGGATTCACTAACCAACCTATACTAAGTAGTTGGTATGATTACAGGAATAGTAGTAGTTCATCAAAAACAGGTTATGCTTCAGAATAGGAGCTAACTAATACATTAGCAAAGATCTAATGCAAGAATAAGAGGGAAAGGAATAGGCGATATCGGAATGCGTAAGGGGGGTTGCTTTCCTTGCTGCTCTGCGGCAAAGGCCTGATCGTCACACACGTAGTCGTACCCGGCAACAGCGTTAGTCTCGGGGTCTACCGGAGAGAAAAGGGGGGGACAATAAATATAAAGCACAGATGCGATCACAATGCAAGACATGGCAATATGTAGGGCTAGGCATGCTCTAACACAGTACTACATGTATCAAACGGAGCGTGAGAATATCTGATGATATTTCCCGGGTTTATGGACTTATCGGACAGACAATCCGGAGGGGAAAGTTCCATGTTCATCATGCTAGGAGCATGTGACAGATGAATGGAGGGCATATTCAGATTCATGGATTTTTTCTGATCAACTTTCATGTATAAAACTTTTTCATCTGAGCTAGAGATTAATTTCTATGATTTCCTAAAGTTTTTATTAATTTCTGGAATTTAACAGATTACTATTAATTCGAAAAATGCTTTATGACATCAGCATGACATCATCACTGCATCAGCAGTCAACAGTGGGGCTGACCAGGTCAACCCTCACCAGTGGGTCCCACATGTCATAGACTCAGGGTTAATTCATTTTAATTTAAACTAAACAGGGACTAATTAGCAAGTGGGGCCCATCTGTCATAGGGTCATTAGACTAAGTTAATTATTTTTAATTAACCTAATTACTAAATTGATTAACTGATAGGGCTGGCCCACTGTTATAGATACAGGGGCTTCGGACCCCACATGTCAGTGACTGGTCAACCTAGTCAGCATGGTTGACTAGGTCAACTGGTCAACGGGGCCTGCGGGGCCCTGTTGCCAATGAACCTGGTAGTGGCCCCAGGTCGGCCGCGTGGGCGGCGGCGCCGACCGGCCACCGAAGAAGCTCCGGCGAGCTCCCAAAACGGCGGGGAGGGTCGGAAATGGCGCACAAGGGGTCAAATCGCGCGTTCTTGGGCGTGTTCGAAAGCTGGCGACAGCGCTGTTCCATTCCAGGCCTCAGGAGGAGTTGCGGTGGACGGTGGTGAGCGACAGGTCGACGATGGCGGAGGTGAGCGTCGAGCGAACTTCGACACGTCAGCTACGGCGAGCTAGTGAGCACTAGGAGGGATAAGGGAGGAAGGAGAGGCTCACAGCGAGGCGTAGCCGTTCAAAGCGGGCTCAGGGAGGGCTTGACGGCGATGCACTCGGCGACGGTGAGCGCCGGATCTAGAGGAGGAAGACAACGGTGTGGGGGTGATGTAGAGGCTCCGGAGGTCGTTCCAGGACACGGGGAGGAAGGGTTCGTCGCAGCGGAGCCCGTGGGTGCATTGGCAGGGCGCGAGAGGGCGTGTGACTGCGGCTACCCGTCGGCCATGGCGGCGGCGGTGCTCAGACATGATGGGGAATGAGTGAGGGAGGAGGTGGGAAGCTCGGGGGGGTGGCGATCTAGGGTTCGGGGGGGCAGGTGGGGTGGCCGCGATGGCGGTCTTATCCCCTCCACCGATGGCGGCGAGCGGGTGCAGCGGCGACGGCACCCTGTAGTGACCGGGCGGTCGCTACAGGAGGGGGAAGACGACGCACGGGGTGGCTGGCAGGCCAGTTGGGCCGGTTGGGGCCGGCCCAATGGGGAACGGGGGTTCCCCTTTTTCTTTTTTCCTTTTTAGTTTTATTTCTGTTTTTTTGTTATTTGTAATTTCTGTTTTAATTATCTTCTGCAATAATCCTCTACTGCAAAATAGGTGACTTGCTCCAAATAATGTTTTGCAATATTCTGCAATACCTCACCAATTTTGAGGGAATCAAAAACCTTAACATCAATATTCTTACTAAGCATAATTACTCACTAACATAATTCACATATCACTATTGTCATGTCTCCAAACTATTACAAAGAATCAAGCTTATTTTGCCCAATGATCTTCATGAAAGTTTTTATTATATCCCTCTTGAATATCTAACACTTTGGGACTAGTTTCATATATTGCAATTGCTTTTGACAAGCTCACATGGATATAAGTGAAGAACATGAACATACAAGTTTCATCTCTCAAAATGGTATAAGTGAAGCATGAGAAGAATTCTTCAAAATTACTAACTCTCAAATTAATATAAGTGAAGCATGACAACATTTCTTCAAACATGTAAAAGCACATTGTGCTTAAAAAGATATAAGTGAAGCATAAGAGCAATTCCTTTGCTCAATAGATTTAAGTGAAGCATAAAGAGAAATTCTAGCAAATCATAGCATAACTTTGGCTCTCTCAATAGGTGTGTACAGCAAGGATATAAGCAAATTAATCAAAGATGCAAGACACTCCAAGAAAGACTCATGATATGTGACGAATAAAAATATAGTTCCAAGTAAATACCGATGGTTGTTAGAAGAAAGAGGGGATGCCACTCGGGGCATCCCCAAGCTTAGTTGATTCTTACTCTTTGGATGTTACCTTGGGGTGTTGTATCATCCCCAAGCTTAGGCTCTTCTTACTCCATATTCCTTCATCCATCGGTGATCCCACCCAAAACATTAAAACTTAAATCACACAAAACTTGACAAAATTCTTGTCAGATCCGTTAGTATAAGAAAGGAAATCACCACTTTAGGTACTGTTGTAAGCCCATTCCTATTTTATTTTTGCATTATATCTACTGTATTCTAACTTTACCATGACTTATACCCCCCGATACAAGCCATAGATTCATCAAAACAAGCACACAATGCAACAAAAGTAGAATCTGTTTCGGACAGAACAGTTTTTAGTAATCCGTACTCTACCCATACTTATGTAACTCTAAACATTTTGAAAATTTTGGACAATGTAAATAATTTTCAAAGAAATATTGTGTTAAACTTTCAGCTCAAGATCACATTCCGGTAAAAATGAAAATTCGTGCACTCGGAACAAAGTTTCTGTTTCAGATCCAGCATTGTTTCTACTCGTCTTATGGATCATCCTAATGTCATTAGTTGGCACAAACACTAAATAAAACATAAAAAACAATCATAATTGTGAAAAACACTCAAAAACAAAAAGGAAAAGATAAAATAATTTATTCCTTGGGTTGCCTCCCAACAAGCGCTATCATTTTACGCCCCTAGCTAGGAATAACGCATAGATTCAAGAATTATCATCCTTAGTTTCCAACTCCTCAAGCACACAACAAGAAATTTTCAAGGATCTATGATGCATATTTCAATGACAATACTTCTAGGAATAAGATAGAAAATTTTGTTCTTGCCATGAAGATTGTTTACTACTTCAACAAAATTGGGATGAATACTAATCATTTTAAGATCCTCATTGTTTCTACAAGAAGTGGTACCCTTGTTCTTAGGAACTTGCTTGGATTTCCAATCTTTACTATTGGGAGTTTTTTCAATAGTCTTATCGGTAGGGAAAACAAAACCTAAATTATGAAAGATTTCTTCCAACTTATCAATTCTAGTGGGGCTTTCTTCAGTTCTTTTATTGACTATAGGTTCTTTTTCCTTTAATATTTTAAGAGTGTCTCCTGCCTTTGACCCCATTCTATTAGCAAGATTAAGCATCCTTTTATCCAAATTCTCAATATTTTCCTCGGTGAGCATTTTCTTTTCAATAGTATCTAACCTTTTTATAACATACTCAAGAGTTAAAACTGTTTCATTAACGATGATAGGTGGGAAACCCACTAAATTTCCCATAGCATTATAAGAATACAAAGCGGGGGCTCATCAAGAAATTTCCACCGGTAATCATATCAAGGGTGAATCTATACCAAGTGGTGATGCCCACATAAAAACAACAAAGAAGAACAATAATAGATTCCTTACGAATAGATCTATTATGAGCATTACAAATCCTATACCAAGCATCTTTCAGATTCTCCCCTCCCCTTTGTTTAAAATTAAGAACCTCATTATCATGGCTAGACGCAATAACAAAGGAACTAGCCACAGTGAAGAGATGTAATGCCCAAGTTGCGCGCCTATCCATATTTGGGCACAGGGCCTCGACAGGGATAGAACCGCATCTAGTCGTTTCGCAAGTTCAGTATCATCACATACATTTATGAAGAGAGGAGTATATGAGTTGGCTTACACTCGCCACATGCTAAATTACAAATCCACATAGTTTATTCAAACATCATTCAAAAGACAGGGTCCGTCTATGGATGAAAACAAACGAGAAAAGATGCAATGATATTGTCTTGCTAGCCCCAAGATCATGACCAAGGCCTCTCTACTCGTCTGGATATGTGACGTACATCCTGGCATGTTCCTCATCATACTCCCACTGGAGCTGCGTCACATCATCTGGCACGATCTCATCTGCACCTGCACCTGTATTTGTTGTAGTAATTTGTGAGCCACGGGGACTCAGCAATCTCGTGACCGGGTACCGAGATTATTCAAGCTTATTAGGTTGGATGGGGGTAAGTGGTGAGTTTGCGGCAACACTAAGCATTATATGGTGGCTAATTTACGAGAACATGAATGTAAATATGGTGGACTACGTTAAACGATCGAGTTCTACCATGGTTACTAAGTGATCATGAACACCTACTTACGTCAAACATAACCCTACCATGTTCTCTCTCGGTTCATGTTCATGAGCAGGGTCGATCACGGTTACTCACACGGTCGGTGTATTTTATTGGATTTTAATTCAAGTTCACTATAACCGGGTGTTAAACAAAATATCCAAGTTGCCACATAACCGCGGGAACGACTTTCCGAAAGATTTAACCCTACTAGGGTGCTCCAACTAATCCATCATAAATTAACCACACTTCGCGAGAATAACCTCGACCACGGATCTCGTGGTCATCCTAGGCAATTGCAAAGGAAAACTGACACCTCAAGATAGCCCGAAGAAAACCAGAGTTCCTCATGCAAGCCATTCGAGAAAGGTAAAACAAGTCCAGCAAGACCACCCGACATGTCGACGAACCCGATAAGAGCCGCGTATCTCGTTCTCAGGACACGACGGATAAGCGACGCGTACGGAGGCCTCATAGAAATCTCTCGAGTTGCCCCAGGTTGGCCCCGCACGGTGCTCTAGTTTTGACCAACACTCATGAGGAGCACTGGCCCGGGTTGTTGATTAATTACCCATAGGGTTGCAAAGCCCTATGCAATTTTATTAAGTTGTTTAAGCAAATAGTACCAATGTTGGGTCTTGCCAGACAAGCTTTAATCTCAACCGAATAATCAAGGGGGTCCCCATGACAACCCTGAGCATGTTAGGAGCGTAAAATATGGAAACATAACACCGGTAAAAAGTAACTATGGCGGTAAAAGTGGAACAAAACACCGAGCAAAAGGCCAAGCCTTCCACCATACCAAGATATATACGTGTATTAAATTAAATAGCAGTAAATATTGTGATATCTCCAGATATCCATGTTGTCACATGGAAACAACCTGCACCTACATCTAAGAATGCTATAAGAGGGGCTGAGCAGCGGTATCTTAGCCAAACAAGGTTTGCCAGGATGTGGAGGGTTAGAGGCTATCATTGCAATGTAGGAGGCTTGACATTCAAGTGGTAGGTAAGGCATATGTAATGATAAGAGCGAGACATCTAGCAAAGCAAAAATAGTGTCGGGATCCGGGTACGATCATCTTGCCTGTTGGTTCTTTAGAGGGATAAAGAGCGGGGTCCTTGTAGTGGTACTCTCCTAGATCCTCATACTCAGGTTCAACAATCGCGTCTACCCAATAGAAACAACAACAATAAACAACCAACCAAGGTGCAATGCACAAACAAGATGATGCATGATTCATTTGAAGTATTTAGCATGGCAATCCTAAGCTAGTCCTGTTTCTCATGCAATAGTTAAGTTATTTACGATTCTGGACAGAACCTCATGTTAAGTTGTTTGAACATCCATGATCATGGCAAATATGGATGCTTCATGCAAAATCGATGTAATTGCATATGTACAACGTAGGAAACGGAGTAACGAATCTCACGCTACGCTCACGGCAAGTTACGAAGGCAAAATATAAGACATGGAAGGCCATGGGCTATACCTTGGCATTCCAAGGTAGCCACTGGTTAGGAAATGAAAAAACAACCACAATAGAGCCAAATATTAAGCAAAACCATGGAGCATAGCTCCCACAAGTCACAAAACACTAACACACACAGTCTGTCCAAAAACAGCAACGATGGAACTTCCACAGCAAATATCTAGAGCTACAGGAAGTTTCCAACCTCAAACAAAACATGTACACAAACTACATAACATGCTTATCAGGAAATTTCCGCCGGTTATCATATCAAGGGTGAATATATACCAAGTGGTGATGCCCACATAAAAATAGCAAAGAAGAACAATAGTAGATTCCTTATGAATAGATCTATTATGAGCATTACAAATCCTATACCAAGCATCTTTAAGATTCTCCCCTCCCCTTTGTTTAAAATTAAGAACCTCATTCTCATGGGTAGACGCAATAATGAAGGAACTAGCCATAGTGAAGAGATGTAATGCCCAAGATGCGCGCCTATCCATATTTGGGCACGGGGCCTCGACAGGGATAGAGGCGCATCTAGTCGTTTCGCAAGTTCAGTATCATCACATACATTTATGAAGAGAGGAGTATATGAGTTAGCTTACACTCGCCACGTGCTAAATTATCAGATCCACATAGTTTATTCGAACATCATTCAAAAGACAGGGTCCGTCCGCGGACGAAAAAAATGAGAAAATATGCAATGATAATGTCTTGCTAGCCCTGAAGATCACGACCAAGGCCTCTCTGCTCTTCTGGATATGTGACATACATCCTGCCATGTTCCTCGTCATACTCCCACTGGAGCTACGTCACATCATCTGGCACGATCTCATCTGCACCTGCACCTGTATTTGTTGTAGTAATCTGTGAGCCACGGGACTCAGCAATCTCGCGACCGGGTAACAAGACTATTCAAGCTTAGTAGGTTGGACGGGGGTAAGTGGTGAGTTTGCAGCAGCACTAAGCATTGCATGGTGGCTAACTTACGAGAACATGAATGTAAATATGGTGGACTATGTTAAATGATCGAGTTCTACCATGATCACTAAGTGATCCTGAACACCTACTTACGTCAAACATAACCCTACCGTGTTCTCTCTCGGTTCATGTTCACGAGCAGGGTCGATCATGGTTACTCACACGGTTGGTGTATTTTATTGTATTTTAATTCAAGTTAACTATAACCGAGTGTTAAACGAAATATCAAAGTTGCCACATAACCACGGGCACGGCTTCCCGAAAGATTTAACCCTGCAGGGGTACTCCAACTAATCCATCATAAATTAACCACACTCCATGGGAATAACCTCGACCATGGATCTAGTGGTCATCCTAGGCAATTCCAAAGGAAAAACGACACCTCGAGATAGCCCAAAGAAAACTAGAGTTCCTCACGCAAGCCATTCGAGAAAGGTAAAACAAATCCAGCAAGACCACCCGATGTGTCGACGAACCCGGTAAGAGCCGCGTATCTCGTTCTCAGGACACAATGGATAAGCGACGCATACGGAGGCCTGATAGAAATTTCCCTAGTTGCCCCAGGTTGGCCCCGCACAGTGCTCTAGTTTGGGCCAACACTCATGAGGAACACTGGCCCGGGTTGTTGATTAATTATCCACGGGGTTGCAAAGCCCTATGGAATTTTATTAAGTTGTTTAAGCAAATAGTACCAATGTTGGGTTTTGCCAGACAAGCTTTAATCTCAACCGAATAATCAAGGGGGTCCCCATAACAACCCCGAGCATGTTAGGAGCGCAAAACATGGAAACATAACATCGGTAACAAGTAACTATGGCGGTAAAAGTGGAACAAAACACCGAGCAAAAGGCCAAGCCTTCCACCATACCAAGATATATATGTGCATTAAATTAAATAGCATTAAATATTGTGATATCTCCAGATATCCATGTTGTCACATGGAAACAACCTGCACCTGCATCTAAGAACGCTATAAGAGGGGCTGAGCAGCGGTACCTTAGCCAAACAAGGTTTGCTACGATGTGGAGGGTTAGAGGCTATCATGGCAATGTAGGAGGCTTGACATTCAAGTGGTAGGTAACGCATATGTAATGATAAGAGCGAAACAGCTAGCAAAGCAAAAATAGTGTCGGGATCCGGGTACGATCATCTTGCATGTTGGTTCTTTAGAGAGACAAAGAGCAGGGTCCTTGTAGTGGTACTCTCCTGGATCCTTGTACTCAGGTTCAACAGTCGCATCTACCCATGAGAAACATCAACACTAAACAACCAACCAAGGTGCAATGCACAAACAAGATGATGCATGATTCATTTGAAGTATTTAGCATGGCAATCCTAAAGTAGTCATGTTTCTCATGCAATAGTTAAGTTATTTACGATTCTGGACAGAACCTCATGTTAAGTTGTTTGAACATGCATGATCATGGAAAATATGGATGCTTCATGCAAAATCGATGCAAATGCATATGTAGAACGTAGGAAACGGAGTAACGGATCTCACGCTACACTCACGACAAGTTACAAAGGCAAAATACAAGACATGGAAGGCCATGGGCTATTCCTTGGTATTCCAAGGTAGCCACTGGTTAGGAAATTAAAAACCAACCACAATCGAGCCAAATATTAAGAAAAACCATGGACCATAGCTCCCACAAGTCACAAAACACTAACACACACAATCTGTCCGAAAACAGCAACAATGCAACTTCCACAACAAATATCTAGAGCTACAGGAAGTTTCCAACCTCAAACAAAACATGTATATAAAATACATAACATGCTTATCAAATCATCCAACTACACAAACTGTAAAGGAAGCACATATCACTAAGCATGAAGCTCACAAGATGACATGATGAAACAGATTCTAGGGACTTGGTGAAAATCACAATTTTCTGGAATCTGAGTTAAGCTGGTAGCAAGTTGACAGCAGAAACTAATGTTGATAGAGACCACCTCATGACATGAAAATTAACACGATGGTAGAGGGAAACATCTACTTCAAAACACTAGCACTGAGCTTGAGCTAAAACACAACATATCACTTGGTAGCATCCACTCATCATGGCATAAAAATAATAACAGATTCTCAGACTTAGCAATATTTAGCATGTTGAAATAAGCTACATTTTAATAGCCACTTTGGAGCATGGTTCCCACTTATATGCAAGTCTAACATGTCAAAATAAAATACCATGGCATTCTACTCATGAAATACTACCACTTCCATGTTGACACCAATATCATAGCATGCATGGATTAATTCTAACTAAAATGAAAAGATAGCACTTTGGGACAAAATGACATTTTGTCAAACTTACCCATATGACCAAACCAATTGCACCAATGGATTCATTGGGAAATTCTACCCCAATACCATATATCACACTCCTATATATGCTTTTGCCAAACTCCCAATATCATGCTCAAAAATAACATGCCATTCCCATAAGTTAAATCTTTCTATAAATGCTCATAGCCAAAAATGGCCTAGTCCAGAAATGGCAATATACCAGAAATGGATCATACTAATAAAACACATAAAAACAATAAAACAAATACAATAAGAAATATAGGAGGGGGTCCACCTCGCATAGACACCAGGGCCCTCTATGTGGTTGACAAGTGGGCCATGGGCCCACTGTCATACACACACACACCACACACATCATACACACACTCACACTGGATCTCCCTGCCACAGGGAATCCTACCCACATCTACACACACGTTGGCACACACACAAGCACAGCACACCCACACCAGATCCGGTGTAGCCACATCGGATCCTGGCACACACACAATGCAATGCACAATAAAAAGAAAAGGAGCGGGGGGGGTCAAACCCGCGACCTCTTGCTCTCTCCCTAGTCGAACAACCACTGCGATACGAGCCGACAACTGACCAAACGGGGGAACTTTGCCTCTACTAACACTGACGACAACTTAACTGGCGAAACTAAAACCATGGCATCGGAACCGAACGGCGGCGAAACTCCGGCGACAGCGGCCTCTCAAGTGAGGAGGACCTCATGCGGGAATAGCGGGCTGGCCTGGGGGTCCATCCTTGCTCTAGGACAGCTATACGCACGGCGACAATGGAGGCGTTCGAGCTCGAGCTACTGCTCAGCTCGGGGCACGGTGGAGACGAGCATGGCGGCGACAACAAGTGACCCTACGCAACAAGACCAGCAACTAGAACGAGGGAACGACGACAGAAGCTCACCACAGGGGGGCAAAGACGAGCGCGGTTCAGAGCAGAGGAAGAAGAGGCGGCTTCGGCTTTGGGAGCATGCCGAAGACAAGGAAGAGGTTGTTGGCAGGGGGGCTTCCTTCAGGCCCTATCGCTGGGAACGAGGCGCGGGAGGCACCTTGGAGCCCCACGACATCTCCAGCGACGAGGAGGGGTCACCAGCGACGAGGTCGACGGCTGCAGGCTTCGGCGGAGACGAGCACTCTCTGAAACTGAATCTTTTGCTCTCTCTGTGAACCTACCTGAGGAGGAAGGAAGGGAGAAGAAGGGAGAAGGAGGGAGAGAGGAGTGGCGGCGGCGAGGAGGAACAGGGAAAACCCTAGGGATCCGCACCCTTTTAAAGGGGCTGGCCTCAACGTCCGTGAGCTCCTCTCACAGCGATGGCGACGTGCTCTCTCCGTGCTCGGTCACTCAGCCTGACGGAGGAGAGAGACGGATCAGATGGCCGTCAGCGCGAGGGGGCTGGGCTGCGACTAAGGGAGATGGGCCGTGAGGGAGGCTGAGGCCCACTCGCCCAGTCTCTCTCTCATAGGAAAAACAAAAGAGGTTTTTTTCTTTTTAAAATAAACGACCACAGCAAAAATCCACAACAGAAAAGGAAGAGGTTTTTCCCCAAAATAAAAACACTTTTAAGCTCACAAAAATGCAAGCCATTTAATAAAAATGGTTAGGGCATTTTTAGATCAAGGTTTTATTTAACCTAGTATTTAACTATGCATGGTTTTCAAAATTATTAGAAAGGAATAAAACCCCAACCATGGCATAGGACTACTCTCGAATTCTTAGCAGAATATTTAGGAGATGACCAACATTTAAAGCAAGTGGAAACAACAATTAATTATTAAACAAGTAGCAAATTTGAATAAAGAGAGAGATAGGAATAATTTTGAATATGGGAGGAACTAGAGTAACACTCCAACACACACAGCCATTCACCCACATCACAACACTTCACAAGCACAACCAAGGCAAAAATAAATATGCAAAAGATATGATGAGCATGATGGCATGATGCATGAGATGGAAATGGCAATGAAGCAAATGGTAATCATTCCAGGCACATGGCAAACATGGAGGTTCATATGAGGTACATGATCATAAATGGCAAGGGAAGCACTTGGGCTGTTACAACTCTCCCACACTACAAGAGGATCTTGACCCGAGATCTAGGAACTAATGAACTCTCGATATTCAGAACGGAGAAGATCCTCATGTTCCCAAGTAGCTTCTTTGTCAGAATGATGAGACCACTTCACCTTGAGAAACTTGATTGATTATTTGCAAGTCTTACGCTGAGTTTCTTCGAGAATAGCAACTGGATGCTCATGATAAGATAGGTCGTCTCTGAGATCAATGTCTTGGAGGTCAATGGTATGCTCGGGAGTCTTGAAGCACCTCCATAGCTGACAGACATGGAAGACATCGTGCACATTTGCGAAGTTCGGAGGAAGCTCTAGTTGATAGGCAAGTTCACCTCTCTTTCCAACAACTCTAAAAGGACCCACAAAGCGAGGAGCTAGCTTCCCTTTAATTCTAAACCGCTGAGTGCCCTTCATGGGAGAGACTCTGAGATAGACTAGCTCATCAATTTGAAAGGAGACATCCCGATGTTTGTTATCGCAATAACTCTTCTGTCAGGATTGAGCTGCTTTGAGGTTCTCACGAATTACACGACACATCTCTTCTGCTTCGATAATCATGTCATTGCCCAAAATTTGATGCTCACCGGTTTCAGACCAATTGAGCGGGGTACGGCACTTCCTGCCGTAGAGAATCTCGAAAGGGGCCTTGCCTGAGCTAGCCTGAAAGTTGTTGTTGTACGAAAATTCAGAGTATGGAAAGTAGTCTTCCCATTTCATGCCGAACGAAATCACACAGGCTTTGAGCATGTCTTCAAGGATTTGATTGACTCTCTCAACTTGACCACTTGTTTGCGGATGGAATGCAGTGCTGAAACGGATCTTGGTACCCAAGCAGTCTGGAAGGGCTCCGAAAACTTGGAAGTGAAGAGGCTTCCACAGTCAGATGAGATGAGCTGAGGAATACCGTGCAAAGAAACTATCCTTGACGTATACAACTCTGCTAGCTAAGTGGCCGAGATAGATTCTTTGACCGGAAGGAAATGGACAACTTTGGCCAGCTTGTCGATAACAACAAAGATGGCATCGTTGCCCCTCTTGGACTTCGGAAAACCAGTAACGAAATCCATCTCCACACGATCGAATTTCCACTCTGGAATAGGCAAAGGCTGAAGGAGACCTGTTGGACGTTGATATTCCACCTTCACTCTGCGACAAACATCACACTCGTTCATGAATCGAGCAATTTCACGATTCATGCGGGTCCACCAGAAGGTTTGCTTGAGGTCCTGATACATCTTGGAACTGCCTGGATGAATGGATAGGAGAGAATTGTGCGCTTCGTCCATGATAACTTTCCTGAGATCACCTTTCGGAACCACAAGATGGTCCTCAAAGAAAAAGGTATCTTTGTCATCAATGCAAAAGCACTTATAGTTCGGAATGCCCTTGGCCACACCTTTCTTCACTTTCTTCACCATTGCATCAAGAAGTTGAGCTTGGTGAACCTGACCTTCCAAATTCGGAGAGACTTGAAGATTGTCAAGAAATCCCTGCGGAATCATTTGAAGATTGAGCTTGCGGAAGGCTTCACAAAGCTCAGGTTGAAGAGGCTTCGGGATAAGACTATTGCAGTATGCCTTTCGGCTGAGAGCGTCTGCAA
Source organism: Hordeum marinum (assembly GCA_022496015.1). Taxonomy (NCBI): domain Eukaryota; kingdom Viridiplantae; phylum Streptophyta; class Magnoliopsida; order Poales; family Poaceae; genus Hordeum; species Hordeum marinum. The sequence continues at coordinate 288,552,272 of CM039672.1, read as the reverse complement.
TGACATTTGCTTTTCCAGGAGTATACTCAATGCTTGGATTGAAGTCCTCAAGCATTTCCACCCAACGAGACTGCCGAAGATTGAGATTGGGTTGAGTGAAAATGTACTTCAAGCTCTTGTGATCAGTGTACACCTCAACTAGTCTACCCAACAACAAATGCCTCTAAGTCATCAGAGCATGCACAACTTCCGCCAATTCAAGATCATGAGTGGGGTAGTTCTTCTCAGAAGGCTTCAACTAACGCGAGGTATAAGCAACTATCTTCTTATATTGCATGAGAACACCACCAAGATCTTGGAGAGAAGCATCAGAGAAAACTTGTAAAGGCTTTGATTGCTCGGGAGGAACAAGAACTAGAGTTGAAGTCCGTTTCTTCTTGAGCATATTGAATGCCACATCACACTCAGGAGACCGAACATACTTGACATTCTTCTGGAGGAGATTAGACAGAGGCTTAGCAATTTGAGAGAAGTTCTCCACGAATCTTCTGCAATAACTAGCATGCCCGAGGAAGCTACGAAGTTGCTTGACATTCTGAGGAGGCTCCCACTTCAAGATTGCCTCAACTTTCTCAGGGTGCACTTTAATGCCCTCGGCAGAGATCACATGCCCAAGGTATACCACTTCATTGAGCCAGAACTCACATCTCGAAAACTTAGCATAGAATCGATGCTCTCTTAGCTTGTCAAGCCCAAGCCGGAGATGCTCTGCATGCTCTTCTTCAGTCTCCGAGAACACGAGGATATCATCCAAATAGACCAAGACGAACTCATTCTTGAAAGGAGAGAATACGAAGTTCATCATTCTTGAGAAGGTTGGAGGAGGATTGGCGAGGCCAAACGACATGACGATGTACTCATAAGAGCCAAAACTCATCCTGAAACCAGTCTTTAGAATATCTTCTTCGCGAATGCGAATCTGATGATAGCCCATGCGAAGATCAGGCTTCAATAAAACCTCGGCACCTTTCAGTTGTTCAAACAACTCATTGATATTGGAAAGTGGGTACTTGTTTCGGATTGTCTTTTTATTCAATGGAAGGTAATCGACACAAAGTCGGTCCGTGCCATCCTTCTTCTTGAAAAATAGAACACCACAACCCCATGGAGAAGAACTTGGTCTGATCAAACCCAAATGTTCTAGTTCATCTAGCTGCTTCTTCAACTCTTTCAACTCTTCGGGGCCAAGTTTATAAGGACGCTTGCAAACCAGTTCAATTTCAGGTTCGAGATCAATCACAAACTCAACTGGCCGGTGCGGACGCATTCCTAGCAATTCTTCGGGAAAGACATCTTCATACTCACAAACCACCGGAATTTGAGAAATAGATGAGATTTCACCCTTCTCATTAAGAGCAAAGAGACGAATCGTGTCATCGTGAGCTGCGAAAATGATCACGTCTTTTGAAGGATGAGTCAATTTGACTTCTTTGGCTTGACAATCAACATGCGCCTTGTTCATAGCCAGAAATTCCATGCCCAGAATGAGATCAATGTCGGAATTACCGAGAACAATTGGAGAAGCCAGAAAAGAATAATTTCCCATCTTGATAGAGACATCCGGAACCACCTTGTTAGCGCTCATGAGAGTGCCGAGCAAAACAACACGCAAAGCCTTGCTCAAATATTTAGAATCAAAATCATGCTTGGCGAAGAATGCTTTAGACATGAATGAATGCGATGCACCAGTATCAAACAACACCTTTGCAGGAATAGAATTAACTGAGAGATTACCCATGATCACTTGAGAAGAATCCTCTGCATCTGCTGCGTTCACCATCTTCACCCTTGCTGACTTGGGATTATGCTTCACCATAGCATTGCCTGGAGGTCTGACTGGAGAAGGAGGCAGAATACGCCGTTGGTTGCACTTGTTTGAGTAGTGACCCTTCTGACCAAACTTGCGACAAGTAACCTCAGAGAGCGAACAAAAGTTGCTTGGCTCTGATACCAACTTGTAACGCCCAAGATGCACGCCTATCCATATTTGGGCACGGGGCCTCGACAGGGATAGAGGCGCATCTACTCGTTTCGCAAGTTTAGTATCATCACGTACATTTATGAAGGGAGGAGTATATGAGTTGGGTTACACTCGCCACATGCTAAATTACAAATCCAAATAGTTTATTAAAACATCATTCAAAAGACAGGGTCCGTCTACGGACGAAAACAAACGAGAAAAGATGCAATGAAACTGTCTTGCTAGCCCCGAAGATCACGACCAAGGCCTCTCTACTCGTCTGGATATGTGACGTACATCCTGCCACGTTCCTCGTCATACTCCCACTGGAGCTGCGTCACACCATCTGGCACGATCTCATCTGCACCAGCACCTATATTTGTTGTAGTAATCTGTGAGCCATGGGGACTCAGCAATCTCGCGGCCGGGTATCGAGACTATTCAAGCTTATTAGGTTGGACGGGGGTAAGTGGTGAGTTTGCAGCAGCACTAAGCATTGTATGGTGGCTAACTTACGAGAACATGAATGTAAATATGGTGGACTACGTTAAACGGTCGAGTTCTACCATGATCACTAAGTGATCCTGAACACCTACTTACGTCAAAAATAACCCCATCGTGTTCTCTCTCGGTTCATTTTCACAAGCAGAGACGATCATGGTTACTCACACGGTCGGTGTATTTTATTGGAGTTTAATTCAAGTTAACTATAACCGGGTGTTAAACAAAATATCCAAGTTGCCACATAACCGTCGGCACGGCTTTCCGAAAGATTTAACCCTGCAGGGGTGCTCCAACTAATCCATCATAAATTAACCACACACCGCGGGAATAACCTCGACCATCGATCTCGTGGTCATCCTAGGCAATTCCAAAGGAAAGCCGACACCTCGAGATAGCCCGAAGAAAATCAGAGTTCCTCACGCAAGCCATTCGAGAAAGGTAAAACAAGTCCAGCAAGACCACCCGATGTGTCGACGAACCCGATAAGATCCGCGTATCTCATTCTCAGGACACGACGGATAAGCGACGGTTACGGAGGCCTGATAGAAATCTCCCGATTTGCCCCGGGTTGGCCCCGCACAGTGTTCTAGTTTGGGCCAACAATCATGAGGAGCACTGGCCTGGGTTGTTGATTAATTATCCACGGGGTTGCAAAGCCCTATGAAATTTTATTAAGTTGTTTAAGCAAATAGTACCAATGTTGGGTCTTGCCAGACAAGCTTTAATCTCAACCGAATAATCAAGGGGGTCCCCATAACAACCCTGAGCATGTTAGGAGCGCAAAACATGGAAACATAACAGTGGTAACAAGTAACTATGGTGATAAAAGTGGAACAAAACACCGAGCAAAAGGCCAAGCCTTCCACCATACCAAGATATATATGTGCATTAAACTAAATAGGAGTAAATATTGTGATATCTCCACATATCCATGTTGTCACATGGAAACAACCTGCACCTGCATCTAAGAACACTATAAGAGGGGCTGAGTAGCGATATCTTCACCAAACAAGGTTTGCTAGGATGTGGAGGGTTAGATGCTATCATGGCAATGTAGGAGGCTTGACATTCAAGTGGTAGGTAACGCATATGTAACGATAAGAGCGAGACATCTAGCAAAGGAAAAATAGTGTTGGGATCCGGGTACAATCATCTTGCCTGTTGGTTCTTCAGAGGGACAAAGAGTGGGGTCCTCATAGTGGTGCTCTCCTAGATCCTCGTACTCAGGTTCAACACTCACGTATAACCAAGAGAAATAGCAACAATAAACAAGCAACCAAGTTGCAATGCACAAACAATATGATGCATGATTCATTTGAAGTATTAGCATGGCAATCCTAAGCTAGTCATGTTTCTCATGCAATAGTTAAGTTACTTACAATTCTGGACAGGACCTCATATTAAGTTGTTTGAACATGCATGATCATGCCAAATATGGATGCTTCATGCAAAATCTATGCAAATGTATATGTAAAACGTAGGAAACGGAGTAATGGATCTCACATTACGCTCACGACAAGTTACAAAGGAAAAATACAAGACATGGAAGGCCATGGGCTATTCCTTGGTATTCCAAGGTAGACACTGGTTAGGAAATGAAAAACCAACCAAAATAGAGCCAAATATTAAGCAAAACGATGGAGCATAGCTCCCAAAAGTCACAAAACACTAACACACACAATCTGTCCGAAAACAGCAACAATGCAACTTCCACAGCAAATATCTAGAGCTATAACAAGTTTCCAACCTCAAACAAAACATGTACGGAAACTTCATAACATGCTTATCAAATCATCCAACTACACAAACAAGAAAGGAAGCACATATCACTAAGCATGAAGCTCACAACATGGCATGATGAAATAGATTCTAGGGACTTGGTGAAAATCACAGTTTTCTGGAATCTGAGTTAAGTTGGTAGCAAGTTGACAGCAGAAACTAATGTTGATAGACACCACCTCATGACATGAAAATTAACAGGATGGGAGAAGGCAACATGTACTTCAAAACACTAGTATCGAGCTTGAGCTAAAACACAACATATCACTTGGTAGCATCCACGCATCATGGTATAAAAATAATAACAGATTCCCAGACTTAGCAATATTTAGCATGTTGAAATCAGCTACATTTTAATAGCCACATTGGAGCATGGTTCCCACTTATATGCAAGTCTAACATGTCAAAAGAAAATACCATGGCATTCTACTCATGAAATACTACCACTTCCATGTTGACGCCAATATCATAGCATGCACGGATTAATTCTAACTAAAATGACAAAATAGCACTTTGGGACAAAATGAAATTTTGTCAAACTGACCCAAATGACCAAACCAATTGCACCAATAGATTCATTGGGAAATTCTACCCCAATTCCATGTATCACACTCCTATATATGCTTTTGCAAAACTCCCAAAACCATTCTCGAAAATAACATGCCATTCCCATAAGTTAAATCTTTCTATAAATGCTCATAGCCAAAAATGGCCTAGTCCAGAAATGGAAATATACCATAAATGGATCATACTAATAAAACACATAAAAACAATAAAACAAATACAATAAGAAATATAGGAAGGGGCCCACTCTTGCATAGACACTAGGGCCCTCTATGTGGTTGATAAGTGGGCCATGGGCCCACTGTCATACACACACACACCACAGACACAGCATACACACACACTCACACTGGATCTCCCTGCCACAGGGAATCATACCCACATCTACACACACGTTGGCACACACACAAGCACAGCACACCCACACCAGATCCGGTGTAGCCATACCGGATCCTGGCACACATACACAATGCAATGCACAATAAAAAGAAAAGGGGTGCGGGAGGGGGGGTCAAACCCGCGACCTCCTCCTCTCTCCCGAGTCGAACAACCAGTGCGATACGAGCCAACAACTGACTGAAGGGGTGAACTTTTCCTCTACTAACACTGACGACAACTTAACTGATGAAACTAAAACCATGGCATCGGAATCGAACGGCGGCGAAACTCCGGCGACAACGGCCTCTTCGGCAGAGGAAGAAGAGGCGGCTTTCGCTTTGGGAGCACGCCGGAGACGAGGAAGAGGCCATCGACAGGGGGCTTCCTCCATGCCCTATCATTGGGAACGGGGCGTGAGAGGCACCTTGGAGCCCCATGGCATCTCCGGCGACGAGGAGGGGTCACCGGCGACGAGGTCGACGGCTGCAGGCTTCGGCAGAGACGAGCGCTCTCTAAAACTGAATCTCTCGCTCTCTTTGTTAACCTACCTGAGGAGGAATGAAGGGAGAAGAAGGGAGAAGGAGGGAGAGAGGAGTGGCGGCGGCGAGGAGGAACAGGGAAAACCCTAGGGATCCGCACCCTTTTAAAGGGGCTGGCCTCGACGTTCGTGAGCTCCTCTCACGGCGACGGCGACGCGCTCTCTCTACGCTCGGTCACTCAGCCTGACGGAGAAGAGGGACGGAGTAGGTGGCCATCAGCGCGAGGGGGCTGGGCTACGGCTAAGGGAGATGGGCCACGAGGGAGGCTGAGGCCCTCTCGCCGAGTCTCTCTCTCATAGGAAAAAACAAAAGAGGTTTTTTTTTCTTTTTAAAATAAAAGACCACAATAAAAATCCACAACAGAAAAGGAAGAGGTTTTTCCCCAAAAAAAATACTTTTAAGCTCACAAAAATTCAAGCCATTTAATAAAAATGGTTAGGGCATTTTTAGATCAAGCAATTATTTAACCTAGTATTTAACTATGCATGGTTTTCAAAATTACTAGAAAGGAATAAAACCCCAACGATGGCATAGGACTACTCTAGAATTCTTAGCAGAATATTTAGGAGATGGCCAACATTTAAAACAAGTGAAAACAGAAATCAATTATTAAACAAGTAGCAAATTCGAATAAAGAGGAAGATAGGAATAGTTTTGAATATGGGAGGAACTAGAGTAACACTCCAACACACACATCCATTCACCCACATCACAACACTTCACAAGCACAACCAAGGCAACAATAAATATGCAAAACATATGATGAGCATGATGGCATGATGCATGATGCATGAGATGGAAATGGAAATGAAGCAAATGGTAAATCATTCCTGGCACATGGCAAACATAGAGGTTCATATGAGGTACATGAACATAAATGGCAAGGGAAGCACTTGGGCTGTTACAAGAGATATGCGAACAAGAGATCTGACGAGAAAAAGGCAAACAAAAAAGAGAGGGCGAATAAAACGGGAAATTTGTGAAGTGAGGGAGAGGAAAATGAGAGGCAAATGTAAAATAATGTAAATTGCAAGGAGATGAGATTTGTAATTAGGAACCTGCCAAATGAGATTGCTTCCTCCCGGGTAACAGTGCCAGAAATTCCTTTGACGTGGCTTGAGACTACGTCGGTATTTCCCCAAAGAGGAAGGGATGATGCATCATAGTGACAGTAAGTATTTCCCACATTTATGAAACCAATGTATCAATCCGTAGAGGAAGATGATGCACCCATGTAAACAACACCTACACACAAATAACAAATACTTGCAACCCGACAAGAAAGAGAGGTTGTTAAGCTCTCTACGATAATAAGATAGATTGGGTAATGATAATTTTGGCAAATAGATCTCGCAAGAACAAAAAAATAAAATATGTAAACAAAAAGTGCAGGAAGGTATTTTTTGGATTAATAGATCTGAATACAAAAAGGCAAAATAGTAGATCAGAAAGCAATATGTTGGAAAAGTAGACCCGGGGCCATAGGTTTCACTAGTGGCTTCTCTCACGAGTATAGCATACGGTGGGTGAACAAATTACTGTTGGGTAATTGATAGAAGATTAAATAATCATGATGATATCCAGGCAATGATCATTATATAGGCATCACGTCCAAGTTAAGTAGACCGAAATGATTCTACATCTACTTCCATTACTCCACACATCGACCGCTATTCAGCATGCATCTAGTGTATTAAGTTCATGGTAAAACGGAGTAATGCAATAAGAACGGTGACATGATGTAGAAAGATCTATTCATGTAGGAATAGACGACATCTTGTTATCATTAATGGAAACAATACATGAGTGTCTTGCTGCCCCTTCTGTCACTGGGAAAGAACACTGCAAGATCGAACCCATCACAAAGCACCTCTTCCCATGGCAAGAAAAATTGATCTAGGTGGCCTAACTAAACCAAAGGTTTGAAGAATAAATACGAGCCTATAAGTAATCGTGCAAATAAGATATCAAAGAAGACTCAAATCATATTCGTGGATAGAAACTGATCATGAACTCAAAATTCATCGGATCCCAACAAACACACCGCAAAATTTATTACATCAAATAGATCTCCAAGACACCATTGTATTGAGAATCATAGAGAGAGAGAGATAGGAAACCATCTAGCTACTGCCTACGGACCCGTAGGTCTATGGTGGACTACTCACACATCATGGGAAAGACACCTATGATGAAGATGAACCCCTCCGTGATGGTGTTAGATTAGATCTTGAGGTTCTAGAACTTGCGGCGACTAGAATTGCATTTCGTCGACTCCTCTAGGGTTTTCCAAAAACTTGGAAATTGATAGGCTTGATAGTCGGTTGAGTGGGGTCCCAAGGTGGGCACCCTCGACCAGGCCATGCTAGGGGCCTCTAGCATGCCTGGTGGAGGGTGGCCACCTTGGTCCCCCTCTCCTGGTGCTCTTTGGAACATCCTGGCTCTTCTGGTCCATAAACATTCTCCAAAAATTCCCATAGCATTTGGGCTCCGTTTGGTACTGATTTTCTACAAAGTAAAAAACAAGCAAAAACAACAACTAGCACTTTGGCCCTATGTCAATAGGTTAGTCCCAAAAAATGATATAAAGTTGCTATAAAATGATTGTAATACATCCAAGATTGGTAATATAACATCATGGAACAAGCAAAAATTATAGATACGTTGGAGACGTATCAATAGACTACTCACACATCACCATGGAGCGGGAAGATCGATATAGAGGCCCTCTGTAACCGATCCCCCCTCCGGTAGGGCACCGGAACAAGGCTCCAGATGTGCACATGTCGTAACTGAGACTTGCGGCGGTGGAAAAGATATTTTGGGAGGCTCCCTAGGGTTTTGGGGATATATTGCAATTTATAGGCCAAAGACGGGTGTCGGGAGGCGCCAGGAGGGGCCAACACACATCAGGGCGCACCCTGTTGTGTGTTGCCTCTCTCATGCAGCCTCCGGTCTTCTCCCAAAGCTTCCAGGTCTCCTTTTGGTCCAGAAAAAATCATAAAAAAAGTTTCGTGGCAATTGGACTTCGTTTGGTACTATAAACCTGAAAAGCTAAAAACACGCAGAAAACAACAACTAGCATTTGGCACTGGGTTAATAGGCCAGTGCTAAAAAATAATATGAATTGACAAATGAATGCCTAAAAAGTATCATAGAATGATAATATTATGGCATGGAACAGTAAAAATTATATATATGTCAGAGACGTATCAGTACGGCGGGTGAGATTGGCGAGGACGACTACAAACTATCCAAGCTCAGAAGCGGTGGTCTTGTTGTTAATGACGGGGCCAGGCATCTGGGTGGTTTGGGAATTGAATGGTTGTTGTGGTGCTGGGTTGAGGCAAACAACTACATTATAGGCTAGTGGAGTCTTCCATCGCAGGCTTGTGGACGGGACAACTCAGGTGTCGGCCACAAGCTCATGACCGATGGCTTGGGATGATAGGTCGGGAACCGACTGCCCAAAGGTGTCAGATGGCCATTGTGCAGGCTATCAAATAGGGTAGGATAGGAAAAGATCTCGAGGGGGTGGAAACCTAGGGATAATTACCACGCTAAGATAGGATTAGCCAATGGTTAGCCTGGCTCTGACACCAAGGTTGTCAGGGCCGGTTTCCCGAGATATAAAATTCCTAGCAAATGACCCTTGTGTCACCATCAACCCCAGGATTACTGTTTGCTGGTGGACACTTGCTTGATACAGAACTTCAAGCAATTACTAGAATTTGAGTAGAAGACCATGAAGGTCCATGGAATACAACAAAGATTCCTAGTGGTTGATGGCGGAAGTGTCTCGTGGATCGATGATACGTCTCCATCGTATCTACTTTTCCTAACGCCTTTGTTCTTGTTTTGGACTCTAATTTGCATGATTTGAAGAAAACTAACCTAGACTGATGATGTTTTCAGGAAAACAACCAGGGTGTTGTTTTTGTGCAGAAATAAAAGTTCTTGCAACGGAACAAAACTTTTTGGATAATATTTGAGGAATATTGGAGTCAAAAGCCACCAGAGAGGGGGGCCAGGGTGAGGAACACCCACCAGGATGCGCCAGCCCCCCTTAGCATGGCCTGGTGGGTGGTTCTCACCTTGTGGTCCCTCGACCCTAATTCCAGCACTATAAAATCCTATTTTTCCAAAAAATTCAAGAAGAAAGTTTCATTGCGTTTCACGATATGGAGCCGTCGCCACCTCATGTTCTTCATCGGGAGGCCAGATTTGGAGTCCGTTTGGGGCTCCGGTGAGGGGAATCTTCGGTCTTCGTCATCATCAACCCTCCTTCATCACCAATTCCATGATTCCCCCCACCGGGAGTGAGTAATTCCTTTGTAGGCTTGCTGGTAGGTGAGGAATTGGATCAGATTCATCATGTAATCTTATTAGTTTTGTTAGGGCTTGATCCCTAGTATCCACTATGTTCTAATATTCATATTGCTATGACTTTGTCGTGCTTAATGCTTGTCACTAGGGCCCGAGTGCCATGATTTTAGATCTGAACCGTTTATATTATCATCATTATATCTATGTTCTTGATCCGATCTTGCCTAGTCATATGCACCTATCACGTGTTATGATCCGTCAACCTCATAGTGACAATATTTGGGATACATCATGGTGATGACCGTAGTTTGAGGAGTTCATGTATTCACTATGTGTTAATGCTTTGTTCAGGTTCTCTATTAAAAGTTGGCCTTAATATCCCTTAGTTTCCTTATGGACCCCGCTGCCACGGGAGGGTAGGACAAAATATGTCATGCAAGTTCTTTTCCATAAAAACATATGACTATTTACGGAATACATGCCTACATTACATTGATGAACTGGAGCTAGTTCTTTGTCGCCCTAGGTTATGACTGCTATATGATGAATATCATCCAACGAATACACCGATCCAGTGCCTACAAGTTTTCCACTTATTGTTCTTGCTAAGTTACTACTGCTGCTGTTATTGTTGCACTTGCTACAAAATTACTACTGCTACTGTTGCCGCTACTGTTACTATTACTAATGCTATCAAACTATCATATTGTGCTACTGATCACTTTGCTGCAGATATTTATCTACAAGTGTGGTTGAATTGACAACTCAACTGCTAATACTCTGAAATATTCTTTGGCTCCCCTTGTGTCAAATCTATAAATTTGGGTTGAATACTCTACCCTCAAAAACTGTTGCGATCCCCTATACTTGTGGCTTATCAATATCCAACATCTATGGGACTCCATTCCCACACGAACATCTGACTTGGATAACTCTTATCTCGCATGGCTGCTATCTTTGATGCCTAGGTTCCGGGGTTGCCGTCGTAGTGCTCCTCTCCAAATATGTGATATGGCCAAAACAATAGCCAGGGACAAGCCAGTGAGTGCTTTTCAATGTACTTACAAACAACCTAATATAGACATAATAAAATAGGTGAGTTTCATGCACACAAACTTTAACAATATTCAATATGCTATGAGGTTATGTTATGAATGCAATTATGTAGATAATTTATCCGTATAGAAAATAAACATTAGATAAGCATAAGTAGCTCATATTTTTATTAAAATATAAAGACAGGTTTTCAGGAGGTAGAACCGTCCTGAAAGAACCCAACAGAAAATATTAACAGATTGTCCCAGACGAGCGTCTAAGGCGACGCCACATAAAGGACTTGTATAAAAATAAGAACACGAGTATCCAGGAGATAGAACCTTCCCAGGGAAACTCAACAATTCATAAAATAGAAAAGGTTAGTCCATTACAATATTAATAATAATAATAATAAACATCAGTCATAATTCATGGTCAACATCTTGGTTTAATTAATTCCTTCGAAGACCAACACTAAGATCGATACTTGACCTATCCCAGATTGTAGTCCTTAACCACGGAATTGGCTATTCGAATAGGTTTTATACTCTACATAGGTTGTTCTCTTTACCCACAAGTAATGGATTCTTTTAGTCAACCCGAGATATTGACTAATTCCAATTACAGTCTTTGAGTTGAAAACACACCTGACCCACACACACCAGCATAACTTCCCGATACTTGGAATCACCCAAGACAACCGTTAAGTAAAACTCTAAGTGGAGAGACTCCAGCCTCGATTAGCATGGTACCACAATACTTATAAAGCGCGCAAACAGGGGTGCTAGCCCCTCGGTCCAACCGGAACACCCATGCTCCCAGACCAAGTGACATGCCTACCAGTGATCAATGGTATCTTTCACTATGGCCCCTTTGTATGGTGTGTGTGCAAGGAAAGGGGTTTATGACTTACTGAACCATACCCTACCCGTGGCAGGGACAAGTGGTACCACAAATCAAGTGTGGGGGTTACTGGAACAAGACTCAATCTATGCTCGACTCAACAGGTTTAAATCTCCATGCAATGCTTAGCACAACATAATTTATGAATGGTATCCAATGGAGTCATCACCCATCATGCCCCGATATACCTTCACTGATCATTCTCATCACAACGAGATACGAGTTTTGCCGTCACACTTTACTCGTCACAAACCTTCCTCCATAATTTGTCAGAATCAGCGTAGGCATGGGTGGCATGAGGTAATAGCCACTTTCACATATGTCTCATGTTTAAATGAAAACAATTCCTATCAAGAATCCATGAATGAATATTTTTCATATGCAAACCTTTGTTTAACTTTAACATAGACATGATTTAGTTATCCTAGGTAAGAAACAACCAACTTGTATCATATCAAGTGTTCAAGATGCTTGCCTTGAGTATGCAGAAAGGTTGGGTGCACTCGAAAGTTTTAAAAATATTCTTCACTCGTTTTTCCTATTTTGAAGATATTGAAATCAATACATAACTTCAAAACAGTACTCAAAAGTGGTTTGGAATTTTTACAAAATAAAAAATACTAAAATAAATAAAATGGAACTGAGTGATGGAATGGGTCTACGGGGTCAAGGAAAAACTACTAGAGAAGAGAGTGAGGAGGGGGAGGCTCTGGTTGTGTCAAAATCGACCGAAGGGTGGAGGGAGACGTGGTTGCCAAACGTGGGGAAGATAGTATCCTCCATCGTTTGGTTGTCTCGGGGATCTTCATGGGGGATTGCAAAGGAGGGAGAAGAGTTGGTGGCACCGAATGCGGGCTCGGGTTGGCCTTTTGTAGGCAGGGAACGTCGGTTTTGCGGGCTCCCGAGGATAGGCACGATGACAGGAGCCATCTATGGCGTCTGAGGCTACCGATTGTTAGGTGGGGCTGATGAGGGTTAACGGTGGAGTGGTCGGTGGCTTAGGATGAATCCAGGTGATATGGAGAGCTTGGGGAGGCGCTAGGTGTCCTGGTCGGCGCCTTCCACGGCTTATCATGGTGATGGCCCTTAATGGCGAACCGTGGAGGTAGTTAGATTCATTGCGGATGTGGAGGGGTTGGGCGAGGTCGGTGGTGGTGTGGATATGCTCGAGCGAGCTGAACTGCTAGTAGGAGCGTCAGGTGGCTGATACGTCTCCAACATATCTATAATTTATGAAGTATTCATGCAATGTTTACAATAATTCTATATGATTTTGGTATGATTTTATTAGAACTAACCCGGACTAACAATGTCTTCAGCACAACTACCATGGTGTCGGTTTTTTGTGTAGAAATGAAAGTTCTCAGAATGGGCTAAAAACTTACGGAGAATATTTTAGGAAAATATAAAAAATACTGGAGCAAAAAGATACTGGAGAGGAGTCCCGAGGCAGCCACAAGCCTAGGGGCACGGCCCCTTGGCTTGTGGGCCCCTCGGGAGTCCCCTTGACGTGAGACCAATGCCAAAAATTCCTATAAATACCAAAAAAAACAGAAAGAAACCTAGATTGGGAGTTCCGCTACCGCAAGCCTCTGTAGCCATGAAAGAGAAATCGGGAGCCCGTTCTAGCACCCTACCGGAGGGGTAAACCATCACCGGAGGTCATCTTCATCATCCCGGCGGTCTCCATGACGAGGAGGGAGTAGTTCACCCGCGGGGCTGAGGGTATGTACCAGTAGCTATGTGTTTGATCTCTCTCTGTCTCTCTCGTGTTCTTGAGATGACATGATCTTCATGTACTGCGAGCTTTATTAATATAGATGAATCATATGGAGTTTTCCCCTCTCTATCTTCTTGTGATGAATTGAGTTTTCCCTTTGAAGTTTTCTTATCGGATTGAGTCTTTAAAGGATTTGAGAACACTTGATGTATGTCTTGCGATGGGATATCCGTGGTGACAATGGGATGTTCTATTGATACACTTGATGTATGTTTTGATGATCAACTTGCGGGTTTTGTGACCTTGGGAATCTATGCATAGGGGTTGGCACACGTTTTCGTCTTGACTCTCCCGTAGAAACTTTGGGGCACTCTTTGAAGTTCTTTGGTTGGAATGAAACTGATGAATCTAAAATTGTGTGATGCATATCACATTATAAATCCCATGGGTACTCGTGGTGACATTGGAGTATCTAGGTGACATTAAGGTTTTGGTTGATGTGTATCTTAAGGTGTTATTTTAGTACGAACTCTAGGGCTGTTCATGACACTTATATGGATAGCTCATACGATTGATCGGAAAAGATAACTTTGAGGTGGTTTCGTACCCTATAATAATTTCTTCGCTTGTTCTCCGCTATTTGTGACTTTGGAGTGAACTCTTTGTGGCACGTGAGGGATTTACATATGATTCAACTATATAAGTATTGTTGAGAGAACTTGCAATAGTGAAAGTATGAACCCTAGGTCTTGTTTTCAAGCATTGCAGTGCCGTTTTTGCTCACTTTTGTTACTTGCTACCTTGATGTTTTTATATTTTTCAGATTACAAAAACTTATATCTACCATCCATATTGCACTTGTATCACCATCTCTTCGCCGAACTAGAGCAGCTATACAATTTGCCATTGTATTGGGTGTGTTGGGGACACAAGAGATTTCTTGTATTTGATTGCAGGGTTGTTTGAGAGAGACCATCTTCATCCTAAACCTACCACGGATTGATAAACCTTAGGTCATCCACTTGAGGGAAAGTTGCTACTGTCCTACAAAACTCTGCGCTTGGAGGCCCAACAAAGTCTACAAGAATAAATTTCCGTAGTAGACATTAGTGGCTTGGGCAGTGGCTTGCCCAACGCGACATCGATTATGGTCGGAGTGGCCGGTCACTCTGGACGGTGAGGCGGTTCTAGAGGATGCGAGGTGTTCCAGCATGGCTCATGTGCAACGCAACGATGCATAAGAGGACTAGTGCAAGAAGGGAAGGGCAACAGTGGGGCACGATGGCTCGGATGCCAATGCGTGCAAAACACGTGCTCTGGTCGCGCTCCAGACATGCACGAAACATATTTGACAGAATGCCATGACAATCTAGAGGGCTCTTATGCAAGTGAAATTTTACACACTTGTGATATTGGGTATGGGAGATCTAGTGTACATGTTGGTTTATCCATATAAGTTAGGTCCACATGCACTTTAGAAGGATGCAACAATTCTGCCATGCCTACAAGGTGTTCGACAGTATGCCAGGGATAGCAAGGAAATTATGTTGGATTTGGAACTTGGCAGGATGGAGTGTCATTTGATGCTAGAGGTGATGGTATGGTTGGTTTTATGACAGGGAATACTTGCTAGTGCAAGTTTTGTAAAAAAAATCAGTTCAGGCACCAATGTTCACAAAGATGTTTGGTGGGCATAAAAGATGTTGTTGAGGTTGATCTCCTAGACTTAAGTGTTTTGTTGGGAGGACTGCAAGATGTAACTTTTTTAGAAATTATAGAGCTAAGAAAATTGGGGTCGCAATGCAAATGTTCAAACTGGACCAGAAATGAAAATTGGATGATGTGATCAAAATTTCCAAATGACCATGAGGGGTTTTTGAATAAAAGTGACTTACATGCATCACATGGATTCTCCTAATTTTTTGGAATTTTAAAAGAATCGTTTAAAATAGTTCCAGTGCAACAGAGGCCTTTTAGGGTTTGAAAATGCTATTGAAAGAAATAGTTTGGGCAATTTTTATTACAAAAATGTTATCCTACTGAATTTGCAAATTAAAATAAAAGATTTATGAAAACATGCAAGGTTAAAATACTTTCCAAAAAATTCTATTTGGAGGGAAGAATTTTTTAGAGACACGGAACATAGAAGGTTCTAAAATAACCAAAGAAGCAAGTACATTTCAAAAAAAATTGTGGCAAAATTTTAATTGATAAAAACGTGGTTAAATTTTTGGGGTACTACATATGGTACATCAGAGGAACTTCAATTCCCATAAACACAAGGGAAAGAATCATGTCCAATATAATACCAAATTTAAGAAGAAGGGTGAGCAAACCTTGAAAAAGAACAAGAAAGGAGATGGCTGCTTCACTTGTGGTTTGGAGGAACATTGGGCCAACAAGTGCCAAACAAGTACAAGAAGCCATGGTCAGACTCCAAGTCTGCCAATATGATTGTGGGCAACAATGAAAGTGGTGCATCTAGTGACGGTAATTTGTTGACCGTATTTTCAGTTTGTCAATCCACCGATTGGTGGGTGGACATAGCTGGAAATATTCATTTGTGTGCTGACATTTCATTGTTCTCTTCTTACCAGGTCAGAGGTCACTGGTCTGTATTAATGGGGAATGGCGAGACTGCTTCTGTTCTTGGTGTTGGCACGGTCGATCTGAAGTTCACTTCAGGAAGGATCATGCAGCATGTCCCCGCCATCAAGAAGAATCTCGTTAGTAGCTCTCTTCTGTGTAGAGAAGGGTTTAATTTTGTCTTCGAATCTAATAAATTAGTTGTCACAAAATATGGACTTTTTGTTGGAAAAGGTAATGAATGTGGAGGTATGTTCCGCCTTTCCCTTGCATATTTTTGTAATAAAGTCATGAAAAATATTCATTAGAGTGTCAATGAATCTGAAGTTTGGCATTCACATCTTTGTCACATTAGTTTTGGTGTTATGTCGCGGCTAGAAAAACTGAACTTAATCCCAAGTTTTACTTTAGCCAAAGGTTCTAAGTGCCATTCGTTTGTGCAAGAAAAGCAACCTCGCAAGCCTCGCAAGGTTGCGGAGGAGAAACACTTGGCACCATTAGAACTCATACATTATTATCTCTATAAGATGAATGGTGTGTTGACAAAAGATGGAGAGAAATATTTCATGACATTGATAGATGATTCAACTAGATATTGTTGTGTGTATCTGTTAAAAACTAAAAGACGAGGATCTACACTACTTTAAAATCTAAAAGACAGAAGTTGAGAACCAACATGAAATGAAAATTAAACAAGTCTGGTCAGATTGTGGTGGAGAGTACTTCTCTAATGAGTTTGATTCTTTCTGTGAGGAACATGGAATTATCAATGAGAGGACGCCTCCCTATTCGTTCCAGTCAAACGAGGTTGCCAAACGGAAAAAATGTTCTCTTACAGATTTGGTTAACGCCATGTTAGACACATGATACGTCACTAGTGCAGAAATGGCTAGCCACAACTCTTGTTCATGGCGCACCATTACTCTCCAACGCCAGGACTAATATTTTCAAATAGTGCTGGCATCTACTAAATTGGTATGCCAGGTGTAAAAGGTGTTGTAAATATGCCCTACAGGCAATAATAAAATGGTTTTTATTATATTTCCTTGTTCAAGATAATCGTTTATTATCCATGCTATAATTGTATTGATTGGAAACTCAAATACATGTGTGGGTACATAGTCAACGAAGTGTCCTTAGTAAGCCTCTACTAGACTAGCTCGTTGATCAAAGATGGTTAAGGTTTCCTAGCCATAGACATGAGATGTCATTTGATAATGGGATCACATCATTAGGAGAATGGTGTGATTGACAAGACCCAAACTATGAACATAGCATATAATCGTGTCAGTTTATTGCTATAGTTTTCTGCATGTCAAGTATATGTTCCTATGACCATGAGATCATACAACTCACTGACACTGGAGGAGTACCTTGTGTGTATCAAATGTCTCAACCTAACTGGGTGACTATAAATATGCTCTACAGGTATCTCTGAGGGTGTCTGCTGAGTGGGCATGTATCAAGACTAGGATTTGTTACTCCGTGTGACAGAGAGGTATCTCAGGGCCCACTCGATAATACAACATCACAATGAGCCTTGCAAGCAAAGTGACTAAAGAGTTAGCCACGGGATCTTGTATTACGGAACGAGTAAAGAGACTTGGCGGTAACGAGATTGAACTAGGTATAGAGATACCGACGATTGAATCTCGTGCAAGTAACATACCGATGAACAAAGGGAACTGCATTCGGGATTAACTGAATCCTTGACATAGATGTTCAACCCATAAAGATCTTCGTAGAACATGTAGGAACCAATATGGGCATCTAGGTCCCGCTATTGGTTATTGGCCGTAGAGGTGTCTCGGTCATGTCTACATAGTTCTCGAACCCGCAAGGTCTACACACTTAACGTTTGGTGATGATATAAGAATAGTTGAGTTATTATGTTGGTGACCGAAAGTTGTTCAGAGTCCCAAATGAGATCGTGGTCATGACGAGGAGCTCCGGAATAGTCTGAAGGTAAAGATCGATATATGGGATAATTGTGTTTGGCCTCCAGAAGGGGTTTCGGATGTTTCCCGAAATGTTCGGGTACAAGAACACTTTATTTGGGCCAAGGGGTAAAGCCCACGAGGCTTTAGGAAGGTGCAAAAAGGAATTTTGCGGAGGCCAGGGGCCAGATGCCAGGGACCCTGGCGTCTGGGGCCAGACTCCGAGGACCCTGGTGTCTGGTCCTGGAGTCCGAGGAGGACTCTTGCCTTGCTTGCCAAACCGACTTTGAGGAGGCTCTTTATCCAAGTTTCGACCCGAGGGCTCAACATATCAATAGAGGGGTAGGGCTAGCACCCAAAACATATCAAGATTTCCCCAAGCCATCTGCCGGCAACCCCACCCCTCTCGTTTATCCTTCGTCATTGTTTCTGTTGTGCTTGGCAACGCCCTATGGAGATTGTTCTTCACCACCACCGTCACCATGTCGTCGTGCTGTTGGAACTCATCTACTACTAAACCCCTCTTGCTGGATCAAGAAGGCGAGGACTTCATTAACCTGTATGTGTGTTGAACGCGATGGTGTCATCCGTTCGGTGCTAGATTATGATTGGATCGTGGGACGGCTTGCGATTTGGATAGCGAAGACGTTCGACTACATCAACCGCTTTTTTTAACGCTTTCGCTTAGTGATCTACAAGGGTATGTAGATCCACCCTCCCTCTCATAGATGCTCATCACCATGGATAGATCTTGCGTGTGCGTAGGAAAAAAAATCCATGCAACATTCCCCAACAGTGGCATCATGAGCTAGGTCCATGCGTAGATGAGATCATGAGTAGAACACAAAGGAGTTTGCCGGCGTTGATGCTTAGATTGCTTCCTCCCTTGGTCTTTTCTTGATTTAGCGGTATTGTGGGATAAAGCGGCCCGGACCAACCTTACTCGTCCACGTACGAGAGACCGGTTCCATCGACTGACATGTGACTTTGTTGCATAAAGATGGTTGGCGGGTGTCTGTCTCTCCCACCTTAGTTGGATCAGATTTGACAAAGGCGGTCCTTGAGAAGGTTGAATAGCAATTTGTGTATCACCGTCGTGGTTTTGCGTAGGTAAGAATCGTTCTTGCTAGATACCCATAGCAGCCACGTAAAACATGCAACAACAATTAGAGGACGTCTATCTTGTTTTTGTAGGGTATGATGTGATATGATATGGCCAAAGACATGATGTGATATATGTGATGTATGAGATGATCATGTTTTGTATAGATTATCAGGACTTGCATGTCAATGAGTACGGCAACCGGTAGGAGCCACAGGGTTGTCTTTAATTTATTTTTGCCTTTTTTCTTTACTTTATTGCTATGAGTTACCAATAGTTGTAGAAGCAATAGTTCACATGACAACCTCATGGGAACACGTTGATGGAGATCATGGTGTCATGCCGGTGACAATGAAGATCATCCGGTGCTTTGGAGATGGAGATCAAAAGCACAAGATCATGGCCATATCATGTAACTTATGATTTGCATGTGATGTTAATCCTTTTATGCACCTTGTTTTTCTTAGGATGACGGTAGCATTATAAGGTGATCCCTGACTAAGATTTCAAGATAAAATTGTATTCTCCCCGAGTGTGCATCATTGCGAAGGATCATAGTTTTGAAGCACCACGTGATGATCGGGTGTGATAGACTCTACGTTTGCATACAACGGGTGCAAGCCAGTGTTGCACATGCAGAACACTCGGGTTAAACTTGACGAGCCTAGCATGTACAAACATGGCCTTAGAACACAAGAGATCGAAAGGTCGAACATGAGCCATATAGTAGATATGATTAACATGGAGATGTTCACCATTGAAACCACCTCATCTCACGTGATGATCGGACTTGGGTTGGTGAATTTGGATCATGTATCACTCGGATGACCGGAGGGATGCCAATTTTAGTGGGAGTTTTTAAGAAATATGATTAACTAAATTCATTATCTTGAACAATAGTCTCAGTAACCTTTGCAAAATTATGTTGTAGATCAATGGCTCGCACTGTAGCTCCCCTATGTTATTGATACATTCCTAGAGAAAATAGAGTTGAAAGATGATGGTAGCAATTACACGGACTAGGTCTGTGATCAGAGGATTGTCCTTAGTTGCTACACATAAGGCTTATATCCTTAATGCACCGCTCGGTGCGCCACCCCCTCAAGCGGTGACTATGGATGTTGTGAACATCTAACAGGCACGTTCTGGTGACTACTTGATAGTTCAGTGCGTCATGCATTACAGCTTAGATTTCAGGCTCCAAATACGTTTTGAAAGTCACGGAGCATATGTGATGTTCCAAGAGCTGAACTTGGATTTCAGGCTCGTGCCCATGTTGAGAGGTATGAGACCTCTAACAAGATTCTTTGCCTACAAGATGAAGGAGAATATCTCAATCAGGGAGCATGTGCTCAGATTGTCTGGGTGCTACAATCGCTTGAATCGAGTGGGAGTTGATCCTCCAGATAAGATAGTGATTTATATAGTTGTCCAAGTCACTTCCACCAAGCTACGAGAGCTTCGTGATGAACTATAGACATGCCAGGGATGGAAAAGATGATCCCTAAGCTATTCGCGATGTTTGACACCGTGAAGGTAGAAATCAAGAAGGAGCATCAAATGTTGATGGTTACTAAAACCACTAGTTTCGAGAAGGGGAAGAACAGAAACTTCATGAATGGCAAGCCCGTTGCTACTCCAGTGAAGAAACCCAAGGTTGAACCCAAACCTGAGACTAAGTTCTTCTATTATGAGGAGAATGGTCAGTGAAGCGGAACAACCCTAGATACTTGGTACATAAGAAGGCTTGCAACACCAACAAAAGTATATTTGATATACGTGTTATTAATGTGTACCTTACTAGTACTCCTAGTAGTACATGGGTGTTAGATACCGGTTAGATTGTTAATGTTAATAACTTGAAGTAAAAGCTATGGAATAAACGGAGACTAGCTAAGGGTGAGGTGATGATGTGTGTTGGAAGTGTTTCCAAGGTTGATGTGATCACGATCGCATGCTCCCTCTACGTTCAGGATTAGAGTTGAACCTAAATAAATGTTATTCGGTGTTTGTGTTGAGCATGAACATGATTACATCATGTTTATTGCAATATGTTGTTAATTTAAGACAGAGAATAATAGTTATTCTGTTTACATGAATAAAACCTTCAATGGTCATGCACCCAAATGTGAATGGTTTATTGAATCTCGATCATAGTGATACACATTTCATAGTATTGATGCCAAAAGATGCAAAGTTAATAATGATAGTACCACATACTTGTGGCACTGCCACTAAAGGTTATATTCGCGTAAAGTGCATGAAGAAACTCCATGCTGATGGGTCTTTGGACTCACTCGATTTTGAATCGGTTGAGACATGCGGACCATGCCTCTTGGGCAAGATGACTAAGACCCTGTTTTCCGGTATGATGGAGCGGGCAAGTGACTTATTGGAAATGATACATGTTGATGTATGCGGTCCAATGAGTGTTGTAGCATGCGGTGGGTATCATTATTTTCTTACCTTCACTGATGATTTGAATAGATATGGGTATATTTACTTAATGAAACACGAGTCTGAAACATTTGAAAAGTTCAACCAAATTAAGAGTGAATTTTGAGATCATCGTGACAAGAAAATAAAATGTCTACGATATGATCATGGATGTGAATATCTGAGTTACGAGTTTGGTATGCAACTTAAGACAATGTGAAAATTGTTTCACAACTTACGCCACCTGGAACACCATAGTGTAATGGTGTGTCCGAACGTCGCAGTCGTGCTCTATTGGATATAATGCGTACTACGATGTCTCTTATCGCTTTGCCACTATCGTTTTGGCTTTATGCATTAGATATAACTACATTCACTTTAAATAGGGAAACATCTGATAAGACTTTCAATGAGTACATACCTTGACAAGATTTTCAAAGAGTTCAAAATGGATCAGTCAGAGAAAGAGTTCTTGCCTGATTTGTAAGGTGTGAAGTTGAGTGAGACTCAAAGCTCGACCATGGCAGAAGAAAGAGAACGGACGAAGGTCGTCCCCTATGCCTTAGCCATAGGCTCTATATAGTATTCCATGTTGTGTACCGCACCTGGTGTGTGCCTTGCCATGAGTCTGTCAAGGGGTACAAGAGTGGTCCAGGAGTGGATCACTGGACAGCGGTCAAAATTAGCCTTAGTAACTAGAGGACTAGGGAGATGTTTCTCGATTATGGAGGTGATAAAAAGTTTGTCGTAAAGGGTTACATCGATGCAAGCTTTGACACCAATCCGTATGACTCTGAGTAGTAATCCAGATACGTGTAGTGGAGTAGCCATTTCGAATAGCTCCAAGTGGAGCGTGGTAGCAGCATATATGTTATGACATAGAGATTTGCAAATTACACATGAATCGGACTGTTACAGACCCATTGACTAAACCTCTTCCACAGATTAAACATGATCAACACCAGAACTGTATGGGTGTTAGATTCATTACAATGTAAATCCCATAGTGATGTCAGCTAGATTATTGACTCTAGTGCAAGTGGGAGACAGTTGGAAATATGCCCTGGAGGCAATAATAAAATGGTTATTATTATATTTCCTTGTTCATAATAATCGTTTATTATCCATGCTATAATTTTATTGATTCGAAAATCAAATACATGTGTTGGTACATAGATAACAAAGTGTCCCTAGTAAGACTCTACTAGACTAGCTCGTTGATCAAAGATGGTTAAGGTTTCCTAGCCATAGACATGAGATGTCATTTCATAACAGGATCACATCATTAGGACAATGATGTGATGGACAAGACCCAAACTATGAACACAGCATATGATCGTTTCAGTTTATTGCTATAGTTTTCTGCATGTCAAGTATCTGTTCCTATGACCATGAGATCATGCAACTCACTGACATCGGAGGAGTACCTTGTGTGTATCAAACATCACAACGCAACTGGGTGACTATAAAGATGATCTACAGGTATCTTCGAGGGTGTCTGCTGAGTGGGCATGGATCAAGACTAGGATTTGTTACTCCGTGTGACGGAGAGGTATCTCAGGGCCCGCTCGGTAATACAACATCACAATGAGCCTTGCAAGCAAAGTGACTAAAGAGTTAGCCACAGGATCTTGTATTATGGAACGACTAAGGAGACTTGCCAGTAAGGAAATTGAACTAGGTATAGAGATATCGACAATCGAATCACAGGCAAGTAACATACCGATGAACAAAGGGAATTGCCTACGGGATTACTGAATCCTTGACATAGAGGTTGAACCGATAAAGATCTTCATAGAATATGTAGGAACCAATATGGGCATCCAAGTCCTGCTATTGGTTATTGTCCGTAGAGGTGTCTCGGTCATGTATGCATAGTTCTCGAACACGTAGGGTCTACACACTTAACGTTTGGTCACGATATAAGTATAATTGAGTTATTGTGTTGGTGACCAAAAGTTGTTCAGAGTCGCGGATGAGATCCCATACATGACGAGGAGATCCAAAATACCCCGGAGTTAAAGATTGATATATGGGATAATAGTGTTTGGTCTCCAGAAGGGTTTCAGAATTCACCAAAAGGGGTTTTGAATGTTTCTCGAAATGTTTGGGTACAAGAACACTTTATTTGGGCCAAGGGGTAAAGCCCACGAGGCTTTAGGAAGGTGCAAAAAGGAGTTTTGCGGAGGCCAGGGGCCAGACGCCAGGGACCCTGGTGTCTGGGGCCAAACGTCGAGGACCCTGGCGTCTGGTCCTAGACTCCAAGGAGTACTCTTGCCTTGCATGCCAAACCGACTTTTAGGAGGCTCTTTCTCCAAGTTTCGACTCGAGGGCTCAACATATAAATAGAGGGGCAGGGCTAGCACCCATAACACAACAAGATTTCCCCAAGCTATGTGCTAGCAACCCCACCCCTCTAGTTTATCATCCTCATAGTTTCCGTTGTGCTTGGCGAACCCCTCCGGAGATTGTTCTTCACCACCACCATCACCACGTCGTCGTGTTGCTGGAACTCATCTACTACTTCGCCCCTCTTGCTAGATCATGAAGGCGAGGACGTCATCAAGTTGTACGTGTGTTTAACGCGGAGGTGCTGTCCATTCAGCGCTAGATCATGACTGGATCGCGGGACGGCCTGCGATTTGGACAGTGAAGACATTCGACTACATCAACCACGTTGCTTAACGCTTTCGCTTAGCGATCTACAAGGGTATGTAGATCCACTCTCCCTCTCATAGATGCTCGTCACCATGGATAGATCTTGCGTGTGCGTAGGAAATTTTTGTTTCCCATGCAACGTTCCCCAACAAAAGGTTAGTGCTGCCTGGCTCTTTTTTGTCATGCTACAAATTTGTTGGCCCACCTAAGTCTTACCGTTCAGAACATGGTGGTGGCATTGAGTTTGGGTGCACGCCGTAGATAAATAAATAGTGTTAGCATGCCAAATTTGTTTACACCATACATAATTGTACTTTACCTTCTTTTAAACTTTATTAGTCTTTTTTTATTCAACTTATTATTAGCTATGGCATTGCTGCTTAGGCCCACGCCAGTACTGGCCCACCTGAGTCAACTACCGGCCCATTGTAAAAGACCTAGTCACCGCCGCCCTCTCATTTCATCTCCCCCTCGACCAGCCACCACCCGTCACCTCCAGTCACTGCCCCGTCGCTGCCCCATCACTGTCCGTCCTCTCCTCTCTATATTAGCAAGATTCACTTGTCTCAGTCCACTGCATCTCCTTCCTCCGTCCTCGATCTGCATTTCCTTCCTTGGCTCTGTGTGATTTAGGATTGCTATGTGTAGAAATTTTAGGATTGCTATGTGTAGAAATTTTAGGACATAGATTGCTTTGTGTAGAAATGTTAATCATAATCCGATGCATTTTGAGTTGATTTTTTTATTTGTGTCTCCCTCCATGGATTTTGTTTATAACTTGTGTATATATACATGTTGCTAGTGTAGAATTATACACATGTTACTTTTCAATATGTTTAGAATCCGATTATATACTTAGTTTTCAATATGTTTTTGTGTAGTATGGCGCAACTAGCACCATGGCGAGTGTGCAGGTCAAGGTGCGCAGCCAGCCTTGCAACTGCCACCTTGTTCGGCATTTACTTCTAGCCGTGTTTTGTTCCTGCAGCGGTAACAAATTATATGACCCTTATAATAATTTGTTCTTTTGATTTTGTTGATATTTCCACTAATGCATTGTGTGTGTGTTTTTGGTTTTTCTTACACAGATCGTCCCTTGCAATGTGAGATTGGATTTCAATGAGCTCATTACTGGAGACACTATCTTCTTCGACTCTCGTGGCCCCCCAACACTATGGAGGTCAATTAGGGAAGGAACATAACCCGGATTGGAGGATATGAATGGGGTCGTTTCATCACACACATGCATCTCACTAGGGGTGAATTGATCAGCTTCTGGTACAGAAGAGAAACTCCTAGGCTGGCTTTTATCTATGTCAACTATCTTGAACAAGATGATGACCCACTTGATGAAGCACTCTTTGCCCATAGAATGACCAGGCTGAGCGAGGATGAAACGGACATGCTCTGGTGAAACCTTCCGTCATGTGATGCCTACGTCGGGTTGCCATTCGTGACCCGCCTGACACGGACGATGGTTAATTGCCATATCACGGTATGTTTCTTATTGTTGTAGCTAGTAATGTAATGTCATGCCCAATATGCGATCATATCATTATTTTGGCATGAGGGACTCGATAGGGATAGAAGCACATCTCATCGTGTTGCAAGAATGGATATCATTACAAGTACATGTACAGAAGAGATGACTATATGGAATTGGCTTACACTCGCCACAAGCTACATCAAGAGCACATCAATACAAGAACATGCTCAAACATCATACAGAAGAGCAGGGTTTGATTACGGACAATATCGAACGATGAAATGACATCCATCCTTGTTATCCAAGGCTGCCGCCTGGAACCCATCCTAGATCACTTAAGAAGAAGAAGAAGAATTATAAACAAGCATCGCTCTCACGTCAAAGCATCGTGTTACGTGTACCTGCAACTGTTGTTGTAGTAATCTGTGAGCCATAGGGACTCAGCAATCTCATTTCCAATGGTATCAAGACTATTAAAAAGCTTAATGGGTGAGGTGGGGTTAAGTGGTGACGCTGCAGCAAGCGACTAAGCATTTGTTGGAGTGGCTAACCTACGAGTACAGAAAGTAAAGTATGATGGTCTACGCATAACGGACGTGAACTAGTAATGATCACTAGGTGATCCTGAACACCTACTTACATCAAACATAACCCCACCATGTTCTCTCTCGGATAAGGACTCATGAGAAGAGACAGTCACGGTTATGCACACAGTTGGTGTATTTTATTAGAGTTTACTTCAAGTTCGCTATGACCGGTTGTTAAACAAAGTTTTCAGGTTTGCCACATAACCGTGGGCACGGCTTTCCGAAAGATTTAATCCTGCAGGGGTGCTCCAACTCATCCATCACAAATTAACCACACGCAGCGGGAATAACCTCGACCACGGATCTCGTGATCTTCCTAGGCAATTCCATAGGAAATCTATCACCTCGAGATAGCCCGAAGAAAATCGGAATTCCTCACTCAAGACATTCAAAAAAGGTAAAACAAACCCAGCAAGGCCGCCCGATGTGTCGACGAACCCGATAAGATCCGCGTATCTCGTTCTCAGGACACAACCGGATGAACACTACGTACGGCGACCTCATAGAAATCCCTCGAGTTGCCCCGAGGTGGCCTCGCAAGTGGCTCTGTTTTGGACAAACACTCATGAGGAGCACTGGCCCGAGTTGTTGATTAAAGATACGCGGGTGCCAGCGGGTCCCTATGCAATTTTATTAGTTATTAGGCAAATGTAGTACCAATGTTGGGCCTTTCTAGACAAGCTTTATCCTAAAACAAAAATCATGGGGGTCCCCATAACAACCCCGAGCATGTTAGGAGCACTCAATTATGGAACATAACACTGGTACACAAGTAACTAGGGGCGGCAAAAGTGGAACAAAACACCGAGCAAAAGGCCAAGCCTTCCACCTTTTACCAAGTATACATGTGCATTAAATTAAATAGCAATAATATTGTGATAACAAAAGAATGTCCATGTTGTCACATGGAAGCAATTGCACCTGCAACTAGAAACGCTATAAGAAGGGTTGAGCAAGCGGTAACATAGCCAAACAAAGGTTTGCTGGGATGTGAAGGGGTTAGAGGCTTTTCATGGCAATGTTGGGAGGCTTGACAAACAAGTGGTAGGTAACGAGACATAACAACAAAAGTGGGACAACTAGCAAAGCAATGATATTAGTGGTATCCAGGCAAATGTGTCATCTTGCCTGAGATCCCGCTTGGAAGAAGAACGAATCCATGAAGAAGACGAGCCAACGTAGTCGAATGAATCCTCACACTCCGAACGCTTTTGGTACTCCATCGAGAAGGAACAATCCGAAAACAACAATCAACACACGGCACACCACAACATATGCATGACATGATGCGCAAACAAATATGATGCATGTCTCGTTTAGATATGCAAGGCATGGTAAATCACATCAAATGACCACTACACATTAAAGTAAAGCTCAATATGCAACGAGTTGCATATTGACGAAACTCCACGTTTGAATTACTTAGTTCATTCCCGTTTAGGTACAAATCAATTTTAAATGTTGTTAGACATGGCAAGAGGTGAAGCACAAGCAACTACTACATCTAGACATATTAAATGAGGCCGGAAACAGCTTATAGCATTTCCTAAACGACCCCATATGCAAATTATGAATTTGGTCCAGATCTGAACTAACCGCATTTTAGAGTTGTGAAACAGCAAAATAAATGTCACCATGAGATTCTACACATCATTCTACTTGATTTACATATGTGGAACATCTCAAATGGAGCTACGGTTTAAAAGATATGACAATCACAAGATTACATGCCATGAATGCAAAATGCATGAAAATGACAACCACAAACGTTTCAAACCATGGATACAACGTGATATTATGATACTACATGAAATTATAAGCAAGTTTCATATTCAACATGTTCAAAACGAAGCTACGGTTCAACCACAAACACCCATACAAGGTTTAGTGCAAATCTGTCCAAAACAGTAACATGGCATTTTGCACACATGAAAACAACAAGCTACAAGATTCTAAAATGCACAAACTAAGCTTGGGGCAGTAGCACATAACACACACACTTCATTTAATCTTCACTTATCATACTCAAAAGAGGCATGGATCACATGGTAGGAAGCTCACAACACGGCATATTGAACTAAGCAGTTTTCAGACTTAGTGAAAATAACCCAGTTTTTGACAGTGCAGTTTTTATCACAAAGGCATATTGACAGCAGTAAAACTATAAGCTACAGTGCATATTATGGCATGAAAATTAACAGCATGGTAGTAGACATTATAAGCTACAAATAACTCCACTAACAGCCGGCTCTTATGCCAAAAAAGTTGACAAGTCAACTTTGGTTGTCGAAGGGGGCTTCCCACCTCCGGGTGTAGCTTATCTATCCCTAACAACCGGCTGTCATGCCAAAAATGTTGAAAAGTCAACATTGGTTGTCGAAGGGGGCTTCCTACCTTCGGGTATAGCTTATCTAACCCTAACAGCCGGCTCTTATGCCAAAAAAGTTGACAAGTCAACTTTGGTTGTCGAAGGGGGCTTCCCACCTCCGGGTGTAGCTTATCTATCCCTAACAACTGGCTTTCATGCCAAAAATGTTGACAAGTCAACATTGGCTTTCGAAGGGGGCTTCCTACCTTCGGGTATAGCTTATCTAACCCTAACAGCCGGCTCTTATGCCAAAAAAGTTGACAAGTCAAATTTGGTTGTCGAAGGGGGCTTCCCACCTCCGGGTGTAGCTTATCTATCCCTAACAACCGGCTTTCATGCCAAAAATGTTTACAAGTCAACATTGGCTGTCGAAGGGGGCTTCCTACCTTCGGGTATAGCTTATTTAACCCTAACAGCCGGCTCTTATGCCAAAAAAGTTGACAAGTCAACTTTGGTTGTCTAAGGGGGCTTCCCACCTCCGGGTGTAGCTTATCTATCCCTAACAACCGGCTTTCATGCCAAAAATGTTGACAAGTCAACATAGCCGTGCAGGGGGCTTCTGCCCTACGGGTGTAGCTTATCATACACTATCGGCCGGCTCTTAAGCCAAGCAATTGACTCCGTCAATACATCAGGAAGACATAGCATCTTCAGGTTATGATGTTAAGCCGCCCTCCTAACGATGTAGAGATACATCCATTTCATACAAGGAATTAAGCTGCAAAGAGACGGTAAGGCATGCAATGAGAAGGACAAGGAAGATGGCATATATATAAGTCGGACTTTCATATGTGCACGATGGCACAATTCAAGAAAGGCAAAGGTTGCTACTAGTCTATTACAGACGCTCTCTGTGGAGCCAAAAATATCATCAAGTTTTTTACACCGCTCATGGCGGATCATAAAGAGTCGGCTATCAATAGGTATCTATAGCGTGATCAGCTGGCTGGCGGGTCACCTTGCTCCGGGTCTTCGGCTGCCTCGATCTGGAGATTTTCCAAGTCCCAGTTGTAGTTGGTTAAAGACGCAAAGGTTCCTTCTTCAAAGAAGGGGGACGGGTCAAGTTCAGAGGCGAAAAGATTCTTACTGCGGGCGGGTGTCAGATCTTTGCTTTCAAAGAGAGGGCCATGGATCCTTTTCTGATCCACGCTATAAGCCGCCTGGTAAGTCACCAGATTAACTTCTTCTGCTAAGACGGAGGCCAGGACTTTGGAATTCTTCACGCACCGGGCATAGTCAGCCTCTGAAAATTCGGAGCCATCGTCCTTCTTGGAGGGAAACCCATCCATCATTTTAGCCGGAGTTAACTCGGGGGCAAAAGCCAAAGCCCGGCTTATAGCTGTGATCGCCCCCTGATGGGCGGCTGATTTCTTCAACTCTACGATTTGATTCGGCATCGTGGACAGAAGCTCTAAGATCCCTTTGAGAGTTGAAGGGATGGCATCCTTGTACTATACGGCTTTGATGGTACACATAGCGCCACAGTAGAGTTGCTTTGTCAAGGTATATATGGCCTTCAGGGGCAGCAAGCTGTCAGAGGCAAGTTGGCTGCTCCTAGGACCTGCATAAGATGGAGATCTCGTTGTAAGTCGCCAGCACAAGTACAATACACCAATTGAGTTAAAGTCGTCAAAAAACTTACCAAAAAGGGTGGTTGTCATCTTTGTGATGTGGCATTTCAAGGATTGCAGTTCATCAGATACAATCATGAGCCGTTGATCAGCATTATCCGCTCGTTTAGTCAAGGCGGCTTCTTCAGCTTTAGCAGATTCCTTGAAGGTGGTGAAGTCGGCCTTGATTTTGTTCAGCTCTTCAGAAAGGAGTCGGCATTTCTCGTCAGCTTCACTCCGGGCGGCTTGCTGAGCGGCTAGATTGCTTTTTAAGCCGGCCACTTCTGACCCGGCTTCGATTAAAGCGCCCTGCAACATATCAAAACATGGAATAAACCGACAGGGGGAGAAAATTTCAAAGATGTAGCAAGTCTCAAACAGATTGCAAGCAATATGCATGACACTTGGGGGCTAATGTCTATTTTCAAGACAGTGCCGACTCAACTTCGACAAGATTGACCCGGAACTTGGGGGCTACATACTGGTTTTTTCAGGAGGTTCAGCATGAAAGTCCCGACTCAACTTTGACAAAGATTGAGTCGGCCATTGGAGGCTAGATTTGGCTCTGTTACTCATTCTCAATAAAGTCCCGACTCAACTTTGTAAAAGATTGAGCCGGCCCTTGGGGGCTACGAATGGATCTGTTACCTATCTTCTAGGAAGTTCCAGTTCAAAATTATCAATTATTGAGCCGGCCCTTGGGGGCTAACGACAATGGTTTGAGATCACATCTAAGTAAGTTGAGGCCTACATGTTGGATGTTTCTACTTCTATTAAGATGGAAGGGCCGGATTATTATCAGTCAATATTAACCCGGTCCTTGGGGGCTACGTAAGGGTATAAGGAGGAAAAAGGAATACCTCATATTTTTCTTCATTAAGTTAACCAGTTTGAGCTCCAGATCCCGGCTTGTAGACAGCTAGTTCATGTAGCCAGCATGAAGTTCGTCAGTCGTCATTTTCTCTAAGGCGGGGAGCTCAAACTCCAACTTCCTGGAAGCTTCAGCCATTTCACTATGCTTGGTCAACACGTGAGGTGAAGGAGAGTGTAATACAACGCCGGTAATCACGACGTCCGAGGCAGCAGTATCATCAGCAGGCTTGGCACGGCTCGGCGGCTTGGAAAGGTCCCTTTGTGGGCTCTCTGGAATAATGTCGTCAGCAGTCGGCTCTGCAAAAGTTGCTGGAGGGTCCGCAGTCGGTATAGGCACATCCGGCTTGGCAAGCTCTAGGTCTTGAGCAGTAGGGCCAAGGGAGGGCTTGTTGGTTTTCCTTCGCTTGGCTTGAGCCCTAGAAAAGCATGAAAGTCAGAGTCCAAGGGTTACAACCGCCAAAGAGCCAGACGTAAGGCTGGAAAAACACATACATTGGATTAATCTTTGGAGGCGGTAGAGCAGTGGCCGTAGAATCGCCGGACGAAGGTGATCCCTGAGAGACAGTTCAGATAATATAAGGCGGTGTTGAAATTACAAAGGAAAAGCTAGTAAAATCAAACAGAGAAAAAATGCATACCTCTACGGGGCGCTTCTTCTGATCCGGGGAGTTAGGTAACCTGGACATGAGATCAATAGAGTCGGCGCTCCGGATCTGGCGTCGGTCAGCTTGCTGTTGCTTTTTCAAAAGAAATTGGGGATCCAAATAAGCAAGAGGATGAGAAAGGGGAACTTTTTGAATGACCCGCCGTATCTTCTGGGGTACAAAACATTCTGAGTCAGATGAAACATAAGTTACCTTAGGGGCATTGGCGTGGCTCGTCTCTACCTCGTCCTGTGAATAAGTTGTTATCAGTAAGGTGAATAACGAGGTAACAAAAAGTACTCAAATTATACCTCTGAGCCGGACGATTCTGGCGGTTCAAACCATTCCTCTTGAGGGGTGGTCTTCTTCATCCTCTTGGCCGGGGCCTTCTTCTTGTTTTTCTTTAGAGGAGGAACATACTTCTTCTTCCAGAAGTCGGACTCAGCCTAAAAAGGTAAGCCGGGTAATAGCGATGAATTTCCAAGACATAACTAAAACAAAGAGAAGAGACTATGAAGAGTTGCCTTATGTCTGGGGACGGATTAATGACACAGAAAGGCGCTAGCCCAATGGCTCTGCAAGCTCCTGATGTCTCATGGACAAGACTCCGGATGACAGTGGTAATATCATCTTCGGTTAATGTCGTCCGGATAAAGCATAGGGAATCATCATACCGGACCGGGTATTCGCACATGAGGCGGCTTCTCTGGCTCAAAGGCATAATCCTCCAAGAGATCCAGCAGCGGATCAAGTCCAACCCATCAATCCATTGGCCATGAGGGCTCTAATCTTAGCGTGAGCCGGCTCGTGCCTTGCACGTTTAGAAGTTGACAGCCGGCTGGGAAGCTCGGAGGTTGTCTTGAGCCAGGAGGGGTGGTAACCCGGCAACGGATGCTCACCCTCCGGGGAGGTATCTTTACAATAAAACCAAGTTTTATTCCAATCTTTCGGATGACTCAGCATCTGCACAGCTGGAAAGGTTATATCTCGGCGCCTCTAAATGGAAATCCCACCGAGTTCTAAGCTTGGGCCGGCCTTCACTTCAGTCTGCCGATTCGCGTAAAAGAATTCCCGAAAGAGACCCACAAACGGCTTAGTTTGCAGATAGACCTCGCTGAGCAATTGGAAGTTGCATATGTTTGAGACGGAATTGGGGAAAAGGCCTTGAGGATGCAGCTTGTAAAAATAAAGGACGTCCCGAAAGAATTTTGAGCTGGGGGCTATGAACCCACGTTCAATGTGATCCGAAAAAACAACTACCTCGCCCTCCTAAGGAACAGGCTTCAGTTCATTACCCGGAACCCACCAATGGATGACCTCTTTGGCATGGAGGGTACCCACGTGTACAAAGTCCATCAGGAACTCTTCGGTGATGCAAGAGCCGACCCAATTGCAGGAGTTTGATGTGCGAGACATGGTGGCGGTTTAAAACTGTGCAAAGTAACCATATACGGCGAGTCAAGAAATGTCAGATATCTATGGGCGGCTTAAAAGCTTAAGACCTTAAGGATGAGACGCCAAGATCCTGCTGGTAAGAGCCGGAGCTGCATGGCGGGTCAAGGTTATGAGAAGACAGAGTGAAATTTGGCTAAGTGCTGAAAACAGGTTTTGCTAAGTATCGCTAAGATTGCGGATCTACAAAAACAAAGGAAATGTTTCTATTTTCAGACCTAGAGACAAACTAGCAAAAACGAAGAAAGTTTAAAACGACGAGCGGAGCCGTGGTGAATTAGAGTAACATTACTATCGGTCTCCTACATAGCGGCACATTGGGGACAAGATATCGTCAAAGGTTTAGAGGCTAAATATGGCCGACATTGATGGAAGCCCGAGTTCTGAGCGGCGGCGGCGGAGCTCCATGAAACCCTACCGAAACGATTATGGATCTAGGGGAAGAAGGATTCACCGGAGACGGCACGATGAACATGGAGGGAGCTCTAGAACGAGTCAGGTTGCTGCAGCGGCCTTATCGATGACGATGAGGAGACGGCGTCGGAGCGGAATGCGCTGGAGCGGAGGCGTCAGAAGGAAAGAGATGAAGAGCGAGCGGGAGAAGGAAAATGTTTCCCCTTGCGGTCCTATTTAATAGAAAAAAGGGCGGAAATAGGCACGAAAATCCAGGCGTCAGATGTCATTTGATCGAGGCGGACGCCTCGATTCTTGGACTATCCATTTAATAAGGGAAGATTCGTTGCGTGTGTCAGAGGATCTTTTTGACAGATTTGATGTGACGTCATGGCGGGTCATTATTTTCTAAGCGACTTGCCGAGGAGTAAGAAGAAGTCTGAAGTGAGCAAGCTCAAATCAACTTGGGGCCTAATGTTGGGGATATAACCCCACGGTGAGACCCGCCCTGAGGGCTCCGGGTCACACCAGGCGGCTCGTACGCCAGCTCAAGAGTGAGCCGTGAAGACTTAAGGCCCAAGACGCTTGGTGGCTTGACAGGATGGGCCGGAACGTGACCCGGACGGAGCAGACCCGGGCATGTAAGCCGCCCGGAGACAACTTGGTCAGGGAAGGCAAGAGAAGGTAGAGGTAGACTCGGACGTTTAATGAGAGTCGGTTACAACTTGTATGACCCATGGTCTTAACCTCCTATATAAAGGCAAGACCCGAGGCGACTTAGGGATTAGGCTATCGAGAACTAGGTCAAGCAATAGCTCCCTTGTAATCGATACACCAAGCAATATAAACACAAGCAGGATGTAGACTGTTACCACAACTTGAGGGGCCGAACCTGGGTAAACTCGTGTCCTTCGTCCCAATCAACCCATTTGAGTCCATCACCTTAGCAATGGCCTCGAATCCAAGTCCGTTCACCCGGACATCTACCGTGATAAAACCACGACAAAAGGGGTTCTAGATCACTAGCAAAACACATGGCAAGACAGCAACAAAATGTTATAGATTCCAGACTTTGAAATATTTAGACACCTCAAAACAGCAACATTTGTTAAGCATGTTCTCATGATGAAATCTACATCTAAACACAAGATCCATGGCATGGAAAACCTATCAACAACAAGTAAACATGGCATACTAAAACACACTTCAAAGACTCAACTATAAGGAGGCACGGATTGCTTAGAACAAGCATCGCAAAATGGAACTCCACGTTAACAGATTTCGGTTTTAACGCGATAGCAACTTGAGAGCAAGAAATACACATGAGAATGAACATATATATAGCAACCAAAGGCATGGCATGATAGTAGGCATAACATAGAGCAATTCTCATGCAGAAACCATAAGCAAAAGACCTACGGGGTGGTTGCAATCATCTACGCGAAATTGACAATATTAATAGATTTGCACCTAATGACACGATGCACTTTTGCAACACAGTTTTAAGCATGCAAATGAACCATATTATGTATGCAAATGCCACCATGATGAAGAGCATAATGAGTAGGTAAACTATCATTTATAGCACTTTGGCATCGGACGCACGGATTGCAAGTTATAGGCCAATCATAATGCAAATATGCTGAAAAATGGCCACTCTCTAGGGACTTTGCGAAAATCACCTCGGGGTCAATCGGGACGGGACGGTGCAGCGGATGCGTTTGGATCGAGGGACATCGCAGTCTAGGGACGGGGTGGATCGGGACGGACTGTTCCCGATCTGGGCTGAGGAGGAGGTCGGCCATGTCAACGACAGTTCTGAAGCCGGGGAACGATGCGGCGGCCACCGGAGGTGGGGGCGAGGCCAAGGGGCATGAGGACAACGGGTCCGATGGCTGGGGTGGCGAGGCTCCTCCGGCAGGCGGCGGTGCGCGGCTCGGTCAGGGGCTGGTCGGCGGCGGCGCATGGGAGCGGCGGTTGCGGCCACAAGGGGGTCGGGGCTCCTCGGGCGCCACAGGAGGAGAGGCTGGCGGCACAGTTTCGGGCCCGGGCGAGCCTCCAGATGGGTTTCGGCGTGCCCGCTGGGAGGTGGGAGGAGGCTGGCGGCTGGGAGGAGAGAGAAGGCATGGGAATCGAGGTAGGGTTAGGGTTAGGTCCAAATTAGGAAGGGGGTTTAAATAGGAAATGGGGCTAGGTTAGGGGGATTTTGCACCGATTCGAGCCGTGTGATCGCAATCGGACGGCTCCGGTCGCGAGGTTGGGTTAGGTGGGCTAGGTGGGCTATGTTAGAGGAGTTGGGCTGAGATGAGAGAGAGATGGTGCGGCCTGTGACAAGTTTTTAAAACGTCAAAAACGTCCGACAAATAAACAGATGACCGCACTACTATGGTTAACCGTTGGGGTATCAAACGACCTCTGATTGCAACGAAATTTGGCACGTGGTCCACCTACAATATAATAAGACCACACACCAAGTTTCGACCCAATCCGAGAATATTTTAAATGCACTTTGAAAACAATATTTTAACGATGTCGTGGGCGTGCGCGTGTGTGGTTGGTCTAAAAATGTTCAACGAGAACGGAGAGAACCGACAACTATGAATGGATGCAAGTTTTTGAAAACAAGTGACGATGCTATGCAGATGATGCAAATGATGCGATGATGAATGCAACAACCGAACGAAATACAGACGAGAATGGAAATAAAAGGGGAATCTTCTAGAGCATCGGTCCCGGGCTGTTACAACTCTCCTCCACTACACGAGGATCTCGTCCCGAGATCTAAGAATGAGAAGGGGAAGATAAAGAGTAAGAGGAAAGGAAGAAGTAGAACTTAGTTGCTTCTTTGACAAACAAGTGAAACCAATGATCGTTGAAGGTTTCAACGAGATGAAGACTGACATGAGGAACAAGCAAGAATTCAAAAGAAATTTGGGCAACACTTCGGTAGGATACAGAGGTAAAACTTGATAAGAAGGAAAAGAACTTGAATATATAGCACAACACTCCGGTTAAATGGAAAAGTAAGGAAATAACATGAACTTGATAAAAACAAGATGATGGCAACATGACAACGCCTCCGGAAGAAAAGAATAGAAACTAGATTATTGGAAGGAAAAGAACGGAGAAGAAAATGACAACTTCTACCACCATTAAACTCGAGAAGCATAGGTTGAACAGAGTTGTTGAAAAACCAACAAGGAAAAGAATAGCTTGTTATGGGCTTATGGAAAACATCTCAAAATTATGAGGTGACAACCCGCTACAACAGAAACAATTGATTGCTTGAGATCAACAAGAGATGAATAACGTCTTTCACCAAGAAGAGGAGGAGAAAACTTGAATCATTTATGACACCATGATAGTAACATTCCTTAGGAAATGCTTTAGGTGAAATTCAACCCAAGATAACTCCAAGAAAGGAATGAAGGGTTTACTTATCTCATTCTTAACAAATTTTCCTTCAAGACTCCTCATAATGAAGAATTTAATAACACCATCTCAAAATACCATGGATAAGGAATTAAACGTAGAAATCCAAGATAAATAACACTTGAGCACCTCCACAAGAATCTTGAAGAACACCACAAGAAGAATTACATCCTTAACAAACCACCATGAAGAAGCATCGGGATGAACTCCGGAATGAAAGGATGAAGCTTGACATTGAAGGTATAAAAAGAACAAGATTGAGGCCTTGCTATGAATTAGATGAGGCTTCACGAA
Organism: Hordeum marinum; assembly: GCA_022496015.1. Classification (NCBI taxonomy): domain Eukaryota; kingdom Viridiplantae; phylum Streptophyta; class Magnoliopsida; order Poales; family Poaceae; genus Hordeum; species Hordeum marinum. Next base: position 288,514,706 of record CM039672.1, on the reverse strand, counting down.
GACATTTTGAGAATAACTTGGAACTTTGAAAAGAAAGATGAGAATGCTTGAAATCGAGAACTTGATATCATGAACAACTCCGGAAGAAGGACGGAGATAATCTCAAGGAAACAAGAATAAGAATTATGTTATGCCTATCCTTCATCAAGTTAAATTGATGACAAGCAACGGATTTCGCACACCACTTATTCTTCTGCAAAGAATTGAAGAGAAAGAGAGAGAGAGAGATCACAAACTTGAAGAATTCTTGGACGAGAACACCGGTAAGAATTCACAACGAATGGATATACTACGATTGAATGAAGATACATGGGAACGAAGAGATCACGATCCACCTAATGGAAAAGTATAGAAGGCATCGGAATAATTGAGATACGAACGAAGGGACACAATTGAGAAGAATTTGAGAACGAAAGCTAAAAGCTGAGAACGAGGAAATCTTCTGAAATGATGGCCTTCGGGAGGATTGAGAAATGAAAACAACTCTGAATGCACCGGATAGATATGGAAGAATTTTCTCATTAATGGAAACAATCTGAGAGGAAAGCATCAAGATGAGATGATAAATCTTCAATAGAATGGACCAAGATTAAGAGAAACTCTCCTTCAGTATTCAATACTGAGAATAATGACGAGAAGCAACACCATGAATCACCGAGACACTTCGGAGTGATGAATAAGGAAAGGTTGAGCCAATGATGAAAATAAATATGAAGCGATCATGGAGAAGGAATATGACTAATGAAAATCATTCTTACATCATATGAAAAGAACTTGAGAGCATCTCCGGAAAGATTAGAAGAGCCAGGTAAGATCCTAGGGAAAACCTGTGGGTTATGGGCCCACTCAAAAGAACCACCGTTGAGACAATTTCTTAGAAAGAGATATTGCACCAGAAAAATTAAGAACTTGATGAGGTGAGAACCTCAAAATAATTTAAGAGGATATGAATGGAAATGAAAGTCTTTTGAGATATCTTCAGCACTACGGATAGAATAGAGAGAGACGACAACCAATAGAGGATTGGATAAGAACTTCCAACACGACAAAGCATTAGAGAATGAAAAGGATATTATGAGCACCGAAGCTTGAATTGAATCCACCGAACAAGAATAACAACAAGAACAAAGAATATGAGGATAGATCTTGAAACTGAAACTCCTGAGAATCTCTACAAGAACTCATCGGATACGAAACGGAAGAAAAGATAGCTGAAGCATTACATGAATAGAAAAGACACTTGGATGAGAATTTAGTCATTGAAGAAAAAAGGGCAGGAGGGTGGGGAAAAACATAGAGAACTTAGGACGGATGAAAAGAACTCCAGAAAGAAACATGGGGGTTTATCTTGCAAATATTGGAGATGATTGAATAATCTTGAAGAGAAGCACACCGGATAAAAAGAATTGGTATGGCAACTTGATTGAGCAAAAGAATTAGCATTCCCATAGAAATATGAGAACACCGCTCCGGAAAGATATGAGATCACCAGTTGACATCGAAGCAAATGAAATTACCATACTCCAACAAAACAAAGGATGACGCTTACGAAACAAGACACAACAAATCCATGACAGAGATTCTACTCGATATTTTCATGGTAAGGTTCGCACGGGCTCGATCGTACATTGGATTGTCATATTGAAATGACGCTCGAATATGCTCCCTAGGCGAGCGAACTACAAGGCTTGACGAAGCATATCTGTTGACATATATCGAGACTATCCTCTGTAAGAAAGACCGTGAACAAACGAATCCCCTAGATGTCGAACCGCAACCTCACATCATGATCTGTTGAAAGATAACCTAGGTAACTACTTGAATTCCCACCTAAGAACTTACGAAATCTTTGGTTATGCAATTGGGTGTTGGAGATACAAGGAGGCAAAATATCTCACACAACTAACAAGCCCTACACTCCAACTGTATCCATCCGTCAACACATAACCAGAGGCTTCGGAACTCCATCTATCTCATACCCTCGAAAACACAACGATACCAAACATGGCAGACCCTGGATGCCTCCCCAGTACTGGGTGACTCTTTTGAACATCCTCTGTCCTGAGATACTAAGGAAACTGAATGATAACGGTGTGTCAAGAATCCCCTGGAGCTCAACTCCCCGGAAGAAATCAAGTCGGATAGGAGGCACCAAGACAGAACTCCATCACATCGGCATCATATCGGAGTAGAATCAAAATTCCTAAGTTGTAATTCCTCATCAGAGCATAGAAGAGAAGTAAAAAGAATCCTACTCTCCGATATAACTAGACTCAAAATAGTTTTTCACTAGACTCGACTCGGCCAAGTTCGATCAATCAAGGGGGCTCCTAGGTCGGTACAGGCTCTGAGACCAACTTGTCACGCCCAAGATGCGATCCTATCCTTATTTCGGCACGAGGGCCTCGACAGGGATAGAAGTGCATCTCGTCATGTTGCAAGAATGGATATCATTACAAGTACATGTATAGAAGAGATGAGTATATGGAATTGGCTTACACTCGCCACAAGCTACATCAAGAGCACATCAATACAACAGCATACTCAAACATCATACAGAAGGCCAGGGTCCGACTACGGATGAAATCAAACGATAAAATGACATCCATCCTTGCTATCCCAGGCTGCCGCCTCGAACCCATCCTAGATCGATGAAGAAGAAGAAGAACTCCAAACAAACAAGCATTGCTATCACGTCAAAGCATCACATTACCTATACATGCAATTGTTGTTGTTGTAATCTGTGAGCCACAAGGACTCAACAATCTCATTTCCAAGGGTGTCAAAACTATTAAAGCTTAATGGGTGAGGTAGGGTTAAGTGGTGAGGCTGCAGCAAGCGACTAAGCATTTGTATGAGTGGCTAACCTACGAGTACAGAAAGTAAAGTATGGTGGTCTATGCATAATGGACATGAACTAGTAATGATCACTAAGTGATCCTAAACACCTACTTACATCAAACATAACTCCACCGTGTTTTCTCTCGGATCAGGACTCACGAGAAGAGACAGTCATGGTTACGCACATAGTTGGTGTATTTTATTAGAGTTTACTTCAAGTTTGCTATGACCGGGTGTTAAAAAAAGTTTCCAAGTTTGCCACATAACCGCGGGCACGGCTTTTCAAAAGATTTAACCCTGCAAGGGTGCTCCAACTCATCCATCACAAATTAACCACATGAAGTGGGAATAACCTCGACCATGGATCTCGTGATCTTCCTAGGCAATTTCACAGGAAAACTGCCACCTCGAGATAGCCCGAAGAAAAATTGGAATACCTCACTCAAGACGTTCGACAAAGGTAAAACAAATCCAGCAAGGCCGCCTGACGTGTCGACGAACCCGATAAGAGTCATGTATCTCGTTCTCAGGAAATGACCGGATGAACACTACGTATGGCGACCTGATAGAAATTCCTCGAGTTGCCCCGAGGTGGCCCCACAAGTGGCTCTGTTTTGGACCAACACTCATGAGGAGCATTGGCCCGGGTTATTGGTTAAAGATCCGCGGGTGCCGGCGGGTCCCTATGCAATTTTATTAGTTATTAGGCAAATTCAGTACCAATGTTGGGCCTTGCCAGACAAGCTTTATCCTAAAACGAAAATCATGGGAGTCCCCATAACAACCTCGAGCATGTTAGGAGCGCTCAATTATGGAAAATAACACTGGTACACAAGTAACTAGGGGCATAAAAGTGGAACAAAACACCGAGCAAAAGGTCAAGCCTTCCACCTTTTACCAAGTATATATGTGCATTAAATAAAATAGCAATAACATTGTGATAACAAAAGAATGTCCATGTTGTCACATGGAAGCAATTGCACCTGCATCTAGAAACGCTATAAGAAGGGTTGAGCAAGCGGTAACATAGCCAAACAAAGGTTTGCTAGGATGTGCAGGGGTTAGAGGCTTTTCATGGCAATGTTGGGAGGCTTGACAAACAAGTGGTAAGTAACGAGACATAACGATAAAAGCGGGACAACTAGAATAGCAATGATAGTAGTGGTATCCAGCGAAATGTGTCACCTTGCCTGAGATCCCGCTTGGAAGAAGAACGAATCCATGAAGAAGACGAGCCAACATAGTCAAACGAATCCTCACACTCCGAACGCTTTTGGTACTCTATCAAGAAGGAACAATCCGAAAACAACAATCAACACACGGCACACCACAACATATGCATGACATGATGCGCAAACAAATATGATGCATGTCCAGTTTAGATATGCAAGGCATGGTAAATCACATCAAACGACTACTACACATTAAAGTGAAGCTCAATATGCAACGAGTTGCATATTGATGAAACTCCATGCTTGAAGTACTTAGTTCACTCCCGTTTAGGTACACATCAATGTTAAATGTTGTTAGACATGGCAAGAGGTGAAGCACAAGCAACTACTACATCTAGACATATTAAATGAGGCCGGAAACAACTTATAGCATTTCCGAAACGACCCCATATGCAAATTATGAATTTGGTCCAGATCTGAACTAACCATATTTTAGAGTTATTAAATAGAAAAATAAATGTCACCATGAGATTCTACACATCATTCTGGTCGATTTACATATGTGGAACATCTCAAACGGAGCTACGGTATAAAAGATATGACAATCACAAGATTATATGCCATGAATGCAAAATGTATGAAAATGACAATCACAAACATTTAAAATCATGGATGCAATGTGATATTATGATACTACATGAAATTCTAAGCAAGTTTCATATTCAACATGTTCAAAACGGAGTTACGGTTCAACCACAAACACCCATACAAGGTTTAGTGCAAATCTGTCCAAAACAGTAACATGGCATTTTGCACACATGAAAACAAGCTACAAGATTCTAAAATGCACAAACTAAGCATGGGGAAGTATAACATAAAACACACTTCATTTCATCTTCACTTATCATACTCAAAAGAGGCATGGATCACATGGTAGGAAGCTCACAACTTGGCATATTGAACTAAGCAGTTTTCAGACTTCGTAAAAATAACCCGGTTTTTGACAATGCAGTTTTTATCACGAAGGCATATTGACATCAGTAAAACTATAAGCTACAGTGCATATTATGGCATGAAAATTGACAACATAGTATTATACATTATAAGCTACAAATAATTCCACCACACAAACCCCAAAGGAGTTCTAGATCACTAGCAAAACACATGACAAGACAGCAACAAAATGTTATAGATTCCAGACTTTGAAATATTTAGACACCTCAAAATAGCAACATTGGTTAAGCATGTTCTCATGATGAAATCTATATCTAAACACAAGATCCATGGCATGGCAAACCTATCAACAACAAGGAAACATGGCATACTACAACACACTCCAAAGACTCAACTATAAGGAGGCACGGATTGCTTAGAACAAGCATCGCAAAATGGAACTCTACGTTAACAGATTTCAGTTTTAACGCGATAACAACTTGAGAGCAAGAAATACACATGAGAATGAACTTCTATATAGCAACCAGAGGCATGGCATGATAGTAGACATAACATAGAGCAATTCTCATGCAGAAACCATAAGCAAAAGACCTACAGGGTGGTTGCAATCGTCTACGCGAAATTGACAATATTAACAGATTTGCACCTAACGACACGATGCACTTTTGCAACGGAGTTTTAAGCATGCAAATGAATCATATTATGTATGCAAATGCAACCATGATGAAGAGCACAATGAGTAGGTAAACTATCATATATAGCACTTTGGCATCAGACACATGGATTGCAAGTTATAGGCCCCACATAATGCAAATATGCTGAAAACGGCCACTCTCTAGGGACTTAGCGAAAATCACCTTGGGGTCAATCGGTACGGGACGGTGCAGTGGACCCGTTTGGATCGGGGGACATCGCGGTCTAGGGACGGGGTGGATCGGGACGGCCTGGTCCCGATCTGGGCTAAGGAGGAGGCCGGCCATGTCGACGACGGTTCCGAAGCTGGCGAATGACACAGCGGCCACCGGAGGTGGGGGCGAGGCCGAGGGGCACGAGGGCGGCGGGTCTGACGGCTGGGGCGGCGAGGCTCCTTCGACGGGCGGCGGCACGCGACGGCGCGCGGCTCGGTCAGGGGCTGGTCGGCGGTGGCGCACGGGAGCGGCGGTTGTGGCCTCAGGGAAGGTCGGGGCTCCTCGGGCACCACGGGAGGAGAGGCTGGCGGCACGGTTTCGGGCCCGACGGGCCTCCAGATGGGCTTCGGCGGCTCCGTTGGGAGGTGGGAGGACGCTAGCGGCTGGGAGAAGAGAGGAGGCGTGGGAATCGAGGCAGGGTTAGGATTAGGTCCAAATTAGGAAGGTAAGGGGTTTAAATAGGAAATAGGGCTAGGTTAGGGGATTTTGCACCGATTCGAGCCGTGCGATCGCGATCGGACGGCTCTGGTCGCGGGGTTGGGTTAGGTGGGCTAGGTGGGCTGTGTTAGAGGATTTGGGATGAGATGAGAGAGAGAGATCGTGCGGCACGTGACAAGTTTTTAAAACGTCCAAAACGTCCGACAAATAAACAGATGACCGCACTACTACGGTTGACCGTTGGGGTATCAAACGACCTCTGATTGCGACGAAATTTGGCAGGCGGTCCACCTACAATATAATAAGACCACATGCCAAGTTCTGACCAAATTCGAGAATATTTTAAACGCACTTTGAAAATAATATTTTAGCGATGTCACGGGCACGCTCGTGTGTGGTTGGTCTCAAAATGGTCAGCGACGAGAACGGAGAGAACCGGCAACTACGAACAGATGCAAGTTTTTGAAAACAAGTGACGATGCTATGCAGATGATGCGAATGATGCGATCATGAATGAAACAACCAAACGAATTACAGACGAGAACGGAAATAAAAGGAAAATCTTCTGGAGCGTCGGTCCCGGGCTGTTACATGTAATATGGTTAATACATATAGTAATGTGATCTATGCTTATAGTATAGTAATGCGATGATATGCTTAGTATATTAATGTGATGACATGCTTAGTGTATAGGTAATGCGATGCTTAGTATATATAGTAATGTGATCTATGCATATAGTATAGTAATGAAATGATATGCTTAGTATATTAATGTGATGATATGCTTAGTGTGTATATATATTAATGCCATATGCTTAGTAATGTGATATGCTTAATTAGTAATGTGATATTCTTAGTATATATAGTAATATATTAATGTGATCCATCCTTAGTATATATAGTAATCTAATTTATGCTCATAGTTTATATATAGTAATGCGCGATGATATGCTTAGTATATTAGTGTGATGATATTCTTAGTTTATAGTAATGCGATATGCTTAGTAATGTAATATATTGATTATAGTGTAGTAATGTATGATGATATGATCATCATATTTTTTTAGAAATTACCTAAGAGGCTATGTGTGAGCTGTGGCATCGAGCTGGATGAAGAAAGCATTGCTGGACTACGCCTTACTAGAAGGGGCGCCGTCACCACCTGTGCTTATTCAGTGGACACACACGGGGGCACTATCTTTAGTGCGTCTGGATGGAGCAACTTCCTCACTGGCAAGAATCTCCCGGTTGGACATGTTGTCTTAGTCATTATCAGGAACACCCCACGCAATGACTTGAGGATGATAATCGTTTTCGACATCCTTTAACTATGATATAGCTAGTTTGCTCGTGTTCGTGAGGATTGTATAATAGGTGCATATTATTAACTCTAGCTAGCTAGTACTGCTTGTGAGATTGACACTTATTATTAACTGGATGCATTGTTCTATTGAACTAATTCGTCGTGTGCAATGCAAAATACTAGATGTTACGTGATGTGATTTTTTTGGCTACACAAAACAATCCTGGCGTGCAATGTACATTGCACGGCGCTAGGTGAGCGATTATAGTGGTGACGTAGCCTACGTGGCATGCCATCAGCGTGTAGAATACCGCTGACGTGATACCGACACCACCATTATTTTTTAACAATGGTGCCATATTAGTGGCGTCTGCATACCACGCCAGCACAACCTTTTTCGCCACGCTATAGCTCGGCTTTTCTGCACTAGTGCGTCTCAAACGTATCTACTTTTTTAAACACTTTTGCTCTAGTTTTGACCTTTAATTTGCATAGTTTGAATGAAACTAACCCAGACCGACGTTGTTTTCAGCAGAATTACCTTGGTGTTATTTTTGTGCATAAATAGAAGTTCTCATAATTGGACAAAACTTTTTGTGAATTATTTCTGAGAATAATGATGAATTATGGAGCGAAGAGCTGTCGGAGGGGGTGTGCCAGGGGGCCACCACACATCAGGGCACTTGTGCAGGCCTCGAGGCCCTTTCGACCCTAATTCCAGTCATATAAAATCACATCCTTGGAGAGAGAAATAAGAGAGAGGTTTTCATCACGTTTCATGAGACGGGGTTGTCGCCACCTCCTATTCTTCCTCCGAAGGGCTGATCTGGAGCCTGTTTTGGGCTCCATAGAGGGGAAATCGTCGTGGTCGTCATCACCAACTCTTCTTCGTCAACACCACCATGATGCTCACCATCAGGAGTGAGTAATTCCTTTCTAGGCTTGCTGGACTATGGTGGGATTATATGAGATTGATCATGTAATCACGTTAAGTTTGATAGGGCTTGATCCCTAATATCCACTATGTTCTGAGATTGATGTTGCTATGACTTTGCTATGCTTAATGCTTGTCACTAGGGCCCGGGTGCCATGATTTCAGATCTGAACCTATTTATGCTTTCATGAATATAAGAGTGATTTGGATCGTATCTTGCAAGTTGTGTGCACCTATTCCGTGTCATGATCCGCATTCCCCAAGGTGACAATAATTGAAATTCTTTCCGATGATTGCCGTAGTTTGAGGAGTTCATTTATTCATCATGCTTAATGCTTTGTTCCGGTTCTTTATTAAAAGGGGGACTTAATATCCCTTAGTTTCCAATAGGATCCCACTGCCACGGGAGGGTAGGACAAAAGATGTCATGCAAGTTCTTATCGCAAGCAAGTATGACTATAAGTGGAATACATACCTATGTTACAATGATGAATTGGAGCTAGTTCTGTGTCGTCCTAGTGTGTAACTTTTATATGATCAATGTCATCTAAATCATTATCCATCACCGGTCCACATGCCTACGCGTTACATATACTGAATCTTGATAAGTTACTATTGTTATTGCTACTATCACACCTACTACAAAACTGCTACTGTCACTACTACTGTTACTTTTGCTACTACTATTTGCCATGCTACTAAACCGAATTGCTTATATAGAGGAAAAACAAAAAACGGAAAAGCAAATAAAGGGGCTTCCCGCCCCGCACATGGGCCAGCACTTGAAGGTGCGTGCTCCACTGAAATCCGGCGTGCATGTCGTCGTGATAGAAGATTGGCATGAACAAAGAGAAGGGAGCTTAGGTATCCAGCGCACACGCAAGAGCTGGTCAAAGCTTTGGAATGTCTATGTTCCGCCGAAGGTGAAGGTGTTTACATGGCGTCTGGCCAAAGTTTCACTGCCTACAAAAGATTTGAGGGCTTGCCGAAATATGGCGGCCTCGAACATATGCAAAGTATGCAAAACGGCGACAGACTCATGGCACCATTCTCTCATGGATTGCAAGTTAGCTAAGAGTGTATGGGCTTTGCTCGATGATGATATAGTGAACTATATAGTAGCATGCAAACAACCGGATCCCAAGCTTTGGTTGTTTGACATATTTGATCAACTGTCACATGCAACAGTAGTCAAAGTGCTTGTTACATTGTGGGCTATTTGATGGGCAAAAAGGAAGGCTATGCATGAGGACGAATTTCAAAGTCCATTATCAACCTTCATGTTCATTCAAAGGTTCCTGATGATATTAAAGCTTCTTGGGAAGCTGGACGACGCACACCCTTACGCGTAGTTTAGTCTGCTGCTCGGCCGGTTCAGGGCACGTGGATCGCTCGAGAAATAGGTTTTGCAAAAATAAATATTAATGAAGGCCTATCACGAGCGGGTGATTATGATCTGTCGTGATACGGACGACAATTACTTGGGTGCCTCCACAGTTGTGGTTGAAGGCTTAACTGATTCGGCAAGCTTAGAGGCGATGGCATGCATCGAGGCTTTATCCTTGCCTTTTTATCTTAACTTCTCTCGCGTGCCTTTGGGGGGAGTTTATTTCTAAGCACATAAAGTTTGTTAGTGCTTCTTTATCAAAGGGAGTAGAAATAACAATGTTGAGGCTCACAATCTTGTGAAAGTCGCATCGGCTTTTGGGGGCGGGCCATCATGTTTGGTAACATCCCTGTCGTCTATTGCTTGTGTTCCTCAAAAAATAAGGACGCTGATAAACACCACTCGTGTGGTGGGAACAACATCCGACCACATACCCTATGACCATAGATAGGGCCACGGTACCGCATGCATGCACAAGTGACGAAATTGACGATGATGTCAGGAGGAATCTTTCATCTTTTTAGTTTTTAAAATGTTTTATAACTTAAATAAAAAATCTGATTGAAAAAACGTTTTCACCATTAAATCTGTCGGGACAAGATCTTTTGGGTTAAAACTTGTCATGTCTATTGCACATAAATTACCATCATGATTACAGTGAAGTTTTCATGATATATTTTAACTACTTTTTATTTTATGTTTAAAGGAAATTTGACATGATATAGAAAAGGGAATTAAGAAACTAAACTTGCCATGATGATTTATAAATATTTTCCATGATCCATGAAATAATTTTGACATGGTTCATAAGTAAAAAAGAAATATCCCGTCAATTACTTTAAAAATGCATGGTCAATGGCTCAAATTGCCATGAACCATAAACAAAAATTGGCATGGTGAATTATTTAAATTTGCTATGATAAATGCACTAGAATTTGTCATGGTTCATACAAAAAATACATTCCATGTTCAAAATACTACAATTGTCATGATCTATAAACTCAATTTACCATGATGACTTACTAAAAATTGCCATGGTCCATGAATCAAATTTTTCATGGTTAATTACTAAAGTTTGTCATGGTCAACTAATAAAATTTGTCGTGAAAAATACTCCCTCCGTTCCTAAATATTTGTCTTTCTAGAGATTCAACTATGACTACATACGAAGCAAAATGAATGAATCTACACTCTAAATTATGTCTATATACATCTGTATGTAGTTCATAATGAAATCTCTAAAAAGACAAATATTTAGAAACGGAGGGAGTAACTAGAATACAATGGCAGCTTTAAATATAGAAGAAAAACTCTATGAGACATGTCGTGGTAAATTTATTGTAAACACTACAACAACTTGAGTGTAAACATCATGCCAACTTTTGATCCTAAAAAATATCGTCGAGGCATATCAATATGAGATCTAATTTTGAAGATCTCATCGAGACGGATTTAATGGTGAAACAGATTTTTAATTGAATTTTCAATTTAAGAGATAAACATTTTAAATCCAAAACCAGAAAGATTTCGCTCATGTCATATATTTGATGTGACAAAATAAATGATTAGAAAGGTGTATGGACCATGTTGTCTCGTGCCATACGTGTGAGGCACACCCTATTTACCGCTGTAAAACGTGTGAGGAAAAATAACGTAATAAAGGGTAGACGGTGATTCTAAGAAAAAGGAGGTCCCATACGAGGCAAACCCTATTTACCGATGTAGGCGCCAGTTACTATTGTTGTTAGCTTGGGCCGGCCCATCTAGGGTTTTTTCTTCTGTGTTCAGTCCTGTCTTCAATCCGGCAAAAACATAGCGCAATAGTCCTGATTCGACGACAGGAATACCCTGACTAAGAAATGCTGGTCCAACCACCCAACTACCCCAACGGGATGTGTTAACTATGAACTTTGTCCTTATTTTGTTCTTTCTTTTCGCCTTTTCTTTTTTCCTTTTTATGTTTTTTTCCTTTTCACCTTTTCTTTCTCCCATCCAAATGGCATTGGGTAGCCTTCTTAATGTTCATCGTGGGAGAAGGGCTGGCCTCTTTATTTATTATGTTTATTTATATTTCTTAAAAATAAAATATTATATTTACTTTTCAAAAATGTTCATGCCGTGTTTTAAAAAAATTATGCAGTGCAAAAAATGCCCGTTCTACTTCAAAAATGTTTATTGCATTCATAAATCGATATATCCATTTAAAGACCGATGGCGAATTTCCAAAAATTGTTATTGCAGTTTTTAATAAATAATATTCAGTATGAAAAATGTTTCCTTAAAATATATTGTAGGAGTATACTAAATTGTAGATTGTGTGTCTAAAAAAATCCTAATATACAAACAAATGTGGGTAACTTTGATAAGACCACATATTTGAAAATATATAATTTCATTTAGAAAAATGTTAATAAAATGAAAGAAAATATCTGAAAATGTTTCCTATCATTAAAAAACCAACATTTATTTGAAAAATAAGTAAATCATCTGGGGTATTTGGAAAACAAAATACATCTTGTGTTGTGCGTGTATCTAAAATGTATTGTCAAATGTAGATTGTGTATTTAAAAATTTTAACATGTTTCAAAAATATGTTCAAATCTTGTATTTTAAAAATATTTATCATGTATTAAAAGATGTCTAAAAATAAAACATATTTTATAAAAATCAGTATATGTTTTTATAGTTGGTTTGTTGAGAAAAAACCGTTATTCATTTTTGCATATAGAGGTACATATTTGAACCATGTTCAAAAATACAACATATTTTAAAAATTAGTATCTGTTTTAAGGATTTTATTGTTTTAAAAGATGTTCGTCATGTATTTGAAAAGGTTGCCCATATATTTTAAAATGCATCATGTATTTTAAATAATATGTACTCTTCTTAAAAATAAATGAATATTTACAAATATTTACCGTATATTACTAAAAGGTTCATCATGTATTAAAAGATACTCATCACATAAAAAACAATGTTCAGACAATATTCATCAGTTACTTGAATACAAATTGTATAGGAGACCTATATATAAGAAAAAAAACAGAAGAAGTGAACAAACCCAGAAGAAAAGGGAAAATAACGAAAAAAGAAAATTACCTTAACCCAAAATAAGAAACTCAAAAATGAATTATAAATTGGAAGCGGACATTTTAAATAAAACAACTAAAAATCATACAAAACAAAAGATATCAAACAAAAATCCGGAAATAAAAAAAGCAATGTAAGGGTTGCTGTAGTGAATGAACGCTACTTGGGCAAGCCTTTGGATCAGAGGCGGCTGCTACAAATCAGTCGGATGATTTCCTGCATAAATCATCCGCCTCGCTGGCCGTATGATCTATGCATTGATCATTGATGGCCGTTCAATCACAATGCCACAGCAGTATCAAGAACAGTTTCAACCGAACGTTGGTAGGATCAAGCAAAGCTTCATTGCAGTCTCATGGCAGCATCGACAGCGCCCGGCGAAGCTCCATTCCAGCCCCGGCAGAGCTTCAAGGCAACACGGACAACTCCGACAAAGTTCCGTTGCAACTCCGACGAATCTTCATTGCAGCACCGGCGAAGCTCCAACATAACACCGCGCGCGGTCCCCGATGATGTTTTGTTGCAGCACCGACGCCTGGAGACGAGAACTTCATTGCAGCACCGGTGACCCAACGACAGCAGCGCCGCCGCCTGCTCCATAACACATCGGTCGGCAGCAGCACCCCCGTCCTTGACTAGTCGGACCGACGGTAGCAGCACATGTACCATTGCAGCGCCGTTGTCGTGCCGCTCGAAGCATCACCCATTCCATTACAATACTGGTGACCAAACGACAGCATCGTCGCCGCCCGCTCCATTGCAGCTTCGCCGTCCTCGACTTGTCGCATTGACACCGGCAGTGTCGCTGTCCTCGACTTGTCACACTGACGCCGAAAGCATCGCTGCCTGCTCCATGTTGGAATTAAACCCGACGTAATGGCCGTATCCGGATCGTATATAGAGCAGTCACCTAGGTGTACACGTATGCGTATGTATGTGAGTCCGAATAGGACTATTATTAGATACTGATTAGGTTTGCTAGTACTAACTAGGCTGATATATATATGGACGTCCACCCATTTTACTATTCAACCCGCGTAAACAATAGACCAGGGCTTTCTTCACAAGCCTACGGTATATTTTTTTGCTTCCAACACAATCAAATGTCTTAGCAGTGGCCCTTGTTCTTCCTTTGATTCCGGTGCATATGTATTCACTATGGTGCTGGATCGTCGATGTTCAAGGCATGTTGTAAGATTTATATCTTGTTATCTGATTGTGCATATGTTTGATGTTGTTTTGGTTGGAATGTATTCTTGTTGTAGTATGTTTTGTGCAGTGTTAGATCACATCTTGCTCGGTACATTGAGGAGTGTAGAGCCTTAGCTATTCGGAGGGGTGACACAAATATTGATCTTGCTCTTCACAACAGTGAGGGTAACTTATACCATGTTCTGTTTAGACATGGTCGGATGAGCAGTAAATTCCATGGTTCTTCGTGGGAGGAACTTGTGAATGATTATGGTCTTCGTCATCGCGACATGATGATTGTTAGGCTTAAGCACTATGGACTATGATTGGTGTCGATTTTCATCGGGATGGTGTTGACATTTGATTGTGTTGGAAGCAAAAAAAAAATATACCGTATGCGTGTGGAGAGAACCCTGGTCTATTGTTTACGCGGGTTGGATAGTAAAATGGATGGACGAGCAAAAAGATCGGCATGGGGGTGGAAGCACCAGAAAGCAATGGGAGTGTAAGGTGGAGCTGGGGAGCGTGGAGGCCGGGAAGGATGAAAGGAGTGGTCAGAGGAGAAAGAAAGGAGTGGTCGGCCTTATCCAGGGGCCTATCGGCCGCCTGGAAACCGACCAGCGCTCTTTGGCCAGCCAGAGGCCGATAGGCCGCTCATCGGCCTAGCAGAGCCCGACGGGTGTCTCTTTGGCCTGAGGGTGACTGACGGGTCCCTCTTTGGCTTGCCAGTGACCGACAGGCCCCTCTTCAGCCCACCAGAAGCCGACGGGGTACTATTTTTGATTTTTTTTTCAATTTGAACATGCGGTTTTCAAATTTGGTACAAAATAGGTTGCATTTTTGAAAAATAAAATCTATTGCCATCAGCTGTGTGTCGCGTGTGTTCCGCGGTGTTGTGCTAGTTCTAGTCGATCAAGTTCCCGCCGGTTGCTTGCTAGCTATACGTGCATAGCTAGCTAGCTTGCCTCACGTCAAAGCAACAATCCATCCAGCTCCTTGTTTGCCTGCTTATAGCATATATACGTCTGCGTCTGCGTATATCTCTCGGCTAAAAGTATCGGCCGACGAATCGCATCGTATACATACACCGAAAAGTACTCGATGTAGGAGGCATGTGCCAACAATTGATATCAGACCGTCATTCTAGACTTGTCGCGTTGACGGCAACAAAGCCCGCACCATTGCAGCGCCGTCGGATGCAGCGCCCGCTCCTGCAGCACCGACGAGCAGTGTCGCGCGACCCGGTGCAGCACTCCTATAGTAAAAAAGACGGCAAGTAGTGGTCATCTCCTTTTTGCTCTGCAGCAGCGGGCAGAAGCAGAAGCGGAGGGGAGCACAGCTTGTGGTAGCCATGGCCGGTGTTGACCTTGATCTAGTGGGAGGAGAGGAAGACGACAAACGATGTGGCAGGAAAAATGCGTGTGGCTCTGCGTGGGGGTGATAAGGCGGATGTTAAGCGGCGCGTGGGCCCAGTTAGAGATGACGTATGTGGGTTGGGCATGGGAGTACGCGTGGCACGCAGATGACGCGGATGATTTTCTCCAGAAATCAGCCGGATGAATTTAAGAGTTTTCCTTACAGTAATCACCACGTGTTAATTAATGTACCCCTAAGGAAGGTAGGACAGCGAGCTTTGAGATTATACCTTCCACGGCATTCACAAAAAAAATTATAGCTTCCACGTGTCTTTCATAAGGATGGGTCTAACTCTCCAACAAATTAGACCTGGACTCATATAATTATTTTCCCTTTCACATCTGCTCCCTTTTTCTTTGGAAAGACTCATCTTCTCTTGAAGGAACAACATTTGCATAGAAAAAGTTCAGAAAACAATGTTTCCACACAATATTTCTTATGTTATTCACGTAAAGAAGTGATGTTATGATATTCCGTTTCCACGGTAGCTCGATCCCATGCTACGATCAAACTGCCAGTCACAACATTTTCGCAAACTGGTTCCACGATGACCGGAAAATGAGACCATTGCTGCAAACTTGCCAGTCTATTTACCCCGAACGCAGCAATGTCATGGCTCCAGTCTGTTCCGCCAACGTATTTATAAGGTAATAATGCAGAGAGACATGGGTTGGGCTTACAAAGACCCAGAAAAAGTGCAATTACAGCCAGGAGCGTAATTGCACTATGTACCTATCCTCAATGTGACAAGATTCGACGAATTCTCTGCTTGGATGATCCACATGACGGTGTCAAATAAGGCACTATGTACTTCTTCATGTCGCTCCTTGATATGCGGAGGTGACCTCCTGGCACCGACACAAACTTAACACGCCCAGCCTCATCCAAAGTCCTCAAGCCGATCCAGTCTTCGGTATATAGCTTTGTCTACACACAGGGCATTTTCTTAGCAGGCTTTCACAAATGGTAATAACCAGAAGAAATCGCCAGAATTTTTTTATGGCCCCCAGTTTGTGCACTACAAATCTGAAGTTGCTTTTCAAGGAGTTGATGCAATGTGAGGAATGATGAGTACTTTTGGTACAAAGAACGATGCAATTTGGAAGAAGCACAGTACCTCTTGAGGAGGCAGCACAGGATTAAAGGCGCCGTCAGGATAATAACCAAACCATGCTGTTTCCCGAGGTATCAAGACTGCGTCGTCTTCAAACTGTTAGCAGTTTGGAAAGGCAAAGCGTGAGCTCCTCAGCAGACGAAGTACCTCACAATGTGGAATGCAGAAGACAAAGAGGGCAATCCGAGACAATGGATTTTTGAGCTGCCATTTTGTTATATCATGTACTATGATCGTTGAGTAGCATTGACCATATGTTCACTCTAACTCTTGTTTTGCATATTGAATATCACCAAGAGCAGTTTCATTTACTGGTTAGTATTGTCTATAGAATACAACGAGTGGGGTACACTAGTGCCCAATGTCAAATAACAAAAATGAGATTGACTAAAGACCTAGTTCTGCTCTGATCCCAACCACATACTGCCCCTCCTACAAATGAAATTCAAGTTGTAGCTCTGTCCTAAGTCAAACTGTTATGTTTGACCTAGTCTAGATATTCGCACATTAACTATTTGTAGGACACCTTAACCCCGCTTCTTCTTACCCCTGTAATCTGTGAGCTATTTGTATTTCATTTTCTCCTTCTTAATATATAGGCAGCTCGGCTGCCATTCCCTCAAAAGAGATATTAGCACATTGCTCTGTAGACTTGGTCAATATAGAGAAGTTTGACTTGGGACAAAGCTAGAACTCCAATTAATTTCGAATGTAGGGACTACCCTTGAGTGTAAGTGGGTAAAACAAGAATAGTATGTTTGCTCAACATACCATGATCAGTACCAAGTTCTCCAAGCTGCTAAATCTTTCTTTATATGTAATGTTTCTTTCACTTGGTATCTCATTATTAAGCTTAGGAAGAAATTTGCAACCCTTCAAATAATCTGTCATATCCTGGAAAAGAAAGGGAGATTGGTTGTCATTTAGCGGATCATTGGATAGAGGTATTCATTGAAGGTATAGTATCATTTAGGATCACAGAACACAGCTGTACAACTAAATAGGTTGAATTCAAACAGTGATCCTGATGGTCAGGATATGCAAGTGAGTGTGAATATAGCATAAAGGACTCACTGTGGGAATCTTTAGGTAACCGCTAGGGGCAAGATGTGCCTGTAAATTTTGCCAATGTCAAGTTATTCAGAGAAACATTATGTATCATGTCTAACAATGATATCTGTGACCAAATAACAGACACCACATACAAACCTGCACATAGTTTGAATATATCTCCAGTTGAATCAGCACATCAACAAGAACGCAAAGAATACCAGACTGCAAAGAGAAAATATTTAATAGCACAGTAACAACAGGTGGAAACTGTGTAAATCAATATCACTACCATGAGTATTTAAGTTCTTTGTACAGCTAAATATAATACGGAGTACAAAACATGAGTTTAGCAGCAACAACATTAATGAAAAAATTATATGAATCATACTTCATGCAAAAAATGATTGGAGGTATGTATATTCCTACATGCAGACAAAACAGGGGAACACTGTGAAAGCAATCATAAGTTAACAATCTGTTGCTAGGATATGCAGTGCTGTTTGCTCTAGTGACTCGCGCCAAACTAGCTTAACCTAAAATGGTTCGGTTGCTTCTACAGCATTGATATATAAATTTTGGCCAATTTTATACCATGAGAGAAGGGGAGCCTTGGCGCAGTGGTAACGCTGCTGCCTTGTGACCATGAGGTCACGGGTTCAAGTCCTGGAAACGGCCTCTTACAGAAATGTAGGGAAAGGCTGTGTACAATAGACCCAAAGTGGTCGGACCCTTCCCCGGACTCTGCGCAAGCGGGAGCTACATGCACCGGGACTTACATGCACCAATAGGGTAGACGATATTAAACATCTAGTACACTCAGATACAAGTGCATATAGTAACATGCATTAAATGAAAAGTGAGTGTTTGCTTGTACTCTACATGCAAGTAGCTCCATTGGGATCTATACCAGCAAATTGACAATCTAGGCAACTGTAGTGAAATTTTAAGACTTGATAGTCATGGAGAAGGAAGACTAAATCATAAAAAGTGAGCGCGCACATGATTAAGAAAAATCTATGAGGTAGACCAACAAAACTTCATGTTATATGACGGAGGTAGCCCCGCAAAATTTCATATTGTATGACATACTTTCTTCAGTCAAATTTTAATGGCATTCAAGTTACATATGTTCTGGTTTGCAAATACTGCTCATTATGTTCTTTCTTCAATTAACTTTTCCCATCAAATGTGTATACCAAGTGAAGATTTCTTCCCTGCTCTATATGAAGAACCCCTGGGAGGGGGGACTATGCGAAAAACTTGGGACTAGCTTTTATCGCACTTTAGTATATTCTATTACATGGAGCTAAATCAACATCTATCTTGGATGAAAGAGAATAATCCATCTTAACGGTGATGGGATTTGAGGTGTCTACCAGTAGTCAGTAGGTATCTAGAAAGTCATGAGTGCCTGTTTATTACTATAATTAATCCATTAGTAAGCTTACACCACAAAGTAAGCTTACTCTTTAAATATTGACTGATCAAATATAACTAGGAAAGGACAGAGTAAGCTTACACCACAAAGTGGCACTGAAGCAGTACCAGCGTGAGGACCCCCAATTGAGATGAAATTCTTTACCTGTTACAATCAATAAGATATGTAGTTTCCCCAGAAGAAGTGAAGACAATATCATATAAACTATAGGGGGTACAGTACAGGAAAGGCACTAATGATCACTCAGAGTGACAAATATAATGATTCGAAAGAAGTCTCGCAGCACTACTGATACACATACTCATGAAGTGAAGCACCTAATCAAAACATTAAACATCATCATTTGTTATACAATAGATGGATATACTTAACAAACTACAAATGTTCTTCAGTATTCCTATCATCATGATCTTCTATCTCCATCATAACATGTGTGGGTACTGGACAAAATGTTACTTTCTTATGCAGCAGAACAAATTAGGTTAGTGTTACACTGTTACTATTGCATAAAGGCAAGCAAATAAATTCGCTCACCGGTGGTCCACCGTTACAGTACTCAATTACTGCTCGCCCAATTAAGTTCCCCTGAAAGGTAAGAGATGGTTTAGCACACGAGGGTAACTCTTTAAGTCAGAGTAACTGATTTTGTGAAAATACATGGCAACCATCGGTAAAATCTTCCTAAATCAACAGCCAGTAAGAATTTATCACAGAACATCCCAACTTTACGGTTAGTCAATAGCACTAATTTGGACATCATCAGACTTTAGAATTACTTAGCTTTGGAAAGGCATTTGGATTATAAGTAGAAACGACATGAGAACGCAGTAATACAACAAGTATCGCACAGAGAATATATGCACATTATGACACTGTATTCTTGCCATGAATCCAATTATAGCACATCAGTATGAACGCACCTGAGAAAGGCCAATTATGCTGTAACCTTCACGAAGTTCTTCCATTTCCTTTACCTGGAAAACCAGTTTCAGCAATGATACAGTACCATGACAGCTCTGGATACTATACAGAAAAGCAGCACCGAAGATTCTGCATCACCTTCTTGCAAACCACATTTGCCTGTAGATGACCGTGTGATCTTAGAAACTTCTACAAGGAACAGTTTATTTAGTTAAAGAAAATTAAGAGTAAAAGCCCAACCTGATCTTGAAGTGGCATTAACCAAGAATCCCATGATCCTCTCCCAATTTCCCTGTACAGGAAGAAGATGTTCAAATTTCAACAATAAACTCGAGAACAACTGCCATGAGCTAAATTATTTTACACTCCCTCCGTTCCTAAATATAAGTCTTCTTAGAGATTCCATTAGACATACTTTAGAGTGTAGATTCACTCATTTTGCTCCATATGTAGTCCTCTAGTGAAATCTCTAAAAATACTTTTATTTAGGAACTGAGGGAGCACTACATTCAAACAAGAAGAGACACACCAATCCTACTATGGTGTGTAGTAATGGTACTGACTACTGAGAGCTAGCGGACATATCACCTGTCAGAAGCTGGTACATAGATTGGTCAGGCTCTTAATTTCTGAAGCTGAAGCCTAATTACATTAACATTACTAATTTGGGATCCATATTTATTGGCATTCATACATGGAAACGAAAATAATGTTTTATGGTATATAGTATAACACAGATCATAAGATTTACAACACACAAATTTTACTCCACAAATTATTGAGGGAGGTGGGATGTCGCAACATCCACATACAGAGAGTACATATTCGTTGCTTAACACGCAGACAACACACCGAACAAAAGTTCGACAGCGTACAAATCAGCAAGCCCAACACGAAGGTTCACAGACTGCCATTTTCTTAGCTTGAAAAACGTTCTTATATTATGGGACGGAGGGAGTAGTTAACTACAATCAACATATATATAACTGCATAACGGGAGAGAATACTTCTTCGCACTGTAATCAGCATAACTGCATGAGCACGCGGAGAACAAAAACAATCTGCGAGAAACAGAGGAAAGGAGAGACGCCATTACATGCAGTATCCCTTGGATCCCGACCACTCCGCGAGCTCGTCGGTGAAGGAGGCAATCCCGTCGTTCCCGCACTGGTCCCCGATCCCTGCGCGCGAACACAGCCAGCCAGCAAAAACCTCAAGACGAAACCCTAACGCCAAAACAGACCCCGAATCGATACGAGGATGGGGATCCCGGAACCCTAACCGTGCAGGACGATGAAGGGCACCGCGGAGGCCACCGGCGCGAGCGCCGCGGAGGCGGCGACGACGAGGACCAGCAGGAGGGAGACGACGGGGGACAGCGCGGCCATCGGCTCACGGTCGAGGATCAAGGGTTAGGGCTTCGCCCTCTCTCGCGCTCCCGCTCCGGCTTACCCTCGTCGCCCCGCGGGGAGTATGCGGCCGCGGAAATGGTGAACTGGGCGGAGGGGAGAAGGGGAGGAGGACTAGGAAGAGCAGTTGTGGCCTTGTGGGTGAACTTGCTGCGCGGGGCCCTCGTGTCAGAGAGGTTTGGTGCGACCGTTGAGAGCTCCGACGCTCGAAGGCTCGACGCAGCTTGGGCCGCAGACAAGTGGGCCCATGAAAATAACGACCCCGCCGGTATTTTCTTTTTAATAATTTCTATTACGAAAGATTCGGGAGGGTTGTTGCCGTGTTGCGAGTGGTTGTGTTTGGCTCACGGATAATGACATACCGGCCCCACGTTAGGAAGGGCCCCCAAACCAGTGACATACCGCCTCTAAGCTGTCATAGTCCGACCCGAAGGCTGAAGCTATTGCTTGCAAGGAAGAAATGGGAGCTCTTGCTTTATCTTAAACCAAATTCAGCAATTGATTTCTTTTCTTTCTTTGCAAGTGAATACTTGTACATATACATTTCTATGTTGCCTACTTTTTTTCCAGAGAAGTTTATGCTTCTTAGGTGGCAGAACCTTCCCTTTGAGGCCTCTTGGTTGATAGGAATTGGAGGTACTCTTCATCCCTGGTTAAAAGGAACAGAGCAAAGAAAACTATAAAAATGATGAATTCTTACATTCACCTCAATTTAAACCGAAAAATGTAACTAGGGATTTTACATTTAAACCGGGCTTTGCAAAAAGATAACTAGCCCCGGATAGCGGAGTTTCCACCCAGAGATGACAACACTAACGTGGAGCCAATGTGGGGCCTTTTTTTCAAAAAAGATGACAATGTTTTGAGGTAAAAAGACGACATCAACCCGAAAACGCCAAGCTATCTAAATGAGGAACATCAAGTAACAATGCATAAGCTCGTCCTCACATTTCTATGTTTTTAAAAACGTGCGAACCCCTTTTAGTTCATAATTACAAGAAAGAAGTAAAATTACTTATGCACGTCAAGATTTAGTCATCGCACCCACACACAAAACAAAATATTTAGTTCATCACGACCATCAAACCCCAACACTTATATTGTATTTGCAGGATCAAACAATGAGGTTGGCCAAAGTTTGCGAGCAAAGGTCGTGTCAGCGTTCTAGGAATGGGGGTATCCAGACCTGCCTGCCTGTGGCCCGGGGCATGGCCCACTTCATCGACCAAACACGGTGGGGCATGGCCTCACTCAAGACAAGGCCCTCGCGAGGGCCCCGACCTCGCGAGGAGGAATAGCGTCAGGACCGGCAAGGGACGGGCCTTCTCAGGCCCCTTCCGGAGCGGCGGAGATCTCTATACAAGGCCCGGCCTCAGGAGTCAAGGGTGACGCAATGAAGGACAGACGGACAACAGCGCGTCAGGCGGCACAGTTTCCCCTTTGGTGCAAAGGGAACAGGGACGTACGCGGGTTCCCAAAACACCCCCAAAGGTTTCTATTCCGGTGTAACAAGACAACAACCACCCGCTCCGCAGGGCGGATGTCATCGCTGAGCCCACCCCTGCGCCGTTGACAGCTACTTTGCAGGCGAAGACCGCCTTTGGGCAGGGCGAGCACGTACTCCTGTCCCCCTTCAAAAATGGCCATTGTGGGATGCCTTCCCGCCAATGTGATAAGGGAAGAGGACCCAAGGCACCGCTATATATAGATGGTAGGCTGCACCGTAGAGAGGGATGGGCATCCATTCCACCACTCACTCATCATCGAGCCACAGAGGTCTTCGAACACCTCGAAGGGAGCCCTCATGAGGCTCTAAAACATTGTACTAGTTCATTCACACCACCTTCGCGAGAGGCAATCCACCAAAGCAAGAGTAGGGTATTACGCTTCGTAGCGGCCTAGACCTGGGTAAACTGTCGTGTTCATCCTCTTCCTCATCATAGTGCGAGTTTGTTGCCATGTTCATCGAGTAGCGAGTTAGGTCGAGCGAGGCTGTAGGGGAACTTTGCACACGCCACTATGTTCGAATCTTAAGGGTTTTGCGGAGCCCAAAATCCGACATTTGGCACGCCAGGTAGGTCTAGCCGTCATAGAGAGCTCTGCATTTGGACACAGGGTACTTGGTGTCACCGACATTTGGCAAAATCCTCTAGAAAACTCATTAGCTTAGCGAACGAGAGATTTTTAGGTCGAGCCGTCCGCAAAACCGAATCTCGGTGACACCAAGTCATAAAAATTGGCTCTACCGATTTTGCTTTTGGACTACTGAGGACAGTCTCGGTGAAACCGAGTGGCAATTTCTGGTGCGACCGAAATTGCTGCCAAGTTTCTGTAAAGATTTCTATGCGTCTCGGTGGTACCGAAATTCTTGACTCGATGACACCGAAATCCTTTTTTGCTGAGTGCTATATCTAAGAATTTCTTTGTTCAATCTTTGAAAAATCTCTGCATTTTGTGATGACTCAACCCTTCTACTCCTCTATATTCCATTCAGAGGGTCAGAGATGTCTATTTTAGAAGATAGTCAGAACAACCTCAAGGAGCTCAGTGTTGGCACAGATTCAGACTCTAGTCCTGACAAGAGCTCATCTTCTTTTGATGATGTTCCAAGCTCACCAGACCTTCCCAAGGCAGCAACCAGAGCAAGGAGGAAGCTAAACTCAGATGAGGAGGATGAAGATTTTGTGCCTGATGTAGTTCCTCCCAAGACTAAGCAGGACAAGACTACCAGGAAGCCTACAGCTGAGGCTACCTCTTCCAAGAAGGTGGTCAGGAAGGACCTCAGACACCTTGAGAGCATCTGAGAGCTCCAGGGGCACCATGACCATTGAGCCTCCAAAGAAGTCCATGTCCAATAAGGCTGCAGAGAAGAAGAGCAGAAAGAGGATCATTCATGTTGTTGGCAAGCCTACCTCTATGTATGAGGACCCAACAAAGGTTGTTGCTAAGGAGGAGGAGGAGGTAGATCCAGCTACAAAGGCCCCTCCCAAGAAGAAGAAGAAGAAATTGTTGCCAGATGATATGCCTAGCCAAGTAGCTCCCAAGGGCAAGCCAGCAGGATCCAAGAAGCCCACAACCCCTAAACCAAAGAGGAAATCCAGAGAAATTCTAGCTTCTCAGAAGAACAAGGGATCTACCTCCAGAGATCTAGAGGAGGATGCTATGTCTGCCTTGATGAAGCTAAGGCCACACCTTCTAGAGCATAATGCCAGCCACTTTTCTAGCTGAGGACATGAAGAAGAGGAAGGACCAAGGACTGAGAGATTGTAGAGCTATTGATCCATATTCACAGAGGAGGAAGACTGTTGTGGGCTACAGGTTCTACACAAAAGAACAACAAGACTTCTGTGAAACTATATTGCTTGATAAGAGCCCTGCTATGAGTGACATGAGATATGTGGACTGGAAGTACATCAAGGACAATGAGGATTACTTCCCAAGTGTGTAGGACAACTTTCATTGCATTGGACTTTATAAGTTTGTTGGCAAGGAGTTCACAACATGGAATGATGAGATGAGCATGCAATTCTACTCCACTGCTCATTTCTATGGAGATGGTAGAATTGTGTGGATGACTGAAGGTGTTAGGTATGAATCCATTGTTGATAAGTGGGCTGCCATCTTAGGGGTCCCAGAGATGGAAGATGGAGAGATGTATACTCTGAGCCCAAGGCAAGCCACAATCCCATGAAGAACATGTACAATGAAACCCCTGTTGCACATCTGAAATCTCACAAGCTAGGATCAATCTATTTCCTCCAGGCTGGTCCTCGCACGATCAACACTATCCCAAGGCACACCTTGTTGCCTAAGTTTGGAGATGAGAAGATGATCCGAGGCTACTCCATCAACATGTTGCTCCGTCTAGATCAACATACGAGATTCAGGGTGATGGATTTGATTGTGGAGACTGTGAAGGGGATTGCTGCTGATCAGAAGCGCTCATGCTGTTATGCACCCTATATGCAGATGCTTATCAACTCTAAGTTGGAGAAGCGCATCTTTGCGCTTGATCGACCATATTTGCCACTCTTGCCGGAGCTCGAAGACAACGTTGTGGTGATGAATCCAGATCATCCCAGATCAGTTGCAGCACATGCACCTGCAGAAGCTTCCAGAGACACTAGAGCTCAACCGTCCATGACTAGGAGTGAGCAGATGGATCTACTCGTTAGCTCAATGCTCAGCATGCAGAAGGACATCACCAACATCCTGAAGAACCAAGAGAGCCTCTCGAGGATTGTTGATCACAAATTTCATAGTCTCAACAACAAGGTGGATGGGCTCACAGTGACTGCGAATGAGCTCAAGAAGGAAGTTGATGTTGTTCCCATCCCTCACTCTACAGATGACGACGACGACGATGATGATGATGATGAGGAGGATGATGATGATGAGGAGGATAGTGCATCTCTCAGGACGAGCACTCGGTTCAGGACTCACACTAGGACTTCCACAGTGACAGCTCCAGAGATGAGACCTTCTTCATCAGCTCCAGCTCCAGCCATGTGACAGCCGGGACCGACGTTCCAGAAGATTCCAGAAGATTCCCCTTTTATTTCCGTTCTTGGCATGTGTTCGTTTGGTTGTCGCATTCATCATCGCATCATTCGCATCATCTGCATAGCATCGTCACCCGTTTTCAAAAACTTGCATCCGTTCGTTTCTCTTCGTTCTTGCCGTTGCCCGTTTCGAGACCAGCCACACACGCACGCGCCCGCGGCATCGTTTAATAAAACCGTTTTTAAGTGCGTGCAAAAATATCCTCGGATTGGGTCGAAACTTGTCGTGCGGTCTTGTTCTATTGTAGGTAGACCGCCCGTCGATTTTCGTCGCGTTCTGAGTTCGTTTGATCCCCCGTCGGTCATCCGTAGCAGTGCGGTCATCGGTTATCGTCGGACGTTTCTCGGTGTTTTCAACTTCGTCTCACGGGTCGCACTTCCCTCTCATCTCCCCCTAGCCCCTCTGCACAGCCTATCCGTAACCTCTCTCCGCTTTCGGTCCGTTGAGTCGACACCCGACAGTCCGAAAACGGACAGCATCAGATAACCCTAGCCCCCATTTCCTATTTATAGCCCCTAGCTCCACCTCGTTCTGCGTGCAAACCCTAGCAACCCCCACCTTCTCCCTCCTCCAGCCTCCAGCCCGCCCGAGCCCATCTGGGCCCATTTGAGCCCATCCGGGCCCGAATCAGCTCGTCCCCAAGCTCTCTCGGAGCTCCCCGAGCCTCCCATGGCGAGCTCCTCCTGTGCCATGGACGCAGCTCCACTACCGGTCGCCGGAGCCGTCGGGTCGCCGGAGCCCCCTCGTTGGAGCACCGCCCAACAGACCTGGCCGGCTGCTCTCCTCCTTCCCCTGCCTTCCTCCTCCCTCGCTCACCTCTCCCTCTCCTACCCGCAAGCCCTCGCCGCCTCCGGCCACCTCGCCGCCGGGAACTGTCCCCTCCGGTCGGATCTGCCGCCCCGCTGCCGGATCTCCCCGTCCTCAGCCTCCCTTCGTCGCCTCCCGCTGCCAGCCGCCTCCATGGCTCCCGCTCGGGAGGAGCAGGAGGTCGAGCAGTTCCCGAGCGTTGACCCCGCTCGATTCCTCTGTCGTGGGCCGGCCCGCGCCCCCACTCGGCCCACCCAGCAGCCTCCAATGCAGCCAGCTGCCACCACCGGCCCATGGGCCAGGGTGAGCCCAGCTCCCCCCTTCTGTTTTTTTTCTTTTGTTTTTTTCCATTTTAGCCATTTCATATTTGTTAATGCATTATAAAATAAATCGTGCACCGTATCGAAATACTTTCAACATGTAAAATTCTTAGAATAATACGTAGACTAATAAAATGTCATTTTCACCCATGCCTAAATAATTAACATGTCATTTTCCTGCCATTTGCATATATGTCATAATATTGCATTTTCATAATTAATAAACCGTGCATCGAAATTAATAGAATCTCAAATTAAAAATGTCCATCTCATTCGCACCGCATTTTCATGCATGATAAAAATGTTGGTATGTTGGTTGCATTCAATTTTGCATTAATGGATTGCTATCACGTGAATAGGCCTAATACACGCATATTTAATTGTGATTAATTTTCC
Source organism: Hordeum marinum (assembly GCA_022496015.1). Taxonomy (NCBI): domain Eukaryota; kingdom Viridiplantae; phylum Streptophyta; class Magnoliopsida; order Poales; family Poaceae; genus Hordeum; species Hordeum marinum. Next base: position 288,487,051 of record CM039672.1, on the reverse strand, counting down.
ACATGAACATATGCATATTATATATGTTTTCGGGGTAGAAAAATCCATAGGGTTTAACTGTGCATTTAATTTTGTCATTTGAGCATGTTTGTGTGCATGTCATTTTTGCCGGGATGCCCTTTTGTTAATTATGTGGGATTTAATCCATGCATCTTTTAAAATAACTTTGAACATGAAAAATGCCCTTTGATATGTGTCCTAGCCCTTGGACATTTTGTTTGTCATAGAAAAGCATGTTTATGTGTTATTTTGTTGTTGTCAACTTGCTATGAAATTCTGCTATTTTGAGGTCCAAAATATTTCCAAGTCTGGAATCTGTAATATTTTGTTGTTGTCTTGCCATGTGTTTTGCTAGTGATCTAGAACTCTTTTGTGGTAGGTGTAATGGAGTTATTTGTTGCTGATATTGTCCTCTAGAATGCTGTTAAGTTTCATGCCATAATATGCCATGTAGCATATAGTTTCACTGTTGTCAATATGCCTTCGTGAAAAAACTGCACTATCAAAACTGCTATTTTTACTAAGTCTGAAACTGTTTTCAAGTAGCCTTCTTGTGAGCTTCCTACCATGTGATCCATGCATGTTTTGAATATGATTTGTGAAGATGAAATGAAGTGGATGTTGCATGCTATTGCCCCATGCTTAGTTTGTGTATTTTAGAATCTTGTAGCTTGTTGTTTTCATATGTGCAGAATGCCATGTTGCTGTTTTTGGCAGATTTCAACTAAAACTTGTTTTGTTGATTGTGGTTGAACCGTAGCTCCGTTGTGGACATGTTGCATATGAAACTTGCTTAGAATATCATGTAGTTTCATAATAACTTGTTGCATTCATGATTTGAAATGTTTGTAATTGAATTTTCCATGCATTTGCGTTCATGGCATGTGCATCTTGTATTGCTCATATCTTTTAGACCGTAGCTCCGTTTGAGATGTTCTATATATGTAAATCGACTAGAATGACGTGTAGAATAATATGGTGATATTTATTTTGCTGTTTACCAAATATAAAATATGATTAGTTCAGATCTGGACCAATTTCGAAATTAACATATGAGGTCGTTTCGGAAATGCTATAAGTTGTTTCCGGCCTCATTTAAGATGCCTAGATACATAGTTTACTTATGCTTCACCTCTTGCCATGTTTTACAACATTTAATATTATCGTGTACCTAACGAGAGTGAACTAAATAATTCGAACGTGGAGTTTCGTCAATATGCAACTCGTTGCATATTGAGCTTCACTTAATGTGTAGTATTTGATTGTTGTGAATTATCTTGCATTGCATGTAAAACCGGACATGCATCATATTTGTTTGTGCATCGTGTTTTGCATATGTGGTGGTATATCTTGTGTTGATTGTTGTTTTCGGATTGCTTCTTCTCGATAGAGTTCCGAAGGCGTTCGGAGTGTGAGGATTCGTTTGACTACGTTGGTTCGTCTTCTTCATGGACTCGATCTTCTTCCGAGCGGGATCTCAGGCAAGATGACTCATTTCCCTGGATACCATTACTATCATTGCCATGCTAGTTGTCTCGTCTTTTATCGTTATGTCTCGCTACCTACCACTTATTTGACAAGCCTCCCAACATTGCCATGAAAAGCCTCTAACCCTTCCATGTCCCAGCAAACCATTGTTTGGCTATGTTACCGCTTGCGCAACCCCTCTTATAGCGTTGCTAGCTGCAAATGCAATTGCTTCCATGTGTCAACTAGGAATTTCTTTTGTTATATCACAATATTGCTGCTAATTAATTTAATGCACATATATACTTGGTAAAGGGTGGAAGGCTTGGCCTTTTGCTCGGTGTTTTGTTCCGCTCTTGCCGTCCTAGTTACTTGTGAACCAGTGTTATGTTCCATAATTGAGCGCTCCTAACATGCTCGGGGTTGTTATGGGGACCCCCTTGATTTTTGGGTGAGAATAAAGCTTGTCTGGCAAGGCCCAACATTGGTACTACATTTGCCTAATAATTAATGAAGTTGCATAGGGGATTTTCCGGACCCTGTGGATAATTAATCAACAACCCGGGCCAGTGCTCCTTATGAGTGTTGGTCCAAACTAGAGCACCGTGCGGGCTACCTGGGGCAACTCGGGACGTCAGTTACCGTACGCTTTGCTTATCTGGTCGTGTCCTGAGAACGAGATACGCGGCTCCTATCGGGTTCGTCGACACGCCGGGCGGCCTTGCTGGATTTGTTTTACCTTTCTCGAACGTCTCGAGTGAGGAATTCCGATTATTCTTCGGGCTATCTCGAGGTGTTGGATTTCCTTTGGAATTGCCTAGGATGATCACGAGATCCGTGGTTGAGGTTATTCCCACTGCGTGTGGTTAATTTGTGATGGATGAGTTGGAGCACCCCTGTAGGGTTAAATCTTTTCAAGAAGCCGTGCCCGCGGTTATGTGGCAAACTTGGATATTTTGTTTAACACACGGTCATAGTAAAATTGAAGTAAACTCTAATAAAATACACCAACTGTGTGCGTAACCATGACTGTCTCTTTTCGTGAGTTCTTATCCGAAAGAGAACACGGTGGGGTTATGATTGACGTAAGTAGGTGTTCAGGATCAGTTAGTGATCATTTCTAGTTCTCGTACGTTATACGTAGACCACCATACTTTAATTTCTATACTCGTAAGTTAGCCACTCAAATAAATGCTTAGTCGCTTGCTGCAGCCTCACCACTTAACCTTACCTCACCTATTAAGCTTTAATAGTCTTGATACCCTTGGAAATGAGATGTTGAGTCTCTGTGGCTCACAGATTACTACAACAACAGTTGCAGATATAGGTAATGCGATGATTTGATGTGAGCGCATTGCTTGATTTGATTTGGAGTTCTTCTTCTTCTTCTTCTTCAATCTTGGATGGGTTCCAGGCGGCAGCCTAGGATAGCAAGGGTGGATGTCATTTTATCGTTTGATTTCGTCCATAGTCGGACCCTGCTCTTCTGTATGATGTTTGAGTATGTATTGTATTGATGTGACTGATGTAGCTGGTGGCGAGTGTAATCCAATTTCATATACTCATCTCTTCTGTACATGTACTTGTAATGATATCCATTCTTGCGAACGCATCGAGATGCGCTTCTATCCCCGTCAAGGCCCTCGTGCCAAAATAAGGATAGGACCGCATCTTGGGCATGCCAAGCCACTTCAGCTCCATCAGCTCCACCAGTTCCTCCAGTTGCTACACCAACTCCGTCCATGACATCACCAGAAGTCTTCGCTGATGCCGTTCTCTCAACTCCAACTTCAGCTACCAGAGGAGATCAGGCCCAGAAGAGCATTTAGTTCTATACCTTTGAACTTTTTGGTAACTTATTACCAAAGGGGGAGAAGTTGTATAGATCATTAGGACTTCGAGAGAGAGAGAGAGAGAGTGTGTTGGTTTTTATCGCTTTTTCAAAAACATTTGCTATATTTTGGTTTGGTTTGTGTTAAACTTTGTCGGTGTTTGATCAAACAGTTGATGTGTATTGCTACTATTTCCTATCTTTATGATGCTTATAAGATGATCATTCACTTTGCTTGATTGTGTCGTGCTATGATATTCATTCTTATTATTCTCGCACAGCACCAAGATGTATGTGGCATGGAAGAAGTGCCCCATAAACCTAATTGATTGTGAATTTGCATTCAAACGCAATTTAAAATAGTGCACAAATTTAGGGGGAGCTCTTGCTTATCACATACTTCTCAAAGCGACGATTATATTCATTGATTATATCATATGTCGAAGCTTTGATATATATGTTGTCATCAATTACCAAAAAGGTGGAGACTGAAAGCACATTTGCTCCCTTGGTGGTTTTGGTAATTAATAACAACATATATATCATTGAACTAATATTTCCACTAAGCATATTTCAGGAAAAGTTCAGTAATGGGTTGGCAAAAGGATTGTGGAGAAACCCCTATATGCAAGGAATTGGATTGGCAAAGCTTCAAGCAAAGAGGACTATATATTTTACTTTGTGAGAAATCAATTTGAGTCCATAGGAAAAGCTAATACTATTAAAATGGGGTAAAGTACTGTTGGTGAATAAGATGCTCCACGTGCAGAAGTGATAGTCACCAAAAACACCCACAAACTCTCCCACAAATACTCTGTCTAGAACCCTACCACTCAAATCGATGAAACCAACAATTTCCACTTGGTCCCACCGATTCCCAAACTCAGACAGACCCATGCCAAACCCTAGCACATCGGTGCAACCGATCTCACTTCGGTGCCACCGAGTTCATCTTGCTAACTTTTTGTTACCTCGATTCACAAAATCGGAAGCTCTAAGTTTTTGGATCGATGTCACCAAGATTTGGATTCTGACCGTTGGACACCTGATCGGTACCGCCTAGATTTCTATATCGGTCTCATCAAGATTCAAAAATTGCTACCTTTGGAGCAACTCGGTACCACCGAGATTCACACATCGGTGTCACCGAATTGGTCACTTACGGTGTAATGGTTGGATTTTTGGAGATGCCTATATATACCCCTCCACCACCACTCACTCAAAAGAGAAGCATTCAGAACAGATCCCCACTTATCCTATCAGATTTTCTAAGAGAGAGTCACCTACTCATGTGTTGAGATCATGCCATTCCATTTCAACCATATGAATTTTGATTTCTATCCTGCACAAGTTGCTTTCCACCTAATCAATCTTTTCCACCAAAGCCAAATTTGTAAGAGAGTGATTGAGTGTTGAGGAGTCTATCATCTTGAAGCACAAGAGCAAGGAGTTCATCGACATTATCGAGCCTATTACCTTTTGGAGGGTGGTGCCTCCTAGATTGGTTAGGTGTCGCTTGGGAGCCTCCTACTTCATGTAGTGGAGTGAACTAAGAAGTTTGTAAGGGCAAGGAGATCGCCTACTTCGTGAAGATCTACCCGAGTTAGGCTAGTCCTTTGTGAACGTAGGCCATCATGGTATAGTCAAGGTTGCTTCTTCGTGGAACCCTCCGTGGGTAGAGCCCAACGTGGACTCTCGCGACTGTTACCCTCCGTGAGTTGAAGACTCCATAAACGTGGACGTACGATAGCACCACCTATCGGAACCACGGAAAAAAAATCGTGACTCCAAATTGCGTCTGATCTTCCTACCCTTCCTTTACTACTCATACTTGTCTTTACTTTCTGCTGCTATACTCGTAGACATGCACGTGTAGGGTGTGCTTGACTTGCTATAAATGCTAAAATTTGCCAACACTTAAAATTGGGAAAAAGTAGACTTTTATTTGGTCAAGTAGTCTAATGACCCCCCGCTCTAGACCTACTTTCGATCCTACAGGGGCGGCGTCGGGCGGGGCGACGGGGACCGAGAGGAGGAGGAAGGAGTTGGGGACTCGAGAGAGTGGGGATTAGCTAGGCCGGACGCGGGACGGAGATTAGATAAATTAGTGCTGGCGTGGGCCTAATGGGCCTAATATCCAAAGTCGGGGCTAATGTGCAACGCCAACACTAATAGAATAGCTATGGTGTTTAAATTTGGCCAACACCAATACTATTTGAAAATATTAGTGCTAGCGTTGGTGAGAAATGACGTGCTAGGAACAAGAGTTGTGGCTAGCCATATCTGCACTAGTGAAAACCTAACATCCAAAACCGGGTACCCCGTCCAAGCCACAATGCTAGAACTGGGTCACACATCGGTCCGACGAACTCTCAGTGGGCACCACATGCGCAGGCTACAAGGCTGTCACCACCATCTTCCATTGACCCATGTTCAGAGCAAATACTGACGCTTCTGCCTTGCTAGGCCTCCTTGCCATCAACGCCACCACGACAGTAGACATAGTCGTTCTCCTGCGCAAGTCCATCGCCGCACATCGGGCGTCGAGTCTCCACTACACCACGCTGCCAAGATCCGCCGCCATCAATGTGTAGGATGAAACACCGCTTCACCAAAGATGCCGTCCACTGGTCCCTCGAACCCGTGTATACCCGGCCGCCACCACAGGAGCTGCCGCCGCTCACACTGTCGGGATCCCGCCGCTCCTTGCTGCCGGATCGCCGCCTTGATCTGTTTTGCCTCAGACAGATGGATACGCCACTGCCATGAGAGGGAGAATGGCCCGCCGCCGCCGTCATAGCCCACATAATAGGCTTCACCCGTCGTGATCTCCAACGACGGCGAAAGGGAGGGATGAGGAGATGAGGCCGAGGAACGGCGGCATGATCTCCCCCGTGGCTTGGCGAAAGAGGGTCGTGGGTCGTGAGGAGTATGGTCGGCTCTCCTCAATGTTTCTCATGCGGTTGAGTGGTTATTGCAGACTTCAAAGTTTTAGATGTCGAGAGCGTTTGTAGCTGTCGTTTTTTCATTATAGCTTGTTCAGTGCAAGTTTCATGCTTCGACGGCGACGAGAGGAAGAAGACGATCATTATCATTTTTGGCATGGTTTTGCTTTTCACAGTTTGTTATGTGACAAGTTGCCAGTGACCCTTGTTTTCTATGGATAAGATGTCCATGGCCTTCAGATATCTTTAAGAAACAGCTTCGTACTTTAGTTTGCAACAAATTCCATGTCCTTGCCAAATCGCTGCTGTAACCAAAGAACGAATGAATTTATCGTAGTGACGACAGATTAATCAAAGAACGCCCTGTAATCCAACCAAATTCAGGGTTAGGCAGAGGGCGCTCCCCTGTCATGCATGCGGATGCGGCACGACAGGTCTAACAGGCCAGCAGCCACCCCTGCGCGCGCGTGCCTGGTCGTCGGCGGTCGGCCGGCTCTGCTTAGTTGACGGCCGAGAGCTGCGGGAAGGCGAAGTGCGGGTACGGCGACAGCGGCGAGAGGAGCGGCAGGCTGCAGATCACCTTCAGCTCCTCCCAGAAGTCGGCGTCTCTAGCTGCAGCGCTGTAATTCGCCGCAATTGCACTCTCCTCCTCATCTTCATTCAGCTGCAGCTTCTCCTTCTTCACCACCCTCAGGCGCTCCTCCTCCTGTGCCGGCCTCATCCTTTTGCCGCCGGTGGGCATGGCGTCGGCGAGGGGAGCAGCCGAGACCCACTGGATGGATTGGGTGCCGACCTCGTTGGGGAAGTTGAGGATGGCCTTGGACCCGCGGAGGCGGAAGGCGGCGCGGTCGTAGGCGCGCGCGGCCTCCACGGCGTCGTCGTAGGTGCCAAGCCACACGCGCGCGCCCTTCCGCGCGGGGTCCCGGATCTCCGCCGCGAACTTGCCCCACGACCGCAGCCGCACGCCCCGGTACCGCCGGAAGTCGTCGTCGTCCTCCTCCTCCTGTCCCTCCACGTAGCCGCAGCTCTCCTGCTGAGGCTGCCGCTCCAGGACCACCGTCGTCGCCGGCTTCGGCGGCAGCGACAAGGAGAGCGCCGGCCTCCGCCGCCCCGGCGGCGACGAAGCGCTTGAATCGGAGTCGCCGCTGCTGCTGCTGGCGAGCGCATCGGCATCGGCGTCGGCGTGGAGGTCGTCGAGGAGGTGGGCGCGGATGAGGTCGAGGTGCCGGTGCGTGAACGCCATGGTTGCAGTTGCACTGACCCTGAGAGAGAAGGGAAGAGTCACCGTCGGGCTCGTGCGCCGGTGTGGCTGGCTGGAGTCTGGAGAGAGAGAGCTCGGGAGCGTGGAGTGTGGTGGTGCAGTCCTCCTCCGGTGCGGGTGCTAATAAAGGGCAGGGGATAAGATGGGTTCCAGGAGACTTCTTGGGGGGCCGCACGAAACAGGGGACGCTATGCTCGTGCCGCACTGCTGCTCTTGACTCTTCTTCCTCGTGGGTTCGGCTCGTGGCGCAAGTTGTCGATCGCTGCCAGGTGAAGGGGCCCCGTGCCTCGACTTCAACTCGTTTGAGGGAGACGGAGACCGCTCAAATTGGCTTGTTGATTTGGCGATTTTCCCCTCCAACTACACCATTTGGCTTTCTCTGGCAGTGAGAAACCCCCGCCACATGTTTTGGTCGTCCACCCCGATAGATCATGGTTCTCCCTCCTACAGTCGGCCTCGCCAAGTCAGCAAGGATGAGTGTATCTGATCTACTGCTTGGGCTTTGTAGATTACGTACTAGCATGTTCTTTGTTCGAGTTAGGTCTATCGGTTGGAGTTTGACAACGATGAGGCAGTGCAATTATAAGTATTTCACTGGATTGCTCGTGTCGGTCCTCGGCAGATGTCATAAAATTGCTTTAGTGTCTCTGTTGTGAGTGTAGCCTGTGCATTGCGCTGCGGCTCAAAAATGCTGGAGAAGCCCCCATTGTGCCATCTTCATGATGCCGCGAGAAGAGCGGAGATCCTGTCTTTGGTGGGGAAAGAGCTTGATGACCTCAATGTTTTATGCATTGCTTCTAGAGTTCTTTTTGTAAAAGTTGGGAACAAGTATCTTATATTATATCAGGGTGTGGATAGAAAACGATATGGTTGGACCATATGAATTTTAAATGTAATATTGTTACTGTACGAATTTGGAATTTGAATTTGGTTCTAGCTGGAGACAACGGCTTCCCCTCTCTTACGCAAACAAGAACTATGTTCTACATCTTACATTTTTTTAACATTTAGATAAATTTTAAACCATACTATCATACTATTACATCTCTAGATAGGCAATCTACACTAACCAGCTTCTCTTTATGTGCAACCATGATATGTCGACATGTCATCATGCATAAGAAAAATGTTCACCTCAACATGCAAACATACATGAGAAAATATTTAGACACTTCTTTTCTTTTTTATGGAAAAAAATGTTTAGTCATTTCAGTTCCATTATGCTACTCCCTCCGGTCATAAATCAATGACAATTAATATGGATTAAAGGAAGTACTATTATTCAATTAATATATAAAAATATGCCAATCAAATACATTATATTATATGCATTTTTAGTTTCGGTTCGCATATTATTATTTGGAATATTGATATCTTGAAATCTTATCAAAGTACATTACAGTCAATTTCACAGCAATATACGTGCGTATTTCTTTTACAAAAATGTGCGTTGTGTTACGTGTGTATTTTATTTTATTTTGAACACATTTTGTATTACATGTGTTGGATTGCATAAATCTGTTGCGTTGACTGTTAGAAACGGACCGTTCAAGGGTTGACGTATGGGCTATTCACATCACACGACGAGAAAGCTCTTCTGTCCCGTCTTCCAAATTTCAAGAAGCATGCATGTACCGTTATTCTGTTCGGTTGCTAGCTTCTGTGGGTTTTCTCCATGTTCTCTGATGTATACTTTTCTTACAGCTGGATAGGACAAAAGGAATTACACGTGGGTAGAATTATCCGTATGAATTAAATTAATATGATACAAGATGTGTCATACGTGATACTCCCTCAATATAAGGTGTATTGTTTTTTGTGCAAGTCAACCATTTGAATATTTGACCAAGATTATAAAATAAACTAGCTACATATGTAATACCTAATAGATAAAATATGAAACTACTTTTCATGATGAATCAAATGGTATAAATTTTGTATTATGGATATTGTTATGCTTTGCTAAAAACTCGGTCAAATATGGCCTCGTTTGATTTTTTTTAAAAAAATACATCTTATATAAAGGAACGGAGGGAATATGAAGGTAGCATCTACCGTTGCCGTCTCGCCGAAACCTACTGTAACAGTATCTATCGTCGTGATAGGCAAATCTGATCTATCAAACATTCACAAACACGTTGACGTCTCTACGAACAATGACCAATCAACCCTTAAATAATGCATTCTATAATCGGATACCTTAAATTAAAAATGTTAAATCTAAACTATTACATGCAAAGTGGATATCGTCCGGCTCCGTCGTGCCCATGTCTGATGGGTAGTTGTGCCCTTCATAATGTTGGTCCGGTCATCGGGAAGGTAGAGTAGGACATGGGACACTCGCCGGCGGGTATGCTTGCGTTCGCGGACGCCCATAGTGCTTCCTCGGCGCATCAACAATGAGGTTGCGCATCCGTCACCACGTTCAAACACCAGTCGGACCACACCACCTTCGGTGAGGCAGCGACGCCAGATCCATGTACCGGTTGTGCGAACGCAATAGATTCCCGACGGAAGGAGTCCGAGCGCTGCCGTCGGGTGGCCACCTCCCAAGAGTGGCGGAGCGTAAGACGGACGACCATCTTCTCCTCGGAGCCGCTGGGATGAGCTTGTGATCGGCGGATCTGGAGGTGAAGGACTCGGATCCGCTGCACGTCATGTCGGTGAAGGCCGGAGATCACCGGAGGTGAGCTCGGGTGACGGAGTGGACTGGAGGGGAGTGAAGAGGATGGGAGTGCAATGGCTAGGGTTTGGTCCTGTGAACGGATGTGGAAAAATATATGTAGGTCGGGTGGGACGGCATGGGCCGGGTCCGACGTAGCGGGTGTTCCATATCCACACCATATTTAGATTGGATATAAGAGGTGTCGATCGGTATAGACGTTTGAGGCCCATTTAAGACGTCCGTCTATGTTGTGTTTTTTGATCAAGCGACACGCTCGAGCGTTTGAGACAGGTCAAGAGGTCCGACTATAGATGATTTAAAAAGCTCCACCATTGACGCCTGAAAAAGACCTCTGTAGCAATAATCAAGGCCTGTTCTGATCTCCTCCTGCTTCACGCTTCGTAAATTCCTGGAGCGAATACGAGACGAACGAAATATCCACGAGAAGCCAGCTTCAGGAAGCGACGATCGATTCTAGTGCAAAACGGGAAGCACCATCGGCCCAGCTCCACAGATTGGAAAATCAGAAGTTCGCTCTATTTACGAGGTGCTGTCACCTCTAAAGAAAACGGTTCGCTGCTTCCCACGCTCGAGAAAAGAAAACCAGCGATCTCCAGCGAGTCGATAGGCCTCTCCCTACCTGAATCGATGCATTGGGCCTGAATTAGCTACCTCCAGTCGGCCCAATTGGTGCCAAATGGGCCACACCTCTCCCAACTGGCCTCTAGCGCCACGAGAAGCTGTCGATCATAGCAGGACGGTTTCTAGATCGCCAAGTGAAGCTAAAAGCCAAAAAAAGAAGCTGGATTTCGAAAGTTTTGTGAAGCGGGAATAGATCAGAACAGGCCCTCACTTGGTATCATTTGACTCATGCAAAACGGTGTGGGAGTAATTTTGAATTCCATTCCACGGAATATAATATAAAAAAGACATGATTTTGAGAAACAGGAGATAATATGTGTGTATGCTAGTCGGTTGTTCTTGCAGGCACCCATTCGCTCTTTTGTTATAATCTTTGAAGCATGCATAATAAGAGCACACTGTTTCTTCCGGTATATACCCCCTTCGTTCTTAAATTTATTTATTTTAAGATTTCATTGTGGACTAGATATGGATATACATGAACATATTTTAAAGTATACATTCATTTATTTTGCTGCGTATGTAGTCCACAGTATAATCTATAAAAGGTCTTATATTTAGAAACGGAAGGAGTAGTTGGAAGCGTCCCTCCTACAGTTAAAAACATATGTCCCCTATCGTAGAACCACTTGTGCCCGTGTATGTGTGAAAAGAAAAGTGTTATACTCGCTTCATTCTAAAATATAAGGTATATTTTTTTTAAATAAGGTTGCACATGTTTAATCAAGTTTTCAGGAGACAACATTAGCACCTACAAGAGAAAAGTTGAATCATTAGATAAATATTCCGTATGGCGGGTGTTGATATTTTATTTTGTAATATTGGTCAAATAAATGTAAGTTTGAATTTCACAAAAAGTGGTGCAGTTTAAATTCTGGAAAGGAGGGAGTAAGTTGGTCACAAGAATAGAAACAGAATCTGCCATAATAAGTGTTTTATGGGAGCTTTAATAAGTATTTCTTTAGAAGAATCATGATAAGCTTTTTGTAGGGACCATAATAATAGGCTTTTTTTTAACCTCCCCATAATAGTAGGCTAATACTGTAAAAAGGCAGCTAAAAACACGTAGAAAGGGCTACATGCCTACAAAGGGGCTGCTCCTATTTAGCCCCGTGCGCGCTGGTGGACATGCCAGATCCCACCGTCCTTTCCACCGGCGAGCCACTTTAGGCCGGCCAATTTGCGAGGCTGGATGCGCCTTTTTCCTTTTATTTATTTTCTCTGTTTATTTTATTTATCTTGAAAATAACGCAGTGCTATAAAAAGGTTCCAAAATTCCAAAAAAATGAATTTTAAAAACAAATGTTCATGAAATCATAAATATTAGCAGATTCAAAGAATTATCATAATTTTTACAAAAGTGTGCATATACTTTTAAAATTCATGAGTTTCAAAACAAATGTTTGCAAATTGGAACAAATGATGAAGAATTTTCTAAAACAATTCCCGAGTATTAAAACAATATTGATAATTTTATAAAAAAAGGTTAATGAAAACAAGAAATGTCCGCAAGTTCAGAAAATGTCCCCGAATTAGAAAAAATATTCATGATTTTGTAAAACATGTTCGTAAAATTCAAAACATGTTCGCTGATTTTTGAAATTATTTCCCACATTTCATAAAAAGTTCATAAATTAAAAAAATATTCTCAATTAAAAACGAAATCATTACATTAAAAAAAGTTCAATATGTTTTAAGAACTTGAAAAAATGTTTCACTAATTTAAAACAATGTTCACAATGTCAAAACAATGTTTACTAATTTGAAACATGTTAATGATTTCCAAACATAAACTAAATAAATAAAACGGGAAAATAAAATTAGAAATAAATAGGAAAAGGAAAAGGAAATAAAAAAGAAAAAAAAAACCAAAATGAAAAGTAGAAAAAATATAATTGATAAACAGCAAAAAAAGAAAAATAAGGGTTCTAGATCCTTCCTAAAACTAGAAACAAGTTATGTTGGGCTGGAACCCTAAACCCTAAACATACGCAACGTGGAAGCGGGATGCGGGAACGACCCGCCGAAATCACTAATTGACGAGTACACCTTTTAAAGTTCACTCCCAACCTCCAGCTTGCGACAAATGGCGCACTGCATATATGCCACTTGTTGCAATCTCAGAGTTTTGTTTTTTTCGTAGATCCGTTTTGATCAAAACATTTTATCTGTTAAAACCGTACGTTCAAATCTCGAATCGTTTTCACCATTCGGTTCCTCGCGTCGAGATCTTCAAAACTAGATCCCATGTTGATAGTTTTTGATGAACTTCTATTTCCAGAAAAAAACCAAAAGGAAAAACGTGCCTGCGACAGAAAAATATAGAAAACTCGTTTTTTTTCCTTTTCGAGAGGCACGTCCGTGTCTCTCGCGAAGGCAAAACCGTGTCTTTCGCGAAAGAAAAATCGTGCCTCTCACGGAAAAAGAAACATTTTTTTCTTTTTCGAGAGGCACGGCCATGCCTCCCGTAAAAGCAAAACCGTGCCTCTCGCGGAAGCAAAACGATGCCTCTCGTGAAAAGAAAAGAAAAAAAACCAGAAAACGTGTTTTTTCCTTTTCGAGAGGCATGATCGTGCCTCTCGCGAAAGCAAAACCGTGCCTCTCACGAAAGAAAACCGTGCCTCTCGTGAAAGCAAAACTGTGCCTCTCGCAAAAAAATGCGTTTTTCCCTTTCTGAGAGGCATGGCCGTGCTTCTTGCGAAACTAAAACCATGTCTCTCACGAAAGTAAAATCATGCCTTTCGCGAAAGCAAAACCATGCCTCTCATAAAAAAAAGGAAAATACCTTTTTTTCCTTTCCGAGCGTGCCTCTCGCGAAAAAAAATAAAAAACGTGTTTTTTCACGCAGTTTTTTTTCGTTCAAAAGCTAAGAAAGACCAGTGAAAAATCAGACCACAAAAAAACCCCGAAAAAGAACCAAACTAAAACGCTAAAAACACGTGTAAAAAAATTCAAAAAAACGCTCGGAACCCGACACGTGACGGCGGTTAAGAACACGTCAAGTAACAACGCGTGGGAATGATAATTGGAAGGCTTTGGAGAGAGCGTTTGCTTCCTAGTTGCTCCTGCAACCCACGCGTCAAATACAATCCCGGCTACCAAGGTACCAATAAACTACTTGTCCAGCCGATAACGATGTTGTGGGCTCCTGTTTTTCACCAGAAGACTACTAGGCCGTCGGGCTGCCACATACGCAACTGGCCCAAAGGAAACCCATAAACTCAGTCAAGTATTTTTCGCTCAAAAAGAAAAACTCAGTCGAATATTTCTGAAGTTCTTTTTTTCGCAAAAGGAAAACCTCACTGATACTCCAGCAGCATATGAGCTGGGAGGCCGGAAACCACGGGTGCAGCTTCCACCCCATCTGCTTACTCCACATGAGTACGCGAGCACACCTTTCCCTCCTACCATCGGACTATCGTGGCACCCTCGGCGTATATACCATGGCACATGCATCGACACGGGTGGTTAACACAGTCACACAGACTCTTGGGATTCTTATGGAAAGACGTCGCATGGTGGAGAAAAAGGGAGCAGGATTAGGAAAAAAGGCACGGGTAGCCCCCGAAGCGACGACGAACTCGTGGCCGCGGAGGTTAAGCAAAAAGCACGAGCAAACGGACGACAACGACGACGAGCATGTCCTCATGAAAAGGCAACGTGCACATATCCCATCTTGCTTGCTGTATCCCGCAGCCTCAGCATCTGTTTTCCATTTTTACCAAATATGCATTAGTTGGTGCTTGACAGAATTACAATTTACACATCTGCGTCGCACCAGTACGCCCAATGCGGTTCCATGTGCATCGAGATGGACGATGAACAGTACATTAAAGGCGCCGACCCGCAGGCTAAAAAAAGGAGCCGACCAAGATCGCGCGGCACTGCGCGCGCGCGTGCCCAGTTGAGTTCAGTTCAGTTGACGCTCAACAAAAAAAGGGGCTCGGTTCAGTCCAGTTGGTGGAAAACAACAACCGCTCGTCGGAGATGACTGGATCGCCTCAGCATCCACCCACGCGTTAATCCTGCTTTTCCTGGAGGAAAGGGGATTAAAAAAGACAGAGAAGGCATATGCTGGCCCGGCGCGATGCCCGTACGTTGTGTCCCCCGTGTTTCCCAATCTCGGTCCTGCACACTGATGATGCACGTCTCGGCCTCGTCTCCTGGTTCTGCACTGATGAGCGTTTTCTGCTTGTATTTCTTCTGACAGCATCCCAACCAAATCTTGATCGGGTTCTCGCTCTCGACCATGTTGATCGAAAAAGTAATAGACGCGGTCCACCGTATCACCTTCGCAGTATTATGGCATGTATAATGATTGATAAGATAGTCCTATCTTAAGTTTTGCATGTAATTTAGAGATGACAAAAAAAAGTCTACAATGGGTCATCTTTTAGCCTTATCTTTAATAACTAGTTATTTCTAAAAATATGATGAGACATATTATGCTAAGAGATCACCTCTTGTCTTTTTTTAAATAAGAAAAGACAAAGCCTTTTTTATGAGTTATCTTTCTTTCACCTCATCATTTATCCTACGTGACACTCCTAAGATAGCAGCATTATACATGTCTTTAGGAGTAGACAATAAGTCACATTATGCCTGTCGATCCTAGAGATCGACCCTGGTAACGTGATTTTCCTATAGACCACAGAGTTGTCGCACTTCTCGTCGTTGCCAGTAAGGGCATTTTCAACGGCAATTCATAATCTTTTTTCCGTATTCGTCGGGAAGATCAGTCGAGAACACGGATGTGAAAAGACGACATTCAACCGTAGCCGCATACATTCGTTTTAACAACTTAAATTAATCGGACGAAATTCATGCGAACACGACCCAATATCATGCAAATACAATGGATTTCATACAAACACGACGAATTTTATTATAGTTCGAACATTTAGAATAAAGAAAAAACGCCCCAAAAACTATACTACGGTGGCGGTGCCTAACGTTCATGACGTCCTTCCATCAGTCGTCTTCATGAACACCGGTGATAAGACCGACGAAGTGAAGTTACGGCCTCCAGCAAAGAAGAATGGAACACAAGAGACAGACCGACCCACATGAGACATAAGGCTATGCTCCATACGTAGTGAAATTGTTCGGAGGACATGGTCTGGTCAAAGCCCGAAGAAAGAGCAAGAAAACTAAAAAAAGCATTAGCGCATTGGACGCGAAATACAAATTGTGCTAGCTGATAAAGAAAAAACGTTTATTGAAAAAATCAACACAAAGATTTGGGACCCCATCTCCTCGCTCTCTCTATCTCTCTCTCTCTTTTCTTTGATGCAATTTAGAGAGAAAGAGCAGTGCAAATTAGAAAAAAAAAGAATCGGGAGATGATTCCAAAATAGATACATAGACATCTAAAGTAAATCGGTATTGACTATTGTATTTTTTAGTTTGCAAAATATTATGTAAAAAATGAAACAATAATAAGAAATTCCAAAAAAGGAGAACTAATTAAAAAGATTATTTTTTATTTTCCCATCCTCATGGCGCCTCCCGTGGCCTGCTTATCCTCGGAGGAGTCCGCGACCTGTCCGTCGCCGATGGATGTGAGGTCGACGATGGAAAGTGTGGCGTCGCCGCTGTCTTCGTCCCATCGGGCCGACTAATGGTTCGTCGACGACGCCTAGGAGGAGCAGTTGGCGTTGTTCTCCTCCGCGATCGCTTGCAGCTGCGTATCCGTGACAACCGCTTCCTGTTGAGCGGCGGCTTGAACGCGGATGGCATCATAGATGGCCACTACTCCGTGACAAGTTCGGGTTCATCGCGGCTATGGCCGCCAGGGCCTCTTGGCTCGCACGCTCACCGTCAATCTGACCCAACGCAAGGCGATGTCGCTCCAACGCCTGCTCTAACGTCGATGTACGCGTCAGCGCGGGCTGCCACTCCGCCATGGCGGCCTTGTAGTGCGCTTGCACCTATGCCATGGTCTGGCGACGGGCACAGGAGGCGCGGGAGCCGGGGCGGTGTCATCGGAGCCGGTCTTCATCGTGGTGTTGTCCTCCTCGTCGTCGAAGACCTCATGCGAGCTGGCCAGCAAACCAGCCTCAATTCGCCTGTCACAGCGGCTCTCACAGGTGGCGGCAAGGGCGGCCACCTCGTGCTTTATCTTCGGGGAACGGCTGTCCCACAAAGCTTCGTCGCCTGCAATCATGGCGAATGTGGTGCAAGGGAGGAGGACATGTAAAGGATGTGGAACGGATGTGTTATCCTGTGGAGATAGTCGGGTGTGGCCACCCTTCAATAGGGGATTCCGATGAGGCCAGGCGTCAATGCGGGACGCTAGAGTGGGTTTCTTGGCCAACGAGCCTGCTTAATGGCATCATACGGACGGACGGGCATTAAATGACCATGGTAGATATTCGTATTGTCCCGTCCACTCACCCGTCTCCGACATTGAATAGGCGCGGACACTTGAGACGCGTCGTGGGCAGCGCCCACGTCCGGCGAGCCGCTTCAATGACGGTGCCAGTGAGAGGTCATGTCTATTCTTCAATGGGGAGCGACCGATCTACAGCGGCATGAATACGGGCAGCTGGCGCCGGGTGGGAAGCGCGTGCGGGAGGGGGAAGGGATTTTTGGTGGGTCAGGACGATCAAAATCGGGCGAAGTAGCGGTTCGGACTCCCTCAAACCTCCCCCACGCTTGTCTCCGGTTTATGGGAGAAATCACATCCGGAGCGTTACGACCGCGTTGGATGGCTTTTGCAGTCCGAATGGTTGTGGGAGGTTTGCGGGTCCGCCTTGGAGATGCCCTAAGGAAGTGTTTGTTTCCGTGACTAGTAACATAAACGTATTGGGAAACATATTACACCCTATAACAGCTCCGCTCCAAATAAATCACATTTTGTTTGGTTCAGGTGTGGAAAGGAAATGGATCTGTAGGAGGAGTTGATGGAGAACATGAGGAGGAAGAGGTCGATCCGGATATGAGCCTTGCTGCTCCTCAGCGACAACTTCAATGGTCCTACCTCATTGGCATTGGCGGAGGCGTCGTTTTCAGCGACTGATGTGGCAAGGTCATTCCCGATAGCTGCTATGGTGAGGTCGTTCCTAGCGGCTGGACCAGGAGTAGAGGATCGAGGGGAGGCCACGACACTGGAATTGAGTCATGGGGAGGCGGCGACGCTGGACTCTAAGGGAGGCGGAGGTGTAAACATACCGTCGTGAGGAGGGAGTCGCTAAGGAGGAGGAGGGCTCGGGGCTCGGGGTGATAAGGAAAGCTTTATTGGTGGGGTGTGGGGGGTATCGACTGATAGCTGGCCTGGACATGATTACGGAGGCAAGTGGTTACGAAGGTCTGTCACAAAATGCAAGTAACGATATCCATTTACACTGTAAACAGGCGACAGACAAATTTTGATGAAACAAACACCTCCTAAGTTTATATATGTCGGTGTACTAAAGAACGGGTCCTTTAGCACCCTAACTTGTGCATAGACAGGCAGCAACCTCCGGCCTCGCAAGCCTTGCCGGAGAGGTACTGCACTCAAGACAACATAAAGTGAAGACCAAGCCACCGACAAGCCTCCTTGCCGGTGAGGAAGACCCGACAGCGTGTGCGCCCGGCAAGATCCCAGTACCAAGCCACCGCTCCACCTCATCGGATTGATTGTCTCCATCAGTTAGGTGCCGAGCGGGCAGGTGGTTAGGTAGAGCTTGTAGGGACGCGTGGCAGTACCAGAGGGTTACAACAGCTTTAATTACACCCGTCCTAGTGGCGTGGTGGAAGTATAAGAGGTAGCTGGGCGAACGACACAGAAGGAGAGACGATCCTTGCCAGGGAGCGACACCGGCACGACTCCTTATGACGCATTTAATGTGTCTGTCCTAATCCATCAGGGTTAGGTATTTCCCACTTTAGCTAGTGTCAGCAGTTTGACCAATGTTACATCCACTATTTACCCTTGTGTAATTAAATTTTTAGCCACTGTGGTAACCCCTTAGCTTATAAAAGGAGGTCCATGGCTACCTTTACAAAGGTCGAAACCCTGCCCATTTGCACAGGTAGCAACACTCTCGAGCACTCATGTCGGGTTGTCGTGCTCCCTCCACTTCGGACATAATCATACAAAACAACCACACATGACGTAGAGTATTACACCTCCAGGTGGCCCGAATTTGTCTAGATCCCTTGGTGTGCTTTGGTTGGTGTTGCTCTTTGTGTACGTAGATCCCCACGGTCGAACCACAAAGGGGCCTTGCCGGTCCCATACATTGTGGTACCTCAACATATTTGGCACGCCAGGTAGGGGGTTGCATATGTGAATCTTCACCAGCTTCTACGCGTCTTCATCAGCATCTTCACCGACACCCATGGCTCCCAAGAAGGCAAGGGGCGCGTCGGCAGTCAACCCATCCACGTCCAATCTTCCCTCACAGGCGGCTACACGCGACAACGCTGGAGGTTCACACCGCACTCACCCTGCTGGTGAGCGCAGCCAAAACACCACGCAGAGCTCCACGAGCCACGACCCGAACCCCACCATTGTGACATCTAGGGATGGACCGGTGGCGTCCGGGACAACGTTGCAGCGAAAGCAGTAGCGACGGTGAAAGCACGTATGCTCTCTTGGAGGTTTTGATAATTCATGGCAACATACATTGTCTCTTGGACTAATATTTTTACCTAGTTTATTTTAGATGAAGTCTACACAGAGAATTGACTGGAATGTGTGGAGAATCCCCAAGGAGAAAAGAAGAAGAAGGAATATGATTGGCAAGACATCAAGCTTCAAGACTCTACATTTTGCATTTTGTGAGAAATCACTTTTGAGTCCATAGGAAAGCTAGTACTATTAAAAGGGGATGAGGTATCCATGATGATGTGGTTGCCCAAGTGCTTAGAGTAAGCCAGAAAAAACACCCATGAAATTCTCCCACAAAATATTCTGTCTAAACCCTACCACTCAAATTCGGTGCCACCAACTTTTCCAAATCGGCCCTACCGAGTTTCACCCTAGACAGTGTTGGGGAACGTCGTATGGGAAACAAAAAATTTCCTACGTTCACGCAAGACCTATCCATGGTGATGAGCATCTACGAGAGGGAGAGTGGATCTACATACCCTTGTAGATCGCTAAGCAGGAAGCGTTAAGAAATGCGGTTTGTGTAGTCGAACGTCTTCGCGATCCAAATCGCCGAGCGTCTCGCGATCTCATCACGATCCATCCACGATCCAATCACGATCCGTCCCGCGAACTCATCACGATCCGTCCCGTGAACTCATCATGACCCGTCTCGTGATCTTGATCACGATCCTTCCAATCTAGCGCCGAACGAACGTCACCTCCGCGTTCAGCACACGTACAGCTCGATGATGATCTCCGCCTTTTTGATCCAGCAAGAGGGAGCGGAGAGGTAGACGAGTTCTCCGGCAGCGTGACGGCGCCGCGACGATGGTGGTGGAGCAATTCTGGCAAGGCTTCGCCTAAGCACTGCAGAAATCTGATCTAGAGGAGAAACTATGCACTGGAGGAACGAGTAGCACATGGCAGAAAATCTTGTGCCAAAAACCCTAAAACCTCTAGTATATATAGGAGGAAGAGATTAGTAGGCTTGGCTCCCAAGGAGCCAGTCCTTGGGTCAGCCGAACCAAGGAGGATTGGAGGATTCCTCCTCCAATCCTAGTAGGACTAGGACTCCTCCTTATTTTTGCCTTTTTTTGCCTTTTTCCACCTTTTTCTCTTTGGGATTTTCTTCCCAGCCGCATGGGCCTTGTGTGGGACTTCCAACAGCCCACTAAAGGCTGGTATTTACTATCCCACAGCCTATGTAGCCTCTTAGGTCGAAATACCCCTCCTGATGGTCTCCCAGTACACTACCGATGAGCCCGAAACTTTTCCGGCAACCAAAATAGGACTTCCTATATATCAATCTTTACCTCTGGACCATTACGGAGCCCCTAGTGATGTCCGGGATCTCATACGGGACTCCGAACAACCTTCGGTCACCACCATACATAACTCTATACTACCGAAACATCATCGAACCTTAAGTGTGCAGACCCTGCGGGTTCGAGAACTATGTAGACATGACCGAGACACCTCTACGGTCAATAACCAATAGCAGGACCTGGATGCCCATATTGGTTCCTACATATTCTACAAATATCTTTATCGGTCGAACCTCTATGTCAAGGATTCAGTTAATCCCGTATGATGTTCCCTTTGTTCTTCGGTATGTTACTTGCCCGAGATTCGATCGTCGGTATCTCCATACCTAGTTCAACCTCGTTACTGACAAGTTTCTTTACTCGTTCCGTAATACAAGATCTCATGACTAACACTTTGCACATTGCTTGCAAGGCTTATTGTGATGTTGTATTACCAAGTGGGCCCTGAGATACCTCTCCGTCACACGGAGTAACAAATCCCAGTCTTCATCCATGCCAACCCAACAGACACCCTCGGAGATACCTGTAGAGCACCTTTATAGTCACCTAGTTATGTTGTGACGTTTGATACACACAAGGCACTCCTCCGGTGTCAGTGAGTTGCATGATCTCATGGTCATAGGAATAGATACTTGACATGTAGAAAATAGTAGCATTAAATTGACACGATCATATGCTACGTTTGTAGTTTGGGTCTTGTCCATCACATCATTCTCCTAATGATGTGATCCCGTTATCAAATGACATCACATGTCAATGGCTAGGAAACCTTAACCATCTTTGATCAACGAGCTAGTCTATTAGAGGCATACTAGGGACATGATTTTGTCTATGTATCCACACATGCATCTAAGTCTCCGATCAATAAAATTATAGCATGGATAATAAACGATTATCATGAACAAGGAAATATGATAATAACTAATTTATTATTGCCTCTAGGGCATATTTCCAGCAGACAGATCCTAAGCCAAACCCTAAGGTCTCGGTGACACCAACTTCAATTTTGGTGAAACTGAAATCAATGGCCATCTTTCGGATAACCTATTTCTAAGAATCAAAATTTCCCAATTTACGAAATCGGTCTCACTGAGTTTTGGTAACTGCCTAGGTCAGCCAATTCGGTCCCACCAAGATTTATATATTGGTCTCACCAAAACGCCGAAAGCTGCTACATTTTGCACTAGTCGGTGCAACCGAGTTTTTCTCCGGTTTCACCGAGTTGGGTAATAATGTTGTAATAGTTAGAGTTTTGGAGATGCTTATATATACCCCTCCACCTACCTCTCACTCGAGAGGAAGAACTCAGAACAGACCAACACTTGCCCCATCCTTTTTTCTGAGAGAGAGCCACCCACTCATGTGTTGAGATCAAGATCTTCCACTCCAACCATATGAATCTTGATTTATAGCCTCCCCAAGTTGCTTTCGACCCAATCAACCTCTTCTACCAAGCCAAATCTTTGAGAGAGTGATTGTGTGTTGAGGAGACTATCTTTTGAAGCACAAGAGCAAGGAGTTCATCATTGTTACCACATCTATTACCTTTTAGAGAATGGTGTCTCATACATTGGTTAGGTGTCGCTTGGGAGCCTCCGTCTTCGTGTGTGGAGTTGAACCAAGAAGATTGTACGGATAAGGACATCACCTACTTCTGAAGATCTACCCTGAGTGAGGCTAGTCCTTTGTGGACAGAATCCGTGATGGAATAGACGAGGTTGCTACTTTGTGGACCCCTATGGGTGGAGCCCTCCATGGACTCTCGCATCCACTACCCTCCGTGGGTTGAAGTCTCCATCAATGTGGACGTACGATAGCACCACCTATCGGAACCACGGGAAAAATCTTCGTGTCTTCAATTGCGTTTGATCTCCTCTTCCCTACGCTCACTTACATATGCTTGTCTTTACTTTCCACTGCTATACTCATTGACTTGCATGTGTAGTGTGTGCTAGACTTGTTAGGATTGCTAAAATCTACCAACGATTAAAATTGGGAAAAGGTTAGGTTTTTGATTCTGTCAAGTAGTCTATTCACCCCCACCTCTATAAGTCCCTTCTCGATCCCACAATTGGTATCAGAGCTTTGGTCTACATAGCTTTGGTTTTATCACCTCGGAGGAACATGGATGTGTCTAGTTTGGGGAGTGATACGTCCATTTTGCATCATGATTTTATATTGATATTTATTGCATTATGGGCTGTTATTACACATTTTGGTACAACACTTATGCCTTTTCTCTCTTATTTTACAAGGTTTACATGAAGAGGGAGAATGCCGGCAGCTGGAGTTCTGAACTGGAAAAGGAGCAAATCTGAGATAACTATTCTGCGCAACTCCAAAAGTCTTGAAAATCTACGGAGAATTATTTTGGAATATATAAAAAATATTGGGCGAAAAAAATACACCAGGGGACCCACCATGCAGCCACAAGCCTAATGGGCGCGGCCTACCCCCATGGGTGCGCCCCTGGGGCTTGTGGCCCACCCGGCAGCCCTCCGATGCCCATATTCTGCTATATTGAGGGTTTCATCTTGGAAAAATTCATAACAGATCTTTCGGGACGAATCGCCGCCGTCTCACGGCGGAACTTGGGCAGAACCAATCTAGAGCTCCGACAGGGCGATCCTACCGGGGAAACTTCCCTTCGGGAGAGGGAAATTGAAGCGATCGTCATCACCAATGATCCTCTCATCGAGAGGGGGTCAATCTACATCAACATCTTCATCAACACCATCTCCTCTCCAAACCCTAGTTCATCTCTTGTATCTGATATTTATCTCAAAACCTCAGATTGGTACCCGTGGGTTGGTAGTAGTGTTGATTACTCCTTGTAGTTGATGCTAGTTGGTTTACTTGGTGGAAGATCATATGTTCAGATTCTTGATAATCATTAATACTACTCTTATTATGAACATGAATATGCTTTGTGAGTAGTTACGTTTGTTCCCGAGGACATGGTATAAGTCTTGTTACAAGTAATCATGTGAATTTGGTATTCGTTCGATATTTTGATGAGATGTATGTTGTCTCTCCTCTAGTGGTGTTATGTGAACGTCGACTACATAACACTTCACCATTATTTGGGCCTAGAGGAAGGCATTGGGAAGTAATAAGTAGATGATGGGTTGCTAGAGTGACAGAAGCTTAAACCCTACTTTATGCATTGCTTTGTAAGGGGCTGATTTGGATCCACATGTTTCATGCTATGGTTAGATTTATCTTAATTCTTCTTTCGTAGTTGCGGATGCTTGCGGGAGGGGTTAATCATAAGTGGGAGGCTTGTACAAGTAAGGGCAGCACCCAAGCACCGGTCCACCCACATATCAAATTATCAAAGTAGCGAACGTGAATCATATGAGCATGATGAAAACTAGCTTGACATAAATTCCCATGTGTCCTCAGGAGCGCTTTGCTTTATATAAGAGTTTGTCTAGGCTTGTCCTTTGCTATAAAAAGGATTGGGCCACATTGCTGCACCTTTGTTACAATTGTTACTTGCTACCCGTTACAAATTATCTTATCACAAAACTATCTGTTACCGATAATTTTAGTGCTTGCAAAGAATACCTTATTGAGAACCGCTTGTTATTATCTTCTGCTCCTCGTTGGGTTCGACACTCTTACTTATCGAAAAGACTATGATAAATCCCCTATACTTGTGGGTCATCAAGACTCTTTTCTGGCGCCGTTGCCGGGGAGTGAAGCGCCTTTGGTGAGTGGAACTTGGTAAGGAAAATTTTATATAGTATGCTGAAATTTAATGTCACTTGTTACTATGGAAAGTAATCCTTTGAGGGGTTTGTTCAGGGTATCTTCACCTCGACCAGAAACACAAAGATTTTTCCCTCAACCTACTGAGCCTACTAAAAATATTTATTATGAAATTCCTATGGGTATGATAGAAAAACTAGTAGCTAATCCTTACACAGGAGATGGAACACTACATCCTGATTTGCATCTAATCTATGTGGATGAAGTTTGTGGATTATTTAAGCTTGCAGGTTTGCTCAAGGATATTGTCAAGAAGAAGGTTTTTCCTTTATCTTTTAAGAAAAAGGCATTGGCATGGTACATGCTATGTGATGATATTGGATCATGGAACTACAACTGACTGAAAATGGAATTTCATCAGAAGTTCTATCCTATGCATCTGGTTCATCGTGATTGGAATTATATTTACAGTTTTTGGCCTCGTGAAGGAGAAAGAATCGCTCAATCTTGGGGGAGGCTTAAGTCAATGTTATATTCATGCCCCAATCATGAGCTCTCGAGAGAAATTATTATTCAGAATTTTTATGCTCGGCTTTCTCGTAATGATCAATCCATGTTTGATACTTCTTGTGCTGGTTCTTTTATGAAGAAAGATATTGAATTCAAATGGAATTTATTGGAAAGAATTAAATGCAACTTTGAAGGTTGGGAACTCGACGAAGGTAAGGAGTCAGGTATGAACCTTAAGTTTGATTGTGTTAAATCCTTCGTAGACACCGATGCTTTTCATGAATTTAGCACTAAATATGGACTTGATTCTGAGATAGTAGCTTCTTTCTGTGAATATTTTGCTACTCATGTTGATCTCCCTAAGGAGATGTGGTTTAAATATCATCCTCCCGTTGAAGAGAAAGTAGTTGAACCTATTAAAGTTGAAGAGGAGATTATTAATTATAATGTTGATCATGTTATCCCTACTGCTTACATTGAGAAACCACCCTTTCCTGTTAGGATAAAGGAACATGCTAAAGCTTCGACTGTGGTTCGTAAGAGTTGTATTAGAACATCTACACCTCCTGAACAAATTAATGTTGAACCTAGTATTGCTATGGTTAAAAATCTCTTGGTTGATAATATTGATGGGCATGTTATTCATTTCTACAATGAAGCGGCTAGAATTGCTAGACCTGATACTAAGCATAAACATGGACCGGTTGTTGACGTGCCTGTTGTTTCTGTTAAAATAGGAGATCATTGCTATCATGGCTTGTGTGATATGGGTGCTAGCGTAAGTGCAATCCCCTATTTATTATACAAAGAAATCATGCATGATATTGCACCAATTGAACTAGAGGAAATTGATGTTACTATTAAGCTTGCTAATAGAGACACTATTGCACAGATGGGGATTGTTAGAGATGTTGCAGTCTTGTGTGGGAAAATAAAATATCCTACTTGTCGTGGTTTTGTCACGACAGATGTCTGGGTGAACGGACTTGGATTCGAGGCCATCGCTAAGGTGATGGACTCAAAGGGGTTGATTGGGACGAAGGACATGGATTTACCCAGGTTCGGCCCCTCAACTAGAGGTAACAACCTACATCCTGCTTGTGCTTGTATTGCTTTTGGTATCGATTACAAGGGAGCTGATTGGTTGACCTAGTTCTCGATAGTTCATCTCTAAGTTGCCCTGGGTCTCGCCTTTATATAGGAGGTCAAGACCACGAGTCATACAAGTCATAACCGACTCTCACAATCGTGCCTGATTCTATTTCTACATTGTCTTGCCTTCCTGGGCAAATTGTCTCCGGGCGGCTCACCCGCCCGGGTCTTCATACCTTCTCCGTCCGGGCCACGTCCCGGCCCATCTTGGTAAGCCTCCCAACGTCTTGGGCTTACGTCTTCACGGACCATCCTTGGGCTGGTGTATGAGCCACCAGGTGTGACCCGGTGCCTTTGGGGCGGGTCTCACCGTGGCGTTATATCCCCAACATTAGGCCCCAGGTTGATTTGAGCTTGCTCACTTTAGCCTCCTTCTTAATCAGCGGCGAGTCTCACTAATGTCACCTGAAAGTAAACAATAACCTGTCGTGACGTCATGTCAAATCTGTCAGAAAGATCCTCTGACGTCCGCAACGAATCTTCCCTTATTAAATGGATGGTCCAAGAATCGAGGCGCCCGCCTCGGTCAAATAATATCCGTCGCCTGGATTTTCATGCATGTTTCCACCTTTGCCTATTAAATAGGACCGTGAAGGGTGGCGTTTGTTTTCCTCCCCGCTCGCTCTTCACCTTCTTCCTTCCGCCGCTGCCGCTCCAGCGCACCTCGCTCCGGTGACGTCTTCACACCGTCGTCGTCGAGGCCGCTGCATCAACTTGTTTGTTCTAGAGTTCTGCCCACGTCCGCCGTGCCATCTTCGGTAAGTCTTTCCTCCCCTAGATCCGTAGCCATTTCAGTAGGGTTTCACGGAGTTCTTCCGCCACTTAGAACACGAGCTTTTCTCCAATGCCAACCATGCTTTCTCCATAAAAACTCGATGATATGCTTTCCTCATTGCGGCGTTCTATAGAAAACCGATAGCATCACCGCGCAGGTCTGCAATTGCTCTGCCTGCCATTTTCAAACTTTTGCCGTTTCGACGGTTCGTCGCTAGGTTTGAAATAAAACCATTTTTCTCTATTTTGTAGATCCGTAATCTTAGAGATATGTTGTGAAACCTGTTTTCCACACTTAGCCAAATTTTGCCTTGTCTTCTCATAAACTTGACCTGCCATGTAATTCCGGCTCTCACCAACCAGATCCCGGTGGCTTAATCTTATAAAATCGTAGGCTTTTAACCGCCCGTAGATGTCTGTTGTTCCCTGACTCTCTGTACATTGTTACCTTGCGTAGTTTTGAACCGCCGCCATGTCTCGTGCATCCAACTCATGCAATTGGGTCGACTCTTGCATCACTGAAGAATTCCTGATGGACTTTGTACACGCGGGCACCATTCCCGCCAAAGATGTCATCCATTGGCGGGTTCCGGGTAATGAACTAAAGCCCGTACCTCAGGAGGGCGAAGTAGTTGTATTTTCAGATCATGTCAAACGTGGGTTTGTAACCCCCGGCTCAAAATTCTTTCGGGATGTTCTTCACTTTTACAAGATGCACCCTCAAGACCTTGCTCCCAACTCTGTTTCCAACATCTGCAACTTCCAAGTGTCAGTGAAGTCTACTTGCAAACAGAGCCGTCCGTTGGTCTCTTTCGTGATTTTTTATGCAAACCGCCAGACAGAGGTGAAGGCCGGTCCAAGCTTAGAACTTGGTGGGATTTCTATCCAGAGGCACCGGGACATAACCTTTCCGGCTGTTTAGATGCCGAGTCATCCTAAAGATTGGAACAAGACTTGGTTTTATTGTAAAGATACCTCCCCTGATGGAGAGCATCCCCAGTCGGGTTATCGCCCATCCCAGCTCAGGATGACCTCTGAGCTTCCTGGCCGGCTGTCAACTTGCTGAACGGGCGAAGCATGCTCCGGCTCACGCCAAAATTAAAGCCCTTATGGCCAACGGACTGACGGGACTGGATTTGATCCACTGCTGGATTTCTTGGAGGATCATGCCTTTGAGCCGGCGCAGTCGCCTTATGTGCAAATATCCAGGCCAATATGATGATTCCCTCTGCTTCAGCCGGACAATGCTATCAGAGGATGACATTACAACTGTCATCCGGAGTCTTGTCCACGAATCTTCAGGAGCTTGCAGTTCCATTGGGCTAGCACCTTTCTGTGTCGCTAACCTGGCCCTAGGTGTAGGGCGACTCTTTATACTCTCTTCTCTGTATTAGTTATATCTTGGCAATCTCTTTACCTTTTGATGGCTTATATTTTCAGGCTAATCTTGACTTCTGGAAGAAGAAATGTGTTCCTCCTCTGAAGAAATCCAGGAAGAAGACCGCGGCCTGGATAAAGAAGACCACTCCTCAGGAAGAGCCGGAAGAACAGCCAGAATCCGACGGCTCAGAGGTGTAACTCGACTATTTTTACTGCCTCTTTAATCACCTTATTAACAACAATCATTCACAAGACGAGACAGAGACCAGCCACATCAACGCCCCTAAGGTAACTTATGTTTCGTCTGACTCAGACTACTTTGTACCCCAGAAGATGCGGCGGGTCATTCGAAAAGTTGCCCTTTCTCATCCTTTAGCTTACTTAGGCCCCCAATTTCTTTTGAAAAAGCAACAGCAAGTCGCCCGACGCCAGACCCAGAGTGCCGACTCTACTGTTCTCATGTCCGGGTTGCCTAACTCTCCGGCTCAGAGGAAGCGTCCAACTGAGGTACATATTCCTTCTCTGTTTGATTTTACTAATCCCTCCTTTGTAATTTCAAGATTGCCTTATATTACCTGAACTGATTTTCAGGGATCCTCTCCTTCGTATGGTGACTCTACAGCCACTGCTCTACCGCCTCCAAAGATTAACCCGCTGTATGTGTGTTATTCAGGCATTACATTCGAGTCTTTGGTGGTTGTAAACTTCGGGCTTTAACTTTTGTGCTCTTCAGGGCTCAAGCCAAGCGAAGGAAAAACAAGTCCTCCCCTGGCCCTAATGCTCAAGAACCGAAGCTTGTCAAGCCGGATGCTCCCATGCCGGATGTTGATCCCTCGGCGACTTCCAAAGAGGCACCTGAAAAGACTTGTCCTTCTACAGAGCTGGCGACCGACGACATAATTCCTGAGAGTCCTCCGAGAGACCATTCTAAGTTGCCAAGCCCTGCCAAAGTTGCAGATGAAACAGCTACTCCGGATTTTTTTATTACTGGCACTGGCTTCCACTCTCCTCAACCTCATGTGCTAACAAAGCATAGTGAGACGACTAAGGCCTCCAAGAAGCTGGAGTTTGAGCTCCCCGCCCTTGAGAAGATGACAATTGATGAACTTCATGTTGGTTATTTGAACCGCATGTCCACAAGCCGGGACCTAGAGCTCAAGCTTGTCAATTTAATGAAGAAGAAATATGAGGTATTCTTTACTCTCCTTATACCCTTACGTAGCCCCCAAGAGCCGGGTTAATATTGGCTGATGATAATCTGGTTCTTCAAAACCTGCTAGAAGTAGAAATGCTTAGATTGTAGGCCTCAACTTATTTAGAAGTAACCGCAAATCATCATTCGTAGCCCCCAAAGGCCGGCTCAAATTTGATAACATTGAGCCGGAGCTTTATTGAAGATAGATATTAGAGCCAATTGTAGCCCCCAAGGGCCGGCTCAATCTTGTTAAATTTGTGTCAGATCTTTTCCTTGGAAACCAGTTGAAAAGCCAAAGTGTAGCCTCCAAGTTCCGGGTTAACTTGATAAAGATGATCCGGAACTGCCTTTTAATCTAGGACATCAAATAGACATTAGCCCCCAAGTGTCATACATATTGCTTGCAGTCTGTTTGAGACTTGCTAAGTCTTTTAAACTTCTCCTCCTGATGGCTCATCCCTTACTTTGATATGCCACATGAAGCTTTAAATGAAGCCGGGTCAGAAGTGGCCGGCTTAAAACATAATCTAGCCACGCAGCAAGCCGCCCGAAGTGAAGCTGATGAAAAATGTCGACTCCTCTCCGAAGAACTGACCAAGATCAAGGACGACATTGCAACCTTCAAAGAGTCTACTAAAGTTGAACAAGCCGCCCTGACTCAATGGGCGGATGACGCTGACCAGCGGCTGATGATCGTGTATGATGAGCTGCAGTCTTTGAAGCACCATATTAAGAAGATGACATCCGCCATCTTTGGTAAGTATTTGATAGCTTAACCCAATTTGTGTATTGTACTTGTACTGGCGACTCATGACGAAGCGTCCATCTTATGTAGGTCCTAGGAACCGCCAACTCGCTTCCGACAGCTTGCTACCCCAGAAGGCCATGTATACTTTGACGGAACAACTTTACTGTGGTGCTGTTTGTACAATCAAGTCTGTAATTTACAAGGATACCACCCCTTCAACTATTAAAGGGGTCTTAGAGATTCTTTCCACGTTGCCAAAGCAAATTGTAGAGTTGAAGAGATCAGCCGCCCGACAGGGGGCTATCGTAGCCATAAGCCGGGCATTGGCCTTTGCTCCAAAATTGACTCCGACTGACATGATGGACGGGTTTCCCTCTAAAAAAGATGATGGATCCGAGTTTACAGAGGCTGACTATGCATTGTGTGTGAAGGCTTCCAAAGTACTTGCCTCCATGTTAGCAAAAGAAGTCAACTTGGAGACATATCAGGTGGCTTACAGCGCTGATCAGAAAAGAATCCACAGCCCTCTCTTTGAGTCCAAGGACCTAACACCTGCCCGTAGTAAGAACCTTTTTGCTTCTAAACTTGACCCGCCCCCCTTCTTTGAAGAAGGAAACTTTGCAGCTTTAACCAACTGCAACTGGGACTTGGAAAATCTTCAGATCAAGGAGGTCGAAGACCCAGAGCAGGGTGACCCGCCGGCCAGCTAATGAAGTTGTGAACGCCTGTTGATAAGTCAGCTTTTTTGACCCGCCATGAGCGGTGTAAGACACTTAAAATATTTTCGGGCTCTACAGAGAGCATATATAATAGGCTTGTAGTAACTTTGACTTTGCCTGAACTGTGCCATCGCGCACATATTAAATAGTCCGGCTTCACATATATATGTCATCTTCCTTGCACTTCTCATTGGATGCTTTGCCGGCTCTTGGTAGCTTAACTGTCCTGCAAGAATAGATGTATCTTTATATTGTTAGGAGGGTGGCTTAAAAGCATAACCCAAAGATGCTGCATTTTCGTAATGTGTTGACGGAGTCAACTGTTTGTCTTAAGAGTCGGCTGATAGGGTCTGATAAGCTACACCCGGAGGGTGGGAAGCCCCCTGGACAACCAAGTTGACTTGTCAACTTCTTGGCTTAAGAGTCGACCGATAGGGTCTGATAAGCTATACCCGGAGGGTGAGAAGCCCCTGTATGGCCATGTTGACTTGTCAACATTTTTGGCTTTAAGAGCCGACTGATAGGGTCTGATAAGCTACACCCGGAGGGTGGGAAGCCCCCTGGACAACCAAGTTGACTTGTCAACTTTTTTGGCTTAAGAGCCGGCTGATAGGGTCTGATAAGCTACACCCGGAGGGTGGGAAGCCCCCTGGACAACCAAGTTGACTTGTCAACTTTTTGCCTTAAGAGTCGGCTGATAGGGTCTGATAAGCTACACCCGGAGGGTGGGAAGCCCCCTGGACAACCAAGTTGACTTGTCAACCTTTTGGCTTAAGAGCCGACTGATAGGGTCTGATAAGCTACACCCGGAGGGTGGGAAGCCCCCTGGACAACCAAGTTGACTTGTCAACTTTTTTTGGCTTAAGAGCCGACCGATAGGGTCTGATAAGCTACACTCGAAGGGTGAGAAGCCCCCTGTATGGCCATGTTGACGGAGTCAACTTTTTGCATGGATGAAGATATGCGAAATGGCAGAGGCCCGGCTTGCAGGGATGCTACTTTATTCATATATAAATATGATATGTACAATGATAGTGTACGATGTCGAGTCTCAACAACTTAGGTGTAATAAGGCCGCAGATGCGCTATGTTCCACGGCCGGCGGGTCTCCTGCCCTGAGGTATCTGAGTCATCCCGGATGTCAATGAGATAATATGACCCGTTGTTGAGATTTCTGTTGATCACGAAAGGTCCTTACCATGGAGGAGAAAGCTTATGCATATTTGTCTGGTCTTGAATCAGCCGCATCACTAAGTCGCCTTCTTGAAACGTCCGGGTCTTGACTCTGCGGCTATGATAGTGGCGCATGTCTTGTTGATAGATCGCCGAACGAGCAGCCGCCAGTTCTCGTTCCTCCTCCAAGGCATCCAACGCATCTTGACGTGCCGTCTCATTGTTCGTTTCAATGTAAGCCGCCACTCGTGACGAGTCATGCCGGATGTCACTTGGTAACACGGCCTCTGCACCGTAAACCATGAAGAAAGGTGTATAACTTGTGGATCTGTTGGGGGTAGTTTTGATGCTCCATAGGACGGACGACAACTCTTCCACCCAACAACCTGGCGTCCGCTGTAAAGGAACCATAACCGGGGCTTGATACCTCTCAAGATTTCTTGGTTAGCACACTCCGCCTGACCGTTGGACTGTGGATGAGCAACCGCGGAAACATCAAGCCGGATGTGTTCCAGGTCGCAGAATGTTTTCATAGCCCCCTTGGACAAGTTTGTGCCATTGTCCGTGATGATGCTGTGAGGGTAACCAAAATGGTAGATCAGCTTTTTGATAAACTGAACCGCCGTAGCGGCGTCACACTTACTGACCGGCTCAGCCTCTACCCACTTGGTGAACTTATCAACCGCCACCAAGAGGTGCGTTTTCTTATCCTTGGATCTCTTGAAAGGCCCGACCATATCGATCCCCTAGACTGCAAACGGCCAAGTAATAGTTATCATGCGCAATTCCTGAGTCGGAACATGAGCATTCGAGCCAAACTTTTGATAGCCGTCGCACTTGCGGACCAGATCCTCTGCATCCTTGTGAGCCATCAACCAGAAGAAACCATGCCGGAAAGCCTTGGCCACCAGAGATTTTGAGCCGGCATGATGTCCGCAATCACCAGCATGAATTTCATTTAAGATTTCCTTACCCTCCTCTGGTGAGACACAACGTTGGAACACTCCGGTGACACTACACTTGTGTAACTCGTCATTGACTATCGTCATGGATTTAGACCATCGGGTTATCTGTCTGGCTAGATTCTCATCATCAGGTAACTCACCTCAACTCAAAAACGCCAAGTAAGGCACAGTCCAATCCGGAATAGCATGTAGAGCCGCCACCAATTGTCCCTCTGGGTCAGGAACAACCATATCTTCCTCTGAGGGTAACTTGACAGTCGGGTGATATAAGACGTCCAAAAAGATATTGGGCGGCACCGACTTTTGCTGAGAGCCTAACCTTGATAGGGCATCAGCCGCCTCGTTCCTGCGACAATCAATGTGATCCACTTGATAACCCTTGAAGTGACCAGCAATGACATTCACCACTTGATGATAAGCCGCCATCCGCGGATCCCTGGAATCCCAAGTGCCTGAAACTTGCTGAGCCACAAGGTCTGAGTCACCAAAACACCTTACCCGGCTTAAGTTCATCTCCTTAGCTACCCTGAGGCCATGAAGCAGGGCTTCATATTTAGCTACATTATTAGTGCAAGGGAACATCATCCGGAGTACATAACAGAACTTATCACATTTGGGAGATGTTAAAACAACTCCGGCCCCTGATCCTTCCAGCTGATTGGATCCATCAAAGTGTATTGTCCAGTATGTGTTATCCGACTTTTCTTCGGGCGCCTGACACTTTGTCCTGTCATTTATGAAATCCACAAGGGCTTGAGACTTGACAGCCGTACAAGGTACGCATTTCAGATTGAGAGGTCCCAGCTCCAATGCCCACTTAGCAATCCTACCACTGGCTTCTCTGTTTTGAATTATGTCCCCCAACGGAGCAGAGCTGACCACAATGATCTGATGTCCTAAGAAGTAATGCTTTAACTTGCGGTTGGCCATGAACACCCCATACATTAGCTTCTGCCAATGTGGATACCTCTGCTTGGACTCTGTCAGGACCTCACTGATATAATAAACCGGCCTCTGAACCGGATATTCTTTCCCTGACTCCTTGTGCTCAACCACAATTGCAGTGCTGACAGCCCTGTTGTTAGCTGCCACGTATAGGAGCAAGGGTTCTTTTTCAGCCGGAGTGGCTAAAACCATCGGCTCAGTGAGCTGCTTCTTGAGTGCCTCAAACGCTTCACCCACCGCCGTACTCCAGACAAAATTGTCTATCTTCCTCATCATTTGATACAAAGGGATGGCTTTCTCACCAAGGCGTCTTATAAACTGGCTCAACGCGGCAATCCGCCCTGCCAAGCGTTGGACATCATTGATACAAGCCGGCTCAGCCAGGGAGGTGATAGCCTTGATCTTATCCGGGTTAGCCTCAATACCACGCTTAGAAACCAGAAATACCAAGAGCTTGCCACCCGGAACACCAAAGACGCACTTTGCCGGATTAAGCATCATCTTATAAGTCCGCAGATTGTCAAAGGTTTCCTTTAAGTCGTCAAGGAGGGTCTCCTTCTTCCTTAACTTGATCACAATATCATCCACATAAGCATGAACATTGCGTCCAATCTTATTGTGAAGACAATTCTATACGCAGCGCTGATAAGTCGCCTGGGCACTCTTGAGCCCAAAAGGCATAGACAAATAGCAGAAGGCACCAAAAGGCATGATGAAAGCCATCTTCTCTTGGTCCTTAACCGCCATCTTGATCTGATGGTAACCCGAATAAGCGTCCAGGAAGCATAAACTTTCGCAACCCACCGTAGCATCAATGATTTGATCTATACTAGGGGGAGCAAAAGGATCAGCCGGACATGCCTTGTTAAGATCCGTATAGTCCACACACATGCGCCACGTGCCGTTCTTCTTGAGCACAAGCACTGGGTTAGCAAGCCACTCCGGGTGAAAGACCTCGACGATGAAACCTGCCGCTAAGAGCCAGGCGACCTCCTCCCCAGTGGCCTTGCGTCTCTCCTTGTTGAACCGCCCTAGAAATTGCTTGACCGGTTTAAACTTAGGATCCACATTAAGGTTATGCTCAGCAAACTCTCTCGGTACACCCGACATGTCAGAAGGTTTCCATGCAAAGATGTCCCGATTCTCACGGATGAATTCGATGAGCGTGCTTTCCTATTTGGGATCCATGTTGGCCCCACTAATGAGCTATTTGGATGAGTCGCCCGGAGTGAAATCTACCGCCTTGGTATCATCCGCCAAAAACTTGAGGGGCGGCTGAACCTCTGTGGTGGGCTTCTTCAGCGGGGTCATATCCTTCGGGTCAACATTCTCCTTATAGAACTTGAGCTCCACCTCAGCACAACTGGATTCCGCGTAAGCCGCGTCCCCTTCTTTGCACTCAATAGCCGTATTCTGATCACCATGAACAGTAATCGTGCCCTTTAACCCGGGCATCTTGAGCTGTAAGTAGACATAACAGGGCCTAGCCATGAACTTAGCATAAGCCATCCGCCCAAACAATGCATGATAAGGGCTCTTGATCTTGACCACTTCAAACCACAAGGACTCCACCCTGTAGTTGTACTCGTCATCAAAGGCGACATCCAAAGAAACCCTGTCCACCGGGTAAGCTGACTTGCCCGGTACTACACCATGAAAAACTGTTGATGAGGGCTTAAGGTCTTTATCATGGAA
The DNA here is from genome assembly GCA_022496015.1 of Hordeum marinum. Taxonomy (NCBI): domain Eukaryota; kingdom Viridiplantae; phylum Streptophyta; class Magnoliopsida; order Poales; family Poaceae; genus Hordeum; species Hordeum marinum. The sequence goes on along the minus strand of CM039672.1, from coordinate 288,451,364 downwards.
GGTATCATAATACAGGATGTTGATGCTACTACCACCATCCATGAGTACCTTATTCACCATATATCCTCCCACTTTGGGGGCAACTACCAGGGCTAACCGCCTCGGGTCATCAACACGCGGCGAGTGATCCTCCCGGATCCATGTTATGTCATACTCAGACCACTTCAAGTATTGCGGCAGAGCCGGCACGACTGTGTTAACCGCTTGCTTGCGCAATTTCTGATCCCGCTTGTTAAGGCTGGTCGTAAAAACATGATATTGGCCCGAACTGAGCTGCTTTGGATTACTCTAATACCCAGATTGATTATGTTGTTGCTGATTGTTGTTACCAGAGTGCTGAGGATGCCCTCCTTGATTGCCCTGACCATGATGACCGGACCTGAGCCGTCGGATCCAAATCCGGCTCCTGACCCACCTAGTCTTGAGCCGCCGGGCGGGCCACCACTATGGTTGTTGTGCTGCTGCATGTTGTAGTTCTTGAACTTCTGCATGATGTGGCAATTACCCCATGTGTGCCCTATAGCTCTATCAGGCCGGCTGTGCTCCGGACAGGGTTATTGAGCATTTCCTCCAAATTGAAAGGAGTCTTATTTTTGTTAAAAGGCGGTCTGAACTTCCCATTGCCCTTAGGATGATTCTGGCCGGTGGTCGCATTGGCCACCAGTTCGGACCCGCCATCCGGGTTCTTCCACTTGCTCTAGTTACCATTACTTGCCGCACCCTTGCCCTGGTTGTTCTTTTTACCTTGGCCGGACTTCTCCTCATCAGATCCTGGATCCTTCGTGTTATCAGAGTCAGCATACTTTGTGAGAGCCACCATGAGTTCTACCATGTGCTGACACGTACGCTTGAGCCGGCCGAGCTTCTGCTTCAGAGGGACAAAGTGAGAGTTCTTTTCTAGGATCAGCACCGCTTGACCCGTCGTGATCTGTTCAGATGAGTGGATGATGATCGACACCCGTCGGACCCAATGATGAGCTGACTCACTCTCCTGCTGGACACAATGATCGAGATCCACAATTGTCATGGGCTGTTTGCAAGTCCCTTGAAAGTTTTTGATGAGCCTTGCTCTTAACTCAGCCCATGAATTGATGGTATTGGGTGGCAAACCCTTTAACCACATGCAAGCTAGACCTTCAAGCATCATGATGAAATATTTAGCACACACCGCCTCATTGACATCCAGGATCTCCATAGCTAGCTCATAGCTTTCGATCCAGGCCTCCGGAGGCAAGTCGGTAGTGTAACTCGGGACTTTGTGAGGTACTTTGAAATCCTGCGGCAATCGCTCGTTCCGTAGAGCCGGTGCTAAGCATGGTACTCCCACGGCCTTGGTGGTCGCTCCCGCTCCTACTGATACGGAGGGCGCGGGCTCTTGGTGAGCCACCGTGTCCAAAGTCGCCGCCTCTTGCTAGTTTCTCGCCCGGTTTATGAGCGCTTGTGTATCTAGAGCCGCCTGGTCATCCCCTGGAGGCCCCCTATGCCGATCGCTGCTGGAAACCGCCGGTGATTCATAGTGCCGGCTAAAGCTGCGGCTGGGGAGGGGGGTTGAATGAATGCGGCTCCGGCTGTAAGCATATTTCTCCTGCTAGGCCATCACCGTCTGAAGGTACCCAATGGCGTTTTGTACCTCTTCTACAAAAGGCGCCTCATCTGGAATAGGGATTGTTTCAAGTCGGGTGGCTGCGGCCACCATGTTCTCCGCCGGATTGGAATAATGACCCGCCGGCGTCGGAAACACCGCAGGTGAGGCTTGGTTTCATCGAGGCGGGTTATGATGCTGTCGAGCCGCTGGCCGACTTCCAGGTGCATCCGCTGCTCGTCCCGTTCCTGGCATGTTAAAGAGATTCCTAGCCTCATAATTTTCTGGTAAGCGAGATTGATGCCTCATCCATTGCATCGCAGCCGCTGATTGCTGCTCTAGCTCAAGGCGGAAAGGATCCGTCCTAAGGCGCTCTGCCTCCGCCTCCATCTGAACCTTTAACTCGGCTATCCTCTGCTGCTCCTCCACCATCCGGTCCTTGAGTCTTGTGATCTCCAAGTTCCGAATGGCTTGATTATCTGGTGTGACTTTGGTGGCCATCAAATTTGCGAGCTCGTTCATCAGATCCAGAAGAACTTGAGCCGGTGGCGGCGGATCAGCTCCTGTGTTTGTTGCTCCAGCGGCTGTGCTGCTCGTGCCTAGGGCTGACCCCGTCATGAACACGACCGCATGAACCAGAAACTCGAGATCGTCCGGCTCAGTCCGTTCCGACTTAGGGTAAGGCTCAACGTATCCCCCGAGCCCGCCGTTGTGAAGCTGGTAGATCGACTCTGCTTCTCCGCTCGAAGATCCGTCCTCTGAATAGACAAGGGTCTCCTGCGATGCAGTAGCCTCAAGGTCCATACCTTGAGTAAAGCCCATGAAGACGTGCTTCCGGCCTGGGTTAACACGGGCGGTTCGCACATATTGGACAGGTTGAGCGCGCCGAGCCGACTCGACGATGTTGGTGCAGATGTCTGAACTAGGTGTAGATTCGTCAACCTTGATGATGAAGACGTGGATTCCACCAAAGGGAACCCGGAATCCATATTCGACAGAATCAACCTCATGACCCCAGCCGGCGTCGTCGATGTAGAGCCGGCCGTGGCGACTCTTGCTCATCCTTCCGACCACGTATCCTTCAAACCCTGGGAGAGAGCCCTTTGAGAACTCAACACCACCGAACGCTAGCCCCACGGTGGGCGCTAACTGCCATGGTTTTGTCACGGCAGATGTGCGGGTGAACGGACTTGGATTCGAGGCCATCGCTAAGGTGATGGACTCAAAGGGGTTGATTGGGACAAAGGACACGGATTTACCCAGGTTCGGCCCCTCAAGTAGAGGTAACAACCTACGTCCTGCTTGTGCTTGTATTTCTTTAGATATTGATTACAAGGGAGTTGATTGCTTGACCTAGTTCTCGATAGTTCATCCTTGGGTTGGCGTATGAGCCGCCAGGTGTGACTCGGTGCCTCAGGGGCGGGTCTCATCGTGGGGTTATATCCCCAACACTACTGGTTTTCTTGTTCTTGGTTCCCCGCAAGATAATTTTTGTCTCATTATATTTGGCAGACCCTTCTTGAATATTGTTAATGTTAGGATTGATTGTGAGAAAGAAATAGTTACTGTGAGTTTTGGGGATGTGTCTCATGACACTACTAGGGAAATGCCTATACACAGGAGATTAGGAGTAGCGCTTTTTATAAGAAAACGCTACTACTACTTATCAGTAGCGCTTGCGCATGGCAAGCGCCGCTACTATGAACTTACCAGTAGTGCTGTTTTCATAAAACACGCTACTAGTAATATTGTCAGGCCGTTGTCGGCAGGCCGGGTGTAGTAGTAGCACTTTTATTTAGGAAGTGCTACTGCTACTCAACGTAGCTGTAGCACTTTATAAATAAAAGTGCTACTACTATGGGATCCTTATCCACACCAACGCCCGCACTCGACCTCACTCCTCCCTCACACACTCTTACTCTCGCTGCCGCCCTCCCCGCGTGCTCCCCCGCCGACCGCCCTCACCCACGCCGGCCGACCGCCCTCGCCCGCGCCAGCTCTTCTCCCGCCGACCGCCCTTGCCCGCGCCGGCTCGTCTCTCCCCCGTCGGCCACCCTCCCCCGCATCGGCCTCCTCCCCCATCGGCCGACCTCCCGCGCCGGCCCTCCTCCCCCATCGCCCCCCACGTCGGTCGTCCTTCACCGAGAGGTACTCCTCCTCCCTCCTCCCTCCTTCTCCCTCTAGGTTAATTTGGTTTACTAACTAGGTTAATTAGATGTTTTTTAGATGTTTGGTTAACTAATTTGGTTACTAAGTAGATGTTAATTAGGTTAGGGTAGTAGTGGTGCTGTTAATTAGATGTTTTTTAGTTAGGGAAGTAGGTTAGGTAACTAAGTAGATGTTAATTTAGGGCAGTAGTGTTTAGTTTATAGAAAAAAATCAATATAGTTTTTTTACTGTTTTTTAGTAAGTTTTTAATAGAATTAGTTAGAAAATTAATAGAACTAGTTAAACTAGTTTATTTTTAGTAAGTACTAGTTTATTTTATTTATAGTAATTGCTTAGTTGAACTAGTTGAATTAATAAACTAGTTTATTTTTAGTAAGAAAATTTAGATATATGAGATTTGATGATCTAATTGAAATTTTGTTTTTATTTATAGTAAGTCCTAAGATGAGGATAATAATAAATTTTTTGTTTATATTTTGTTTTTACAGAAATCAAGGAGCCCCTGCATCATCCCCGCCGTCGTCCCCGTCACCGACCACCTCTGACCTCGAGGTGAGACCAGCCAAATCCCCATGTCGATGACGATGTAGATGTTTTGATAGTTGTAGTAGAGTAGTATCTACATGAGTAGTTGTGACAATTTTCATGGAATATGTGACATGTAGTGTTCTGTAGTACTAGTGCTTGCCCAAGTGGCCTATGTTTGCAGGGAACACCTCACAATGGCCTATGTTTTGCCAGAGTGTTGATTCATTTCCGTTCTGGTAAATTTCAGGCGCTCGATATGTCCTATTTTAGCAAAGGTCATGCCGGATTTATTCATGAATTTTAGCATGACTTGTGCTAGAATATGTAAGAAATATCGAGTGACCCAGATTTGCTAGAAAGAGAATTAAATGACATTTTGAGTTGACTATAAGTCTGTCGGGGCTCCATATATGATAGTCAAAAAATTAGCGAGGGAGAGTCTCCACCATATATGAGAGAAGAAGAATGCCGACTGTTGTTGTGGGGGTCGCTTCTCCTTCTTCTCCTTGTGCTAGACCTTTGTTGTGCACTAGGGGAAGAAGGAGTCGCGACCATCATCGACGGTTGAAAAATCAGTGAGGGAGTGTCCACCATATATGAGAGAGGAAGGAGAATTCTGACAGACCGATATTCAACCCGTGATGAAAAATAATAATCTAATTTAGTTTTATAGTACATATATTTAAGTTTAGAAGTTTATTAATTTTGTTTTCATAATTAAGCATTTGTTCTTGACGTCGATGATGCCTGGCCCACATCCTCGTCGTCGAATCGGTGGAGGAGGCCTGCTTGATTATAGGGGCCATGTCCGGGACTGGGCTCCGCCGGGCTGGTACTACGAGATCCTACCTTCCGGGGCGCGCAACTTAGGGCCACCACGGCCAGGTCAGCCTACGCATCACTCCTGTCCATACCGGATTTCTAAAACCGATGGAGTCATGACAATCAAAGATGGGAAGAAATGTATGGTCAATCGTAGAGAGCTACTTGGAAGCAACATTGTGCGTACGCGAAGAACGGGAGACAGGATGATCTCCGTTCTCCATAATGGAGAGTCAGGGCCTATCTTGTTTTATGATATTGTACCTAAGAGAGGGTAGAGTAGGTCCTATGAGAGAGGACTAGATCCTAGGTACAATGTGTTATTATGTGCTACAATGTGTTAGAGTTGATGATGATGATGAGGAGGAGTTGTAATTATGACTAGTGACCAACTTGTTATATGATGTCTCATTGATGAAAATGATGATGATGAGGAGCTCTTTTATGAAAATGATGTATTATGGTGATCTGATGAAACTAGTATATAGATACTGTATAATACATCACAAATATGTATAGGGTGTAAATCTATGAAAGCAGGAATACTAGCAGTAGCGCTGGAAATCATCTAATAGCAACGCTGGATTAGCAGCAGCGCTTCGTTCGTCCAAGCACTACAGATAGTTAGCAGTAGCACTTTCCGGGCAAGCGCTACTATTAACAGCACATAGTAGTAGCGCTTGCCAGGCCAGCGCTACTGCTAAAACTTAGTTGTAGCGCGATAGCAATAGCGCTGGACCCAGCGCTACTAATATGCATATTTCAAGCGCTACTACTAGGGTTTTCCCCAGTAGTGTGAGTTTAATTTCTCTAAATTTCATAGACAACCCCATGACAAAGAATTGCCTAGTAAAGATGAAATTATTGGTCTCACTTCTATTGTTGTGCCTCCTACTGATCCTTTAGAACAATATTTGCTAGACCATGAAAATGACATGCATATGAATGAGAGGAACGAAATAGTTGAAATTTTCTTTGAACAGCAACCTATTTTGAAACACAACTTACTTGTTGAAATACTTGGGGATCCTCCTCCACCCAAGGGTGATCCCGTGTTTGAGCTCAAACAGTTACCTGATACGTTGAAATATGCTTATCTTGATGAAAAGGAGATATATCATGTTATTATTAGTGCTAACCTTTCAGCATGAAGAAAAGAGATTATTGAAAACTCTGAGGAAGCACCGTGCTGCTATTGGTTATATTCCTGATGATCTTAAGGGCATTAGTCCCTCTCTATGTCAGCATAAAATTAATATGGAACCTGATGCCAAACCAGTTATTGATCACCAACGATGATTGAACCCTAAGATGAAAGAAGTGGTAAGAAAATAAATACTAAAGCTTCTTGAGGCATGTATAATTTATCCTGTTGCTGATAGTAGATGGCTTAGTCCCGTCCATTGTGTCCCTAAGAAGGGAGGTATTACCATTGTTCCTAATGATAAAAATGAATTGATACCACAAAGAATTATTACAGGTTATAGCATGGTAATTGATTTTAGGAAATTAAATAAAGCTACTAAGAAAGATCATTACCCTTTACCTGTTATTGATCAAATGCTAGAAAGATTATCCAAACATACTCATTTTTGCTTTCTAGATGGTTACTCTAGTTTCTCTCAAATACCTGTATCAAGCCAAGATTAAAAAAACACTTTTACTTGCCCTTTTGGTACCTTTGCTTATAGACGTATGCCTTTTGGTTTATGCAATGCACCTGCTACCTTTCAAAGATGTATGATGGCTATATTCTCTGACTTTTGTGAAAATTTCTTGAGGTTTTCATGGATGATTTTTTCGTTTACGGAACTTCATTTGATGATTGTTTGAGCAACCTTGATCGAGTTTTGCAGAGATGTGAAGAAACTAATCTTGTCTTGAACTGGGAAAAGTGCCACTTTATGGTTAATGAAGGTATTGTCTTGGGGCACAAGGTCGCCGAAAGAGGTATTGAAGTTGATAAGGCTAAAGTTGATGCTATTGAAAAATGCCATGCTCGACGCATATCAAAGGTATAAGAAGTTTCCTTGGTCATGCTAGTTTCTATAGGAGGTTTATCAAAGATTTCTCTAAGATTTCTAGGCCTGTCACAAATCTTTTGCAAAAAGATGTCCCATTTGTTTTTGATGATGATTGTGTAGAAGCATTTGAAATTCTTAAGAATGCCCTAATTACTATACCTGTTGTTCAACCACCCGACTAGAACCTACCCTTTGAAATTATGTGCAATGCTAGTGACTATGCTGTTGGTGATGTTCTAGGACAAAGAGTCGATAAGAAATTAAATGTTATCCATTATGCTAGTAAAACTCTAGACAATGCTCAAAGAAACTATGCTACTACTGAAAAAGAATTCTTAGCAGTCGTGTTTGCTTGTGATAAGTTTAGACCTTATATCGTTGATTCCAAAGTAATTGTTCATGCCGATCATGCGGCTATTAAGTACCTTATGGAAAAGAAAGATGCTAAACCTAAACTTATTAGGTGGGTCCTTCTGCTACAAGAATTTGATTTGCATATCATTGATGGAAAGGGTGTTGATAACCCTGTGGCAGATAACTTGTCTAGATTAGAAAATGTTCTTGATGACCCACTATCTATTGATGATAGCTTTCCTGATGAACAGTTAGCTGTCGTAAATGCTTCACATAATGCTCCTTGGTATGCTGATTATGCTAATTACATTGTTGCTAAGTTTATACCTCCTAGTTTCACATACCAACAAAAGAAAAAGTTCTTCTATGATTTAAGGCATTACTTTTGGGATGATCCACACCTTTATAAAGAAGGAGTAGATGGTATTATTAGACGTTATGTACCCAAGCATGAACAGGAACAGATCTTGCGCAAGTGCCACTCCGAAGCCTACGGAGGACACCACGCTGGAGATCGAACTGCACATAAGGTACTACAATCTGGGTTTTATTAGCCTACTCTCTTCAAGGATGCTCGTAAGTTTGTCTTGTCTTGTGATGAATGTCAAAGAATTGGCAATATTAGTAGACATCAGGAAATGCCTATGAATTACTCTCTTGTTATTGAACCATTTGATGTTTGGGGTTTTGATTATATGGGGCCCTTTCCACAATCTAACGGGTATACTCATATTCTAGTTGCGGTTGATTATGTTACTAAGTGGGTAGAAGCTATTCCAACTAGTAGCATTGATCATAACACTTCTTTTAAAATGCTTAAAGAAGTTATTTTCCATAGATTTGGAGTCCCTAGATACTTGATGACCGATGGTGGTTCACACTTTATTCATGGTGCTTTCCGTAAATTGCTCACTAAATATGATGTTAATCATAGAATTGCATGTCCTTATCATCCTCAGTCTAGTGGTCAAGTAGAATTGAGTAATAGAGAAATTAAATTGATTTTGCAGAAGACTGTTAATAGATCTAGGAAGAATTGGTCTAAGAAACTTGACGATACATTGTGGGCTTATAGAACTGCTTACAAGAACCCTATGGGTATGTCTCCGTATAAGATGGTTTATGGTAAAGCATGTCACTTACCTCTAGAACTAGAACATAAAGCTTATTGGGCAATCAAAGAGCTCAATTGTGATTTCAAACTTTCTGGTGAGAAGAGGTTATTTGACATTAGCTCACTTGACAAATGGAGAACCCAAGCCTATGAGAACGCTAAGTTCTTTAAAGAAAAGGTTAAGAGATGGCATGATAGAAGGATACAAAAGCGTGAATTCAATGTAGGTTATCATGTCTTGCTATACAATTCTCGTTTAAAATTTTTTGCAGAAAAACTTCTCTCTAAATGGGAAGGTCCTTACGTTATTGAGGAGGTATACCGTTCCGGTGCCATCAAGATTAATAACGCCGAAGGCACAAACCCGAAGGTGGTGAATGGTCAAAGAATCAAGCATTATATCTCAGGTACTCCGATAAATGTGGAAACCAACATCATCAATACCATAACTCCGGAGGAGTACATTAGGGAAACTTACCGGAATGTTTCAGACTCCGAAAAGGAATAGGTATGTGGTACAGTAAGTAAAAGGACCCCAAAACTTTTTCAATGGCAATTTTTATCTGTTTTTAAATATTTAAAAAATTAGGAAAATTTAAAGTAGTCTGAATAGTGCATGAGGAGGTGACAAGCCTACAGGGCGTGCCCTACCCCCTGGGCACGCCCCTGGGGCTTCTGGCCACCCCGTGCACCTTCCGGACTCCATTTTCTTGTGGCATACTCCTTCGGGTCGGTAAAAATTCATTATATAATCACCTGAGGGTTTTGACTCTCATATCACGACAATACCTCCTATTTTCTCTTTGAGTTGTTCTTGTAGCAGATTTAGAGCAAGATGTCGTCCCAAGAGTCGATCGGGGAGAACTGCTTTGGGCAAGCTACAGAAGAAGAGATGGAGGCTGACTGAAAAGGATAAATGCCATGGAGGAAGACCAACAAGTTACCTCTCATCCACAACCTCGAGCCATGCTGAAAGAACTTCAGAGCTTAGCAATTCCAAATTCGGTCAGCCCTTCCAATGCTAAATTTCTTACTTTTGAAAATATGAAAAGGAATGTTGCTTCTTCCCCCGTAGCAATGAAACACCCATGGGTTAAAGGCGCTCTAGCCATCGCTAAAAAACTTTACGAGGAAATAATGGATCTCAGAAAGCAAAATAACAAGCTTGAGGAGGAGAATCATATTCTGAAGGGCCTCATCGCCAAGTACATAGTATCACCACCTCTGAAGCAAGACAACTAAACACATGGGTATGGGCACTCCCCTTGGCTTGTGCCAAGCTTGGGGGAGGTGCGCCGATATTGTATCACCATCACATCTTTTATTTTTAATTTTTATTTTTATCTTTATTTTTATTTTTTATTTTTTATCATCTTTCCTTAGTTTGATCCCTTTGGTTATATCTTGATCTAGTAGAATAAGGTGTTCGTGTGATCTAGTTTTGAGTCTTTGCATTATGATTCCTCCTATGTAAGCAAGCCCGTGAGTTATATAATAAAAATTGCTTTTGAGTTGAGGGCTTTTGCTTGTTTGGCATGATCTTGATCTTGAGAAAGATGAAGTATAAAGAAGTAAAGAATAAAAGCAAAGAGTACATATGACAATCTTATGGGGAGTTATGACTTCACATATAAGAAGTATGTCGATCGAAACCTGTTGTGGGTTGACAAACATAGTTGTTGGTCATTGGGGCAATTAAAAGGAAGTAATAAAGAAAGAGAGGCAAGATCGGAAGATCTGAACCCGGGCCAGACGTCTGCACCGACATCATCGAGCCGACCCGGCGCGTGCAACCCGCCCGACACATGCAATCCGCCCGTGCTGACCCAACCAAGAAGCATGTCTTCATCGGCTTTACTCAGGGCATGGATCTTGAAGGTTCTATGTTACAGGAAACTCTCATTTGCTCAGAGGATGGATCTTCAAGCGAAGAGATGGAATCAATTTACTAGCTTCACAATGGCGGGCTCGGGGGCCACGATGAGTCTTGCCCTGAGTCAGAGTATCACGAGCCGGAGGATTATGAGCCGTCGAGCCATGCTGCTGTCTTCATGGCAGGTTCAACACCCGCCCTGAGAAGTATAGCCGCCGGCGCAGCGAGATCGAGGGCTGATACGCCACCGGTTCAGGTTCTTCTGGATCTGATGAACGAGCTTACAACCCTAATGGCCATCGAGGTCACAGCTGAAAATCAAGCGGCCCGGATCACGGAGATCGCGAGGCTGAAGAACCAGATGACCGAGGTCCAACAGGAGATCAATGCACTAAAAGATCAGATGGATGCGGAGGCAGAGTGCCTTAGGGCAGATGCCTTCCGCCTTGAGCTAGGGCAGCAGTCCGTAGTGGCGGTTCGGTGGATGAGGCACCAGTCCTGCTTGTCGGATCAGTATGAGGCCAGAAACCTTTTCAACATGCTAGGAACGGGACAAACAGTGGAAGTACCTGGGAGCCGGCGGGCAGTTCAACAGCTCAACCTGCCCCGACGGAACCAGACCTCACCAATGTCTTTCCCCACGCCGACGGGTCATTATTCCAACCCGGCGGAAAACATGGTGGTGGCAGCGACCCGGCTTGGTACAATCCCCATCCCGGACAAGGCGCCTTTCGTAGAGGAGGTGCAAAACGCTATTGGATACCTGCAGACAGCAATGGCCCAGCAGGAGAAGTACACTTATAGCCCGAGTCACGTGCATTCAAACCCCATCCCCAGTCGCAGCTACAGATGGCGTTATGAGTCGCCGACGGTTTCCAGCACTGATAGACACCGAGACCCGCTACGAGGTGATCGGGTGGATCTAGATGCTCAGGCGCTGGTGGATCGGGCGAGAGCACAACAAGAGGCAGCGGTGGCTCTTCGAGAACCCGCACCTTCCATCTCGGTAGGAGCAAGAGTAACCCCTAGGGCCGTGGGAGTGCCGTGCTTAGCGCCGACTTTGCGGAACGAGCATCTGCCGAAGGATTTCAAGGGCCCTCGCAAGGTCCCGAATTACACTGCTGACCTACCTCCGGAGGCTTGGATTGAAAGCTATGAGCTGGCCATGGAGATGTTAGACGTCAACGATGCAGTCTGTGCCAAATATTTCATCATGATGCTGGAAGGGCCGGCTCGCATGTGGTTGAAGGGCTTGCCACCCAATACCATTAATTCCTGGGCCAATCTAAAGGAAAAGTTCATCAAAAAATTCCAAGGAACGTGCAAGCAGCCCATGACGATAGTGGGTTTGGATCATTGTGTGCAGCAGGAGGACGAGTCGGCTCATCATTGGGTCCGGCGGGTCTCGACTATCATCCACTCGTCTGAGCAGATTATGGCGGCACAAGCGGTTCTGATTCTGGAAAAGAATTGCCACTTTACGCCTCTGAAGCAGAAGCTTGGCCGGCTCAAGTGCTCTTGTCAGGACATGGGGGAACTCATGGCGGCTCTCACCAAGTACGCTGAATCTGACAATACGAAAGACCTAGGCTCTGATGAGGAGAAACCAGGTCAGGGTAAGAAGAATAGCAGTGGCAAGGGCGCGGCTGGCAGCGACAACCATGGCAAGAGGAAGAATCCAAAAGGCGGGTCAGAATTGGTGGCAAACACCATCATGCGAAGGGCAGCGAGAACTTCAGGCCTCCCTTTAATAAGGGTAAAACGCCTTTCAACCTGGAGGAGATGCTCAATAAACCTTGTCCGGAGCACAACCGGCCTGATAGGGCGGCAGGTCATACATGGAGGAATTGCCATATCATGCGGCAGTTTCGGGATTACAGCTTGTGGCAGCATCATAGCAACGATGGTGGCCCGCTAGGCAGCTTAGGGCGAGGCAGGTCAGGAGCCGTTTTTGGCCCTGGCAGCTCAGGATCTGGGTATCAGGGTCAGAGCAATCAAGAAGGTCATCATCAACAATCTGGTGGAAGTAAGCAGCAGCAGAATAACCAATCTGGGTATCAAAGTAATCCGAAGCAGCTCAGCACGGGTCAATATCATGTTTTTACAACATGCCTTGTCAAGCGAGACCAGAAGGTGTGCAAGTGGGCGGTTAATGCAATCACGCTGGCTCTCCCGCAATACTTGAAGTGGCCTGAGTATGACATAACTTGGAGCCGAGAGGATCACCCACCGCGTGTTGACGACCCGGAGCGGCTGGCTTTGGTGGTTGCCCCCCAAGTAGGAGGATATGTGTTTACTAAGGTGCTTATGGATGGCGGCAACAACATCAACATCCTGTATTATGACACCTTTCGCCGGATGAAGTTGCTTGATAAGGATCTTAGGCCTTCTTCGACAGTCTTTCATGGTGTGGTGCCCGGAAAGTCGGCTTCCCTAGTGGGTAAGATCTCTTTGGAAGTTGCTTTTGGTGATGAATACAACTATAGGGTGGAATCCTTGTGGTTTGAGGTGGTCAAAATCAAAAGTCCATATCATGCTCTATTTGGATGACCGGCTTATGCCAAGCTCTTGGCTAGGCCCTGTTATGTCTACTTACACCTCAAGATGCCCGAGTTGAACGGGATGATTACTGTGCATGGTGATCGGAAGACGGCCATTGAGTGTGAGGAAGGAGACGCGGCTTATGCAGAGTCAAGTTGCGCTGAAACAGAGCTCAAGTTCTATAAGGAGAATGTTGAACCGGAGGACATGGCTCCGCTCAAAAAGCCTACCACGGAGTCTGAGCCGCCTCTCAAGTTTGCGGTAGATGATACCAAACTCGTGGATTTTGCTCCAGGTGACTCATCACAACTATTCACTATTGGGGCCAATATGGATCCCAAATTGGAAAGCGCGCTCATCGAATTCATCCGTGAGAACCGGGACATCTTCGCATGGAAACCTTCTGACATGCCGTGTGTATCGAGGGAGTTTGTTGAGCACTACCTTAATGTGGATCCTAAGTTTAAGCCGGTTAAACAGTTCCTCCGGCGGTTCAACAAAGAAAGGCGCAAGGCTATTGGGAAGAGGTGGCCCGGCTTCTGGCAGCAGGGTTCATCATGGAAGTGTTTCACCCAGAGTGGCTTGCTAACCCGGTGCTAGTGCTTAAGAAGAATGGCACGTGGCGCATGTGTGTGGATTACATGGATCTTTACAAGGCTTGTCCAGTTGACCCGTTTGCTCTCCCACATATCGACCAGATCATTGATGCAACGGCGGGTTGTGAGAGCTTATGCTTCCTGGATGCTTATTCTGGTTATCACCAGATCAAGATGGTAGTCAAGGACCAAGAGAAGACGGCTTTCATCACGCCTTTTGGTGCTTTCTGCTATGTGTCTATACCGTTTGCGCTCAAGAGTGCCCAGGTGACTTACCAACGTTGTGTGCAGAATTGTCTTCACAGTCGAATTGGACGCAATGTTCACGCATTTGTGGATGATATTGTGGTAAAATCAAGGAAAAATGAGACTCTACTTGACGACCTGAAGGAAACTTCCGATAACTTACGGTCTACAAGATGATGTTTAACCCAGCTAAGTGTGTTTTTGGAGTTCCTACAGGCAAGCTCTTGGGTTTTCTGGTCTCTGAGCGTGGCATTAAGGATAATCCAGATAATATAAAGGCTATTACTTCCCTATCTGAGCCGGCATGCATCAATGATGTTCAGCGCCTGGCAGGTCGAATCGCTGCGTTAAGCCAGTTTATAAGCCGCCTGGGTGAGAGGGCTATTCCTTTATATCAGATGATGAAGAAGACATACAACTTTGTCTGGAGTACAGTGGCGGGTGAGGCATTTGAGGCACTTAAGAAGCAACTCACTGAGCCGCCGGTCTTAGCTGCTCCGGCTGAGAAGGAACCTTTGCTCCTGTACGTGGCGGCTAATAACAGAGCAGTCAGCACCGGGATTGTTGTTGAGCGTAAAGAGGCGGGGAAAGAATATCCGGTTCAGAGGCCGGTTACTACATTAGTGAAGTCCTGACAGAGTCCAAGTAGAGGTACCCACATTGGCAGAAGCTAATATATGGGGTGTTCATGGCGAATCGTAAGCTAAAGCATTACTTCCTGGGACACCAGATCACAGTGGTTAGCTCAGCCCCGTTGGGAGACATAATTCAAAATAGAGAAGCCACTGGCAGGATTCCTAAGTGGGCATTGGAGCTTGGCCCTCTTAATCTGAAATATGTGCCTCGCACGGCGGCAAGTCTCAAGCCTTGGTGGATTTTATAAATGACTGGACAGAGTGTCAGGCGCCCGCGGAGAAGCCAGATAACACGTACTGGACGATTCACTTTGACGGATCTAGGCAGCTCGAAGGATCAGGGGCTAGGGTTGTCTTAACCTCCCCTAAAGGTGACAAGTTCTGTTATGTGTTAAGGTTGATGTTTCCTTGTGCTAACAATGCAGATGAGTATGAAGCTTTACTCCATGGCCTCTGGGTGGCTAAGGAGATGAACCTGACCCGGGTTCGATGTCTTGTCGACTCAGATCTCATGGCCCAGCAAGTTTTAGGCATGTGGGACTCCAAGGACCCGCGGATGGCAGCTTACCGTCAGGCGGTGGATATCATCGCTGGTCACTTGAAGGGGTATCAGGTGGATCATATTGATCGACGCAGAAATGAGGCGGCTGATGCATTGTCAAGGCTGGGTTCCCAACGAAAGCCGATGCCGCCTAGCGTTTTCTTGGATGTACTACATCACCCGTTAGTTAAGCTACCTTCAGAGGAAGACTTGGCTGTACCTGACCCGGAGGGGCAGTTGGTGGCGGCTCTGCATGCTATCGCTGACTGAACGCTGCCTTACCTAGCGTACTTGACTCGCGGCGAGTTATCGGAGGATGAGATCTTGGCAAGACAGATCATCAGGCGGTCTAAGTCTATGACAATCATCAATGGTGAGTTACATAAGTGCAGTGTTAGCGGCGTCTTTCAACGTTGTGTTTCACCTGAACAAGGCAAAGAAATCTTGAATGAAATTCACGCTGGCGACTATGGTCATCACGCTGGCTAAAAATCTCTGGTGCCCAAGGCTTTTAGACATGGTTTCTTCTGGCTGACGGCTCATAAAGATGCAGAAGACTTGGTTCTCAAGTGCGATGGATGTCAGAAGTTCGGCCGGCATGCTCATGTGTCGGCTGAGGAGTTGCGAATGATTCCAATCACCTGGCCTTTTGCAGTCTGGGGGCTTGATATAGTCGGGCCCTTTAAGAGATCCAAGGACAAGAAGACCCACCTCTTGGTGGCGGTGGACAAGTTTACCAAGTGGGTCAAGGCTGAGCCGGTCGGCAAGTGTGACGCGGCTACGGCGGTTCAGTTTGTCAAAAAGCTGATTTACTGTTTTGGTTATCCTCATAGTGTCATCATAGATAATGGTACGAACCTATCCAAGGGGGCTATGCAAGCGTTCTATGAAAGTGAGCACATCTGACTTGACGTTTTTGTGGTTGCTCATCCACAATCCAATGGTCGGGCAAAGCGTGCTAACCAGGAAATCTTGAGAGGCATCAAACCCTGGCTTATGATTCCTTTATAGCGAACACCGGGTTGTTGGGTAGAGGAGTTGCCATCAGTCTTATGGAGCATCAGAACTACCCCCAACAGATCAACATGCTATACGCCTTTCTTCATGGTTTATGGCGCAGAAGCCGTATTACCAAGCGATATACGCCATGACTCACCACGGGTGGCGGCTTACGTTGAGGCGGATAATGAGATAGCACATCAAGACGCGTTGGATTCTTTGGGTGGAGAGCGTGATCTGGCGGTGGATTGGTCAGGGATTTATCAACAAGACCTGAGTTGCTATCATAGTCGCAGAGTCAAGACTCAGACATTTTAAGAAGGCGGCTTGGTGTTGCGGTTGATTCAAGATCAGACAGATGCGCACAAGTTATCCCCTCCATGGGAAGGAGCTTTCATGGTCAGCAGAAATCTCAACAACAGGTCGTATTATCTCATTGATGTACAAGATGAATCAAGCACTTCTGGGCAGGAGACCCGTCGGCCATGGAATATAGCTCATCTGCGGCCTTACTATACTTGAATCATCAACACTCGACTTTGTACACCATCATTGTACATATCACATATATATAATAAAGTTGGCATCCCTACAAGCCAGGGCCTCTGCCGTTTCACATATCTCAGTTTTTGCAAAAGTTGGCTCCGTCAACAAGTTCATTTGGGGGCTTTCAACCTTCCGGGTTAAGCTTCAACCCTCTCGAATCAGATCTTAAGCCACAGTAAGGCGTGTTATATACCCAAAGGTTGACTCCATCAACAAGGTCATTTGGGGGCTTCCAACCCACCGGGTTTAGCTTACACACCCTCTTGATCGGCTCTTAAGCTACAGTAAGGCGGGCTATATACCCAATAGTTGACTCCGTCAACATGGTCATTTGGGGGCTTCCAACCCACCGGGTTTAGCTTACACACCCTCTTGATCGGCTCTTAAGCCACCCCAATTTTGAGTTAAACCTGCCTATATGCTGATGCTGCTCCACTATGTGACCCGTCGAACTCTTGCCAGTTAATCCCGATTAGAGACCCTGAGCTGTTCCAACAGATTTGGCAGCCACTCTTGCTAGAGTCCCTGTACTGGTCAAGGTTAAACTGGTGACTCTTGTCACGTGAGGCCTGGCTTACGGAAAGTGAGGATAAACTCACCCATCTGTTGCCGAATCTCCGCTATGTGGCCCGTTTTGTACTCTTAAGCAGTTACTCTTCTAAAGACCCTGCACTGTTTAAGGTTAAAACGACGGATTTATGTCACGTGAGAGGCAGCTTATGGGCTATCAGGGTACTCATGCCCTTCTGTGTCTCTTTCTGGTTTGTTTCGCTCTTATCAGTTAATCTCGCCTAGAGACCCTGAGCCGTTCAAAGAACTTGATGGTCAATCTCGATAGAGACCCTGTACTGTGAAAGGGTTCTAGTAGCGAGTCCAGCCAGAAGAACCGGCATATGAGTTATTGAAAAAGTAAGGTCAGGAAAGATCTTCGGGTTGTGCTTTTTCAAGCCTCCCTCACAGTAACGCAGAATATATTCTGCTGTTTGTTTTCCCGGGCTTTGTCTCTTAAGATAAGCCGCCATGGAATCTGATATGAGTGAAGCACAAGGCAGATAAAATACATTAAGTTGTGTGACTTCCTACGTGCACGATGGCACGGTTCAGACAATCAAGGTTTTTCTAAGCCTATTAGAAAAGCTCTCCATAGAGCCCCAAAAGCAAGACTTAAAGTTTTGTACACAGCTCAAGTTTTGGCGGGTCAAAGAGCTAGGTTATACCACTACAGGGTCAACTTGCTCAGCTTGACGACGGGTCATCCCGCGGCAGGTCTTCGACCTCCTCGATCTGAAGATTGTCCACGTCCCAGTTGCAGTTGGTTAGTGCTTCAAACTAGGCCTCGTCAAAGATGGGACACGGGTCAATTTCAGGGGCGAAAAGGTGCTTACGGCATGCAGGAGTTAAGTCCCTAGCTTTGAAGGTTGGGCAGCGCACTCGTTTGTTCTCAGTGTTGTAAGCCGCCTGGTACGTTGACAGATCGACTTCCTCCGCCAACACTAATTCAAGTATCCTAGAGGCCTTCATACAACGGGCGTAGTCAGCCTCTGTAAATTCTGAGCCGTCGTCTTTCTTGGACGGGAAGCCATCCATCATTTCTTCAGCAGTCAGCTCCGGGGCAAAGGCCAAAGCCCGGCTTATAGCAGCAATTGCTCCCTTCTGGGCGGTTGATGGTTTCAGCTCTTGGATTTGCTTTGGCAGGGTTGATAAGAGTTCTATGACTCCTTTCATGAACTTTGGGATGCTCTGTTTATTCAGCATGACTTTTATAGTGCAAAGAGTCCCGCAGCACAACTGCTCTGACAAGGTATAGACGGCCTTGAGCTGCAACAGGCTGTCGGCACCAAGCTGGCGGCTTCTTTGACCTGCAACGACAGGTTTCATTTTATCAGCCGCCTGCACAGTTTTTAAAGCACGGACATTGGCTAAGTGTTCATTACTTACCGAATATAGCACCAATCATCCTTGAGATATGGCGCTTCAAGTTCTATAACTCGTCGGATACAAGCTTGAGCCGCTGGTCAGCGTCATCTGCACATTTGGCCAGGGCAGTTTGCTCCACTTCAGCGGCCTTCTTGAAAGCAGCAAAGTCAGATTTAACCTTTGCAAGTTCTTCGGTGGCAAGCCGGCACTTCTCCTCTGCTTCACTATGGGCGGCTTGCTAGGAAGAAAGATTCCCCTTTAAGCCGGTCAGACCAGACTCGGCATTGCTCAAAGCTTCCTCTGACATACAAAGGCAAAGGAGGGGTAAGTCGCCAGGATACAATATTACCAGATGGCCAGCTAAGGAAATACAGTGCAAGTCGCAAGTAGATTGCAAGCAATATACTCGACACTTGGGGGCTAATGTCTGTTTGCTCTCCAGGACTACAATGAAGTTCCGGCTCATCTTCATCAAGTTAAGCCAGCACTGGGGGCTACAGCGACGCTTTCTAAAGTCCATAGTGAAGTTCCGGCCCATTATTTCTATACTAACTCGGACTTGGAGGCTACCATTGATCAATTCATCAACACCGAGTACCGTCTCAACATATACATGTTAAGCCGATACTTGGGGGCTACAGGCTAAGTTGTTCTACCTATGACGCGGATTGGAAGACCCGGTTTACCATTTGCAATATTAAACCAGCTCTTGGGGGCCACGTAAGGATATAAGGGAAGATAGGAGTACCTCATATTTTTCTTCATTAAGCTGAATATTTTGATCTCCATGTTCCAGCTTGTAGAGAGGTGGTTCAGATAACCAACATGTAATTCATCGGCAGTTAATTTCTCCAGCACGGGGAACTCAAAGTCTAGTTTGTCAGAAGCTTCAGCCTTCTCAGTGTGCTTTGTCAGTACATGGAGCTTGGGAGATTGAAAGCCAGTCCCAGTAATGAGGACGTCCGGAAGAACTGGATCTTCAACGACAGTTGAAGGGCTGGGTGGCTTGGGACTGGCCCTTGGAGGATTGTCAGTCGCCATCTCATGGGCTGCCGGCTCAGGAGACCGACGAGTATCTTAAGGCACGTCCTTTGTAGCTGTAGAGGGCTCAGTGTGAGCCGTAGGAGAATCCGGCTTAGCAGTCTCCGGCTCTTGCACATCGGGGGCAAAAGTAGACCCACCGGTCTTCCTTCGTTTTGCTTGAGCCCTAGAAAACACAGAAGATTATTATGTAAAGGTCAAGGATGGCAAAGGATATGATGCAGACATGAAATCACGTACTCCGGGTTGATCTTCAGAGGTGGCAGCTTGGTTGCTATAGAGTCATCTGACGATGGGGGCGTTTCTTGAAGGCAGTTAAGGCAACATAAAACAAAGTAAGGTTATGATGCAAGATTGACAAGGCTGAACTCAGTTAAATAAGTACCTCAGCCGGCCGTTTCCGCTGAGCCGAAGAGTTGGATAGCCCGGCCACGAGATCTTCAGAGCCGGTGCTCTGGGTTTGGCGTCGGGATGTGTGTTATTGCTTTTTCAAAAGAAAATTGGGGTCTAAATAAGCAAGAGGATGAGAAAATGGGACTTTTGGGACAACCCACCATATCTTCTTTGGTGAAAGGTGTTCTGAGTCAGATGAAACATGGGTTACCTCAGGAACGTTGGAGTGGCTTGTTTCCAATTCTTCCCGTGAGTTATTATTGTCAGTAAGGCGCATAATAATATGGACAAGGGAGTCAAGTTCTACCTCTGAGTCGTCAACTTTAGGCTGCTCTTGAACAACATTTCTCTTCTTTCGGCCATCGGCCTTTTCCTTAGACTTCTTTGCAGGAGGGGTATATTTTTTCTTCCAGAAGCGGGAATTAGCCTGAAAGCAAGAGCCGTCGAAAAATATTAAAGGTTGCTACATACATGTACAGTTAACATGGAGGTAAAGAGATTTGAAAGCCATCCTTACATTTGGAGCCGGGTTTGCAGCACAGAAAGGCTGTAACCCGACGGAGCGGCAAGCTTCTTGGGACTCATGGACAAGTCCCTTTATGACAGCAATGATGTTCTCTTCTGTCAGAGCGGTGCGATTGAAGCAGAGGGGGTCATTGGCGTCACCCGTATATTCACACATAAGCCGGTCCTGCCGACTCAGAGGCATGACCTTCCAGGAGATCCAACAGCGGGTCAAGTCGATTCCTGCCAGGCCATTTGCCATGAGGGCTCTAATCTTGGCGAAAGCCGGGGCATACTTCGCCCGTGTGGAATCAGACATCTAGTCTGGGAGTTCACTTGTGGTGCGGAGCCGGGTAGGACGATAACCCGACAGTGGATGTTCTCCCTCTAGAGACGTCTCCTTGCAGTAAAACCAAGTCTTATTCCAATCCTTGGGGTGACTTGGCATTCAAACAGCTAGAAAGGTCATGTCCCGTCTTCTTTGGATGGAGACTCCGGCGAGTTCTAAACTTGGGCCAGCCGCCACTTAAGTCTGGCGGTTTACATAGAAATACTCACGGAAGAGGTCAACTGATGGCTCTTCTTGTAAGTAAGCTTCGCAGAGGATTTGAAAGTTGCACATATTTGAAACAGAGTTGGGCGCAATATCCTGAGGATGCAGCTTGAAGAAATGGAGGATGTATCAGAAAAACTTAGAGTCGGGCGGACTGAAACCACGCACAAGGTGGTCAGCAAATATAACTATTTCACCCTCTTGGGGGATGGGTTTCTTCTCGTTGCCCAGAACCCGCCAATGGATGACATATTTGGCCGGCAAAGTTCCTGCGTCTATGAAATCTTGCAAGAACTCCCCAGACACCGCAGAGCCAACCCAATTGCAGGAAGAGGACGCACGAGACATAATGGCGGTTTAAGGTTGTGAAAAGTAACAGTACACGGCGAATTAGAAAGTGACAGACAACTAAGGGTGGCTGATGAATTTAAGCACTACGAAGCTAAGCCGCCGGTACAGTTTATTGTTAAGAGCCGGAAGCTTGGCGGCGGGTTAAGGTGGAGGAAGTCGTGATGCAATAATTGCTAAGGACCTATAACATGTTTCACGTAGTAAACTGAAGCTGCAAGATCTATGGGCAGAGGAAAAATCAAGTTTATTTTAGCCCTAGCGACGAACTGAGGGAGACTAACAAGATTAAGCGGAGTAAGGGGGAATAGCTACGAATCCACACTGGGCCGTTGATGATTCTACACGACCTACCACAACGGGAAGATGAACACCGCGAGATCCACAGAGCTGCTTATCGTTTGGCATTGCGGGAGAAACTCGCGCTCTAATGGGGCCGATGAACTCGATGGATTTGAAACACTAAGCTACGGATCTAGGGGAGGAAGAAAGACATACCGGAAGTGACGCGATGAACGCGGGCGAGATTCTGGTCCATTCAGGTTGATGCAGCGTCCTAGATTGACGACAACGATGGAGCTTCACAGCGCGACGGAGCTCGGGGGAAATGGCTTTGAGAGGAAGAAGAAGAAGTGGAGGCGGCTGAGGAAATGAGAAGGACCGTTCGCGGTCCTATTTAACAGGCTGGAAGGCCGAACGGGAACGGGAATCAAGGCGGCAGAAACTGACCGACCGAGACGGACGCCTTAATTTTCGGGCCGACAATTTAATAAAAAGATCCGTTGTGAACATCACGGAATCTTTTTGGCATATCCATTGTGACGTAACGGCGGGTTATATATTTTCTTTGAGGTGATGGAGTGTGAGAGTCGCCAACATGTGAGTTTGAAGATTGACCTGAGCAGGCTCCGATCAACCTGGGGCCTAATGTTGGGGATATAACCCTATGGTAAGACCCGCCCAGGTGGGGCTAGGTCATACCTGGCAGCTCATAATCCTGACCAGAGAAGCGGGCTGAAATACATAGGCTTGGTTATATGATGGCTTACAAAGATGGGCCAAGACGGAGGCCCAGACAGAAGATGGTATGAAGACCCGGGCGGTTAAGCCGCCCAGAGACAGTTTGCCTAAGATGGCAAGGCGACTTAGAGACAGGATTGTTTACGTTGTAAGAGTCGGTGTATGACTCGTGTAACCCAAGGCCTCGACCTCCTATATAAAGTCAAGACCTCGGGGCGGCTTGGACAGAAACCAATCAATCGAGAACTAGGTCCAGCGAATCCGCTCCCTTGTAATTGATACTCCAATCAATACAACACAAGCAGGACGTACGCTTTTACCTCCTCTTGAGGGGCCAAACCTGGGAAAACTCGTGTCCCTCGTATTGATCAACCCCTTTGAGTCCACCACCTTAGCGATGTCCTTGAACCCAAGTCTTCGGACATCTGCCGTGACAAAACCACGACACTCCATCTAGTTGAAAATTTGTTGCCAATCTTTTTCAAACTCATTGCAAATCATTTTGAATGAGTTGAGATTTCCTGAACATCTTTTTCGTCAACAAAATGGTCAAGAATAACTTTGCCAAGATTTGGTTCGCAATTTCAGTCTGTCCGAGCTGGGAAAATCGGTCCCACCGATAATGCAGATTTACTGCCAAGAGCTTCTTTGGTACCACCGATATGAAACTCTTCGGCTGTATCGATTTTACCTAGAGTCCTAATATTTTCAAATAAAACTTCATAGAGATAATCAAGTGCACTCAACTCACTAGCAACTGGTTCATCATAATTTTTAATTTTAATCTTAATAATAGGTTCCCACTCATCATAAAGCTTTCTAGGGATAGAAACTTCCAACTCAAGTTTTTCTTCAAAAGATTTCATCATAACGTCAACGATACGTTTAGTAAAAGCCTTATTTTGATTATAAACATGTAGATAATTCAACATGGATTGCAACAAGGAAATACAATCAATCAAAGAGCAGCTATCATAATTAAAGTCCTTGAAATCCAAAAGAGTGGGTTCATTGCTATTTAAAGTTTTGACCTCTTCAATCCCACTTTTATCAATTTTAACATTAAGATCTATAAACATTGAATCATTGGGACGACTTTTAACTAAAGTTCATTATCTCTAGTCCCATCTTTATCAAGATATATATTGGAAAACAAAGATTCAATAGGAGTCACATCAATCACTTTAAGATCTTCATCATTATTAAAAGATTCTGGCTTTGCGGCCATTTTATTGACTAAGGTAGCTTGTTTATCAGAAATTTGACCCACTAAATTTTCAAGATGAGCAAACTAAGATTTCAAACCATAAAACTCCTAAGACATATCATCAAGTTCTTTACTCATGTATTCCAGCACAGTCTTTTGTTCTTTGAGATCGTTTCTAAAGAAACTATTATGGTAAAATTGGAGCGACATGAGACTTTTAGCATTATTCTCAATATCCTCCAACTTCCTGAGATAAGGATCGAATCTTTTGGGTTGAGCCTAAAGACGAGCAAACAATCTAACACACAAGCAAACAAAAAACGAGCGGAAGAAGGGCGAATAAAAAGGCAAATCTTTTTGTTTTTTCTGAAAATCATTTTAGAAGTGGGGGAGAGGAAAACAAGAGGCAAATGGGAAATAATGTAAATGCAAGAGACGAGTTTGTGATGGGTACTTGGTAGGCTTGATGTGTATCCTCCTCGGTAACGACACCAGAAATCCTTCTTGCTACTTCTTGAGCTTGCGTTTGTTTTCCCTTGAAGAGTAAAGGGTGATGCAGCAAAGTAGATAAGTACTTCCCTCAGTTGTTGAGAACCAAGGTATCAATCCAGTAGGAGGAACAAGCAAGTCCCCAATTTATGCACCTACACAAACAATCAAACACTTGCCCCAACGCTATAAAGGGGTTGTCAATCCCTTCACGGATACTTGCAAGGATTAGATCTGATAGAGAAAGATATAAAAGATTGCTAGAAGTAAAAAGTAAATAAAATTGCAGCAAGGTATTTTTGGTAATTTTTGGTTTATAGATCTAAAATATAATATGGAAAATATACCCGGGGCCATAGGTTTCACTAGAGGCTTCTCTCTTGAAGGAAAATAATACGGTGGGTGAACAAATTACTGACGAGCAATTGGTAGAAAAGCGCATAGTTATGATGATATCCAAGGCAATGGTTATGCATATAGGCAGCACGTCCGTGTCAAGTAGACCGAAACGATTCTGCATCTACTACTATTACTCCACACATCGACCGACTCCTGCCTGCATCTAGAGTATTAAGTTCATGAAGAACAGAGTAACGCATTAGGTAAGATGACATGATGTAGAGGGATAAACTCAAGCAATATGATAAAAACACCATCTTTTTATCCTTGATGGCAAAAATACAAATATGTGTCTCGTTACCCCCAATATGTCACTGGGTGAGGACACCACAAGATTGAACCTCAAACTAAGCACTTCTCCCATTGCAAGAATTACCAATCTAGTTGGCCAAACCAAACCAATAACTCGAAGAGACTTGCAAACATATGAAATCATGCATATAAGAATTCAGAGAAGATTAAAATAAGATTCATGGATAATCTGATCATAAACCCACAATTCATCGGATCTCGACAAACACACCGTGAAAGAGTATTACATAGGATAGATCCCCATAAAGATCATCGCGAACATGGTATTGAAGAACATAGAGAGAGAAGAAGCCATCTAGCTACTAGCTATGGACCCATAGGTCTGTGGTGAACTACTCATGCAACATCAGAAGGGCAATGAAGTTGATGTAGAGGCCCTCCATGATCGAATCCCCCTCCGGTAGATTACCAGAAAAGGCTCCAAGATTGGATCTCTCGGGAACGGAGGCTTCCGGCGGTGGAAAAGTATTATCGTGGATCTTCTTGGTATTGGAGGAATGTTTCTAAATTTACAGGTCGAAGATTAGAGTTGGAAAAGCTACGGGGGATGCACAAGCTAGGGGGCGCCCCCCTGGCCGCGCCAGGGTGGCTTGTGGCCCACACGTGGCTCTTCTGGCCTCTTCTCCAAGTCTACTGGGTTTCTTCTGTTCCAAGAAAAATAACAGTAGAATTTATTCCGTTTGGACTCCGTTTGATATTCCTTTTCTGGAATACTCAAAAACAAGGAAAAACAGAAACTGGCACTGGGCACTAGGTTAATAGGTTAGTCCCAAAAATAATATAAAATAACATATTAATGCATATAAAACATCCAAAACAGATAATATAATAGCATGGAACAATCTAAAATTATAGATATGTTGGAGACGTATTAGACCTCAATGACCCTTGCTCTCTAGGATCCCTTACCCTCTGCCCCCTTTTGGAAATTAGTGCCAAAGAGGGAGAAGTATCAAAGCTTATGCCTATTAAAGGTATTAGGGGAGATATGAAGGGGGAGAAATATGAGGCCTATGCCTCTCAAGGAGGAGGATCATTTATTAAGTGGGAGATAGAAGACCAAATTCATATTGTAATTTAAGGAGAGATCATATATGATCTTGTGTTAGACTTGTCTCACCCGACCTACTCCCAATATCTACATGCTAAGATTCAGGGGGGAGGAAGATTTACAAATCCATACTTTTGGGAGAAAGTTCTAAATGCTCTTGGAGACAGATCAATTTTAAGAAATGTCATTTTTCATATGTCTTCCATATCTTGGTACATTTGAATTATTTTGTATTTGTATAAGTAGAATACTCTTGTGTTTCCTAACATTGTTTTCTCAAGTTTGTTCCTAATGTTAAAATGCTCAAGAACATCAAGATAAGTACATGCATCATATCCTCGGTCAAGATGATCTCTTATTTCTTACACATATTGTTTGCAAGAGAGAATCTTGAAAATGGAAATACCTCATTAACAATATGTTTGATGCATATTGCCAAGATACACATGACTTGTCATAGCTCTTCTAATATGTGTGTGTTCATGCATTCTGAAGCAACTATCCTTTAAAAAGGATTGCACATATTTAGGGGGAGCATGTCTTAGTCATGTGTTTCTCAAACCTTTCATATATCCTTGCATATATTAATTTGAAGCTTTGATTGTATGTTGTCATCAATTACCAAAAAGGGCAAGATTGAAAGCACATATGCTCCCTTGGAGGTTTTGATAATTCATGACAACATATATTGTCTCTTGGACTAATAGTTTTACCTAGTTTATTTCAGATGAAGTCCACAGAGAGAATTGGCTAGAATGTGTGGAGAATATCCAAGGAGAAAATAATGAGAACGAATAGGATTGGCAAGACATGAAGCTTCATGACTCTACATTTTGCATTTTGTGATAAATCACTTTTGAGTCCATAGGAAAGCTAGTACCATTAGAAGGGGATGAGGTATCCATGATGATGTGGTTGCTCAAGTGCTTAGAGTTAGCCACCAAAAACACCCACGAAATTCTCCCACAAAATACTCTATCTAAACACTACCACTCAAATTCGGTGCCACCAACTTTTCCAAATCGGCCCTACCGAGTTTCACCCTAGACAGATCCTAAACCAAACCATAAGTTCTTGGTGACACCAACTTCCATTTCGGTGAAACCGAAATCAGTGACCAACTTTCGGGTAACCTATTTCTAAGAAACGGAATTTCCAAGTTTTGGAAATTAGTCTGACCAAGTTTTGGTAATTGCCTAGGTCATCCAATTCGGTCCCACCGAGATTCATATATTGGTCTCACCGAAATGCCAAAAGTTACCACATTTTTCACTAGTCGATACAACCGCATTTTTGCTTTGGTTTCACCGAGTTGGCAATGATGTTGTAACGGTTGGATTTTTGGAGATGCCTATATATACCCCATGACGTGGCTTCAGACTGCGTTGGTATTTCCCCAAAGAGGAAGCGATGATGCAGCACAGCTGCGGTAAGTATTTCCCTCGGTTATGAACCCAAGGTTATCGAACCAGTAGGAGAACTAAGCAACACAATGTAAATGGTACCTGCACACAAAGAACAAATCCTTGCAACCCAACGCATAAGAGAGGTCGTCAATCTCTCAACAATAAAATATAGATTGGTTTAAATGAGATTGGATAAATAGATCGCACAAGAACAAAAATAAAAGGTGCAAATAAAAAGTGCAGCAAGGTATTTTTGGGTTTTTGGAATAGTAGATCTGAAAGCAAATGCGGAAAAACATAGAACGGAAAGCAATATATTAAAAGGATAGATCCGGGGGACGTAGATTTCACTAGTGTCTTCTCTCAAGAAAATAGCACACGGTGGGTAAACAAATTACTGTTGGGAAATTGATAGAAGATCAAATAATCCTGAAGATATCCAAGGCAATGATCAATATATAGGCCTCACGTCCAAGATTAGTAGACCGAAACGAATGTATTAAGTTCATGGAGAAATGGAGTAATGCAATAAGAATGATGACATGATGTAGACAAGATGTATTTATGTAGGAATAGACCCCATCTTGTTATCCTTAATAGCAACGATACATGTGTGCCTCACTGCCCCTTCTGTCATTGGGAGAGGACATCGCAAGATCGAACCCATCACAAAGCATCTCTTCCCATGGAAAGAAAAATCGATCTAGTTGGCCTAACTAAACAAAAGATTCGAAGAAGAAATACGAGGCTATAAATGTAGCGACCCGACCTGAAAGGTCGAATCTCCGGTGTTTCCGTACCATCCCAAGATCATGCTGGTACACACACGGTACATCAATGTATATATCAAAGGGAAATCACACATCATTATATTAATCAAAATCTCATATCGAGTCCTTTATTACAATAAACATTACAATAAAGTGGCTAAAGGCCAACTCATGAGAATATCTAAATCTTGCGGAAGCGTCGAAGGTAGATGAGTCCATCTGACTCCAAGGGCATCTCACCGAGCGTAGAACGTGTCCTCACTCCTGGTCAGAAAAATACTCTGCAACATGATACGTTGCAGCCGTGTAGGTCAGCATATGGAATATGCCGGCAAAGTCACAAGAGAGGGGTAAAAAGGTAATCATCTAGTCTACATGCATATATGGCAGGTGGGGTGGTAGTTTTTGCGTAAAGCCAAGTTTTTCCTACATCAAGAGAGGGGCTAAGCGAAAATTATTACTAAGTTGGTTGATTAATGAGATGGTTCCACCAACCAATTCTCATACCCAAGTTATTAATACCCACATCATCATATTAATTGTGTTGAGAGTTCCGAATGTTTCAGTTCCTTTGGCTCAAGTTGTCCATGACCGTGGACACGGCTAATCGATTAGGTTTGAGTACTCTGCAGAGTTTTGCACACGTTCCCCACAAGATTTGGTCGCCTCCGTTTGATTTCTCGCACTTCAAGGTGTTTGAGAAACGGATGACCAAAACATGGTCTTCCAAAGGGTTTCCCTGCGACTCTGTCGGTGCCCATCCTTTCCTACCGTTCTTCTACATCTCGTAGCACCGCCTGTCCAGGGTCACCACGATATCCAACCAAGCCAGAGCCCATAATGACTTGTGGTTGTGCAGGTAAGCCTTGGGTCTTGAAGCATCCATCTATCTCTTTGTGCCTGGGTGGACCTTTCCGCGTGAATACTGGCCATCTCCAGCAACACCTAGGCAAATCCACTGGTTTCTCTAGGGTGCCGTTCAACCATCATCCACCCAGAGGTAAGTTGAAAACTCGAAATCTTGAAGTCTTGATCATTATGTAGGTCTTGTAATTAACTCTCTCAACTCTCATGAATCACACAACCAACCCCGTCTACTAATAGCATAGCAAAAAGTAAAACAACGTTTCCCGGGGCCAATGTGTCAAGAGTTGAGAAGGGGTACCTACCACATGATACTACAACAGTAACCAAGTTTCCAACTAACCTACTTTGCATGCAATTGGGGTGATGGAAGAACTAATGCAATAAAAACATGGGTAAAGATGATCAAAGTGACTTGCCTGATTGATGATCTTCGTACGTGAGTGACTCTAAGTAACAAGCTTCGCACTCTGGATAATCTAACGAAGCAAACAAGAGCACTCAATAAGCATACAACAAAATATTGTAACTCACAACCATCAACCATGAACTAGTAAACAATCAAGACAAAACAATGCACAAATCACAAGCAAGAAAACACACAAAGTTTTGTTTTCTAGAAGACGATTGATAAAACACTACTAACATAATGAAACCTATTTGTAATAAAAGAACAATAGTTGACAGCAAGAAAACAATAAAATATTTTATTAATAAACGAATTGAATTCATTAAAGTTTGTTGGGAAAAACTTTAGTAAAGTTTTTTTTAAAAGTTTTGATAAACACTATATGAAACAACTATAGTTTTACTAACAAAAGAGCAAAACAAAACTTATTATTTATTAACAAAACATGTTCTTAACAGGAAAGAATTTACAAATAAACTTGTCTTACAAAACAAAATTAAATTATATAAAACTCTGTTGAAAGAAATCTATTACTAAACTAGTTGTTTTAATCAAATTAAACCTAGTTGAAAAGAAGTTGTGATTCCTATATTAATAAAGAAACAAACTAAGCAAATTTACATTTTTATTAACAGTAAGTAGAACACCTAAAGTTTAACTAATATAACCTACTAAATCGAATAAAACTAAATCTAATTTAAACCAACTAAAACCAAGGTTAAATAAAACTATACTAACTAATAGGCAGAATTTGTTTATAGCTAAAACACTAATAAGAATCATCCTAAAAATCCTCAAACTAAACATGGAGGTAGTCCTAACTAAGACCAAACAGTAGCAAAAAGATTCATATCAAAATCTATTTTCAAACTCTAGTTATTCAGATTTGAATGTTTTGAGCAAATTTGATTCAATTCAAATTTTATAGTTCAAATTTAAAATCTAAAACTACAGGATGAAACTACATGAAAAATTTGAGCTATTGCAAAAAGAATCAACTCAAAACATTAAACAGATTAAAAGATATAAACAAAACAAATTTGGAATGCAATCTGTTTTCTGAAAAACAAAACCGAAAGGAAAACTAACTAACGGTCGGCCAGGGCTACGTGGCAAGATCCTATTGGATGCTAGCATGCATGTGCGGGTGATTCGAGTGGTCGACCGAACGGAAAAGAAAAACGGTTCGGGAAATAAATCTTCTAATCGTGGCCATCGGATCTGGATCGGATGGATGGGAGGGCTCACAGTGGATGGGGTCGCCGGCGAGGGGATCTCCGGCGAGTCCGAAGCGGCGAAGACGTCAACGAGGAGCTCCGGTGGTCGAGGGAGGCAGTGGAAGGGTCCAGACGACGGCGGAGGTCCTCCGGCGCCGATTGGTGGTGTCGGAGAGCTGCGAGGACGACCGAGGCGACGGGCAGGAGCAGTGGAGAGCTTCGGTGGTCGGAGCAACTCCGGCGAGGCTCAAGCGCGTTGTTCTGGCGAGGAGAGAGGGGGCTCGGGGGGGGGGGAATGGAGCGGGGGGGAAAGGCGCTACTTATAGGGTGCTCGGGGGGTGCGGGGAGGAGAGAGGAGGGAGATCCGAGGCGATGAAATCTCGGCGACGGCGACGCGTGCGCGAGGAGAGGGATGACCGCGCGGGCGTTATGGGCGGTTGGGGTGGGACCCGGTGTCAGAGAGAGAAGAAGCGGCGAATGCGCGTCGGTCGACCGGCTTGTAATCAATTCACGAGTAACTGCCCGTGGGCCGGTCCGTTTAAATACAAAACCGTTACTCTTTTTAATAGTTAGAGCAGTAAAACCTCTTTAAAAGCATTCAAAACCTTTCCAAATATAGGAGTATTATATATCAAAATTAACAGGATAATAAGTGCCATTTATTGAACATTTTTATTCTTTCATTTGAATACTTTGAAAAAAAATAATTTTAGAAATTGCCTAATTGTTTTTAAATCCTTTTTGCAAAATTTTCAAAACAACCCCTGGTTTTTATTGTTCAAATAAATCACCAATTAGGTCCTGGTGTGGAGTGTCATGTTCCTCCTCTCTTATTTGAACTTTTTACCAAAGATTTCAAATAGGTGAAAGCAACATGAAATAAAAACAGGAAGGGCTTTCAGAATTTAAAAAGGGGCATTTCAACTAGTTCGTACATTCAAACAATGATGATGATGGATGCATAGCTATATTCATAACATTCTAAAATGGAATTTTGGGATGTTACAAACCTACCCACCTTAAGATGAATCTCGCCCTCAAGATTCGGGTTGGCTAGAAAATAGGTGTGGATGGTCTCTACGAAGATCTTCTTCGCGTTCCCAGGTGGCTTCTTCCTCGGTGTGGTGGCTCCACAAAACCTTACAGAACCTGATGATCCTGCTGCGGGTAACTCTGTTGGCAGTCTCGAGGATTTTGACAGGCTTCTCCTCGTAGGTCAGATCATTGTCAAGTTGTATGGCCTCTAGGGGCACGGTGTCTCTCAAGGGAATATCGGCCATCTCAGCATGGCATTTCTTCAGCTGGGACACATGGAACACATCATGAACTCCGGACAATTCTTCCGGAAATTCCAGCTTGTATGCAACTTCGCCTCTACGTTCAAGAATTTTGTAGGGGCCTATAAATCTGGTGCTAATTTTCCTTTAACACCAAACCTCTTGATACCTCGAAGCGGTGACACGCGAAGATATGCTCGGTCTCCCACTTCATACGTCACTTCCTTGCGTTTGCTGTCTGCATAACTCTTCTATCGAGATTGAGCTATCTTGAGTCTGTCACGAATCAGCTTGACTTTCTCTTTAGAATCTCGGATAAGGTCGGGACCAAAAAGTTGTCGGTCTCCAACACCATCCCACGTCAATGGTGTTCTGCACCTCCTTCCGTATAATGCTTCGAAAGGGGCCATCTTCAGACTGGTCTGATAACTGTTGCTGTATGAGAATTTTGCGTAAGGTAAGTTGTCATCCCAACTGGATCCATAATCTAGCGCACAAGCTCTCAACATGTCTTCCAGAATCTGGTTGACTCTCTCAGTCTGTCCATCAGTCTGCGGATGAAAAGCTGTACTGAACTCCAGCCTCGTACCCAAAGTTTCATGTAACTGATTCCAAAACTTTGAGGTAAATTGTGTTCCTCTATCTGACATGATACTCCTCGGAACTCCATGCAGACACACGATCCTGGTTATGTATATCTTGGCTAGCTTAGCACTAGTATAGGTGGTTTTCACTGGAATGAAATGAGCTACCTTGGTCAAGCGGTCTACCACTACCCAGATGGAATCATAACCTGAACGGGTCCTGGGTAATCCTGTGATGAAGTCCATACCAAGCTTTTCCCATTTCCACTCGAGTATCGGCAAAGGTTGGAGTAACCCTGCTAGCTTCCGATGTTCTGCCTTTACTCGCTGACAAACATCACATATTGCAACATGTTCTGCAATATCCTTCTTCATACCTGTCCACCAATAACTTTCCTTCAAATCCAGGTACATCTTGGTGTTGCCTGGGTGTATCGAGTAAGGTGAATCGTGGGCTTCCTGAAGTATCAACTTCCTGAGCTCTGGGTCATTGGGCACATAGATGCGGTTCTCAAACCACAAAGTTCCGTGTTCATCCTCACGAAAACCTTTAGCTTTACCATCTTCCATTCTCTGCTTTATCTCAACTATCTCCTTGTCCGATTTCTAGGCTTCTTGAATTCTTTCGGTCAAGGTGGACTGGATCTCCAGTGTGGCAACATATCCGCTTGGAACTATCTCTAGCTTGAGCTCTCTGAGATCATCGGCTAACTCTTGGGGTAATCCTCCCGCTGTGAGTGTGTTTACATAAATTTTTCGACTCAAGGCATCGGCTACAAAATTAGCCTTACCTGGATGGTAGTGTAATCTCATGTCATAGTCCTTTATTAACTCTAACCATCTCCTCTGTCTGAGGTTCAACTCTTTCTGCGTGAAGATATATTTCAGGCTCTTATGGTCGGTGTAAACATCACAACTATTCCCGATAAGGAAATGTCTCCAGGTCTTGAGTGCATGCACTACAGCCGCTAGTTCCAAATCATGGGTGGCATAATTCAACTCATGAGGTCGTAGTTGTCTGGATGCATAAGCTACAACCTTTCCATCTTGCATGAGTACTCCTCCAAGTCCTTGAAGTGAAGCATCACAATAAACCTGGAAGTCCTTCCGAATATTGGGCAAAATCAACACTGGGGCTGTGACCAAACATTTCTTCAACTCCTGGAAACTGGCTTCACATTCCTCAGTCCAAAAATACTTAGACTCTTTCTTCAACAACTCCGTCATGGGCTTGGCAATCTTTGAGAAATTCTCAATGAATCTCCGGTAATATCCGGCTAGTCCGAGAAAACTGCGGATCTCCTTAACTGAGGTGGGTGACTTCCACTCGGTGACGGCTTCAACCTTAGCGAGGTCCACTGCTATTCCATCTCCAGAAATAACATGTCCAAGGAATCCGACTTCCGTCGGCCAAAATTCACATTTGCTGAACTTGGCATATAACTGATGTTCTCTAAGCTTCTCCAGAACTAAACTCAAATGTTCCTTGTGTTCTTCCTCGTTCTTGGAGAATATCAAAATGTCATCGATGAACACCACGACAAATTTTTCCAAATATTCCATAAACACTTTGTTCATCAAATTCATGAAGTAGGCAGGAGCATTAGTCAAACCAAAGGACATGACAGTATACTCATACAAGCCATACCTTGTGGTGAAAGCTGTTTTGGGTATATCCTGTTCACGAATCTTCAGTTGGTGATACCCTGATCGAAGATCGATCTTGGAGAATACTTTGGCGCCTACTAGCTGATCAAACAAGTCATTAATCATCGACAGAGGGTACTTGTTCTTGATAGTCACCTCGTTCAAGGCACGATAATCGACTACCATTCTCAAGGTTTTATCCTTCTTCTCCACCAAAAGAACTGGGGATCCCCAAGGTGAAGAACTTGGGCGAATATACCCCTTGTCCAATAACTCCTTAATTTGCTTCTTGATTTCCACTAGATCATTTGCGGGCATCCGATAGGGTCTCTTGGAAATTGGGGCTGTCCCTGGTTGTAGCTCTATTAGGAACTCAATCTCCCTATCTGGTGGCATGCCTGGTAATTCTTCCGGGAATACATCCGGAAAGTCTTTTACCACATGTACTTCCTCCTGAACAACTCCTGTGAGAGAATTTAACCCAGCACTCATACGTGTGCGTCGGGATACATACTTAATCCTCTTGTTCTCCGGGATGGTGAGTGAAACAGACTTGCTAGGGCAATCAAGATTTCCTTCATACTTGGTCATCCAATCCATGCCTAGGATTACATCGAATCCCTGGGATTCTAAGACGATGAGGTCGGTGGGAAAAACATGGTTTCCTATATTGAGTTTCAAGGCATGGCATCCTATCCCCGCCATCATCATACCTCCTGGGGAACTGACCTTAATGGGCTGACTAAGGGTTTTGGTGGGCAAACCATACTTATCCACAACTACCCTTGATATGAATGAATGAGTTGCACCGGAATCAAAAAGTACTGTAACTGGACGTGAATGCAATAAAAACTTACCAACCACACTCTCGGGTTGATCATAGACTTCTTCCACGTCGAGGTGGTTCACCTGGGAACGAGGAAAAGGGTTGGGCTTCTTAGCTGCGGAGTTGCCGTTTCCATTTCCCTGCTTGCTCTGGGGACACTCAGTAGCATAGTACCCTGTCTTCTGGCACTTAAAACAGGTGATGTGGCTCAGATCCTTTTGAGTAGGAGCGTGACGGTGCTGGTTGTTGTTCCCATTCCCATTGTCAGTCTTGAAGTTGCCATGGTTGGGACGGGCATTCCCATTTCCTCCATGGTTGTGGCCTCCATGGTTGTGCATGGCATGAGTGTGCCTTCCAAACTTACCAGCCCCTGATCCGGTATTCCCTGAGTACGGGGAGTAGCGGGGCTTCTGATGAGCTCCAGAGTTAAACTTCCCCTGAGTATACTTCCGCTTGCGGTTCTCAATTTGCTGCTGCTTTCCTTCCAAGATGAGGGCCTTGTCCACCAGCTCTTGGTAGTTGTTGAAGGTAGCCACTACCAGTTGCATGCTCAACTCATCGTTGAGTCCTTCCAGAAACTTCTCTTGCTTGGCCGCATCATCGGCCACGTCTCCTAGTGCATAACGAGCCAATGTGCTGAAGTCGTCCACGTACTGGGCCACAAAGCGATTTCCTTCGCGCAAGTTGCGAAACTCGCGCTTCTTTAGACTCATGGCTCCAGCTGAAACATGTGCAGTGCGGAAAGCTTGCTTGAACTGCTCCCAAGTTACATCAGCAATAGGATATGTGGTGGTGTAGTTCTCCCACCATGAGGCTGCTGGTCCTTCGAGTTGATGTGCGGCAAAGCGCACTTTCTCAGCATCAGTACATCCAGCGGTGACGAGTTCTCTCTCCATCTTATGGAGCCAGTCATCTGCCACAATGGGCTCAGTGCTGCTGGAGAAAGTTGGAGGATTCAACCTTAGAAAACGGGTGAGATTGTCAGCCTGGGGTGGATGGTGGTGGTTGTTGTTCTGGTTGTTGGTCTGATTCTGGATCAATAGCTGCATCAGTGCATTCTGCTGCTGAAGAAGTTGGGTGAGTTCCGGCGGGAAGGTGAAGTCGGACTCACGTCGTGGAGGCATCTTGCTGTTTTTTAGAGAGGTGAGAAATTAGAATAGAACAAGGGCCTAAAAGGAATTCACTACCCATATGCAATGCAACAAACATATCACACCAAACACTCATTCATTTATTCAATCAGGGTCAAACATCGAGATACAAATCTCCATTCAACTAAACATCGACCTACGCTTTAACGTTAAAAAAATAAAAGATACATGGGGCATAACTAAAGTTTTCCTTAGAAGTACATGGTGACTGAGCCTCCTCCAGTGGTGCTCTCCTCATAGTCATCATCGTCGCTGATGAAAGGAGCCAAGTCTCCCTCAGGATGAAGATTTTCACCCATGTCCATCTGTTCCTCCAGAGTGGCGATGCGAGTGTTCAACTTGTCGATCCTCTCTAAGAAATCCTTCACCTCATACGCATGCTCGTACTCGGCTTCCTGTAAGTCGGCTTCGAGGTCAATCTCACGGTTCATCAGATTCTTGATTGTCTTCGTATCAGCACGAACTCGAAGCTCCAGAGTCCTGATGTGAGTCTCCAAGGTCTGGATATAGGAAATGGTGGTGTCTGCAGTGGGAGAGGTTATGATGTTCCCATTGGCATCTCTGCGACAAACCACGCTGAGTCCTGGTGAAATGGTTCCACCTCTGTATTCCTCCTGAATACGTCCAAGGGCACGATGAATGGCCATGTCTCTTCCAAGTATCCAGCTGGGTGCCACAAACTTGAAGTCGATGGGTTCCTTCCGATTCCCAAAGGTCTTCCCTGGGATGTGCACCTCGATTCTGTAGCGTCCATCTTGTGGAAAGGACATGATAGGAATCCCGGTGATGCTCGGTAAAGCAATCCTTACGTCCTTGACGATCCTCATCAGCTCCTTACCAAAGGGCATCATTGCGTCAGGCTGGCAAAACTCCGTGATCAACAATGGGATGAAGGAGGCCATCTA
This sequence comes from Hordeum marinum, assembly GCA_022496015.1. Taxonomy (NCBI): domain Eukaryota; kingdom Viridiplantae; phylum Streptophyta; class Magnoliopsida; order Poales; family Poaceae; genus Hordeum; species Hordeum marinum. Next base: position 288,414,504 of record CM039672.1, on the reverse strand, counting down.
TAAATTTTGAAATAATCAGAGAGAAGTCAGAAACGAGTAGATGAGAGTATAAGAATTTTAAAGACAAAGAGAAATGAGTCCTAAGGCTTTCCAATCCTAGAGGTTACGTCCTACGGTCAGCGTGTGCTCTAATACCATTTCTGTAGCGACCCGACCTGAAAGGTCGAATCTCCGGTGTTTTCGTACCATCCCAAGATCATGCTGGTACACAAACGGTACATCAATGTATATATCAAAGGGAAATCACACAACATTATATTAATGGAAATCTCATATCGAGTCATTTATTACAATAAACATTACAATAAAGTGGCTGAAGGCCAACTCATGAGAATATCTAAATCTTGCGGAAGCGTCGAAGGTAGATGAGTCCATCTGACTCCAAGGGCATCTCACCGAGCGTAGAACATGTCCTCACTCCTGGTCAAAAAAATACTCTGCAACATGATACGTTGCAGCCGTGTAGGTCAGCATATGGAATATGCCGGCAAAGTCACAAGAGAGGGGTAAAAAGGTAATCATCTAGTCTACATGCATATATGGCAGGTGGGGTGGTAGTGTTTGCGTAAAGCCAAGTTTTTCCTACATCAAGAGAGGGGCTAAGCAAAAATTATTACTAAGTTGGTTGATTAATGAGATGGTTCCACCAACCAATTCTGACACCCAAGTTATTAATACCCACATCATCATATTAATTGTGTTGAGAGTTCCGAATGTTTCAGTTCCTTTGGCTCAAGTCGTCCATGACCGTGGACACGGCTAATCGATTAGGTTTGAGTACTCTACAGAGTTTTGCACACGTTCCCCACAAGATTTGGTCGCCTCCGTTTGATTTCTCGCACTTCAAGGTGTTTGAGAAACGGATGACCAAAACATGGTCTTCCAAAGGGTTTCCCTGCGACTCTGTCGGTGCCCTTCCTTTTCTTCTACATCTCGTAGCACCGCCTGTCCAGAGTCACCACGATATCCAACCATACCAGAGCCCATAATGACTTGTGGCTGTGCAGGTAAGCCTTGGGTCTTGAAGCATCCATCTATCTCTTTGTGCCTGGGTGGACCTTTCCGCGTGAATACTGGCCATCTCCAGCAACACCTAGGCAAATCCACTGGTTTCTCCAGGGTGCCGTTCAACCATCATCCACCCAGAGTTAAGTTGAAAACTCGAAATCTTGAAGTCTTGATCATTATGTAGGTCTTGTAATTATCTCTCTCAACTCTCATGAATCACACAACCAACCCCGTCTACTAATAGCATAGCAAAAAGTAAAACAACGTTTCCCGGGGCCAATGTGTCAAGAGTTGAGAAGGGGTACCTACCACATGATACTACAACAGTAACCAAGTTTCCAACTAACCTACTTTGCATGCAATTCAGGTGATGGAAGAACTAATGCAATAAAAACATGGGTAAAGATGATCAAAGTGACTTGCCTGATTGATGATCTTCGTACGTGAGTGACTCTAAGTAACAAGCTTCGCACTCTGGATAATCGAACGAAGCAAACAAGAGCACTCAATAAGCATACAACAAAATATTGTAACTCACAACCATCAACCATGAACTAGTAAACAATCAAGACAAAACAATGCACAAATCACAAGCAAGAAAACACACAAAGTTTTGTTTTCTAGAAGAGGATTGATAAAACACTACTAACATAATGAAACCTATTTGTAATAACAGAACAATAGTTGACAGCAAGAAAACAATAAAATATTTTATTAATAACAGAATTGAATTCATTAAATTTTGTTTGGAAAAACTTTAGTAAAGTTTTTTTTAAAGTTTTGATAAACACTATATGAAACAACTATAGTTTTACTAACAAAAGAGCAAAACAAAACTTATTATTTATTAACAAAACATGTTCTTAACAGGAAAGAGTTTACAAATAAACTTGTCTTAGAAAACAAAATTAAATTATATAAAACTCTGTTAAAAGAAATCTATTACTAAACTAGTTGTTTTAATCAAATTAAACCTATTTGAAAAGAAGTTGTGATTCCTATATTAATAAAGAAACAAACTAAGCAAATTTACATTTTTATTAACAGTAAGTAGAACACCTAAAGTTTAACTAACAGAACCTACTAAATCAAATAAAACTAAATCTAATTTAAACCAACTAAAACTAAGTTAAATAAAACTATACTAACTAATAGGCAGAATATGTTTATAGCTAAAACACTAATAAGAATCATCCTAAAAATCCTCAAACTAAACATGGAGGTAGTCCTAACTAAGACCAAACAGTAGCAAAAAGATTCATATCAAAATCTATTTTCAAACTCTAGTTATTCAGATTTGAATGTTTTGAGCAAATTTGATTCAATTCAAATTTTATAGTTCAAAATTAAAATCTAAAACTTCAGGATGAAACTACATGAAAAATGTGAGCTACTGCAAAAAGAATCAACTCAAAACATTAAACAGATTAAAAGATATAAACAAAACAAATTTGGAATACAATCTGTTTTCTGAAAAACAAAACCGAAAGGAAAACTAACTAACGGTCGGCCAGGGCTACGTGGCAAGATCCTATTGGATGCTAGCGTGCGTGTGCGGGTGATTCGAGCGGTCGACCGAACGGAAAAGAAAAACGGTTCGGGAAATAAATCTTCTAATCGTGGCCGTCGGATCTGGATCGGATGGATGGGAGGGCTCACAGTGGATGGGGTCACCGGCGAGGGGATCTCCGGCGAGTCCGAAGCGGCGAAGACGTCGGCGAGGAGCTCCGGTGGTCGAGGGAGGCAGTGGAAGGGTCCATACGACGGTGGAGGTCCTCCGGCGCCGATTGGTGGTGTCGGAGAGTTGCGAGGACGACCGAGGCGACGGGCAGGAGCAGTGGAGAGCTTCGGTGGTCGGAGCAACTCCGGCGAGGCTTGAGCGCGTTGTTCTGGCGAGGAGAGAGGGGGCTCGGGGGAGGGGGGAAATGGAGCGGGGGGAGAGGCGCTACTTATAGGGTGCTCGGGGGGTGCGGGGAGGAGAGAGGAGGGAGGTCCGGGGAGATGAAATCTCGGCGACGGCGGCGCGTGCGCGAGGAGAGGGATGACCGCGCGGGCGTTACAGGTGGTCAGGGTGGGACCCGGTGTCAGAGAGAGAAGAAGCGGCGAATGCGCATCGGTCGACCGGCTTGTAATCAATTCGCGAGTAATTGCCCGTGGGCCGGCCCATTTAAATACAAAATCGTTACTCTTTTTAATAGTCAGAGCAGTAAAACCTCTTTAAAAGCATTCAGAACATTTCCAAATACAGGAGTATTATATATCAAAATTAACAGAATAATAAATTCCATTTATTGAACATTTTTATTCTGTCATTTGAATACATTGAAAAAAATAATATTTTCAGAAATTGCCTAATTGTTTTTAAATCCTTTTTGCAAAAATTTCAAAACAACCCCTGGTTTTTATTGTTCAAATAATCACTAATTAGGTCCTGATGTGGAGTGTCATGTTCCTCCTCTCTTATTTGAACTTTTTATCAAAGATTTCAAATAGGTGAAAGCAACATGAAAAAAAACAGGAAGGGCTTTCAGAATTTAAAAAGGGGCATTTCAACTAGTTCATACATTCAAGCAATGATGATGATGGATGCATAGCTATATTCATAACATTCCAAAATGGAATTTTGGGATGTTACAATAAATAATCATGCATATAAGAGATCAAAGAAGACTCAAATAATATTCGTGGATAGAAACTGATCATGAAATTAAACTTCATTGGATCCCAACAAACACACCGCAAAAAGTCATTACATCAAATAGATCTCCAAGATACTATTGTATTCAGAATCAAAAGAGAGAGAGAGAGAGAGAGGAAGCCATCTAGCTACTGCCTACGGACCCATAGGTCTATGGTGGACTACTGACGCATCATTGGAGAGACACCAATGAGGATGATGAACCCCTCCGTGATGGTGTTAGATTGGATCTCATGGTTTTGGAACTTGCAGAGACTAACATTGTGTTTCGTCGACTCCCGTAGGGTTTCTAGAATTTCTGAGGATTTAAAGAGCTGAGAGTCGGTGGAGGGGGTCCCGCGGGCTGCACAACCCACCATGGCGTGCTTGGGGCCTCTGGAGCACCCTGGTGTGTTGTGGTCCCCACGGGCCTCCTTCGAGGTGCTTCCTTGGCTCCCAAGTTGTCTTTTGGTCCAAAAAAACTCCAAAAAGTTTCGTGGCAATTGGACTCCGTTTGGTATTGATATTCTCCGAAGTAAAAACAAGCAAAAAAAACAGCAACTGGCACTGGGCACTATGTGAATGGGTTAGTCTCAAAAAATGATATAAAGTTGCTATAAAATGGTTGTCAAACATCCAAGAATGATAATATGACAACATGCAACAATTAAAAATTATAGACACATTGGAGACGTATCACCCCTCCACCTACCTCTCACTCGGAGAGTAAGCACTCAGAACAGACCAATACTTGCCCATCCATTTTTGTGAGAGAGAACCACCTACTCATGTGTTGAGATAAAGATCTTCCACTCCAACCATATGAATCTTGATTTCTAGTCTCACCAAGTTGCTTTCCACCCAATCAACGTCTTCTTCCAAGCCAAATCTTTGATAGAGTGATTGCGTGTTAAGGAGACTATCTTTTGAAGCACAAGAGCAAGGAGTTCATCATTGTTACCACATCTATTACCTTTTGGAGAGTGGTGTCTCCTACATTGGTTAGATGTCGCTTGGGAGCCTCCGTTTTCGTGTATGGAGTTTAACCAAGAAGTTTATACATTAAAGGAGATCGCCTACTTCGTGAAGATCTACCCCGAGTGAGGCTAGTCCTTCGTGGATGGAAGCCGTGATGGAATAGACGAGGTTGATACTTTGTACACCCTTATGGGTAAATCCCACCATGGACTCTCGCGACCGCTACCCTCCGTGGGTTGAAGTCTCCATCAACGTGGATGTACGATAGCACCACCTATCGGAACCACGGGAAAAAACTTCATGTCTTTAATTGTGTTTGATCTCCCCTTCCCTACTCTCACTTAGATATGCTTGTCTTTACTTTCCGCTGCTATACTCACTGACTTGCATGTGTAGGGTGTGCTACACCTATTAGGATTGCTAAAATCTGCCAACCATTAAAACTGGAAAAAGATTAGGTTTTTGATTTTGTCAAGTAGTCAATTCACCCCCTATAAACGTCCCTTCTCAATCCCACAGATGGCAGTGACGAGACATCCGATGCATTCTTCCCAAGACAACCGCGACCAGCACCCGCAGAACAACAATGATCCCAGGCGACGTGCACACAAGATCCTTGTGCGTCATTCTCAGGATGCACAGGGCCAAACCCATCATCGACCTCCTGACAAGAACACGCAACGCCCGTCAGGGAGGGACAACGCTCTTCCTGACTCTTTTAGAAGCAATAGAGCGACCCATGCCTCGCACCATGCCATGCCGAAGACCATGGAGGAAGCTCTGGCGCAAGCCCAGATCTTGGTGGACTTTCCTCCCGTGCCAGAGAAGATGGAAGACTGGAGGGCCACCATCTAGAGCCTGCTGAGCTTTGCCAACCACGACAAGTCGGAGGCGGCAGGGCCCTCATGAGCACGCCACACGAAGCCAACAAGGCCTACTACTGGGCATAGCGCTGACGGGACACCTACGACGCAGTCAGCCCCCAACATCAACGACAACCAAACCACTATACCGATACGCTAGACAAGATGTCTTTTGCGTCATCGGACCCGCGACAACATCAAGATCAATGTCAAGTCTTGAAGGAGCGGCGGAAGGAGGATGCCTGCACCACAATCGAGTGGCGGTGTAAGGCACGTCGCGAGTCAAATGGCCGTGCCAATCCATACGTCGACGAGCCTGCGCCCGGGGTACCCGACATCCTACCTTACTACATAGGTTGCTCGATGTTCACCCCTGAGCTATGACAAGTCCTTTGGCCCTCCACCAACACCTCGAAGCCTAACCTACCATACGAGTATGATGGCAAGGTCAGCCCATCGGAGTTCCTCGGTATCTACACCATTGTGGGGCAAGCTGCCGCAGGCGTTATGAGAAAGTATTCGCCAACTACTTCTTGTAGGCGCTCAAGCGCAATGTGAGAAGTTGGTTGATGAACTTGCGAGAAGGTTCCATCTCCTCTTGGCCGGATCTATGTAATTAGTTTGTTGGCACATAAAACGAGGGCCACAAGCTTCCGCGGCAGCCCAAGATCTACACATCATTCCCCAAAGAGACGGTGAATCCCTCCGCAAGTACATCCAGAGGTTTAGTCATGTGTAGCACAACATCCCCGACATCCATCATGTCGTGGTGATTGCCACATTCCACACAAACATACGAAAAGGCGGTTGCGTGAGGAGATGAGCATCAACAAGGTGCACAATATCGCCGAGCTCTACGCTCTAGCTGATAAGTGCACACATGCCGAAGAAGGGAGGAGACTCCTCGAAGAGGACGCCGACACAGAGGTCGACTCCGATGACGAAGATGCATCCACATCCAAGAAGAAGGGTCGAAAGCGCAATTCTAAGCACAAGGGAAAAGTAGTCATGGATGTTGATGGTTCTCGCAACCCTAGCGCCGGCAAGTAGGCCAAGAATGAGGGCTCTGACAAGGAGGCTGCCGCCTGCTCCGACGATGATGAAATCGCGGTAGGAGAGAAGAACGACATGCCGTACTACAAAATCCCCCTCACCAAGGGCCACGACATCACCGAGTGCCGCCAAGTCGAGCAGCTTGCTGAGAAGCATAAGCAAGAGTACAAAAGGCGTGACAAGGAGAAGGGCCAAGATGGTGCTGGTGGTTTTGGCAAGAAGAACCGTGGCAGCCGTGGTGGTTGTCACGGCAAGGCCAAGCAGCAAAAAGAAAAGCCTGCTCGGTGCCAAGGCAAGAAGTCCAATGACAATGACGATGATGATGAAGATGAAGAAGGATATGGAGACAAAGAGTTCCAGAAGGCGATAGATGCCATGTGCGTTGATGGAGGCGCATGTTTGCATTCATCTCACCGACAACTCAAGCAATGGGCGCTTGATATCAACGCGACAGAACCAGAGACAAAGGCACGAAAACCCCTTAAGTGGTCAACCACTCCCATCATCTTCGACGTTGAGGATCACCATGACCACAAAACTGATGTCGGGTGTGTGCCATTGTTGGTCTTGCCAATAGTCCGCAACCTCAAAGTGACAAAGATGCTGGTTGACAGTGGGGTCGGCTTGAACTTGATCTCACTACATGTGATCAAGAGGCTACAAATCTCAAGCCGATAGGGTCATTCCAAGGAGTCAACCCGGGAAGATGCCAACCCAAGGGGAAGATCACCCTGTCAGTAACATTTGGTCGAGAGCTTAACTTAAGGACAGAGAAAGTTTTTTCAATGTCGCAAATATGTCGCTGTCATACAATGGAATCTTGGGTTGACCGGCACTAGTGAAGTTAATGGTAGTGTCTCACCACGCCTACAACACACTGAAGATGCAAGGACCAATGAGCATCATCACCGTCCACACGGACAACAAATGTGTAGTCCTCTGCGTCAACAAGCTCTACCGGGAGGTAGTGGCAGGATTTGTCGACAAGGCACCTGCTCCTGCCGGCAAAGCCCGAGGGGAATAAGAACTAGAGTGTTGGCAATACATCCGGTGAGAACTCCAGGAACTGCACCGCAGAGTGCAGCACACCCGCCGAGGACTTTCCAGAGAGCTCTGTCTCCAGAAGCAAGAAAATCAAAGTGGCCATCCCCAAGATGAAGCAAGTGGTTGTGAGGGAAGACGATTAGGGCGACACTTTCACCGTAAGTGCCACCCTGGACAAAAAATAGGAAAGCATGCCCGCCTCCTTTCTGCGTACGAATTTCGATGTGTTTGCCTGGCAACCACCTAACATCCCCGGTGCTCCTAGGGAGGTGATAGAGCACCACCTTGTCGTTTGTCCCCATGCATGCCCTGTCAAGCAGAACGTCAGCAAGCAAGCTCTAGAGTGGCAAGAGTTTATTGCCGAAGAGATCAAGAAGCTAGAAGCACTAGGTTTGATTAGAGGTGTGATGTCTACTACACAACTTTATTCTTCTAGATTTGTATTGGTCCTCCAAGCGTAGAGTTTTGTAGGACAGTAGCAATTTTCCCTCAAGTGGATGACCCAAGGTTTATCAATCTGTGGGAGGTGTAGCATGAAGATGGTATCTCTCAAACAACCCTACAATCAAATACAAGAAATCTATTATGTCCCCAACACACCCAATACAATGGCAAATTGTATAGGTGCACTAGTTCGGCGAAGAGATGGTGATACAAGTGCAATATGGATAGTAGATATAGATTTTTTGTAATCTGAAAATATAAAAATAGCAAGGTAACAAGTGGAAAACAACGAACAAAAGGTTGTATAAATTCTTGGAAATAAGTCCTTGGGTTCATACTTTCACTAGTGATATCACTCAACAATGCTAACATAGTTGAATCATATGATCATCCATCAACGTGCAACAAAGAATCACTCCAAAGTTCCTATCCAGCGGAGAACATAAGATGAAAATAGTATAGGTAGTAGAACCACCTCAAAGTTATTCCTTCCGAACAGTCTTTTGGGCTATTCCTATAAGTGTCACTAACAGCCCTAGAGTTCGTACTAGAATAACACATATGATAACTATAATGTCACCTAGATACTCCATTGTCACCTCAAGTATCCAGGGATTAATTATTCGACATGCATCAAACAGTTTCAGATTCATCATATTTAATCCAACACAAATAACCTCAAAGAGTACCCCAAGATTTCTATCGGAGAACGTGGTATGGAAACGTGCAATCAACCCCTATGCATAGATCCCCAAGGTCATCGGAATCCGCAAATTGATGCCATAACATATATCAAGTGATACAATAAAATACCCCATTGTCACTACGGGTATCCACATGCAAGACGTACATGAAGTGTTCTCAATCCAAAATATTCAATCCAACATAATGAGATCTCAAAAGGAAAGATTCAATTCATCACAACAAGATAGCAAGGGAAGAACACCATATGATCCAACTATATTAACAAAGCCCGTGATACATCAAGATCGTGCCATCTCAAGAACATGATAGAGAGACATAAAACACATAGCTATTGGTACATACCCTTAGCCCTGAGGGTGAACTACTCCCTTCTAATCATGACCTCCACCGGGATGATGAAGATGGCCACCGAGATGATTTACCCCCTTCGTCAGGGTACTAGAAAGGCTCCAGATGGGTTTTTCATCGATATATAGAGTTGCGGCGGTGGAGCGGAGGTTCTAGGTTTATTTCTGAGGGTTTTGTATATATAGGATTTTTAGCGTTGGAATGACGTCAACAGGAGCCACATGGGCCCCACATGTTGTCAGAGCGGGTCGAGGGAGGTGGGAGCGCCCTGTTGGCTTGTGGCCCAAAGGTGGCTCCCCTCTAGTGGTTATTTGCTCTAGTATTTCTTATTTCCTCCAGAAAAAGCATAAAAAAGTTTTGGCGATTCCGAAAACTTTTATTTTCTGCACCAAAAACAACACCACAGTAATTCTGCTGAAAAGAGTCAATCCAGGTTAGCTCTAAATAAATCATCTAAAGTGCATCAAAACCATATAAAAGTATTGTAAACATAGGTGAATATGGCATGAATACTTCATAAATTATAGATACGTTGGAGACGTATCAGCATCCCCAAGCTTAATTCCTGCTCGTCCTCGAGTAGGTAAATGATAAAAGAAATAATTTATGAAGTGTGAATGCTACCTAACATATTTATCAATGCAATCTTCTTTATTGTGAAAAGAATGTTCAGATCCATTAGATTTAAAACAAGAGTTTAATATTGACATAAAAACAATAATACTTCAACCATACTAATAAAGCAATCATGTCTTCTCAAAATAACATGGCCAAAGAAAGTTATCCCTACAAAATCATATAGTGTGGCTATGCTCCATCTTCATCACATAAAGTATTAAATCATGCACAACCCTAGTTTTAGCCAAGCAATTGTTTCATACTTTAGTGTTGTCAAACTTTTTTAACTTTCACGCAACACATGAGTGTGAGCCATGGACATAGCACTATAGGTGGAATATAATATGGTGGTTGTGGAGAAGACAAAAAGAAGGAGATAGTCTCACACCAACTAGGCGTATCAACGGGCTATGGAGATGCCCATCAACAGATATCAATGTGGGTGAGTAGGGATTTGCCATGCAACAGATGCACTAGAGCTATAAGTGTATGAAAGCTCAAAAAGAAACTAAGTGGGTGTGCATCCAACTCGCTTGCTCACGAAGACCTAGGGAAATTTGAGGAAGCCCATCATTGGAATATACAAGCCAAGTTCTATAATGAAAATTCCCACTAGTATATGAAAGTGACAATATAGGAGACTCGCTATATGAAAAACATGGTGCTACTCTGAAGCACAAGTATGGTAAACGATAGTAGCATTGCCCCTTCTCTCTTTTCTCTCATTTTTTTATTTCTTTTATTTCATTTTTTGGTGGGCATATTTGGCCTCTTTTTTTATTTGGGATTCTCTGGCCTCTTTTATTTTTTGTAAAGTCTGGAGACTCATCCCAACTTGTGAGGGAATCATAGCTTCCATCATCCTTTCCTCACATGGGACAATGCTCTAATAATGATGATCATCACACTTTTATTTACTTACAACTCAAGAATTATAACTCGATACTTAGAACAAAATATGACTCTATATGAATGCCTCCGGTGGTGTACCGGGATGTGCATTGAGTCAAGAGTGACATGTATAAATAATATGAAAGGTGGCTTTGCCACAAATACGATGTCAACTACATGATCATGCAAAGCAATATGACAATGATGATGTGTGTCATAAACGTAACGGTGGAAGTTGCATGGCAATATATCTCAGAATGGCTATGGAAATGCCATAATAGGTAGGTATGGTTGCTGTTTTGAGGAAGGTATATGGTGGGTTTAATGCACCGGGGAAAGTTGCACGGTACTAGAGAGGCTAGCAAGTGTGGAAGGGTGAGAGTGTGTATAGTCCATGGGATCAACATTAGTCATAAAGAACTCGCATACTTGTTGAAAAAGTCTATTAGTCATCAAAAAAAGTACTACATGTATGCTCCTAGGGGAAGTGTTGGTAGGAGTTAACTATCGCGTGATCCCGACCTCCATAGAAAGGAAGGCAATCAATAAATAAATCATGTTCCGACTTCGTCACATAAGGGTTCACCATACGTGCATGCTACGTGAATCACAAACTTTAACACAAGTATTTATACCAATACACAATTACTCACTAGCATGTCTCTAATATTACCATCTTTATATCTCAAAACAATCATAAGGAATCAAACTTCTCATAGTATTGAATGCATTTTATATGAAAGTTTTTATTATATGCCTCTTGGATGCCCATTATATTAGGACTATTCATAATCTAAGAAATTACCATGCTGTTTAGAGACTATCAAAATAATATAAGTGAATCATGAGATTTCATCAATTTCTATAAAATGAAACCACTGTCCTGCTCTACAAAGATATAAGTGAAGCACTAGAGCAAATTGACAAACTACTCCAAATAGATATAAGTGAAGATCAGTGAGTAGGTAAACAATCAAGTAGCTATGTGAAGGATCTCTCTCTCAATAAATATTTTCAGATCTGAGTATTTTATTCAAAATCAAGGAAAATAAAAAATAGCACTCCAAGAATAGCACACATCATGTGAACGAATTAAAATTTAGGCTCAACATAGGCTAACCGATAATTGTTAAAGAAGAAAGGTGGGATACCAACCGGGGCATCCCTAAGCTTAGATGCTTGAGACTCCTTGAAATATTTACTTGGGGTGCCTTTGGAATCCCCAACCTTGATCTTTTGTATCTTTTTCAATCCTCTCATATCATGGTTTCACCTATTCTCAAAAACTTCATCCACACAAAACTCGAAAAGAACTCATGAGATAGGTTAGTACACATAAGAATAAATCAACACTTCATGTACTGCAAAGACATGTTTCACAATAATTTTCAAACATTATATAATTTTTACTGACATTTCCACCATTTATATCTACCAATATAGGCTATGGAAACTATAGGATAAGTAGATGACAAAACTATGACAGCAATCTGTCCAAACAGAGCAGCCTGTAGCAATCTATTAAACCAATGTACTTATGTAACTCAAAAAATTACAAAAAATTAAGAAATTCTAAATATTTATATTAAAATACTTTGTAAAAATTACAGAAACTTTCCACGTTCCAGTAAAATATGAAAATTCAAACACTACAGCAGAAGTTTCTATTTTTTACACAGCACACATCAAACATGCAATTCAAGCATCCTAAAGGCAATTATTGGAACTTTTTATTGAAAAACAAGATTATAAATAACACATAACAGATAACAAAAAAATAAAAAGACACTCCAAATAAAACTCATATTATGTGACGAATAAAAATATAGCTCCAAGTAAGATATACCAATAGTGTTGAAGACGAAAGAGGGGATGCCTTCCGAGGCATCCCCAAGCTTAAGTGCTTGAGTATTACTTGTATATTCCCTTGGGGGTGCCTTGAGCATCCCCAAGCTTAGGTTCTTGTCACTCCTTGTTCTCCTCATATTGGTGTCTCACTCAAAACTTGAAAACTTCAATCACACAAAACTTAACGGAACTTCATGAGAAGGGTTAGTGTAATAAATAAAGATCATTCACTTAGGTACTGTCAAGACAAGATTCATAATTGTTCTCACATAATACCTACTGTATTATATCATTCCCATAATTTATATCACTTAATATAAGCTATGGGAACACTAAAACAAGCAAATTATGCATGCAAAACAGAATCTGTCAAAAACAGAATAGTCTGTGAAGATCTGTAGTATAACCACACTTCCCTGTCTCTCAAAAATTCTGAAAAATCAGGAAAACCTTAAGAATTTGTCTATAAAGACTGTGTAAAATTTTCAGATCATTATCATTCTCCAGTAAAAAATGAAAATTCCTGTATTGGAGTTAAAAGTTTCTGTTTTGGTTCAGCATCAATTCTACTCATCTTGTGAGTCGTCCCAAAGGCTTTAGCACTTTATTGAAAGAAAATACACAAAACATGATTAATAGAGTAACTTAATAATGTGAACACACAAAAACATCAAGTAAAAGTGTTGGGTTGCCTCCCAACAAGCACTTTTCTTTAATGCCTTTTAGCTAGGCATAATGATTTCTATGATGCTCATAAGAATAGTAGTTGAAACATGTAAGAGACCATCATGAATCTCATGACAAGCATATTTAAGTCTAACCCACTTCCTATGCATAGGGATTTTGTGATAAAAAATTTATGGGAACAAGAATCATCTAGCATAGAAAGGAAAAACAAGCATAAATTCAAAACTTTGAACACATAGAGAGGAAACTTGATATTGTTGCAATTCCTACAAGCATATGTTCCTCCCTCATAATAATTTTCAATAGCATCATGAAGGAATTCCACAATATAACCATTATTTTCATGATCTACAAGCATAGAAATTTTTTCATGATCTACAAGCATAGAAATTTTTTCACTCTCCACATAAGCAAAAAAAAATTCATTCATAATAGTGGGAGCAAACTCAACAAAATAACTATCATGAGATACTTGATTGACATAAGAACATCGAATATTAAAATCATGATGAAAAGTTTCATGGTTACTATCACTATTTATAGCATACATGTCATCATCATAATCATCATAGATAGTAGACATGTCATTATCATAACAATGCTCATCAAAACTTGGGGGACTAAAAATATCATCTTCATCAAACATAGCATCCCCAAGCTTGTGGCTTTGCATATCATTAGCATCATGGATATTCAGAGAATTCATACTAGAAATATTGCAATCATGCTCATCATTCAAGGAATTCTCATTAATTATTTTCATAAGTTCTTCCTCTACCAATTGAGCACAATTTTCCAAACCATCATTTTCACGAAAGACATTATAAAGATGAAGTATATGAGGCAACCTCAATTCCATTTTTTAGTTTTGTTTTATAAAACCAAACTAGTGAATAAACAAGAAACTAAAAGATTTAATTACAAGATATAAAGATATACCTTCAAGCACTCACCTCCCCGGCAACGGCGCCAGAAAAGAGCTTGATGTCTACTACACAACCTTCTTGTAGACTCGTGTTGGGCCTCCAAGCGCAGAGTTTGTAGGACAGTAGCAAATTTCCTCACGTGGATGACCTAAGGTTTATCAATCCGTGGGAGGCATAGGATGAAGATGGTTTCTCTCAAACAACCCTGCAACCAAATAACAAAGAGTCTCTTGTGTCCCCAACACACCCAATACAATGGTAAATTGTATAGGTGCACTATTTCGGTGAAGAGATGGTGATACAAGTGTAATATGGATGGTAGATATAGGTTTCTATAATCTGAAAATATAAAAACAGCAAGGTAACTAATGATGAAGTGAGCACAAACGGTATTGCAATGCTTAGAAACAAGGCCTAGGGTTCATACTTTCACTAGGGCAAGTTCTCTCAACAATACTGACATAGTTGAATCATATGTAAATCCCTCACATGCGACAAAGAGTTCAATCCAAAGTCACAAATAGCGGAGAACAAATGAAGAAATTATTGTAGGGTACGAAACCACCTCAAAGTTATCTTTTTTGATCAATCTTATGAGCTATCCCTATAAGTGTCATGAACAGCCCTAGAGTACGTACTAAAATAACACCTTAAGATACACATCAACCAAAACCCTAATGTCACCTAGATATTCCAATGTCACCACGAGTACCCACGAGCTTGATTATATGATATGCATCACATAATTTCAGATTCATCATGTTCAATCCAACACAAAGAACTTCAAAGAGTGCCCCAAAGTTTCTACCAGAGAGTGAAGATGAAAACGTGTGCCAACCCCTATGCATAGATTCCCAAGGTCACGGAACCCGCAAGTTGATCACCAAAATGTACATCAAGTGGATCAATAGAACATCCCATTGTCATCACGTATATCCCATCGCAAGACATACATCAAGTGTTCTCAAATCCTTAAAGACTCAATTCGATAAGAAAAATTCAAAGGGAAAACTCCATTCATCACAAGAAGATAGAGAGGGGGAAACTCCATATGATTCATCTATATCAATAAAGCTCGTGATTCATCAAGACCATGCCATCTCAAGAACACGAGAGACAGAGAGATCAAACACATAGCTATTGGTACATACCCTCAGCCCCGAGGGTGAACTACTCCCTCTTGGCCACGGAGACCGCCGGGATGATGAAGATGGCCTCGTGTGATGGTTTCCCCCTTTGGCAGGGTGCCGGAACATGCTCCTGATTGGTTTTTCATGGCTACAGAAGCTTGCAATGACAGAACTCCTGATCTAGGTTTCTTTCTAGGGTTTACTGGATTTATAGGCGTACTTGGCGTTGGAATCACGTCAAGGGGACTCCTGAGGAGCCCATAAGCCAAGGGGCGCGCCCTGGTGGCTTGTGGCTGCCTCGGGACTCCTCTCCGGTATCTTTTTTCTCTAGTATTTTTTATATTTTCCAAATATATTCTCCATAAATTTTCAGCCCAATCTTAGAACTTCTATTTATGCACAAAAAACAATACCATGGTAGTTCTGTTGAAAACAACATCAGTCCCGGTTAGTTCTAATAAAATCATACCAAAATCATATGGAATTATTGTAAACATGGCATGAATACTTCAGAAATTATAGATATGTTGGAGACGTATCAGCCTCCAGATTGGTTTTGAGCCCCAACTTCATAGAAATGTGGAGTCATATTGGATGATATAGTGGTCACGACCAAGGACAATGCAACACTTATTCAAGATTTAGAAGAAACATTTGCAAACTTGCGCAAGATCAACTTGAAGATCAACCCTAAGAAGTGTGTATATGGAGTCCCATCCGACAAGCTTCTTGGGTTCTTCGTGTCGTAGCACGGGATTGAAGCTAACCCCACCAAGATAGAAGCAATAGAGCAATTGGAGGCTCCGAAGCACATCAAGGACGTACGCCGCTTGGTGGGTTGCATCGCCGCTCTCAATAGGTTCATTTCCAAGTCTGCAGAATGTGCCTTGCCTTTTTGAAGACCTTGAAAAAAGAAATTCCAATGAAATGGACTCTCAAAGTGGAGGCATCATTGCAAGATTTCAAAAAGTACTTGTCCTCAATGCTAGTACTAGTCGTTCCTAAACCGCAAGAGTCGTTGGTGCTATATTTGGCGGCAACAAAGCAAGTGGTTAGTGTTACACTGGTGGTAGAGAGAGAAGCTGAGGATGAAGAGGCGCCAACCCCTGAGCCAGCAACCGACAAGCCAGATTCAACTCTGGCAAGCCAAGGAGCCCCAACACAAGTGCAACGCAAGGATCAGAACAGGAAATTGCGCATAAGAAGAAGATGGTGAAATACCTAGTTTACTTTGTCAGCGCTCTTCTGCAAGGGCTAGATCGAGGTACTATGGAGTGCAAAAATTCCTTTTTGGTCTTCTCATGGCCTCCTGGAAGCTGTGCCACTACTTCCAAGCACATCATATCACTGTCATCACTCGCTTACTATTGCAATGCATCTTGAGATATCCATAAGCAACCGGCAGGATTGTTGAGTGGGTGTTGGAACTGGATATCTTAGATCTAAGCTTTGAAAGCACATCAACTATTCAGAGCAAGGCCTTGGCGGAGTTCATTGCAGAATGGACGCCAACACAAGACGAAGAAATCCTAGAGATAGCCCTCCACGGCAAGGAAGAACCATAGAAGTGGATTCTGTACTTTGATGGGTTTTTTGCAAGGCGCTGGTGCTGGAGTGCTACTTGTCGCACCCACCTGAGAGCACCTCAAGTACGTGATCCAGGTGCATTTTCTCCAGGAGGTATCGACAAACAACACAGCTAAATACGAAGGACTGCTTGCCATCCTGCGGATAACAGTTGACCTCGGGATCAGAAAGTTGATAGTCCGAGGGGATTCATAGCTTACTGTGCATCAAGTAAACAAATATTATCAAAACCCTATGATGGAATCATATGTAGATGAAGTGAGGAAGTTGGAAGAGCATTTTGATGGTTTACAAATAGAGCACATCCCTCGTGCAGAAAACGGCATCTCTGATGACCTGTCGAAACAAGCTACTCAAAAGATACATGTGGAACCATGCACTTTCATACTTCTACTGACTCAACCATCCATCACACCATCAACTCGGCAAGGAAAGGAGATAAAGATCAATCCCGATGACTGCTTCCTGGCAGAGCTACCAACCACCGCCAAGAAAGTTGCCAGGAGAAACAAGATGCTTGCCGGTGAGCAGCAAGCTCCAGCAGGACCCATGGCCCTTGTCGTTGAAGCTAGCGCTCCTGCAGCGGAAGAGATGCATTTAGTCCTTGTCGTTGAGCCATAGTCTATGGCATGGGCACATCAAATTTTCTAATACCTCCAAACATGAGAGCTTCTCAAAGAACAAGGGCAAGCTGAAAGAGTAGCCCGACAGTCGAGCATGTACCAATTTGTGGACAAACTCTATAAAAGAGAAGACCAAATGGGGTGAAATTGAAGCGCATTTCCTGGGAAGATGGACATAAGATGTTGGTGGAGATACACAAAGGGATATGCGAGCCACACATCAGGTCGCACGCGCTTGTCGGCAAAGCATTCAGGCAAGGATTCTATTGGTCAATAGCCCTTCAAGACGCCTTGGCGGTGGTAACCACATGTGAAGCATGCCAATTCCACGCCAAGCAAATACATCAACCAGCACAAGCCCTTCAAACCATACCCCTCTCCTGGTCATTTGCAGTGTGGGGGCTTGACATCATTGGCCCTTTCCCCCGTGCTATCGGGGGCTTTGAATTCTTGTTCGTTGCAATCCAAAAGTTTACAAAGTGGACTGAAGTGGAGCCGATGAGAAAGGTAACATCGCAAGAAAGAGTCAAGTTTATCAGAGGGATAGTCTGCCGGTTTGGGGTGCCCAAAAGTATCATCACCGATAACGACACACAGTTCACCAGCAACACCTTCATGCGGTACTATCAAAATATCAGCACCGAGATCTGTTGTGCCTCAGTTTCCCACCCCAGGAGCAACGGAAGGGTAGAAGGGACGGAGCTGAAGTGTTGTGGGGCCTCAAGACAAGGATTTTCAACAAGCTGCACAACCATGGAAGGCGCCTAGATTGATGAGCTACCGACAGTTCTTTGGTCGATCATGACGACACCAAATCGAGCCACCGGTGAGATGCCCTTATCCCTAGTCTATGTTGAAAAAGAGGTACTCGCCACAGAACTCACATACAGTTCACCTCGAGTGTAAGCCTTTGATGAAGACCAGCAAGAGAAACTGCGACAAGATGATGCCAGACTCCTCGAGGAAGATCATCTTAAGGTTGACCTGCATGCCGCCCGGTACCAACAAGCCTTGTGCCGCTATCACATCCACAAGGTACAAGCCAGAAGCATTGAGGAAGGTGACCTTGTCTTTCGTCAGATCTAGTCTGCGAAGGGATCGAACAAGTTGACGCCATGTGGGAGGCCCTTACCGGCTAGTACGAGTCACTAAGCCTGGCGTAGTCTACCTGGAGACCCAAGATGGCACCCTGGTGCAAAAATTCTGGAATATCAAGCATCCTTGCAAGTTCTACCATAAGGCGTGGTTGTCAGGCCTCCCGATAGCCTGTTTGTACAAGTCAGACGGCAAGGCATGTAATCCTTTGTACAAAGCTAGGCGAAGACCCTGTGCATAATCAATAAAGCTAAGTGTTCTACAACTTTTTGTCAAAGTACATATTTATTTTGTGTATGTTGCATGAAAATGTTGTGACCACTATAACTTGCATAAGATGATTACTAAACCGGCAGGGTTCTTAGCCTCCTCTTTTTCTCTTCTTCCTTTTTCTCAAACGACAAAAGGGCCCACATGTTCAAGTCTTTTCGGACGGAGTGACGGTATGAATACCCTAATACATTCAAGGATGATCGTTTTGTGGCAAGAAGTACAACAAAGAAAAGCTAAGTTACAAAAGCTTTAGATTTTCTTTCTTGTAAGTTGTTTCCCCTTGAATGATTTCAACATTTGGATGAGAAAACCAACACGCAAAGGACCCTTGTCAGAATTGATCACGCTCTTGAGTTGTTTCAAGTCTGCTCGGCAACTAAGGTAGCTGCGGCAAGGATGGAAGGTGGTCTCGCCAGCAGTGGCATCGCCTGCACGCTGCTAAGGACCCATTCGTGAAGCACTCGCGGCAAAGATGCGCGCACCGGGAAGCATTTCCGACAAGCGTAGGAATTGAGAACATACAAGTGTGGGCTCGAATATGAGGGAAACTAGCCATTCATTCCAGCAAACAAATATATTACATTCAAAATGAAAAGGTGGGGTGCTAATTCAAGACAAATGTTTTTGATACATGCGCCATAGCAATAGCCAAGAAATTACTTCTTCAAAGTAATGGAACTGACCCTGGCAGAGATTGGAGCGATAAGGGCATCGAGCTCAATGGCGTCGAAGTCCTTGGGCAGCTTGGATAAGGCTCTACTCAGGTAGATGTCGGGGTTGTGGTAGGCGACCTTCATCAAGACCTTGTGGAGAGTGCCCCGACAGAGCTCGCAGGACCCCCTGACAAATTTGTCGACTCGATCTTCTTCATACTTCGCCAGCACCCTGACAAGCTTCTCAAAGAAGAGGGACAGGCTGACACTCCCCACCCCATTGTCGTTGTTGGAGAAGGCGCATTCCTCCAAGTCCATGGTGACGAGCTCAGCGAAGATCCAGTTGGTGATGTTGACAAGTCGGTCCGTCTACAGGCCGCTGTTCTTCTATAGCTCGTTGGACGTATGGGCGGCAGAGGCAAGCAACACCTTCTCCTTTCGGAGCTCTTCAAGCAAGTCCCACTCGTTGGTCTGGGTGGCTCTGAGGCTATCCTCATAGGTGCTCACCTTCACCTTCAGATCGTCGTTTACATCTGCGATGACAGCTAGCTCCTTGGTCTTGTTCGAGAGCCCCACCTATAGATCCTCCAAGGTTTGGAGCGCCTTCTGTATATCCTCCTTCAGCTTCAATACCTCCTTGACAGAAGTGGCAAGGTTCAACTCTAGTTGCTGCACTTTTTGTTCAAGATCAGCCTTGGCAGACTAAGCGGCCTTGGCAGCTTTGATGGCCTCTTGGAGCTTGTCGGCATGCTCCGTCGCTTGCTTCTCGAAGGCACCCTTATGCTTCTACTCCAGCTCCTGGATCCATTTTTCCAATTCAGTCCCGAGCTTGGCAGCAAGAGCTCTTTCCCGAGCAGCGAGATCTTCTTCGTAGGAGTCAAGTTGGACCTTGCGCATGACAAGCTCTGCGTCGGCGGCAGCAATGCTCGCATCAGCCTCCTGATACTTGTGATCTGCGTTGGGTTTTCCGAGAAGAGGAGTGGATGATGCAGCACAATATAGATAAGTATTTCCCTCAGTGAGAACCATAGTTATCAAACCAATAGGAAGACCATATAACTTCCGTCTTTAGCACCTACACACAAAAGAGCAAACACTTGCACCCAACGCAGGCAAGAGGGTTGTGAAGCACATTTTACTCGTTACTTGCAAGCGGATAAGTAGTGTAGTTGATAGTTGGCTAAATATAAATTGCGAAATGAATAAAAAGGAAACAATGGAAGCAAATAAATAGTAATGTTTGTAAATTTATAAGTGAATAGACCTGGGGGCCATAGTGTTCTCTAGTGGCATCTCTCTCGAAGTAGGCATATGGTGGGTAAACAAATTACTGCTGGGCAATCGATAGAAAAGCGCATAGTTATGCAATATTTATTCATGGCAATGATCATGTCTATATAGGCATCACGTCCATGAGCAAGTAGACTAACTCCTGCCTGCACCTACTACTATTACTCCACCCATCGACAACTATCCAACATGCATCTATAGTAGTAAGTAAAATAGAGTAATGCTTGTAGAACAATTACATGATGTAGACAAAGATAATCGAATTAATATAAATCAACCCGGTCATTTTATCCTTAGTAGAAACAATACAAATATGTGTCTTGTCCCTTCCTATCACTGGGATATAGAGCACCACAAGACTGAACCCACTACAACGCACCCCTCTTACTGAAGATAGATCAATCTAGTTGGCCAAACCAAATCAATAGATCAGAGAGATTTACAAAGCTATAATGATCATGCAAATAACAATCATATAATTCAGAGAAAACTCAATTCTTTTTCATGAATAATCTGAGCATAAATCCACAATTCATCGTATCCCAACAAACACATAGCACAAAGTGATTACATCGAATAGATCACCGCGAAGATGCGATGAACTTTGTATTGAAGAACATAGAGAGAGAGATAGAGATCTATCTAGATACTAACTATGGACCCATAGGTCCGTGATAGACTACTCACACATCAACATGGGAGCAGCAAGGTTGATGAAGAGGCCCTCCATGATCGATCCCCCCTCCGGCATGGCAGCGTAACAGGGCTCCATATGGGCACATGGCGGAACTAAGACTTGTGGCGATGAAAAAAGTGTTTTGGGAGCTCCTCTAGGGTTTTCAGAATATATGGGAATTTATAGGCTAGAGAGGGACGTCGTCAGACGAGAGGGGGCCCACGAGCTAACAAGGGCGCCGACCCCCCTCCTAGGCATGCCCTATTGCCTCGTGGGGCCCTCATGCGGCCTCTGGTCTTCTCCCAAAGCTTCCAGGTATTCTTTTGGTCTAGAAAAAATATCTAAAAACTTTCGTGTCAATTGGACTTCGTTTGGTACTATAAACCTGAAAAGCCAAAAATATGTAGAAAACGACGACTTGCACTGGGCACTAGGTTAATAGGTTAGTGGTAAAAAATAATATGAATTGGCAAATAAATGACCAAAAGGCATCCTAGAATGATAGTATTATAGCATGGAACAATAAAAAATATAGATGCGTTGGAGAAGTATCAACATCCCGAAGCTTAGTTCTTGCCCGTCCTCGAGTAGGTAAATGATATTAACATAATTTTTAATGTGACATGCTACCCAACATGTAATCTATTGCAAGTGCGATCACTAAGAAATGATGAATCAATAAATATTAACATAGTAGTATCCATAAACATAAGTAAGACAATCATCAACCTTTCAAAATATACGATCCTTAAAGAATTTTTACCCCTCATTAATTTTATCATATTAGCATGGCATGGCTCCGTCTTCACCCCATAAATACAAATGTCAAGCACCACGGTGTTAAGTTAGGCACTCAGATCATAATTTTTAATGCACTTTGGCTTTTTATTACTCACGAATACATGAGCATGAACTATGGATATGGCATATGGGTGGAATGTAATATAGTGGTAGGTGTCAAAGGGGTAAAAAGTGGATAATAAAGTCTCGCATCAACTTGACGTATCAACGGGCTATGGAGATGCCCATCAATAGATATCAACGCAAGGAGTAGGGATTGACATGCAATGGATGCACTAGAGCTATAAGTGTATGAAAGCTCGCATGAAACTAAGTGGGTGTGCATCCAACTTTCTTGCTCATGAAGACCTTGGGCATTTGAGGAAGCCCGTCATAGGAATATACAAGCCAATTTCTATGGAGAAAAATTCCCACTAGCATATGGAAGTGACAAAAAAAGAGACTCTCTATATGAAAAACATGGTGCCACTTTGAGGCACAAGTGTGTAAAAAGAGGTAGTAGCACCGACCCTTCTCTCTTTTCTCTCAGTTATTTTTTCTTTTTTTCTTTTTTTCTTTCCTACTTTTCCTCCTCTTATTTTTTTCTTTAATTTTTTTCGTCTGTAGTCTCATCCCTACTTGTGGGGGAATCATTGTCTCCATCATCCTTCGGTCACTAAGAAAGTGCCCTAATAACGGTGAACATCATACTTTTATTTACTTACAACTCGATATGAAAAATTACTAAACAATATGACTCTATATGATCGCCTCTGTCAGTGTACCAAGATGTGCAATGATCTAGTGTAGCATGTAAACAATGATGAATGGTGGCTTTGCCACAAATACTATCAGCTACATGATCATGCAAAGCAATACGACAATGAGTGTACTAGTCATATGATGTAACGGTGGAAGTTGCATGGAAATATATCACGTAATGGCTATGGAAATGCCATGATAGGTAGGTATGGTAGATTTTTTGAGGAATATATAATGAGGCTAATGTGCAGCAAGGTGTATCATGCCACGGGGTTTGGATACACCGGCGAAGTATGCACCGATCCTCAAGGTGAGAATGGGCAATGCACGGTACCGAAGATGCTAGCAAATATGGAAAGGTGAGAGTGCGTACGTCCATGGATTCACATTAGTCATAAAGAACTCACATACTTATTTCAAGTTTTTATTAGTTCTCTCAAAGCAAAGTACTACTCATGCCCCTAGGAAGGAGGTTGGGAGGAGTTAACCATCACTCAGCTCCGACCTAAACAACACTAGGATTTCAGTGAGGAATAAGAATGCTCACACATCATCACCATGCCATGACCAATATTTAGATGAAAAACAAATTAACATCCCTTAACTATCGATATTTCTACTAACCAAGAATCATGCACTCACACCCTTTAATACTACCACATCAATATCATTAATCCACAATTTCTCTTTTATGTTCTACATGTGGTTTTGATTATGCACTCCTTGAATACCTATTATTTTTGGACTAGTATTATGACCCATGCAAATTACCGTCACTATTTATTAACTCTCAAATCAATATAACTTAAGAATGATAGTACAATTACTTCTATAAAATCTACATGCCACCGTGCTCTAAAATATATAAGTGAATTACTAGAGCAACTGCTAAGCTCAAAATATATAAGTGAAGCACAAAGAGTATTCTAACAAATCATGATGAACATATGTCTCTCTCAAATAGGTGTGTCCAGCAAACAATGATTGTGGAAAACTAAACAAAAAACAAACTAAAACAAATGACGCTCCAAGCAAAACTCATATCATGTGATGAATAAAAATATAGCTCCAAGTGACATACCAATGAGTTGAGACGAAAGAGGGGATGCCTTCCGGGGCATCCACAAGCTTAGATACTTGAGTCTTCCTAGAGTTTGACTAGGGTTTCCTTGGGCATCCCCAAGTTTAGGCTCTTTTCCGCTCCTTATTCCTTCATCCATCGCATAACACCCAAAACTTGAAAACTCCGGCATGCAAAACTCAGCAGAAACCTTCGTGACATCCGTTAGTATAATAAACATAGCAAATACTTTAGGTATTGTTATAAATTTATTCATATTTTATTATTGCATAAGTTATTGTATTTTAACTTCTCCATGACTTATACCCCCCGATATAATCCATAGCATCATCAAAACAAGCCAACTATGCAAGCAAAAACAGAATCTGTCTAAACAAAACAGTATGTGATGATCTATATAGAAACTGTACTTCTATAACTCCAAAAATTCTGAAAAATTAAGACAACTTGGGAAATTTTTATATCAATAATGTGTAAACATTTCATATCAAAAATATGTTCCAGTAAAATCAGAGAAATTTTGCACTGGACGCTAAAGTTTCTGTTTTTGCACAGTATCAATTCTACTCATCATGCAAGTCATCCCAAAGGCTTTACTTGTCACAAACACTAATTAAAACATAAAAAACACAATAATTACAGTAGCAAAAATCATGTTATCAAACCAAAACAGAAAGTAAAACAAGAAAAACAAGATAACTATTGGGCTGCCTCCCAACTAGCGTTATTGTTTTACGCTCCTAGCTAGGAATAATGCATATAATCAAGTGATATCATCTTTAGTGTCAAGCTCCTCAATCACACAACCATGTTTCCTAAAAGGAGGAATCTTGAAGATAGGATCTTTTATCAAATCTATAAAAAAATATGCACACTAATCATCTTAAGATCCTCATTTATTTTAATAGGAGTATTACTAGTATTCTTGGGGACATACATAGTTTTAGAATTCTTTCCTTGAGAGATACTAGCATTAGCTTTGCATGGGGTGAGAACGGAACCCATTTTATCAAATACTTATTCTATGTTAACAATTCTACCAAAACCTCGATCTACCCACTCATTAATAGTTGTATATTTTTCCTTTAGTGCTTTCAAAGTGATTCCCATCTTTGACCCAAATTGAGTGATATGATTATGAACCTTTTATCCAACTCCTCAATTTGTTCTTTAGCGGCAAATTTATTTTCAATAATCTCAACCCTTTTCATAACATGTTCCAAGGTCGAAGTAGTTTCATTAATAATAAGGGGGTGACCCAACTAAACTTTCCATGGCTTTGAAAGCATTCGAAGTGTGACTCATTAAGAAATTACCACCGGTAATAGTATCAAGTACGAACCTATACCAAGTAGTAATACCCACATAAAAGTTATGAAGCCACATATTTGGGGATTGCTTATGAATTGATTTATGTTGATATATGGATTGCTTATGAATTGGTTTATGTTGAGCATTGTAAATCCTATGACAAGCATCTCGCAAATTTTCTCCTCGCCTTTGTTTAAAATTAAGCACCTCATTCTCGGGAGTAAAGGGAACATAGGTAAGACTAGCCATAGTAACAAACAAACTAGCAAAGATAAATATTTTTGTATTTTTGATTTTTATAGAAAGCAAAATATAATGACAAATAAAAAGTATAACATGTGAATGATGAATAGATACTTGATAGTAAGTTGGTGATACTCCGTGGTAACGGCGCCAGAAATCCTTCCTGACACTTGTGATCTGCGTTGGGTTTTCCGCGAAGAGGAGCAAATAATGCAACACAGTATATATAAGTATTTCCCTCGGTGAGAAACAATGTTATAAAACCAATAGGAGGACCACACAACTCCCGTCTTCAGTGCATACGCACAAAAGAGCAAACACTTGCACCCAACACGGACAAGAGGGTTGGCAAGCCCCTTGAACTCATTATTTGCAAGCGGATAAGTAGTGTACTTGATAGTTGGATAAATATAAATTTCAAAATAAATAAAAGGAAATAATTTCATAAAATAAATAGTAATGTTTGTAGATTTATAAGTGAATATACGTGAGGGCCATAGTGTTCTCTAGTGGCATCTCTCTTGAAGTAGGCATACGGTGGGTAAACAAATTACTGTTGGGCAATTAATAGAAAAGCGCATAGTTATGCAATATTTATTCACGACAATGTTCATGTGTATATAGGAATCACGTCCATAAGCAAGTAGGTCAACTCTTGCCTGCACCTACTACTATTACTCCACCCATCGACCACTATTGAGCATGCATCTAGAGTATTAAGTAAAACAGAGTAATGCTTGGAGAATAATGACATGTTGTATACAAATAAAATCCAATTAATATGAATCAACGCCATCGTTTTATCCCTAGTAGCAACATTACAAATATGTGTCTTGTACCTTTCTGTCACTCGGATATAGAGCACCGCAAAATTGAACCCACGACAGCACACCCCTCTCACTGAAGATAGATCAATCTAGTTAGCCAAACCAAATCAATAGATCAGAGAGATTTACTACACTATAATTAATCATTCAAATAAGAATCATATAATTCAGAGAAGACTCAAATATTTTTCATGAATAATTTGAACATAAACTCACAATTCATCGGATCCCAACAAATGCACCGCACAAAGTGATTACGTCGAATAGATCATTGCGAAGATTCCATGAACTTTGTATTGAAGAACATAGAGAGCGAGAGAACCATAAAGATACTATATATGGACTCGTAGGTCTATGGTAGACTACTCACACATCATCATGGGAGCAACAAGGTTGATGAAGAGGCCCTCCGTGATCGATCCCCCCTTCGGCAGGGCACCGAAACAGGGCTCCAGGTGGCCACACGGTGGAACAGAGACTTGCGATGGTGGATAAAGTGTTTTGGGAGCTCCTCTAGGGTTTTCAGAATACATGGGAATTTATAGGCCAGAGAGGGTTGTCGGGAAATGAGAGGGGTCCCACGAGCTAACAGGGTGCACCAACCCCCCTGGGCGCGCCCTGTTGCCTCGTGGTGCCCTCGTGGAGCATCCGATATTCTCTCGAAGATTCTAGGTATTCTTTTGGTCCAAGAAAAACCATCAAAACATGTTGTGGCAATTGGACTTCGTTTGGTACTGTAAACCTGAAAGGCCAAAAACATGAAGAAAACAACAATTCACATTGGGCACTAGGTTAATAGTTTAGTGCTAAAACATAATATGAATTGGCAAATAAATGCCCAAAAAGCATCCTAGAATTATAATATTATAGCATAGAACAATAAAAAATTATAGATACATTGGAGACATATCACCTCCCTCCAAGTCTTCTCCGCCTCGACCCTTATTGGTGAATTCCGCCACGACCTTGGTGAGATCGGCTTGATGGTCGAGGATATCCTTGCGGCTGTAAGTGAATCAATTATGTGTCTCGACAAACGCTCCTAGAACTTGACCTCTGCCTCGGCAAGGAGCGCTTTCCGGTTGTCCAGCCTCTCTGAGCGGGCGATGTAATGGTTCTGGAGTTGCTTGAAACCCTTGCTAAGGGAAGCCAGGATTGTGTGCTCTTTGGCCTTGTCATTTTCCTGAAGGGATCAATGACAACCCCTCCTCCAGGTGAAGCAACGACACCATCAATGGAATCATCATCGGAGAAGTCCTCGGGGATCGTGTTGCTAGGGAAACTAACGAAATGCAGTTCGCTTATCCCGAGGTACCGGCTCGGAGGGGACTCGACTGATGTCGACGGACTGGCGACATCCCCACTGGGGGCTCCTACTATGATGAGCATGCCCAGCCCAGGCGCTCCTAAGCCTAAAGTGCCTTCAGTATTACTTGTTTCCCACGGGAAGGGGTCCTCGAGGGCTTTCTTGCCGGCTTCTTTATTGGCTCGGCGGGCAGCCTCCTCATCAACATCAATCTGACTGACCTCCTCGGTCACCTCCTCGGTAGTCCCCCCAATAAGAGCTTCCACATTCAAGTTTCCAGATGGGGGTTGACTTGAAGAATCAAAACAACAAGAAAACAAATATTGAACTTAGAATAATAACTTCAATAATACAAAAAGGAAGATAGAACTTCAATAGCAAGGGAACTACCGGTGGGTCCTTGATGAGGGGGAACTTCTCCTTCTCTCGCAACTCCAGTTGTCGTCGCATGGCTGCCGGCAGCGTCTCGTGCTGGCACGTCCTCTTCGCGGATATTCTAGTTGGTGGAAAATGAAAGCACATTTGCTCCCTTGGTGGTTTTGGTAATTAATAACAACATATATGTCATTGAACTAATGTTTCCACTAGGAATGTTTCAGGAAAAGTTCAATGATGGTTTGGCAAAAAGATTGTGGAATACCCCAAGATGCAAGGAAATAGGTTGGCAAAGCTTCAAGCAAGAGGACTCTACATTTTAAATTTGTGGGAAATCACTTTGAGTCCATAGGAAAGCCAATACTATTAAAAGGGGGTAAGGTTTTGTTGGTGAACAAAATGCTCATACGTGCACAAGTGATAGTCACCAAGAACACCCACAAACTCTCCCACCAAAGTCTGTCCAAAGCCAAATACTCAAAATTGATGCAACCAACATTCTACACTCGGTGCCACCGATTCTAAACCCTAGTCAGACTCAGCCAAACCATAGCTTTTTGGTGCAACCGATACTGCATTCGGTGCCAACGAGTTGGGCTGCCAACTTTCTGTTACGCAAGTTCACAGTTTCGGTCCCTCCGAGATTTTTGAATCAGCGTCATTGAGATTGGACATTCTGACCGTTGGTCACCTTATCGGTGCAACCGAGATTCCGATATCGGTCTCACCAAGATTCAAAAGTTGCTAACTTTAAGTCACTTCGGTACAGCTGAGATCACACATCGGTTCCACCGAGTCTGACTTATTGTGTGTAACGATTGGATTTCTGGAGATGCCTCTATATACCCCTCCACCACCACCTACTTCATAGAGAAGCACTCAGAACTATTCCATACCAATCCTATTAGTTTTATGAGAGAGAACCACCTATCCTTGTGTTGAGGTCAAGATCTTCCACTCCAACCATATGGATCTTGATTTCTAGCTTCCCTAAGTTGCTTTCCACCCAATCAATCTCTTCTACCAAGTCATATATGTGAGAGAGTGATTGTGTGTTTAGGAGTCTATCATCTTGAAGCACAAGAGCAAGGAGTTCATCTCCATTACCGAGCCTATTACCTTTTGGAGCGTGGATCCTCCTAATTGGTTAGGTGTTGCTTGGGAGCCTCCTATTCGTGTTGTGGAGTGAACCAAGAAGTTTGTAAGCGCAAGGAGATCGCCTACTTCATGAGGATCTACCCATAGTGAGGCTAGTCCTTCATGGACGGAAGCCGTCATGGTATAATCAAGGTTGCTTCTTCATGGAACCCTCCATGGGTAGAGCCCTTCGTGGACTCTCGCGACCGTTACCCTTCATGGGTTGAAGACTCCATGAACGTGGATGTACGATAGCACCACCTATCGGAACCACGGAAAAAATCATCGTGTCACCAATTGTGTTTGATCTTCCTACCCTCTCTTTACTTTCATGTGCAATGTCTTTACTTTCCACTGCTATACTCTTAGACATGCATGTGTAGGGTGTACTTGACATACTATGAATGCTAAAATATGCCAAGAATTAAAATTGGGAAAACGTAGATTTTATCTGGTCAAGTAGTCTAATCACCCCTCCCTCTAGCACTACTTTCGATCGTACAAGTGGTATCAGAGTTTTGGTCTCCATTGCATTGGTCTCAAAACCAAGAAGAAGTATGGCGTATAGTGAGGGAAATTATCACCATAGAGGTCCGTACTTTGATGGCACAAATTTGCTAGTTGGAAGCACAAAATGAAAATGCATTTGCTTGGTCATAACCCCGTCGTTTGGGCTGTTGTTCGTCTTGGTATGCAAGGTGAATTCTTTGCAGAAGGAAGGGAACCCGATCGTGAAGCGACCACAAATGAGTTGAAGATGTTGCAACTCAATGCTCAAGCATGTGACATTCTCTTCAACTCCCTATGCCCCAAAGAATTCAACAAAATCAGCCGCCTTGATAATGCAAAAGAGATTTGGGATACTTTGGTGATATGCATGAAGGTACAAAATCTGTGAGAGAATCCAAGTTGGATGTTCTTCAAAGTCAACTTGACAAGTTCAAGATGAAGGATGGTGAAGGAGTCACTGGGATGTACTCTAGGATAGCTCTCATCACCAATGAGATTGTCGGCTTAGGAAGCGAAGATATGACTGACAAATTCATCATCAAGAAGGTACTTCAAGCTTTGGATGATCGATATGACACCATTTGCACATTGATCCAAATAATGCCCAACTACAAAGATCTCAAGCCAACGGAAGTGATTGGTAGAATTGTTGCTCATGAGATGACACTCAAAGACAAGGAAGAGCTTCACCACAAGTCTAGCGGTGCTTACAAAGCCACAAGTGATGCTCCTGCTACCTCAAGCGACAACCTTGTGACAAATGAAGAGATAAGACTCATGGTCAAGAAATTCGACAAGTTCTACAAAAACAGAAGCAAAGATCGAAGCTCCAACTCAAGATATGAAGAGAAGCATTTGTCAAGTCGTGACCGAAACTGCTACAATTGTGGGAAGCCCGGACACTACTCCAATGAGTGCACAGTTCCTTACAAGAGAAAAGAAGAGTCACCAAGAAGACGAAGCTCAAGAGACGAATCACCTCGAAGAGAGAGAAGGAGTAGAGATGATCGTTATGAATGAAGACCCTCAAGGAGAAGTAGGAACTCGAAGAACAAGGACAAGTACACAAAGAGCTACTCAAGAAGGAAACATGAAGCTCATGTTGGTGAATGGGTTTCCGGCTCCGAATCCGACAACCAGTCCGAGAGAAACTATCACTCCAACTCCGACTATAGTCAAGATGAAGGTGTTGCCGAACTTGCACTAGTGACTACCAACTCCTATGATCTATTTGATTCACCAAATGAACAGAGTGGAAGTTGCTTCATGGCTAAAGGCCCCAAGGTATTACACCCCGAGTATCTTGATTTCAATAGTGATGAAGATGACTTGTTAATTGAAGATGACTTGTTATTTGACAAATCTAGTAATGCTAGTCAAAATGAACTTGCTAGTAGTCACTCTAGTGTAGATAAGTCATGTGATGATAATAAGTTGGAAACAGAACGACTAACTCAAGAACTAGAAACTCTTAAGTTAACTCACGAGTCAACTCTGGAAGATCATAGAGAGCTTGTAAGGACACATGAGAAGCTACACTTCGAGAAGCTCAACTTAGAGCAGGAGCATGAGTTCCTTAAAGCTATCAATGACGATCTTCAAAAGAAGACTTCCTCTTATCTAGCCAAGCGACTTCTCTTATCTACATTTTTGACAGGTTAAAGCAGCAGGAGAGGCTCCTACTGTTGCTATATTAAATGGGGGCTGTTACAAAAGATTAAAAATCTTTGCAACAACAGCAAGGGTCAAGCAGTGACAGTACAAAGGTAGTTACAGGTGGATAGTTGGAAGAAATCTATCTATAAAGGTAGACTTGTCAGGCTTAAGTTTAAATTATAGGATCTCCAAATCTGCTTTCAAAATCTTAATCCAGTCCTGTTGTGTTGCCAATACACCATCAAACACAAGTTAAGTCCAATCTTCTCTTATCTACATTCATGCCACAAGTTAAGTCTAAGAAAGCTAGTAACAAAGGAAAGAAAGGTTCTTCAACTAGTAGCAATAAAAATGATAAATCCAATGATAGTGCTTCTAGTAGTTCTCTTGATCCCATTAACGCTTCTCTTAGCCAAGTTACACTTGATCAAGAAAATGAACTCTTAAAAGGGATTACAGAGAAAGGTATCTGCAAGAGTCTTGAAGGGTGCAAACAATTTGAGGAGATTGTATGCAAGCACGGAGGATATCGGAAGAATCATGGTGTTGGCTACTTCAACGCTAATGGAGTTGAATGGGAAGAAGGTCAATACCCCAATCCCAAGTTTGTTCCTCAAAAGGAGAAGTATGAAAATACTCTTCCAAGGTAACAAAAGCTCAAGATGACCTTCCACCACAAGACACCAAGCCCAAGGACAAGAATAAGCTTCAAGAGGGCATTGGCTCTTATGAAGGTGAATCCCAAGCTTTGGTGAAGTGGGTTCCCAAGGCTACTACAAGCTCAACTTATACAAGTGCTACTTCAATACCAAGGATCCCCATCAACTTGATGTGGGTCCCCAAGAAGAAGAACTAGAGAAGTTCTTGAGGGGTGACTTCGCAATGAAATTCACTCATATTCATTATTGGCAAGAACTATTAGCAATCAACATCAACTCTATGCAATAGTTCAAGGAGTCACACATTCCCTCAAAGGTAAGCAAGGGACAAGGTAATCAACAAATCAATGGACATCATAACATATGATTTGCACTCCATGTCCATAGATATCCTTGTATTTGTCTCTTGTGTGTTGGGACTGATTCGTGTTGGTGAGAAGAGTAATGAATCAACAAGGATGCTCCCAACTCTTGGTGATCTTCATCAACTTTGAGCATCCACCACTACCTCACCAACATGAAGTCTTCATCAACAAGACCCAAGGTTAGTTTGTCCCTCCTATGGGGGGATGTCACATCAAGGGGGAGCTTTACTCTAAGACTTGAGTTAAAGCATCTCTTAGAATGTGACAACATTAAATGCTTTATGTAAAAGTGGTAACCCCATTTGTTCTTAAACGATGAGTATGACCTATGATCAAGTATTCTTACTTGGCTCCTAAGTCAAATACTCATATATAGATGACTTCGTCATCACTCAAGTGCCTGTTAGATGCTAATTCTTATGTGCATGTTTGTCATGATTTCATTTGACATCTTATTGTGTGAGCATGTTGGTCTGCATTTATTTACTCATTCGAGGATATCCAATTTTTGCTATTTGGCTTTTCATATTTATTTGCCAATTGGATGGACAAGAATGCCTAGGACCACTCTTTATCTATCTTTGCTTTCTCACCTCATACTCTATTCATGCCGCATCACAAAATTTGAATAGGTGCTTTTTGATCCCTTTGTGTGTGGAGCACTCGGAGTTCCGTATCGTCAAGGACTGACCATAACCTCCGAAGTGCATCTCGGTGGAACCAACCCACAATTCTCGGTCTCACCGAATTCCTAGGGTTGATCTTGTTTTCTTATATCGGTAATGCCGATTTCATATTCTCGGTTACACCGAGTTTCCATGTTAGCTGACAGTTGTGAAACTCGGTGACACCGAAAATATCAAATCGGTGTCACCGACAGCGATGGGTATATAATCGATGGACCCCGACTTTTGAAATCTATTCTTCAAACTTCGCGCCTCCAAAACCCTAGCTACCGCAGAAGGACCCCCTGGTCATCGCCTTGCCTTTCCTGAGCGTCTCCGCCGCTGGAAATCTTGCTGTCGACGGGCATCTTCGCTGTCGTCGCCGCTGTAGCGAATCCATCGCCAAATTAGGGTATGGATTCAGCCCCCTCTCGCGCTCCCTTGCCGATTCATGCGCATTAGGGAATTTTCCTAGTCTTTCCATAGTTTGAAATCTTTCCATCCAAAAGAGAACTCCATAGGATAGAGAATGATCGATTTTCTAGTGTTTACCTTCCGCCCGATGGAACTCGGTGGAACCGAAGCAAGAAAATCGGTGTCACCGATTTTTATGTATGTGTTGCTGAGAACTATGTCGGTGAAATCGAGTGCACCTTTCGGTCTCACAGAAAGGGGTGCCAAGTTTGGGCTAAGGAGAAAGTCTGTCTCGGTAGCTCCAATATTTTTGCTTCGGGTGTACCAATTTTCATGTGACAAAATGTAAAACGTTGAAAATCTTTTGTTCAAACTTTCCAAATCAGTCTTATTTTGTGATGACTTATCCTATTCTACTCTTCTATACTCTATTCACAGGGTCAGCATGTCAGGTTCAGACAGTCATAATTTGCGAGAGCAGAACGTTGAGATGAGTTCAGGCACGATTCCTGAGTCTAGTTCTTCCACAGATCTAGGCACTCCTAGTTCTCATGGGTTGCCTAAGGCTACCACTAGGACAAGGAAGAGACTCAATTCAGAGGAAGAAGATTTTGATTTTGTCCCGGAAGAGTTTCTTGCCAAGAAGCAAGAGAAGGCTGCTAGGAAGTCTGCCAATGAGGCCACCTCATCTAGGAAGGTGGTCAGCAAAATTTATGCTCCTGTAGAAACCTTCACAACACATGAGTGTGATAGGGGCAACAGTGTCTGTTGAGGTCCCCAAGAAAGCTTTGCCAAATAAGACAGCTAGGAAGAGGATCATCCGTGTGCAGGGCAGGCCTACCTCAATGTATGAGGATCCAGAGGAGGTTGTTGCTGCTGGTGCTGCTGCTGTAGAGGAGGAAGAGGAGGGACCTACTGCTCGGACCCCTCCTAATGAGAAGGCCAAGGAACTTCTGGCTGATTCTATGCCCAAGCCAGGCCCCTCCAAGAGCACCAAGGAAACTTCAAAGAAAGTTGCTTCACAGAAGTCCAAGAGGACTACCAGAGACATACGTGCTTCTGAGAAGAACAAGAAGTCCACTTTCAAAGAAGCTGATGATGCTGTCGCTATGACTGTTCTAATGAAGCTCAGACCTCACCTTCCAGTTCATGATGCCAGCCACCCAGTAGCTGAGGATATGAAGAAGAGGAAGGAGTCAGGGTTGAGGGCATGGAGAGCTATTGATCCATATGCCCAGAGAAGAAAGACTGTTGTGGCCTACAGGTTTTACACCAAAGAGCAGCAAGCCTTCTATGAGACAGTTTTGCTAGACAAGAGCCCTGTAGTTAGTGACATGAGATATGTTGACTGGAAGTACATTAAAGATAATGAGGATTACTTTCCATGTGTCCAAGACAACTTCCACTGCATTGGACTTGATAAATTTGTTGGGAAGGAGTTCACTGCTTGGAATGATGATATGATCATGCAATTCTACTCCACTGCACATTTCTATGGAGATGGTAGGATTGTATGGATAATTTAAGGAGCAAGATATGAATCCACTGTTGATGAATGGGCTACCATCTTAGGAGTCCCAGAGGTTCAGGATGGAGATTTGGATGTCTACATCGAATCCAAGGAGAGCCACAATGCTATGAAGGATATGTATAATCCTATCCCTGTAGATAAAGTGCAATCTCACAAGCTTGGTTCTATCTACTTTCTCTAGCCAGGCCTCCATACCATGAACACTATCCCGAGGCATTCCTTGATGCCCAAGTCTGGAGATGAGAAGATGATTCGTGGATACTCCATCAACATGCTCATCCATCTTGATCGTCACACCAAGATTCGAGTGATGGACTTGATAGTAGAGACTATGAAGAGGATTGCTGCTAATGAGAAGCGCTCATGCTGCTATGCACCCTATATCTAGATGCTCATCAATTCTCAACTTGAAAAGCACATCTTTGCTCTGGACAGTCCCCATTAGCAACTTCAGTCGGACTTTGAGGATAACGTTGTGGTGATGGACCCAGACCATCCCACATCAACTGTAGCTTAGGCACATGCAGAGGCAGAAGGAGAGGTAGCTCGAGCCACTAGTGCTCAGGTTCCCAGGTCCAGGAACGAGCAGATGGATCTTTTGATCACTATTGTCTTGGAGATGAAGAAGGACATCAAGACCATCATGGATACTCAGGAGAGCCTTGCAAACATCATTGATGATAGAGTGAAAACTCTAAATGACAAGGTTGATGGGCTGACTAAGACAGTCAATGAGCTCAACAAGGAGGTTGATGAGGCCCCAATCTGTCGCACCTCTTCGGAGTCTGAGTCTTCTGATGATGAGGTGGATAGTGCACCTGTCATGACGATTGCCCTGTTCACGACCAAGGCCAGGACTCCTACAGTACCAGCTCTAGAGACGAGGCCTTCATCTTCTGTTTCAGCCATAGTACCTTCAGCACCATTAGCTCCAGTGCCTCCAGTATTTACTCCAGCTCCATCCAGGACTTCAGCAGAAGTCTTCACTCACACAGTTCTCTCGACTCCGCCATCGACGACCGGAGGAGATCAGCCGCAAAACGATTAGCTATATCTCTTCGAACTTTTTGGTAACTTGTTGCCAAAGGGGGAGAAGTTGTATATAGATCTTAGGCTTCGAGTGAGAGAGCGTCTATTTATATTTTCTAGTTTTACAAAACATTTGGTTCATTTGGTTTGACGTGAGATACTTTTGTGTTTCTATGTGATCATACGTTGTTATGTGTGTTGCTACTATTTCCTATCATTTGATGATTATGTGATGATCACTCACTTTGCTTGTTGTGTTGTGCTATGTTGATTAACTATTATGACTCTTGCACACCACCAAGTTGTATGTGACATGGAAGAAGTTCCCCATGTACCTAATCGATTGTGCATTTTCATTCAAACGCAAATTTAAATTAATGCACAATTTTCGGGGGAGCTCTTGCTTATCACATATTTCTCAAAGCGACGATTATATTCATTGATTATATCATATGTCGAAGCTTTGATCTATATGTTGTCATCAATTACCAAAAAGGGGGAGATTGAAAGCACATTTGCTCCCTTGGTGGTTTTGGTAATTAATAACAACATATGTGTCATTGAACTAATGTTTCCACTATGAATGTTTCAGGAAAAGTTCAATGATGGGTTGGCAAAAAGATTGTGGAATACCCCAAGATGCAAGGAAATAGGTTGGCAAAGCTTCAAGCAAGAGGACTCTACATTTTACATTTGTGAGAAATCACTTTGAGTCCATAGGAAAGCCAATACTATTAAAAGGGGGTAAGGTTTTGTTGGTGAACAAAATTCTCATACGTGCACAAGTGATAGTCACCAAGAACACCCACAAACTCTCCCACCAAAGTCTGTCCAAAGCCAAATACTCAAAATCGGTGCAACCAACATTCTACACTCAGTGCCACCGATTCCAAACCCTAGACAGACTCAACCAAACCCTAGCTTTTCG
Organism: Hordeum marinum; assembly: GCA_022496015.1. Classification (NCBI taxonomy): domain Eukaryota; kingdom Viridiplantae; phylum Streptophyta; class Magnoliopsida; order Poales; family Poaceae; genus Hordeum; species Hordeum marinum. The sequence continues at coordinate 288,377,508 of CM039672.1, read as the reverse complement.
GTTCAACCAATACTGCATTCGGTGCCATCAAGTTGGCCTGCCAACTTTCTGTTATGCAAGTTCACAGTTTTGGTCCCTCCGAGATTGTCGAATTGGCATCACCGAGATTGGACATTCTGACCGTTGGTCACCTTATCAGTGCAACCGAGATTCCCATATCGGTCTCACCGAGATTCAAAAGTTGCTAACTTTAAGTCCCTTCGGTACAACCGAGATTCACACATCGGTTCCACCGAGTCTGACTTATTGTGTGTAACGGTTGGATTTTTGGAGATGCCTCTATATACCCCTCCACCACCACCTATTCAAGAGAGAAGCACTCAGAATTGTTCCATACCTATCCTATCAGTTTTCTGAGAGAGAACCACTTATCCTTGTGTTGAGGTCAAGATCTTCCACTCCAACCATATGCATCTTGATTTCTAGCCTCCCCAAGTTGCTTTCCACCCAATCAATCTCTTCTACCAAGCCATATCTATGAGAGAGTGATTCTGTGTTGAGGAGAAGAGCAAGGAGTTCATCGTCATTATCGAGCCTATTACCTTTTGGAGGGTGGTGCCTCCTAGATTGGTTAGGTGTCACTTGGGAGCCTCCTACTTTGTGTTGTGGAGTGAACCAAGAAGTTTGTAAGGGCAAGGAAATCGCCTACTTCGTGAAGATCTACCCATAGTGAGGCTAGTCCTTCGTGGACGAAAGCCGCCATGGTATAGTGAAGGTTGCTTCTTCGTGGAACCCTCGGTGGGTAGAGCCCTCTGTGGACTCTCGCGACCGTTACCCTCCGTGGGTTGAAGACTCCATGAACGTGGATGTATGATAGAACCACCTATCGGAACCACGGGAAAAATCATCATGTCACCAATTGTGTTTGATCTTCCTATCCTGTCTTTACTTTCATGTGCATTGTCTTTACTTTCCGCTGCTATACTCTTAGACATGCATGTGTAGGGTGTACTTGACATACTATGAATGCTAAAATCTGCCAAGAATTAAAATTGAGAAAAAGTAGATTTTATTTGGTCAAGTAGTCTAATCATCCCCCCTCTAGCACTACTTTCGATCCTACAGAAGCCCTTGCTGGGGAACTCCCTCTGGCATAGTGTGCGTGTGAGTAGCCTTTGGGTGGTTCGCCTCTTGGTGCTCCGCCCCCATCGGTAGGGGGATGGAAGTGGTGACGTTGGCGTCCACACCAGTACTCGCCATCGGGTACTCACGAGGAGTCTCTTGTCGGGGGCTTGGCGGGGAGCTAATGATGAGGGCCTCCCGCTCGAGCAGAGAGCTTGGTGTCCCCTCCGTGGTGGGCGTAGGATTCGCCCTCTTGGCCAAGCGGTGTGCCAAGGTCTTCGCGTCCCTGTAAGACATCAACAACATTATCACATGGATTCAAGCCAGAAAGAAATTCAAGAGCAAATGGAAGGACCGGAGCAGGTACTTACTCTTCCTCGTCCTATGAACTGAGGGTCGACAAGTCCCAAAGCTCCTTTAGGTGACCGATGGAAGCAACTGGAGGGGTCGGCGTCTTGACACGTGGCGCGTGCATGGCAGAGCTGGAAGGCTATGCTTCTGTGGTAGAGGCCCTCTTCGAGCGCTCGGCGACCGTCTACCTTGTTCGTAGGAGACGACCGACGTCAGCCGTGGGGTCCTCCTCCTCTACTTCATCTTCTAGCGGCGGAGAGGGGCAAACTTCCCCCTATGATGTCCTTGTGCAGGATGCGGGACCAATTCTTTGGAATGGCGTGCGCCTAAAATTCTTTGAACTCCGGCTCGCCGGCAGCCTTGGGCTCCTCGACCCTAGCAAGATCCTCTGATAGGTCGGTTGCTGAGGATTCTTCGTCATCCTCCTCCTCTTTGCCGGTGGTCTCCTCCTCGTCGTCGTCAAGCGCGCCAGCACCAGAACTGTTGCCGCCCATATCAAAGCCTACCTCCACCACCCTCTTGCTGATCCACTCGATATCCTCCTCGGTGGTATCGCGCATCGGCATCCCCTTATCCCTGACGCGCACTTCCTTCAGGTTGTCAAACACCTCCTGCGCTCTCTCGCTTGTGGCGGCTTCCACATGAGGACAACCCCATGTACGTTGCATGCCGGCATCATCGCTAGGATCGTGTCCTTGGAGGAATTGTCATAGAGGGGAATGATGGTTGGCGGGATCTTGAATTGCCCATGAGGGTGAAAGATATGGTGTCCCAGGGTGGAGAGATGCAACGAAGTTAAGTTGCCTGGGAGCCCTGGGTGCAACCCCATCACGTCGGTGCCATTGACGTACTCCCATGCGAAGCCCTGCCGATCCTGTAGAGGGACGATGTGCCTAGCAAGGAAATCCTCATCCACCATCTCTATGGTGAGCCCAGTAGCCTTCAGGCGGAGCATCCGGGTGATGGCAACCTCCAACTTCTTGTCGCCGGGGGCGAGAGCACTCCACTGCTTGTTGTGGATGGGCTTGGACTTCCGGATCTTGCATAAGACCGGGGGATCCTTGTCGATGATGTGACACCATTTGTCGTGCCACTCCTCCCACTTCTTGTGCAGGTTGCCGGGAGGGTATACCTCCTTGCGGGAGGCGTGATGGATCGATGTGTTGCTGCCAAAGCAAGCATTGCCTTCCATGCGTGGATAGTAGGAATGGCAGAAGAGAGATACATTGGGGACTATTGATATGAAGTTCTCGCACAAATGCGTGAAGACCGACAAAGTGGTCATGGCGTTTGGGGTGAAATCAAGAAGCTTGAACCCGTAGGTCAAAATCAGATCTACAAAGAAGGCAGAATAAGGGGGAACTAGCATGTGGTAGAAATATGTCATGAAGAATGCGTACTTCTCCGCATTGGGATGGGAATCTCCAGGAATCACCACCGGCGCAGGATGTGTGTGGTTTCTTTCCCCCGCATCATGGCGTACTTGGAAATAAGGTCGTTGCCCGTATAGACAGAGGGGTAGAAGACAATGCCATTCCCCGTGCCGTCGCCTAGGCTTCCTTCCTCTCATCCGTAGAGGTGTTAGCAGCTCTCCTGGTCCTCTTTGTTGCCCCCGGAGCGACGGCAGACGGTGCCCTCTTAGGTGCCATGGTGAACTTGGAGGAAGAGTGGTGGTGAAGACAATGAATCAGCATGGGGGCTTTGCGCTACGCAAGAAAGAAATCAGAGGAGGCGGTAGAACATAGGAAGTTTGGCTGGGATGAGCAGCGCCTCTGTGAATCCCCTTTTTATAAGGTGGAATGCATAGAGGCCGCCTCTCCCCGTCTGACGTGGCCGCGCCTTTTCAGGCACGTCTCTCATGCGCCTTTTCGCTCCACCTCTCCCACGTCCCACATTTAATGCGCGTCATGGGAGGGGCAGTAAAAACCATCATTACAAACGTAGTAAAGTTCGGCCATGTGTGTCTACACACTGCTTTGGGCCTAGCCCAACAGTGTCATGGAGCTAAGTATGGCCCATGCCTGGGGGCTCCTGTCGGTGTACAAAATAACCGGTCCTTTAGCAGCCTGACTTGTGCACAGACAGCAGCAGCCTCCGGCCTGGCAAGCCTTGCCGGAGAGATACTACACTCAAGACAACATCAAGCAAAGACCATGCCACCGACATACCTCCTTGCTGGTGAGGAAGACCCGACAACATGTGCGCCGAGCAAGATCCCACTACCAAGCCACCGCTCCACCTCATCGGGCTGATTCTGTCCATTGGTTAGGTGTCAAGCGGGTAGGCGGTTAAGTAGAGCTTGTTGGGACACGTGACAGTACCGGAGGATTACAACAACTTTAATGACAACCGTCCTAATGGAGTGGCGGAATAATAAGAGGTAGCTGGGCGAACGACATAGAAGGAGAGACGATCCATGCTGGCGAGCGACGTCGATGCGACGCCTCACGGTGCATTTAATGCGCCTGTCCTAATCCTCCAGGGTTAGGTATTTCCCACTATAGCTAGTGTCAGCAGTTTGACCACCGTTACATCCACTATTTACCCTTGGAAATTACCTTTTTAGCCACTATGGTAACCCCTTAGCCTATAAAAGTAGGTCCATGGCTACCTTTACAAAGGTCAAAACCCTGCCCATTTGCACGGGTAGCAGCACTCTTGTCGGGTTGTCGCGCTCCGTGTACTTTGGACATAATCATACAAAGGTGGATCAAACTTGTCTAAATTCCTTGGTGTGCTTTAGTTGGCGTTGCTCTTTGTGTATGTAGATCCCCACAGTCGAACCACAAAGGGGCATTGTCGGTCCCATAGATTGTCATACCTCAAGAATATCTTGCTTTTCTTTTGGTTGGACTAAGTGTTTATGCTTGTATCATACCATTTGTGCATATTTTCTAGATGCATCATAGATTCATACATGATGGTAACTTGTCTTTTATCTATATGCATCATGCAATCGTATGGCCCCGAAGTGTAATTACACCATTTGTGTACGTGCTTAGTGGCAGATCTAGACCAAATATTCGGGGTGGGACTAAGATGAGTTGAGCTTGGCCTTTTGGGATTGGGCAAGATCTTTGGTGGAGCCCATTCCACCATGCACCCTGCTAGTCCCAATAACATGTTTAGGTCATTTTTTATACATATGAGTAAAAACATGGGTATTCAATCATAGAGGCCTTGCATGGACCTCGTCTCATAGGCCCAGTCAGCGAGCACATCCCAAATGCTATAGCTCACACAACACAAAACCCAACTCATAACCAACACCGATCAAACCATAACTCTAATCTCCCAGGACTCCATACATCGAACACACACACACACACACACACACACACACACACTTTTCCCTCATTCTCTAGCTACACAACCTCTATTTCTCCAAGGCTCCAACTGCACATGATACACACATCTTTCATTTCTCCCCACTTCTCTAGACAACGTCGTCACCCACCTACCAGTTTTGAGCTTTATTACTAAAGCCTTGCTACTTCAAGTGAACTATTGGATATTTTTTCTTATCAAAAGAGAGGCCACCCTCTCTGATTTCATATAAAAACCATGATCTTTTACATGAAAAGGGAAACCACTACAACTAACGCTACTAACCATACAAACCTTCAGAGCATCTAAAAACAACATATTTACACTAGGCCGCGATGATCCACAACATACATCCATGGTTTATGCAAGATCCCAAACCACTGAAGCCATTTTGAGACTCGACATCACCAACAGTCCGACCATATCAAAAGCAACTGATTAAAGCAGTAGATCATTGAGAAGCAACATCAAGCAGCAATAAGCTAACCATCGACTCACAAAATTCTAGGCCTCCACCCCTGTGAAGCCACATAAACTTCGCTTGCCACAAATTCTTACTTTTGCCCCCGACATCAACACATTTTGTTTGCCCTCCTTGATCTGCAAAACGACCAATCAATGATCCAAGAAGACATTATATTAACCATTATCATGGTATTTAAAATAATCATCCTTTCAAAAATGGTATTATTCTTAAATTTCCATAACATTGTTTCTTGTCAGATTTTCAAAACCTTTTGATCCATCTACCAAAGCATTCATTCATAAATTTTGGTGTGGAATTCAAATTAAAGGCACATTTTACTATGCCCCAAACCAACATAGAGGTAGAACACCCAAAGAACAAATGATCAGTTGTTTCATCTTTCTCAGAATACACATTTTTTCCAGGAATGGCTATGGGTGGGTACAACCCCCTTCTACCCAAAACCATGCCCATAAAAACCTTTTATACCCACCCACTTCAATACCTCTAGCACAAATTCACACCCATGCCCATACCCATCGGGAATTATATAATGAATGTGTACAATATAAATCATTTAAATTTTGAATAGTAGAAAGATGATTTAAAATTCAAGCGATGATGGGCGAGGAATCTAGCACCGATACAATTTTCTACACTTGGTGGCCTCTTGGAGGTGGCAAGAGAGTACGTGCAACAATTGATGGAATCCCTACATAGTGGGAGGTGGTGATGGGAACTGGGTACCCTAGGATCGAGATTGTGACAAGAGTCCAATGGCGATGAGTTGAGATTTCATGATTTTGAGAAGTCACATAGGACGTAGGAGTAGTGTCAAGTTGTTGCATGCGAACCTATGAAATATGGTCCATTTAGGGAATAAGGAATTTATGATTAGGCCATAGGAGTTGGATGTTGTGCCCACATGTCGAAGTTGTTTTCATTTATTAACCTTCCTAGGCATCCATTGGATTACCCATGGTTGTAGTTTCATATCCATACCATACCCATATTATTCCAGGTATGGATACCATTACCCATGTATACAAAATCTTGTCAAATCTTACCCATGCCCATTGTTTTCAATAGGGTACTCGCGGGTACCCATACCCATTGGCAAAATGTCCACCCTACTATTTTAGACTTTCCAACCTATTTTCAAATGATTATCTCTAGTCAAGATACTTCTTCTCCCATAAGCTAGATTTAAAAAAAAAATTCCATGGGAATTTATGTGGGAAACCATAGTGAGCTTTGATCAAAGATACAAAGATCTAACAATGAATTTTCGTCCGAGGGTAAGCTAGCTTTAAAGGTTTATCACCTACCGACCAATCTCCCCAAAACCTAGTATTTCAACCATCATCAAGGATTATTTGTTTACAACGTTGATAAAAAATATCTTTACCCTTCAAAAAAATAGACCAGAAGTGTGAATCCCCCACTTTAGGATTAATTCCAGAAAATGCAATTACCTCTCGCATATTTTCTAAGCAAAATATCTTGCCATATGCCATTTCTAGTATCTATTTCGAAAATCATTTTACAAGGAGAGCTTTATTCATAAGCTCCAGATCAAGGGCTCCTAATCTTACTTGATCTTTTGGCCGACAACGAGTTCTCCAGATGACTAGGTGATACTTTTTTCTTATCCTCATATGCTTGCCAAACTAATCTTGCTTTAAAACAATCAACCTTATCTTAATCCCCATAGGAAGATCAGAAAAAATACATAATGTATAATGGAATGTTAGTCAAGCAAATTGAACCAAAGATGACCCTACCAGCAATATTAAGTAGTCTCCCTTGCCAACAGGAGCATCTTTTCTCAATTTTGCCAGGTAACCCTTTTACACTGTTTGGTTTTAAGTCTACGATTGGAAATAGGGACTCTCAAATATTTTAGGGGAATATTGCCAAGTTACAATTGAAAATCCCTTGGTAAGTGTCATATTTATGAATAATATCCCCAGATAGATTATAGAAATTAATAGTCACATGATACAATTGTTCAAAAGCCGTAAGAATAAACTTTATTGTTTTGCACTATTTTCATCATCTTGTAGAAGGAAGATTGTGTCATTAGCATGTTGTGACATATTCACCACCTTATGCAGATTTTCACAAAGCATGCTTTTACAAAGTCATTTGTCTTAGCTTTATCCATGATAATGGCACACTTATCTCGGTCCTTTTGGGGTTTTTAAATAATGTACAATTGTGTCATTCACTTTGACCCCAAAATGACCCCCTCTCATAATATGCATGATCCGGTCTCACCATTTGTGAGGGAAGTTTATTACTTTTAACATTTGATAAACAAAAGGCCACTTAATTTTGCCATAAGGCTTTCCAATGTCTACTTTAAGAGAAAAGCACTTTTTTGTATGATAAATAGAATGAAAGCTTCATGCAACACCAAAACACCTTCCATAATGCGACGAGTCCCTTTAGTGATCCGGTAAAGGAGAAAGGATTCTCTCCATTTTCCCAGAGTCACCTCATGATAGGAAGTGTACCTTGAAGACAAGGGTTTCTAACAAGCTTTGCAAGAGTATTAAATTCTAGTTTTTGGACCAAATCAAAATCACACTTATAAAAAAAATAGGCCTGCGTATGAGGACTTATTCTTACAACCATACATTTGCGAACGGGATTATTGTCATATTCATTTGTGCCCTAGAAGACACCCGTCAAGATGTGCTTGCAACGTATAGAAGTGGGGGATGTGTCCAAATTACGTCTTGACTCGAACCCTTGCATCAAGAGTCAGTTGTCCAACCAAAGGCCCTATCCGTCGCACAAGATTGACTCAATAAATAAAACAGAATTAGACAAAAGCATTGGTTGTTTAATGGCTACAACTCTTGTATCCCTAGAGATAGGATTCAAGCTACCATACTAAACATTTTTGTCGGTCGTGTTCCAAATAGAATTTCATGGTTTTTCTGCCCTTAGCCTCTCCATGACTCGATCTCTGTGGTCTTGGGTACCTGCAGGGACAAAGGTCGCGAACGATACAAGAGACAACTGTAAAGCAATTTTATTTCGCACATACGAGACATTAATTCAAGGTACTTCCATCGACCCGTACAACAAATACATATGGTTGCAGGGCTATGCCTCAACCCATGATTGTGGATAATTATGCTAATAAAGAAACTTTGCCATCTACATGAGCATCTTCATAGATATAATCAAGTTCCAAGGGAATTTAGGTGTCTTATCAAAAATCGAGACCCTAACAAAATAGACCCTAATTTCTCCTCGTGTCACATCAAACAAGTCATTATTCACGCCCACCAAAACTCTCTCCGATTTGCCTCTAGGAGAAGACCAATTCCTAATGAATTTTTCCTCCACACAAATTGTGCACTTCATTCTTTGTATAATTAGATTTAATAGTTTCCCATAAACCAATAAAATCCAGTTTTTCTATAATATCAACTCTCCTACAAACCTATTTTTAATATCTTGTCCAATACCCCTCACATTGCAAAACACACATATCATCTTTAAAAATGAAGTAAGATTTGTTCTTCTTCCTTTTTAGTCTACAAATCAAAAGAACGTGCTTCACACTGCTTATTGCTGACGAGCCACCCTACTTTCCCCCACTAGAAATAGATATTTTTAAATGATAATGATAATATTCTTCCACTTCACCATTTGAATGATCATTGTGAGAACATAGCTCAGCGAAATCAGCATCCCCAATATGAATAGGACCCATGGAACTAGCATTTTGTTTTTCTTTGCCATTAACAATATTTTGAAAATAAAAGCATTACCTAACTTGTTTCATATTATGAATGATCTCTAGGTTATGCTCAACCATATCTATTGAACAACCCACATCTATACTAACCATGTCACATGTATTAAAGGGGAAGCTTTATCTTTATTAGGAGGGGGATTGGAATCATTACCATAATCATTTTTATCTGCAACTCTTTTCTTGGCCAATTATTCAATTTTGGCATCATAACATCCTTGAGTCTGATACATCTTCTCGGAGGACCAATCCCTTCCTTTTTTGACATCTCATCATCTTGATCACTCTCATATTTAATCGTTTTAGTACCAAAAAATTCCATTGTTTCTTGACTGCCATTGTAATTGAGAGCCTCCATAGACACATCACTATTATTTGCTTTATCCTGACTATTATCAACGTCAAGGTCCCCGTCAGCTAAATTTACAAGCTCATGATCTCTAGCTTCTCTTTACTCAATCTTTTGGATGGATTTATCAAGCCTCTCTTGTCGAATCTTAGTAATTGTTTCTAGTTTCTTCTTGTTAGTTTCTAGATCAACCATTTTCTTTTCTTCAATAGCCCTTAAAGCAGATTGTCCGCCTCTGTCTTCTTCCTTTTATTGGACCCCGGTCAAAACCATCTCAAGATCACTTTCAATCTTTTTCCTGTCACTCAAGCCAATAATCCGATTGCTCTCCTCGAGCAGGCACACCTCAATTTTCCTGTTTAGTTCCTCAAACTGAGCTAAATTAAGGCTACCCAAAGAAATGACCTCTTTGCGAGCATCATTGCCAATGTTGCTCTCGAACTATTGTATGTGTCGTTGAGTGTTGATGTAGTTTTTTTGGCTCGTTTCACTGTAATGTTATGATTTTGGATGATATGGTCTTGTGTTGTATGTGTGAATTTTTGTTGCTGGTGATTTGTGTAAATAAATTGTTGTTAGAAATTTGCATCAGACGAGCAGGTATACCAGCGGGGAGGAATTACTCTTGGGCGATGGGTATGGGCAAAAATATTCCTTGTGATGGGTATGAGGATGGATAATGGAAAAAAATGTGCTTCTTGAATATGAAAAAAAAGACTTAACCTGATGGACTAATTATTTGTTGCCATCTTGAGTACCGAATACAGACAACCGGAGCGAGTAAATAAAGAAGAAATAAAGGGAGACATTTTCTTCAGAAAAGAAACCGCTGGACTAATGTTTGGGTGTCTTTTTTGTCTGTTTAGGGTTTGTGTCATACTCAGGAAGATGAGGCAACAATGGCTCCCTGAAGTTGAAATAATATTCTCATCGCCAAGCCCCCGTCCCGACGACGTGTCTATCTCGTCAGCGGACGTGTGGAGGTGTGTCACCGGCGGATCGCATGAGATTCGGTCGGCGTTTTCTCGATGTATGACCTTCATTCATCTGTGTCCGTGTATTTGCAGGTTCGATCCTTTTGATATATGCCTGTTTTCATCAGCGACGATTGTTATACTTGTGTATTAATCCTATGACGCCTTAGCACGATAACTTTTCGGCTGCCCGCTATAATAAATTTTGTCCAACTTCGATGAGGAAGGAATGATGACGGTGGAGCACCTCACTCTAGTGAATGTAGTTGTCATTAATTGGTTTACGGATCTGGAGGTAGTTTTATTTATGATGTTCTATGTACTATGTTGACATGTTAATGAATATATTGGAAGTTCTCTCAATGGCTAAAATTTTGATATGGGTATTTTTTTTTATTCTGCTGTGTGTGTGTGTGTGGGGGGGTATAGAAATGACATGGAAATTTTGGCTTAGCCACGTTGCGTGCGTACGCAAACACGAGGTAGCGCGTTTCTCCGTCTGGCCCACTTCGCACGCCCAGTAGCCGGGCCCGGAGACACGAAGGCAACCAGAAAGTATACGGAAAAGAGGCCCGTTAAAGAAGAAGAAGAAGAAAACAAAGAAAAGAGCAACGGAAATTAAACTGGGCACAGCCGAGCCGGAGCAAGGAAAGGCGCACGCACCCACCTCACTCTCCCCACTCAAGTACACTCCTCGCTGCTCGCTCTCCCCCCTGACGGACGGCAGAGTGGGGGAGGAGGAAGAAGAAGCCCGAGCGGAGAGAGAAGCGGCAGCCAGAAGACGGGAGGGAGGGAGAGGAGGAGGAGGGAGATCTGCGCGGGGGAGGAGCAGCGATGGGGTGCGCGGCATCCAAGGTGGAGCAGGAGGACACGGTGCGGCGCTGCAAGGAGCGCCGGCGCAACATCAAGGACGCCGTCGCGGCCCGCCAGCTGCTCGCCTCGGCGCACGCCGACTACCTCCGCTCCCTCCGCATCACGGCCGCCGCGCTCTCCCGCTTCGCGCAGGGCCACTCGTCGCTCACCGTCTCCCACCACACCGCGCCCGTCCTCCTCACCACCGCCGCGCCGCCGGCCCTGCACGCGCCCGTCCCTACCGCTGCCACGTCCTCCGTCGCCTCGTCCTCGCTTCCGCGCCCTACGCCGCTCCCTCGCCACCAGCCACCGCCGCCGCCGCCCCAGCAGCAGCAGCAGCTGCCGCCGCAGCCGCAGGCGGCCGCCGCTGCGTTCAGGGTCGACATGGATCCGAGGATGCGGCGACTCAAGGTGCCGCACATCCTGTCCGACTCGAGCGTCGCGTCGTCGTTCCGCAAGCCGCCCGTGGTGGGGACGCCCTCCTCCTCGTCGGCCTGGGACTGGGAGAACTTCTACCCGCCGTCGCCGCCCGACTCCGAGTTCTTCGACCGCCGCAAGACCGATCTTGAGGAGGCAAACCGCCTCCGCGAGCTCGATGACGAGGCCAAGGCCCGGGGCTACACCCAGCGCCGCCACGACCACCTCAAAGAAGAGGACGAGGCCGACGACGGCCAGGGAGAAGACGAGGAGGAGACGGAGAGGGAGGATATGCATTGCGGCGGGTGGGAGGACGAGGAGGATCACTACGCGTCGACGACCACGTCGGAGACCAGATCAGAGGAAGGCGAGGTGGGGAATAGATCCGAGTGCGGGTTCGCGGCCAGATCGGAGTACGGCGGGACGGCGCCGTCCGAGTACGCCGCCGTGCCAATGCAGCTGAGGAGGGCCGAGAGGTCAGAGGTCGGGGACTCCTCCACGGTCACGGGGGCGACCGAGATGCGGATGGTGGTGCGCCACCGCACGCTCTCGGAGATCGTCGCGGCCATCGAGGAGTACTTCGTCAAGGCGGCCGACGCGGGCGACGGCGTGTCGGAGCTCCTGGAGGCCAGCCGCGCCCAGCTCGACCGCAACTTCCGGCAACTCAAAAGTAATCGGCATTACACGAATTGCGCCGCAGAATGCGATTCAAATGCTAATTCTCGCAAGTGCTTTAGGATTTTTTAACAAAGATGCAATGCTTTCTTGCCCAAATGGGGACAATGCTTTAGCATTTTGGCTTAATCTGATCTCTCCGTTGGCAATTGGCAGAGACGGTATACCACTCCAACAGCGTGCTGTCAGCACTGTCGTCGACGTGGACTTCAAAGCCGCCATTGGCTGTGCGCTACAAGTTGGACACCAATTCACTGGAGATGGGGTCAATGGAAGGGAAGAGCCATGGGTCAACACTGGAGCGGCTCTTGGCCTGGGAAAAGAAGCTATATGAGGAGGTCAAGGTAATTTTACTATCCATCTCGAGGCCATTGGTCACTGTTAATTATACTTTTCAAGTTAACAGTTCAGTACACTGCCCAAATTGGTATTGCTTTGCTGTAAAAAAAATTGTCAGCTAAGCAGTTAAAACTATGTCAGGACTGTCAGTTATGCTTCATTTTAGTTGTCGATGGAACACGTTGAACTATGCAGCTTGGCTTCACTTGTGAATGATTCAACTAGAGGATATTAGCTGATGTTTTTGGTCATCAAGACATCAACACAAGGCAGGCTTTGTGATCTTCCAAATTCTAGTATGATAAAGCAATGAAATGAGTATGTAATGCTAGAATAAGATGTGCATCATCTGTATTTAATCCATGATAGGATGAAATGAAACTAGCTAAAGCACTTACACCATGAAGAGACCTCTATCTCTTGGCGCTTTTAGGATTCTGGTTGGTACAAATGAATTATAGAAAACAAAATGACTAGATATTGTTTCTTTTTTGCTAGATTAGGTGACACCTCTCTAGATTTGAAGTTGGTGTCTTGATACAATTTAATGTATAGCAGTGCTCCCTTTTGTTCAGCAATTGTGGAAGAAGAATCTGATCCTGTTGCAGAAAGCTTCTTTAGAGAGGCCCTGCACTTTCCTCCTTTGGAACAGCTGGAGCATTGGTTGATAGTTTATGCTGCTTTCAGCAAAGGCAGCAGTGATACATGCCATTAGATCTCCTAAGCACACATTCGTATTTTCTTCCCTTCTTTTATGCTCTGTTTTTGTCTAAACTAATCGTCCTTTGAGATTCTTTACCTTAACCTCGAGGAATCGTCTTTAATGTACATAATATATCTGATAATGCTGAGCAAGAGAAAGCTCCTAAACTGGGGCATTGACTTTTGCTGCTATAGAAACCACTGCAGCATTTATATTGGATAAATTTAGTGAGGCCAACCAGTGTTTTCATTTGTTTTCCTTAATTGGGATAGAATGTTACTATTACCTTCTAAGTTATTGCACTGTACATTTTTTTTTCCTGCATAGTACTAAGCACTTTGTCGAGCCCAACTATTCAGATATTCAAGCACATATGGATTTGAATTGAACTTATGCAGGCTAGAGAGAGCGTGAAGATTGAGCATGAGAAGAAGCTTTCTACACTGCAAAGCTTGGAATACAGAGGGAGGGATAGTGCCAAGCTGGACAAGACCAAGGCCTCCATAAACAAGCTGCAATCACTGATTGTTGTTACTTCGCAAGCTGCCACTACCACATCCTCGGCCATCGTCAGGGTCCGCGACAATGAGCTCGCACCGCAGCTTGTCGAGCTCTGTTTTGCGTAAGTCTTGTCCCATTTTTCGAAACCCCTGTTTCCAGATCTTGTGATGCTGCCAGGAAGTACTTAACTGTTTCTGAATTTTGACATGCAGGTTGCTGAGCATGTGGAGATCAATGAACTACTTCCATGAGACCCAGAATGAGATCGTTCAGCAAGTGCGCGGCCTGGTGGACAACTCCATGGCCGAGTCGACGTCCGACCTTCACCGGCTTGCGACCCGTGATCTCGAGGCCGCCGTCTCGGCATGGCACTCGAACTTCAACCGGCTCATCAAGTTTCAGCGTGAATACATTCGTTCTCTGTACGGCTGGCTGAAGCTGACGCTCTTCCAAGTGGACAGCATTACCCCGCAAGAGGCCCACGCGTCACTCATCTCACGCGAGCTGACCACTTTCTGCGATGAGTGGAAGCAGGCATTGGACCGGCTTCCAGACGCGGTGGCTTCGGAGGCCATCAAGAGCTTCGTGAATGTCATCCATGTCATCTACACCAAGCAGGCAGAGGAGATGAAGATCAAGAAGCGGACTGAGACGTACTCAAAGGAGCTGGAGAAGAAGACCAACTCGCTGAGGGCCATTGAGAAGAAGTACTACCAGTCATACTCGATGGTAGGCATCGGGCTTCCTGGCAGCGGGCGCGATGGCATTGAAGGGCACACGTTCGACGCGCGCGATCCTCTCTCCGAGAAGAAGACCGAGATCGCCCAGTGCCGCCGGAAGGTGGAGGACGAGATAACGAGGCATGCCAAGGCCGTGGAGGTGACAAGGTCCATGACGCTGAACAATATCCAGACTGGCCTGCCAGGCATGTTCCAGGCCATAGCCGGCTTCTCGGGCACGGTCGTCGAGGCCCTCGACATGGTCTGCCGGCGAGCTGGATCGGTGCGGTAGGATGTCAGACCCCATCTGAGCATCATTTTGGCGTGTGTCTGTCTCTCTGTCTCTTTGGGTGGTCCGGTGATCTATATAGGAAAAATGCAATATATATATAGTTAAGTTAAAGCTTAGGGATGAAATGTGGGGGAGAGGAGAAGGCTTCCCTGGCTGGCTGGTTTTGCCTTGTTTGTTGGGGATTGATCATTTTGGTTGTAGATAATGATTTTGCCCAGGATCGCCGCTCATCTTTCGTTCTTCCCTTCCCGGGATGTGCCAAGGAGGAAGATATTGTGTAATGTACAGGCCCTGTGGCCGCCTTGTCGCGCTCTAATGGCCAGGTTTACTTTGCACTTCTTCCCTCGCGCAACTTGAAATCCATGCTCATGTCTGTTGCTAAGCTCTACTGTTTGAAGTGATTCAGAGTTGCTGGGGAAAGGAATCCCCAAGTCTGAAGTCTGAAGTGAAAGCAGATGCTGTGTTTTTCCCGGTGGTGGGCGCTTGCTGTCCCTGCATCTTTTCTGTTGCCTCGCTGCCTGCCTGGATGCAGGACGTCTCACGTTGATTTTTGCTGCCCCATTTCGGTCCACCGCAGTTAATTGTCCTGCCCCTGCTGCTTCCATTGTGCAAAACCGACATGTCCTCTGCTGATACACGTGCTCTCCTCGCCATACGCCCTGTGCAAGGATACTGTCTCTTGACTTCTTGCCTTCCGGGGCTCCCAGTTGAGCCAGGTGGCGAGGCGCCGTTTGGAACTGATAAGCCGTTTCACCGTGAAATTCCAAGCATGTAGACTGATCCTGACGATTTCACCATGAGGAAGCATGCAGTGCCAGCCCAATGGCAGCATGGTGGCTTCATTGATTCACGGCGGCCTGCGTTGCGTTTCTGTGGGGAGTGAAGTGGAGTGTACGTGCAGCCGCAAGGCTGGCGTTTGGACCTATCCTGCGGTTAGTTGGGCACAGCACGGCAGTGCTACAAGGACGCACGTTGGCATGCAACGCAATGCAATGCTAGGCAGCCTTTCCTCTCCGAAAGAGGCACGAAAAAGTTGTTGGCGCCATGTTCGTCTCCTGGAGCGGCCGGCGCCATGATTCCGGTTCACGCGCAGTCACTGTTCACACGTACTGCCTGCTGGATTTTATTTTCTCCTTCATCCTTAGCGGGGATGTCGGATGGGTTTTGATGGGAGGAAATGGGGAAAAGTAATCTGGCCATCGGCATTAGAATCATCAACACGTGCATGGATGTAGTATGCCCTTCTTCCACCTCCAACTCCTCCTCCTCCTTGGGACCCCAGCTGCTGCTATTCAAGTTGGAGATGATGGTATTTGCGGTGGACCGAGCTAGGTTCCAAAAACCCTTGGTGCTGGACGGATGGAGAATCTGGGAATAAAGAGCCCTAGTTTGTAGGTGGTGGTCTGGTCTGGTGGAGCTGGGGCTATGGACCAGACAACGGCTAGGCACCTAGAGGGGCGGGGAGCTTCTATTCTTGGACGGGCACGGATAAGGCCTGCCCTGTCGGTAGTGCCTCCCAGTCGTGGCGGCTCCCTCCCTCCCTCCTTTTATTTACTGTGCCTCTAGCTCTAGGACGGTGAATGCTTCACTAGCATAGCGATAAGAACGATGGCCGCTACGCCCCTGTGTTCTCTTTGTGCCAGTGGCAAGGACGCGAGTGACACAACGAACTAGCAGTGTCGGCTACCACGGATTTGTTCTTACCTAGAGCATCTTTAACGAGGCGACCCATTTCGTCTGTCGTGGTCTGTTTGGATCAGCACGGACATAAAAGGCGGGTCAACGCGTCGACCTAAACGGACACGTGTCCGCTTTTCATCCGCGGGCGACCCATTCCCGGTTCATTTTTGAGCTGGATTTGAATAGGCGCGGATACGAGACGGACGCATGCGTGCTCGCCCTCTTCCCTCCCCGGGCCTACTGGTCGGTGGCACATCGGCCTCCCCTCTCCCCCAGCCAACAACAACCCTCGTCCGCCTCCTTCGTCGCCGCCGCCGCCGCCTCCACATCCGCCCATTTTTGCCGGCAACTCTGCCAGCTGCCGCCGCCTCCACATCCGCCCAGCAACGCCGTCCAACTCTCCCTGTCGCCCGCCACCGCCGTTTTGCCGCTGGGGAGCAAACTGCTTTCCACCGCCACTCCCCCCACCGCACAGCCGCCCGCGACCAAGAAGCCGTCTCGCCGCCCCGGCTAGACCCGACCGGCACGCTCGTTGGACGCTGGCAGGGCAGCTAGCTGGTCCGTGCCCGTCGCGACTCCTCTCACCCGCCGTCTCCTTCTTCGACGCCCGCAAGCTGTTCGACAGTTTGCGAAGGTACGAAATGGACTCCAACGACGAGTTCTTCCATAATTTCCTTTGCGACTCCGACGATTCGTCGTCCGACGAGGAGGAGGAGACATTGGCTGCCGTGTTGGTCCATCACCACCTAAACAGTCAGCGGCCGTTGTTCCGTGGCTCCATTCCGGGCCACCTTTCGACGTTGAATCGCAACCGAGAGAGTGGGCATTTCCTTCTCTGGAAGGACTACTTTGATACAACAAACCCGTTGTTCAAACATAAAAAATTCCGCCGCCATTTCCGTATGAGTAGACATGTTTTCAACCGTATTAGAGAGAGAGTGGTCGGCTATGATAACTATTCCGAGTGCAAATAGGATGTCGTTGGCAAGATTGGTTTCTCCTCTTATCAGAAATGCACTGCCGCCATCCGAATGCTTGCATACGGAGTGCCCGATGATCTCATTGACGAGTACGTCCGTATGAGCGAGTCTACATGCCTAGAGTCCCTGTATAAATTCTGCAAGGCTGTTATTGCTGTGTTTGGCCCTGAGTACTTGAGAGAGCTGATAGCTGAGGATACAACCCGTTTGTTGGCGATGAATGCCAGAAGAGGCTTCCCAGGGATGCTTGGCAGCATAGACTGCATGCACTGGGAGTGGAAGAATCGTCCTTCTGCTTGGCAAGGACAGTATAAGAGACATGTCAGGGCTTGCACTGTCATACTAGAGGCCGTGGCGTCTCAAGATCTCTGGATCTGGCACTCTTTTTTTGGCATGGCTGGATCACACAACGATATCAACGTGCTTCAGCGCTCGCCGGTGTTTGCTAGGCTTGCCGAAGGCAACAACCCATCGGTGAACTTTACTATCAACGGACACAACTACGACAAAGGATACTACCTGGGTGACGGTATCTATCCTCAGTGGACCACTATTGTCAAGACAATACCCAACCCTGTCGGAGAGAAGAGGAAAAGATTTGCCCAAGAGCAAGAGAGTGCTAGGAAGGATGTCGAGCGTGCCTTTGGTGTTTTGCAATCTCGATGGGGCATCGTTCGGTATCCTGCTAATACCTAGAGCACGCAGAAAATGTGGGAGGTTATGACTGCTTGTGTCATGCACAATATGATCATAGAAGACGAGCGTCCGGAACGTCTGTACGATCAAGGCTTTCAGTTTCAGGGTGAGAATGTTGTGCCTGAGCATGGAGTAGCGGCAATGTTTGAACAGTTCACCCAATTTCATGAAGACATGCGTGCTTGGGAAACTCATGTGCAGTTACAAAATGATTTAGTTGAGCATATGTGGGCTCATGTTGGCAACCAATAGATGTATCTTCTTTTATTCATTTGTAAAAATGTGTGAAACATTTTTTTATCTGGCTTGTAAAACTATACTATTTTATTCGGCAAACTATGTTTATTTGACAATATGTTTGAATGCAATCAATATAATATTGGGCGGCCAGCCGGCCATGCCGGCACATATGGGTCGGCGCGTCGGGCGCGCTGCCGACCCAAATCTAAAAGAGGGCGGACGCCGGGCGGGCAACCGATCCAAACGGAAAAAAAGCGGACTAAATCGCCGTCCGTTTGGGTCGCCCCATTGGAGTTTCTCTAAGAGCAACTCCAACTCCAATGAGGCGACCCATTTCATCCGCTGGCGTCCGTTTGGGTCGGCGCGGACACAAAAGGCGGCCCAACGTGCCGACCCAAACGGACGCGCGTCCGCTCGGCGACCCATTTCCGGCCTATGAGCCAGATTTGCGTCGACGCGGACACGAGAAGGACACGTGCGCGCGCTTACTCCTCTCCTCAGGCTTGCCGGTCGATGGCAGCCACCACCATTTCCCCCCCCATTTCCATCAAAAACCCTCCCGTCCGTGCGCTCCCGTCGCACACCCGCCATGGACGACGCCATCGACCTTGACGCCGCCGCCGGCCTTGCCTCCCTTGCCTTGTCCGGCACCGTTGCCCCCTCCGAGAAAGGCAAGCCTCGTGCCCTGCGCAAGACCGCCACCGCGACCAAGCCAAAGAAGGCGCTGACGCCCGAACAGCGGGCAAGGGAGTCGGCCAAGAGGAAGGACCGGAGGCACGCCACAGACGCGAGGGATGAGGCCGCCGCGCAGGCCGCCGTCATCGCCGCCACGCAGCAGGAGGTCACCAATGCCCGCGTCGCCGCGACAACGAGGGAGGCGCTCTACATGCTAGGGTTAAACCCTGGCCATCATGGCCTCGTCCAAGCCGTCGTCA
The DNA here is from genome assembly GCA_022496015.1 of Hordeum marinum. NCBI lineage: Eukaryota > Viridiplantae > Streptophyta > Magnoliopsida > Poales > Poaceae > Hordeum > Hordeum marinum. Next base: position 288,358,175 of record CM039672.1, on the reverse strand, counting down.
TCGCAGCCAGCACCGGCTCGTCGGCGTTTCCTCGGATGGTGCTGCCCGACTCACCCCACGCGTCGGCTTGTAACCCGATCCCCGGCTTTCACGTCTACCCGCAGGCCTCCCGCCTCTCCGGGGAGTGCTCGCCAGACGTGAGCGTGGTCGCGCCTTCCACACCCGCGCCAGCGCCCATCGACCTCAATGCCACCCCGATGGCAGGTGACTCGTCATCCGGCGGCGCGAGGAAACGTGCACGGAAGACGCTGGCCGACGTGCTCCTGGATGCCCGCAACCTGTTCGAGGGAATGTCGTCCGCCGTCGACGAGGACTACATGCAGAACCTCATCTTTGAGGGCGGTGCGCCGGCCGCTGGCTACGATCCCGACGAGACACTAAGCCGGCCGCAAAGGATGAACTTGATCAGGTGGGCATCGACCTGGACGGCTTCCCACTCGACCACGAGTTCCCGGACGACTACAGGCTAGAGGAAGAGGATGAGTGCGACATCAAAGCAGAGCCTTTGTTCGAGGATGAGCTCGCCAACCAAGCCGCCGGTCCTAAGCCGAAGCACAAGAGCAAGCGCACGAATGCATACACGGCAGCCGAGGACAAGCTTCTTTGCGAGTGTTGGCGAGACATTGGACAAGACCCCAAGACGGGCGCCAAGCAAAAGTATTCAACCTTTTGGATTTGTGTCCATCGAGAGTTTCATGAGCGCAAGAAGTTTCCGCCATACCAATTTATGAGCACGTGCGGGTGGGTCTCCATTTCCAAGCGACGGAGGGTGATCCAACAAGAGTGCAACAAGTTTTGCGTCACTCTTGATAGCATCAAGGCCCGCCCCGTGAGCGGCATCGACATGCAAGACATGGTATGATAGCGAGACGCCCTCTTTTGTGTCATCAAGTTCATCCTTTGCGTGTTCATTTGCATATCATTTGCCCATATGCTTGCATGGAAACATTTGTAGGCATTTCAAGCTTTGGAGGCATTTAAGGTCCAACACAATGGCAAGTGCTTCAACCTCTCCCATTGCTTTTGGGTCATCAAGGACGAGGAGAAGTTCAGCGCAATATGTCGCACTCAAGTCGCGTGGGGGGGAAGCAAGCCGTGGAGGATGTTGGGGAGGGCGAGCCAACACAGCCGCGGGGGAAGACCAACTCCAAGAAGGAGGACAAGCGGGATGCGGCCTCCCACGCCTTGATCGCAAGCATGGAGGGCATGCTGAATAAGAAGGACTCAAGGGAGGAGGAGCGCCAGAGTTTCAAGGCAGAGCAAATGGACGCTTTCATGGAGATCCAAAGGAGGAGGCTTGAGATGGACGCCGAGAAGCAAGCCAAGATGTTCGAGCTAGAGGCGAAGAAGCAAGCCAAGATGCTAGAGATCGAGGCTGCCAACGCCAAGACCAAGGCGAAAGAAGTGGCTCTCGCGAGCATGATGTCCGAGGTGGAGATCATGAAGGTGGATCTCAACACCATGTCGCCAAGGAAGAGGCCGTGGTTCGAGAAGATGTAGGCCGACATGCTCAAGTTCGACGACGAGTGATCTATGGCGGCGAGCGCCATCTTTTTGTATGCCGGCAGGTGTGCTGGCATGACCACGGGATCCGTGATGGCGTGGTCGAACTCAAGTCCCACCCTTTTTTGTGTGCTGGCATGTGTGCCGGCCGGCTGGCGAGTGCGCCAGCATGAACTATGGTGATATTTTCTGAAGCCGGCATTGTATGCCGGCGCTGGCATGGTGCCGGCATGAGACATGGCCGCTGGCATGATTAGCCGCGGGCCTTTTAAAAAAAAGTTGAGAGTGCGGATATGAAATGGGTCAGCGCGTTGGGCGCACTGCCGATCCAAATGCAAAACTGAGCGAACGCCGAACGGGCGGCCGACCCAAACGGACAAAAAACGGACAAATGCGCCGTCCGTTTGGATCGGCCCGTTGAAGTTTCTCTAAAAGCACATGACACTTACTACACGACAAACACAGGTTGAATGTTGTTTTCTCATTTCATTACTATGCGATTGTTTAGGTCCTCTTTGATTTCAGTGTTTTTCAGAACATAGTACCCTCTCATACGAAAGTCATATTCTACTCCTGAACTCAAATGACCCTTGTGAACAGTAAAAAAACAATTTTAAAAGAATTTATGGTAAACTTTGACAAATGTTTTACATGCGCATTAAATTCAGTGGGAAATAAAATCAACAGTCCAAAATGTATTCAAAACTAGCATTTTTAGAGCATCGTTTTTTTCCATGACGTCCGCAAATGTTATTTCGAGCTCAAATTTTGCAAGCATACGGAAATTTTGTCAAAGTTTATCACCAAAAAAATTCAGAAATTTTTAAGTGTTTTCATTATTTTTTTGATTTTACTGTTCATGAGGGAGTATATGAGCTCAGAGCAAAAACTCCATGTTTCCTCTCGTATCCATATTACGTGTCGTTGGTTTAGTATAAATTTGTACTAACTTTACACTAAAAAGGAGTAAATAACATCAAATTACCATCTTTCATGTTGGAGTTGCAAAAACAACCGCATTTTTCTTTGTCACACATGCCTATAAATTTTGTAGTTGGCGGGGGGTGGGGTGGGGGGCTTAACGAGCGTTACTACGAGACCGGTGTCATAGGTACACCAAGATGTCGCCCTCCCCCTCGCTTGCTCTCACGACTCTTTCTATCTCCGCCTAGACTGTTGCCATCACCGACGACCCTAGTGATCGCCGCCCTTCTGCTATGCCTTCCTGGAACGACAAGGAATCGAGCACCAACAATGAATTCAACATGACCAACATGGATTTCAAGCACTGACTAAGTTTTTTTCTAACAAAACTCAGGTTAGGCACTAGTGCAGAAAAGCCTAGCTATGACGTGACGAAAAAGGCTGTACTGGCGTGGTAGGCCGACGCCACTAATATGACGCCATTGTTAAAATATAATGATGGCGTTGGGTCCCACAACAGTGGTATTCTATGCGTCGATGGCGTCCCACGTAGGTTACGCCATCACTATAATCGCCCACCTAACGGCGTGCAATGTACATTGCGCGTGAGGAACGTTTTGTGCAGCCAAATAAAAATAAAAATCACATCACGTAACATTTAACATTTTGCATGGCACACGAGGAATTAGCCCAATAAAACAATGCATCTAGTTAATAATAAGTGTCAATCTCACAATCAGTACTAGCTAGCTAGAGTTAATAATAAGCACATAGTATACAATCCTCACAAACACGAGCAAACTAGCTATAGCATAGTTAAAGGATGTCGAAAACGATCATCATCCTCAAATCATGGCGTGGGGTGTTCCTGATAGTGACTAAGACGGCCTGTCCAACCCGAAGATTCTTGCCAGCGAGGAAGTTGCTCCATCCATATGCACTGAAGATAGTGCGCCCGTCTGTGTCCACTGAATAAGCACAGGTGGTGATGACGCCCCTTCTGGTAAGGGTAGTCCAGCAATGCCTTCTTTATCCAGCTCGATGCCATAGCTCACACATAGCCTCTTAGGTAATTTCTAAAAAAAACACGATGATCATATCATCACACATTACTACACTATAATCAATATATCACATTACTAAGCATATCGCATTACTACATACTAAGCACATCATCACATTAATATACTAAGCATATCATCGCACATTACTATATATACTATAAGCATAGATCACATTACTATATATACTAAGGATAGTTCACATTAATATATTACTATATATACTAATTACTAAGAATATCACATTACTAATTAAGCATATCACATTACCAAGCATATGTCATTACTATATATACACACTAAGCATATCATCATATTAATATACTAAGCATATCATTGCATTACTATACTATAAGCATAGATCAAATTACTATATATACTAAGCATATCGCATTACCTATACACTAAGCATATCATCACATTAATATACTAAGCATATCATCGCATTACTATACTATAAGCATAGATCACATTACTATATATACTAAGCATATTACATTACTAGCTACAACAATAAGAAACATACCATGATATGGCGGTTAACCATCGTCCGTGTCAGGCGGGTCACGAATGGCACCCTGACGTAGGCATCACGTGACAGAAGCTTTCGCCAAAGCGTGTCCATTTCATCCTCGCTCAGCCTGGTCATTCTTTAGGCAAAGAGTGCTTCATTAAGTGGGTCATCATCTTGTTCGTCATAGTTGAGATAGATAACAACCAGCCTTGGAGTTTCTCTTCTGAACGAGAAGCTGATCAATTCACCCCCAGTGAGATGCATGTGGGTGATGAAACGACCCCATTCATCTCCTCCAATTTGGGTTATGTTCCTTCCCTTATTGACCTCCATAGTGTAGGGGACCCCACAAGAGTCAAAGATGACAATGTCTCTAGTAATGAGCTCATTGAAATCCAATCTCACATTGCAAGGGACGATGTGTGTAAGAAAAAACAAAAACACACACACAATGCATTAGTGGAAATATCAACAAAATCAAAAGAACAAACTATTAGAAGGGTCATATAATTTGTTAACGCTGCAGGAACAAAGCACGACTGGAAGTAAATGCCGAACAAGGTGGCACTTGCAAGGCTGGTTGTGCACCTTGACCTGCACACTCGGCATGGTGCTGGTTGCGCCATACTACACAAAAATATATTGAAAACTAAGTATATGATCGGATTCTAAACATATTGAAAAGTAACATGTGTATAATTCTACACTAGTAACATGCATATATACACAAGTTATAAACAAAATCCACGGAGGGAGACACAGTTAAACAAAATCTACTGAAAATGCATCGGATTTTACATCAGATTATGACTAACATTTCTACACAAAGCAATCTATGTACTAAAATTTCTACACATAGCAATCCTGAATCACATAGAGCCGAGGAAGGAGATGTAGATCGAGGACGGAGGAAGGAGATGCAGAGGACAGAGAGGAGTGAACCTTGTTGGTACAGAGAGGAGAGGACAGGCGGCGACGGGAGGCACCGTGTGGTGGCTGGTCGAGGGGGAGTTGAAATGAGTGGGCGGCGGTGACTAGGTCTTTTACTATGGGCCGGTAGTTGACTCAGGTGTGCCATTGTTGGCGTGGGCCTAAGCAACAACGCCATAGCTAATAACAAGCCGAATAAAAAAAAGATTAATTAAGTTTTAAAAAAGGTAAAGTACAATTATGTCCGACATAAACAAATTTGGCACGCCAACACTATTTATTTATCTACGGTGTGCATACAAACTCAACACCACCACTATGTCCCTAACGGTAAGACTCAGGTGGGCCAACAAATTTGTAGCGTGACAAAAAAGAGCCACGCCAGCACTAACCATTTACACTCGGTGTACGAATTTAGTAGACACCAGCACTATTTGAAAATATAAGTGCTGGCGTTGGAGAGTAATGGCGCGCCACGAACAAGAGTTGTGGCTAGCCATTTCTGCACTAGTGAGGGTTCTTTGACCTAGGATTTGAGGATTTGATCTGTTTGCTTGCGGTCAGATTCAAACTATTGTCGATGTTGTGGCTGCAGAAGACCCTTGATACCATTATAGAGCCTCCATTTTGTGTCCAACTGAAGGAATCTGAACCCAACTGCATGTTGCACCAAATAAGGCGTAACAAGTGTGTGGCTTTTGAAGGAATTGACACTGAAATACATTTTTAATGATGTACAATGCAAGTTAGCTAGCAACATGTCTCAGTTTAGCATCACTCAGATCTACCAATTACATATGTGCTAGTGACGAACCAATAGTGGTATTTAGGTCTGAACCCAGGCAACATATGGAATTGAATTTGCCTTGTAGTATAAGTAGAACATGGAAATTATGTTTGCATTTGTTGATTGGGTGCTTACATTTGGAACTAAAGTAATGAACTTATGCTAGTATGCCGAATGGGTACACTTTGTTAGAATTTGGGTGTTGTGCTAGAATTGTCAATGGGTACACTTTGACTGAATTTGGGTGTGGGTTAGTATGCTGTCTCGCTACACTTTGCATGTGAAAGGATCGATATGGTTGACTAGAGGGGGATGGGTGAATAGGCAACTGCCAAATTTAGCTTTTCTTATCAAATTAGGCTTAGCAACAAATAGGTTATCTAGATATGCAACTAGGTGAGCAACCTATATGATGCTAACAACAATACAAACAAGCAAAAAGTTCATACAAGAATAACACAAAGTAAAGGTAAGAAATAACCACAAGTGGAACCGATGAAGACGAGGATGTGTTATCGAAGTTCTTTCCCTTTGAGGGGAAGTACGTCTCCATTTATAGCGGTGTGGAGGCACAATGCTCCCCAAGACGCCACTAAGGCCACCATATTCTCCTCACGCCCTCACACAATGTGAGGTCCCGTGATTCGACTAGTGGTGCCCTTGAAGGCGGCGATCGAACCTTTATAAACAAGGTTGGGGCAATCTCCACAACTTAATTGGAGGCTCCCAACATCACCACGATGTTTCACCACAATGGATTGTGGCTCCGAGGCGACCTCAACCATCTAGGGTGCTCAAACACCCAAGAGTAACAAGATCCGAAAGGGATTAGTGGGGGAATCAAATTTCTCTTTGTGGAAGTGTAGATTGAGGACTTCTCAACCAAACCCTAGAGAATCAACATGTTGTGTTGACTAGGGAGAGAGATCTGGCGAAAATGGAGCTTGGAGAAACAATGGATCTTTGGGGAGGAAGAGGTGGTATTCTTGGGGAAGAAGACCCCTTTTATATAGTGGGGGAAAATCCAACTGTTACCCCTCTAAGCCTACACACAAGCGGCACTACCACTCATGGAAGCGGTACTACCGCTTGGGAGGTTGATCAAGCCACACAGTGCAATGACACTAGTCCACGAGGCGGTAGTGCCGTCGGAGCGGTACTACCGCTCGCCCCAGCGGTACTACCGCTAGGGTTGTAGTGCAGAGGCCCACAAACACAAATAGGTAGTGGGGGTGAGGGAAGTTCTTCCTAAGAGGTACTACTGCTTACTAAGGTGGTACTACCGCTTAAAATAGGTAGTACCGCTTCCTACTATAGCTCTTGGTTTGCTAAGAGTCCCAGTCCGAGAACGAAGGGCGGAAGTGGCATGGTAGTAACAAGCGGTACTACCACGCTGTACTACCAGCCAAAAACCGCTCAGTCTGACATGAAAAAGTCGCGACTCTGAAGCCAGCGGTACCACTCGCGGCACTAGCAAATGGCACTACCGCCCATAAGCGGTACTACCGCTGCCTAGAGTGGTACTACTACCTATGAGAGGTAGTACAACTTCCTTGCATGATACTTCTGCTTCGTTCCTTCTGGATTAGAACTAAGGCAACGTCGGAACTCCAATGACGTAGGAAAGGAACATGGGTGTAGAAAGAAAGTGTACGTGTTGATTCCACCCAAACCTTTCCGATGCGGACCCCCTCTTAATAGTATGGTTCTCCTACAACTCCAAACCATTGAAAATGAAACGCGGGAAAGAAACCGTCTTCACTCTGATCCACCGAGGGGAAAGAATCGTATTGTGCCATATGATGAAATATCTGAAAGGCTTAATGCACACGATTAGTCCGCAAATGCATTGTCATCAATCACCAAAACCACTAGGGTAGAAATATGCCCTTACAATCTCCCCCTTTTTGGTGGATTGATGATAATACGGGATTTTCACAAATAATATCATGAGATATAAAGCAAACCCCAACATCTAAAAAATATAGATGGGTACCCCCTAGATGTGTGCACTAGATATGCTTTTGAAATGCATAACACACACAGAGGATAAACACTCCCCCTGTACTTTATTTATGGGAACTACTTGCATTAAGAGAATAGCAGAAATATAAATGCAAGGAGTGACAAGTGAGCATTAATATAGGGCATAGGAAAAGCATAACTCACAAACTAAGACATAAAACGATAATGGAAGGGTAACATATGTATCACACCATATGAAGCGGTCTTTAGGTCTCATAAACACAAACCAAACCAAAGCAAATGATAGAAGTGTTCATGCGCAAATAAAAACAAGCAACTAACACGCACTCGTGACTCGGCAAATCCCCCCTTCGACATAGAGACACCAAAAGGGCAAAGAGGACTAAGACGACCCGAGGTGGCAGCAAATCATGGGACCATCGTCAATACTCTCCGGACTCAGAGCTGAAAGCTGAGGTGCCTGGTGGAACAGATGTACCTAGAAGATCATCACCAGAATCCCCCTTGTAGTTCTTGGACGTCCAGACCTCCTCATCAGTGATAAACTCCTCCGACCCACTCCGTATCACCAGCCCAATGTGCCTGCCCATCACCTTGTGATGACTCTTTGCCTCCTTCTCTGCCACATGAGCCCTATACTAACCATGTGCTTGCATGCAAAACATCTTCTTCATCTTCTGCTTGAGCTTCTTGTTCCAAGATGACTTGGCAGTAGAGGGAGCAAAACTGGGAGCAGCGACACCCTCGGCAACAAAGTCCTCATCATCCTCGTCATCGACATCCTTAGGAAGATCTATCTTAGGAGCAACATGTGTGGCCCACTTGTCTTTCTATCTCAGCTAGACAATCTTATGGGGAACCAACTCATCACATTTAAACTGGGTACGGGATAGGTGTTTACCCAAGTGGTCTCAATCATATGCATTAGGTAAGGGCCATATATGGGGCACTTGTGCCCAGAAATAGCTGAGAGGAGCTCATAACCACATAACATGTGAAACATCCAAAACCTCCACCTCAGCTAACTTCCTCATACCCTGACAATAGAGCACCATATCCACCAAATAGGAGTGTACCTGATCCAAATTCCCAACATAGGGAAACTAGGTGTGCCTGAAGAGGCGGTGCATGATGTCCAGAAAGGGCTCTAACACATAGGTGGACTTGCTAGTGCTGGAGGATATCTTCTTAGTGCAGTAAGGCCAGAGATGACTTTTGTGAATGGATGTGGTGTCCTTGGGGGTGGTGGTGGGGGGTGCGAAATCCAATTGGGCTATGGATCCCCTAATCTTGATAGCCTAGCAGATCCATGAACTCCTTCCAAGTAGTAGACAACAACTTCCCATTTGTCATCAAGATCAAAGTTCTGTCCGTATCAGTTCCAAGATGAACCGTAACATAGAACACAACTACGATTTCAGCATCAAAGTCCTTGTTGAACTGCATAAGGTTGATAATACCAAGCTTCTCACATAAGCTTAGAGCCTCACCAAAGTATTGGGCATTCTTATCTAGATAAGACATATCAATGGACTTGACATGGGGTACATACAAGTTCTCCTTGGTCTTGAGAACATTATGATATATAGGGCCTTGCTAATGGGTCCAGAAGGGACGACTGCGAATGGTTGCATCTTGCGGTTCCACATAGGGGATGGGATTGCGGATGATCTAGAACTCTTTACTGGGGAAGTGAGCCAAGGATTGAGCCTTGTTGAGCTTGCTTGCAGTCTGCTTGGCCTTCTGCCTGGGAGGTGCATTGGATTGGTATTGTTGGAAATATCCTCCTCTGAGGTGCGGTAGCTCTTAGAGCCACCATCACGACTGGGGTTGACCCTTCACTCAGGATGAGCAGAGCTGCCACCACCTCAAACCCAAATGCAAAGCGAGGGAACAACAGGTATAAATGATACGCATGATCCAAAAGGAAAAAACAAGAGGAAATCTGAAGTTGAATCAAAGAGTATGTGCATTTGCCAGCACAAGCAGTAGTACCACTAACCATAGAGGTAGTACCGCCTATAAGCGGTAGTACTGCCTATAAGAGACCGCTCCAGGAGGAGCGGTAGTACACCTCGGGCAGAAGCCACGGGGGCAACCACTACCGCATGTCAGGTCTGGTACTACCGGAGATGCCAAATGCAAATATTCACCAATCTAACTTCAAATCTACTCTCTAGCCACCTTCCATATCCTACTCATGCCTCAATTTGACTAAAAATCAGAGAATGCATTGCCTTAAAGCCTAGATTCGAAAATAGAACTATAGAAGAGAAGATTAAGGGTAATATCGACATCCATGACAAGAGGAGAAGGTGGGGATCGAGTCCACCGGTTGGAATCATTGAAGAACGACCAGAAACAAATGTCCGACAGTGGCCTCCGATGCCCTTGGGTCGCCTAGAGAGAGAGGCATGAGGAGGAACGAGATATATGGGTATGGGGGACTGGGAACTCCCCCTTCTCGACTCATAACCCCTCGTGCCCATGTCTAAGTGATAGTACCATCAGAAGGAGCAGTAGTACCGCTCTGTTACTACATTATGGTAGGAGGCCGGGTAGTACCGCTACAGTGGTAGTACCGAGGGTGGCGGCAATAGTACCACTTATAAGCAGTAGTACCGCCCTGCCCTCAGTAGTGCCATCTATGACGAGCAAAAGGCATAAGCTATCTAAGGGGAGGCTTATGCTTGCTATGAGAGGTTGCAAACGAGAGAAGGCTTGGGTTGGAGACATGAAAAATAGACAAATGCGAGGGAACACTCCAAGAATCAAAAAGTGACGAAGGAAAAAAAATACTTGGAGTGGCACAAAACACGAACGGGCTCTCAAAAGAAAATACCTCACGAGGAGGGGGCGGTGGCCGAAGCCACCTATGTTTGAGCCAATTGGTATGGCACCACACATATTTTAACCTTGGGCCCATGACCAAAACTCTTCATTGAAGCACAAGTACCATCACAAATGGTTAATGTAAAAGAGTTGATCTATTTATGCATAATAGGGGGAGGGAGAGTTCATTGAGAGAACAACACTCCCCTAAATCCATGCCTACATCTAAACAAGACAATACGATGAGTGTGGTGGGGTGTGCAATACTTCAATCCACATTGCTCGAGTCAATCATATTTAGCTCATGCCTTAACTAGCGAAATCTTGCTTCATCCAATAGCTTCGTGAATATATCTGCTAGTTGTTCAAGAGCGTTGAGATGAATAAGATCAATTTCCTCATGCTGGATATGCTCCCAGATGAAGTGATGACGAATCTCAATATGCTTCGTCTTGCAATGTTGAACCGGGTTGTTGGAGACCTGGATCGCACACTCCTTGTCACAGTGAAGAGGCACTTTGTCCCAAGTGACACCATAATTCTTTGAAGTTTGCATCATCCAAAGAAATTGTGCACAACAACTTGCGGCGGCTACATACTCGGCCTCGGTGGACGGGAGAGAAACACAATTTTGTTTCTTAGAAGACCAACTTAATTAAGAGTGACCAAGGAATTGGCAACCTCCGGAAGTCGACATCCTCTCCACACGACCTCCTGCCAATCCTAGCCTAAATATCCAATGAGATCAAATGAAGCACCTTTGGGGTACCATAAGTAAAAGTTTGGGGTTTGAGCCAAATATTGAAAGATTCGCTTGACCGCCACACAGTGGCTTTCCTTAGGTGCGGCTTGAAATTGTTCACAAATTCTCACACTCAACATAATATCCGTTCTAGATGCACAAAGATAAATCAAGGATCCAATCATGGAACCGATATACCTTTTGATCCACGGCATTACCATTAGGATCACTGTCAAGTTGGCATTTGAGAGGCATGGGAGTGTTGGCCTTGGCAGGCTTGAGATCATCCAACTTGAACCTATTGAGCATGTCTTGAGTGTATTTTTCTTGGTTGATGAAGGTGCCTTGACTTTGTTCCTTGACTTCGAATCCAAGGAAGAACTTCAACTCTCCCATCATAGGCATCTCAAACTCTTCGGTCATTAGTGCAGCAAACTCATCATTGAAAGCTTTGTTAGGAGAACCAAAGTTAATATCATCAACATGTAGTTGTCATATGAACAAGTCCCCTTTAATCTTCTTCGTGAAAAGAGTGGGATCAATTTTACCAATTTCAAACCCACGATCTTGCAACATCTCAGTAAGGTGCTCATACCATGCCTGTGGGGCTTGTTTAAGGCCATAGAGTGCCTTATCGAGCTTCTATACATGATTGGGGAACTTGGGATCCTTGACATATACCAACTCCTTAAGAGGACCATTAAGAAATGCACTCTTCACATCCATTTGTTGGAATTTGAAATCATGATGAGATGCATATGAAAGCAACATGTGAATAGATTCAAGCCAAGCAATAGGATCAAAGGTTTCACCGTAGTCGATACCCTCGACTTGAGAGTAGCCTTGTGCCACCAATCTTGCCTTGTTGCGAATGACAACACCGTTCACATCTTGATTGTTCTTGAAGATCCACTTGGTCCCAATGACATTGTGATTCTCCTTTGGTCTTGGCACCCATTTCCACACCTTTTTGTGCTTGAATTTGTTGAGTTCATCGTGCATGGATTCAAGTCAATCCGTGTCCTCAGGCGCCTCTTGTAACTTTAGGGGTTCAATACAAGAAACAAATGCGTGATGTGCACAAAAGTTTGTTAATTGACTACAAGTGGTTACCCCTATTGGAAATATGCCCTGGAGGCAATAATAAATTAGTTATTATCATATTTACTTGTTCATGATAATCATTTATTATCCATGCTAGAATTGTATTAATCGAAAACTCAGATACATGTGTGGATACATAGACAACACCATGTCCCTAGTGAGCCTCTACTAGACTAGCTCGTTGATCAGTGATGGTCAAGATTTCCTGACCATAGACATGAGTTGTCATCTGATAACGGGATCACATCATTAGGAGAAATAGATGATGCCCCATGCGTTGCTGCGAGAACCTTGTTAAAAATGTATAGTTAAGTGATATAAGACTAAAATTAGTGCAAAAATATATAGAAGTGTCTTACATGACTTAATTCCCTGGAAAAAGGCATGCATGAGGTGGTACGATTTTTATGAAGAGATTAATGAAAAAAGTAACTTATGACTCCATGCATAGCTTGGTGATGTGGCATTGTTGCATGGAGAGGAAAATTAGATAGTGTGTTGTAGCTATTTAAGAATAGAGGATGATATGATGGACAAGATCCAACTGTAAGCACAACATTTGATCGTGTTAGTTTATTGCTACTTCTTTATCCATGTCAAGTATCTGTTCCTACAACCATGAGATCATGCAACTCCCCGACACCGAAGGAATGCCTTGTGTGTATTAAATGTCACAATGTAACTAGGTGACTATAAAGGTGCTCTACACATATCTCCGAGGGTGTCTATTGGGTTGGCGTGAATCGAGACTGGGATTTGTCACTCCGTATGACGGCGAGGTATCTCTAGGCCCACTCGGTAATATAGCATCACAAGAAGCTTGCAAGCAATGTGACTAAAGAGTTAGTCATTGGATGTTGTATTACATAATGAGTAAAGAGACTTGCCATAACGAAATTGAACTAGGTATGGAGATACCGACGATCGAAACTCGGGAAAAGTAACATACCGATGGACAAAGGGAACTACATACAGGATTGATTGAATCATTGACATCGTGGGTCGACTGATAAAGATCTTCGTAGAATACATAGGATCCAATATTGGCATCCAGGTACCACTATTCGTTATTGACCAGAGAGTGTCTCGGCCATGTCTACATGGTTCTCAAACCCGCAGGGTTTGCACACTTAACATACGGTGACGATTTAGTATTGTTGAGTTATATATGTTGGTGACCGAAAGTTGTTCAGAGTCCCATATGAGACCCCGTACATCACGAGGAGCTCCGGAATGGTCCGAAGCCAAAGATTTATATATGGGAAGTCGTATTTTGGCTACCATAAAAAATTCAGGTTTTTTCGGTATTGTACCGGGAAGCTTCTAGAAGGTTCCAAAAACTTACGGAGGAGTTCGGAAGTCCGCCAAGGGTTCCACCAAGTACAAAGGGTTGGCATGGGATGAGGGGAGGTGCCCTGGCCTTATTGGGCCAGGCGCACATGTCCCCCAAGGCCCATGTGGCTTAGGAGAGGTGGAAAGTCCACCTGTTTATGGAAAGGGAGGGAATTGGACTAGGAGTCTAACTCCTCCCCCTTGGCTGCGTTGTAGGGCTTGGAGGATATGATCTCCATGCCCCTTCACCTATATATAGAGGTGAGGGGCGCCCCAAGAGGACACATGGAGCCCTTGGCACCCCTATCTCCCTAGATCGTTTTCTCCTCCGTTCGTGGTTTTGGTAGTGCTAGGCCTAACCCTGTCGGGACAACAACACCACCACTGCCACCACGCCGTCGTGTTGCTGAAAAACTCATCTACTACTTCGCACTGCTTGCTATATCGAGGAGGTAGAGACGTCATCAAGCTGTACGTGTGCTGAACGTTGAGGTGTCGTCCATTCGATGCTAGATCGGGACGGATCATGATTGGATCGCGGGACGGATCGTGATTGGATTGCGAAGACGTTCGACCACATCAACCGTGTTTCTTAACACTTCCGCTTATATATCTACATGGGTATGTAGATCAAATCCCCCTCTCGTATTTTTTGATCTCCATAGATAGATCTTGGGTGTTCATAGAATTTTTTTGTTTCCCATGAAACGTTCCCCAACAGTGGCATCATAGCTAGGTCCATGCGTAGATGATATGCACGAGTAGAACACAAAAGAGTTTGTGGGTGTTGATATTTAGATTGCTTACCTCCTTAGTCTTATCTCGATTTGGCTGTATTGTGGGATGAAGTGGCCCGAACCAACTTTACTTGTCCACGTACGAGAGACCGGTTCCATCGACTGACATGCACTTGTTGCATAAAGATGACTGGTAGGTGTCTGTGTCTCCCACTTTAGTTGAATCGGATTCAATAGAGATGGTCCTTGTAGAAGGTTAAAAGGCAACTTGATTATCACAGTTGTGGCTTTGCGTAGGTAAGAACAGCTTGTACTAGTTGCCCATAGCAGCCACGTAAAACTGGCAACAACAAAGTAGAGGACGTCTAACTTGTTTTTGCAGGGCATGTTGTGATGTGATATGGCCAAAACATGATTTTATATATGTTGATGTATGAGATGATCATGTTTTGTAATAGTTATCATAACTTGCATGTTGATGAGTATGGCAACCGACATGAGCCATAGGGCTGTCTTTAATTTATTGTATGACTTGCGTGTCAATCACTAAACGCCATGCAATTTCTTCCACTTTATCGCTATGCGTTAGCAATAGTTGTAGAAGCAATAGTTGGCGCGATGATGGAAATCATGGTGTCATACCAGTGATGATGGAGATCATGCTAGTGCTTTGGAGATGGAGATCAAAAGCACAAGATGATGATGGCCATATCATGTCACTTATATGATTTGCATGTGATGTTAATACTTACATGCATCTTATTTTGCTCATGATGACGGTAACATTACAAAATGATTCCTCACTAAAATTTCAAGATTAAAATTGTGCTCTCCCCAAGTGTGCACCGTTGCAAAGGATCGTCGTTTCAAAGCACCACGTGATGATCGGGTGTGATAGACTTTACGTTCGCATACAACTGTTGTATGCTCGTTTTGCACATGCAAAACACTTGGGTTAAACTTGACGAGCCTAGCATGTACATACATGGCATCAGAACACGGAGAACAAAAGGTCAAACATGCGTCATATAGTAGATATGATCAACATGGTGATGTTCAACATTGAAACCACCACATCTCACATGATGGACAGACTTGGTTTGGTTGATTTGGATCATGTCACACTTAGAAAATCTGAGGGATGTTGATTTGAGTGGGAGTTCTTAAGTAATATGATTAATTGAACTCATTATCATGAACATAGTCTAAGTTGTATTTGCAAATTATGTTGTAGATCAATAGCTCACGCTGTAGCTCCCCTATATTTTGATGCGTTCCTAGAGAAAAACTAAGTTGATAGAGGGTAGTAGAAATTATGCGGACACAGTCCGTAAACTGAGGATTGTCCTCATAGATGCACAGAAGGCTTATGTCCTTGATGCACCGCTCGGTGCGCCAACTCCTCAAGCGTCGTCTGTTGGTGTTGCGAACATCAGACATGCACATTTTTATGACTACTTGATAGTTTAGTCTGTCATGCTTTACGACTTAGAACTGAGGCTTCAAAGACGTTCTGAACGACATGGAGCATATGAGATGTTCCATGAGCTAAAATTGGGATCTCAAGCTCGTGCACGTGTTGAGAGGTATGAGACCTCCAACAAGATTCTTTGCCTGCAAGATGAAGGAGAATAGCTCAATCGGTGAGCATGTAGTCAGAATGTCTAGGTGCTACAATTGCTTGCATCAAGTGGGAGTTGATCTTCCAGATAAGACAGTGATTGATATAGTTCTCCAAGTCACTTCCACAAAGCTATTAGAGCTTCGTGATGAAATACAAACATGCCAGGGATGGAAAAATTATCCCTGAGCTATTCGCGATGTTTGACACCGCGAAGTTAGAAGTCAAGAAGGAGCGAGGGCAAGGGAAAGAAGGGCAAGGGCAAGGGAAAGGGCAAGAAGGGAAACTTCATGAATGGCAAGCCAGTTGCAGCTCTAGTGACGAAACCCGAGGTTGAACCCAAACCAGAGAGTTAGTGCTTCTATTATGAGGAGAATGATCATTCAAGCTGAACAACCCTAGATACTTGGTAGATAAGAAGGCTAACAATGTCAACAGAAGTATATTTGATATACATGTTATTGATGTGTACCTTACTAGTACTCCTAGCAGCACCTGGGTATTAGATACCGGTTCAGTTGCTAATGTTAGTAACTCAAAATAAAAGCTACAAAATAAACGAAGACTAGCTAAGGGCGAAGTGACGATGTGTGTTGGAAGTATTTCCAAGGTTGATGTGATCACCATCGCCGCTCCCTCTACCTTCGGGATTAGTGTTAAACCTGAATAAATGTTATTTAGTGTTTGCCTAGAGCATGAACATGATTAGATCGTGTTTATCACAATATGGCTATTCATTTAAGTCAGAGAATAATGGTTATTCTATTTACATGAATAATACCTTCAATGGTCATGCACCCAATGTGAATGGTTTATTGAGTCTCGATCATAGTGATACACATGTTCATGCCAAAAAAGATGCAAAGTTAATAATGATAGTATCACATACTTGTGGCACTGCCGCTAAGGGCATATTGGTATAAAGCACATGAAGAAACTCCATGCTGATGAATCTTTGGACTCACTCGATTTTGAATCAGTTGAGACATGCAGACCATGCCTCATGGGCAAGATCACTTAGACCCCGTTTTCGATATGTTGGAGCCGACAAGTGACTTATTGGAAATGATCCATGTTGATGTACGTTAGTCTGATGAGTGTTGAGGTGCGCGGTGGATAATGTTATTTTCTTAGCTTCACTCAGGATTTGAGTAGATATGGGTATATTTACTTAATGAGGCATAAGGCTAAAATGTTTGAAAAGTTCAAGCAATTTCAGAGTGAAGTAGAGAATCACCGTAAAAAGAAGATTGAATTTCTACGATCCGATCATGGTGGAGAATATATGAGCTATGAGTTTGGCATGCACTTAAGATAGTGTGGAATTGTTTCACAGCTTACGCCACCTGGAACACCATAGTGTAATGGTGTGTCAAAGCGTCGTAATCGTACTCTATTGGATATGGTATGATCTATGATGTATCTTGCGGATCTGCCACTGATACATCTTAATCGTATCTACTTTTCCTAACGCTTTTGTTCCTGTTTTGCACTCTAATTTGCATGATTTGAATAAAACTAACCCAGACTGACGCTGTTTTCAGCAGAACTATCACGGTGTTGTTTTTATGCAGAAATAAAAGTTCTTGGAATGGAGCAAAACTTTTTGGAGAATTATTTCAGAATATTTGAGGAATATTGGAGTCAAAAGCCACCAGAGAGGGGGGCCAGGGTGAGGAACACCCACCAGGGCATGAGAGCCCCCTTGGCATGACATGGTGGGTGGTGCTCACCTGGTGGGCCCCCCAACCCTAATTCCAGCGCTATAAAATACTATTTTTCCAGAAAAAATCAAGGAGAAAGTTTCATTGCGTTCAAGAGTTGGAGCCACCACCCCCTCTTGTTCTTCATCGGGAGCCACATCTGGAGTCCGTTTCGGGCTCTGGGGAGGGGAATCTTCGGTCTTCGTCATCATCAGCCCTCCTTCCTCACGAATTCCATGATGCTCCCCACCGGGAGTGAGTAATTCCTTCGTAGGCTTGTTAGTCAGTGAGGAGTTGGATGAGATTCATCATGTAATCGAGTTAGTTTTGTTAGGGCTTGATCCCTAGTATCCACTATGTTCTAAGATTGATGTTGCTATGACTTTGACATGCTTAATGCTTGTCACTAGGGCCCGACTGCCATGATTTCAGATCTAAACCGTTTATGTTATCACCATTATATCTATGTTCTTGATACGACCTTTCCTAGTCATATGCACCTACTACGTGTTATGATTCGTAAACCCCATAGTGACAATATTTGTGATACTTTCCGGTGATGACCATAGTTTGAGGAGTTCATGTATTCACCATGTGTTAATGCTTTGTTCCAGTTCTCTATTAAAAGGAGGCCTTAATATCCCTTAGTTTCCTTATGGACCCCGCTGCCATGGGAGGGTAGGACAAAAGATGTCATGCAAGTTCTTTTCCATAAGCATGTATGACTATTTACGAAATACATGCCTACATTACATTGATGAATTGGAGCTAGTTCTATGTCGCCCTAGGTTATAACTGTTATATGATGAATATCATCCAACGAATTCACCGATCCAGTGCCTACGAGTTTTCCACATATTGTTTTTGCTAAGTTACTACTGCTAATGTTACTGTTTCACTTGCTACAAAATCACTACTGATATTGTTACCGCTATAGTTACTGCTACTAGTGCTATTAAACTATCATATTACCGTGCTTCTGATCACTTTGCTACAGATATTTAATCTCCAAGTGTGGTTGAATTGACAATGCAACTGCTAATACTCTCAAATATTCTTTGGCTCCCCTTGTGTTGAATCTATAAATTTGGGTTGAATACTCTACCGTCGAAAACTCTTGCGATCCCCTATACTTGTGGGTTATCATGACCTTTTTCTGGCGCCGTTGTCATGGAGCATAGCTATATTTGTTGAGTAACTTGGGATTTATATCAATCTATCACTATGAGGAATCTGAAGGATACCAAAACCAAGATTTCCCCTCTACTACGAGGGGAGGTAAGGAATTGCCATCTAGCTCTGCACTTGATTCACCTTCTGTTATGAGTAAGTTTGCAACACCACTACATGCTATTGATGATGCTACTTCTACTATGAATGATGCTAGTACCATGCTTGATGATAATGTACCACTAGGTGAATTTCTTGATGAACAGATTGCTAGAGCAAGGGAGAATGAAATTATTGAAACTGATGAAACTGCTAAAACCGATGAGATCTTTGAAACTAATGATTATGAAACACCTATTAGGCCTAGCTCTCCTAGATTTGAAATTCCTAAGATACCTGAAGGTTATGTTTTGGCTGGAGAAATAGCTAGAGAGATTCTTGCTTGTAAGGATAGAAATGATCTTAATAAACTACTATGCAAGTATAAAGAATTTTTTTGAATGCTAGAATGAAATGTGACCCTAAGTTTGCTACTTCACCTATCTTTGTTACCGATAAGGACTATGAATTCTCTGTCGACCCAGAGTTAATTACTTTGGTTGAATCTGATCCTTTCCATGGTTATGAAACTGAAATTATGGTAGCACATCTTACTAAGCTGAATGATATACCATCCTGTTTGCTCATGATGAGAAGATTCACTACTATTACATTCTCAAATTATTTGTGTTCTCGGTAAAGGGTGCTGCTAAGATATGGTACAATACTCTTACTCCTGGTTGTGTGCGTAGTCCCCAGGATATGATTTACTACTTCTTTGAAAAATATTTTCCTGCTCATAAGAAACAACCTACCTTACAAGAAATATTTAACTTTGTGCAAATTGAAGAAGAGAGTCTCTCACAAGCTTTGGGGGAGGCTTCTCCAATTGCTTAATGCTTTGCCTGATCACCCACTTAAGAAAAATGAAATACTTGATATCTTATATAATGGACTAACTAATGCTCTAGGGACTTCCTAGATAGTTGTGTTGGTTGTGTTTTCAAGGAACGAACTATTGAACAAGTTGAGGAACTATTGAATAATGTATTGAAATATTATGATGATTGGATCCCCCTGAACCACCACTTGAACCCACTCCGAAGAAGAGGGGTATCTTATTTCTGAGTCCTGAAGATATGCAAGAGGCAAAGAAATGTATGAAGGAAAAAGGTATTAAGGCTGAGGCTGTTAAGAATTTACCACCCGTTGAAGAAATACATGGACTGAACACACCACCACATCCACATCTGGTAGAGGTAAATTCTTTGCTAAAGTTTGATGAAGGTGACATTCCTTACAATAAACATCCTAGTCAATGCTTATATGAGTTTGATAACTACATTAGGAAACAAGATCACTTCAATGCAAATGTTCTGAAACAATTGAAATATAATTCTGATATGATTGCTCGCTTGAGTGACTTGATATTTAGAATTAGTAATGATGTGAGAGGTGTAGGAAACATGCCTCTATGGTTCAAACACAGTTAGAACAAGCTGCTAAATCTCAAAAAGGATTGCTTTATGAAATGAATAATAATATGAAGATCATGCTATTAGAGTAGTGACTAGAGGAGGTAGAATGACCCAAGAACCTCTTTGTCCTGAAGGTCATCCTAAAAGAATTGAACAAGAATCTCAAGGAGTTAGTGCTGATACACCTAATCCTTCTAAGAATACAAAGAAAAAGAAAAATGATAGGACTTTGCATGCTTCTAGTGATCCAGAGATGGAAAAACCTCCTGATAATAGTGATGTTTCTTTTTCTGATGCCGAAACTTAATCTGTAATGAACATCCACCTAGTGATAATGATAATGATAGTGATGTTCATGAGGATACCCAACCTAGTAATGATAAAGAAGCAGATAATAATGATGTAGAAATAGAACCCGTTGTTGATCTTGATAACCCACAACCTAAAAACAAACGATATGATAAAAAAGACTTTGTGGCTAGAAAACATGGTAAAGAAAGAGAGCCATGGGTTCAGAAACCCATGCCTTTTCCACGTAAACCATCTAAGAAAAAGGATGAAGAAGAATTTTGAACGCTTTGCTGAAATGATTAGGCCAGTCTTTTTGCGTACCCGCTTAACTTATATCTTAAAGATGCCTCCTTATGCTAAATACATGAAAGACATCATCACTAATAAAACAAATATACCTGAAGTTGAAATATCCACCATGCTTGCTAATTATTCTTTTAAGGATGGAGTGCCTAAAAAACTTGGAGATCCTCGAATACCAACTATACCTTGCTGCATTAAAAGAAATTATGTCAAAACTGCTTTGTGTGATTGTGCCCATTTTTATTGCAAATGTTACTATCTGAACGGACTTTGTTATTCTTGATATGCCCAAGGATGACAACATGTCGATTATCCTTAGTAGACCCTTTTTGAATATTGCACGGGCTGTTATTGATTGCAATAAAAGCAAAGTCACTTTTCATATCAATGGTAATGAGCATACGGTGCACTTCCTGAAGAAGCAATTCCAAGTAAACGGTGTAAATGTTATTGAAAATTCTCCGACACTCACTATTGGAAGCTTTCATCTACCTCTACCTACTGCCAAAAATAAATATGATATAATTATAGTTGGGGATATGCATATCCCCGTTGAGGTAACTTAGTATTTTACGAAAGTTCTTCGGTTTCATGCCAATCGAAGGTTGTTATTAATAAGACTTGATCAACCTTATTAAAAGATCATTTTTGAGAGGTATGAAGTTGATGAATTTAGTAGACACAACTCTCTGTACCCACCTTTGTTTTCTATTTTCTTAGTTAAATAAAATAAAATGCCATGTTTATCCTATTTTGTGAATTTCCCGTGCAATAAAAAATGACCCCAAAATAAAATTTCTCAGAATGTCCTGAAAATTTAACACGATTTTTCTTGAATATTTCTGAATTTGTGGTACAAATAACATCAGAGGGGGTGTGTACTTGGTGCCCACAAGACACGAGGGCGCGCCACCCCAGGCACGCACTAGTGGGTGGTGGGCCCCATGTGGGTCCCCTCACTTATTCCTTTAGCCCATGTCGTCCCCTATCTCCAGAAAAAAATCACCATTGCCCTCTCTCTCTCTCTCCCATGTTCTTTCTCACAAAACCGTGGATTTCGATATGTTTGCTCCAAGCTCCATTTTTGAAATTGTTTTAGGGGATTGCTTCTTGGTATGTAACTCCCCCATTGCTCCGATTAGTTTTTGATTTAGTGGTTTATTTTTAGAATAATTAGCTACTCTTGGTGCTGCTATAGATGAGCTTGCATGTTGAATTCTTAGAGTTCTAAGTAGTTTGAATGCTTGATATGGCCTCTATGCATCTCTAGGAGTAGTTGTTATCAATCTAATTAAGTTTAGTTCACAAATTTTTTGTGGACTAAATTTTTCAGAAATTTATTTGTAGCAAATAAGATGAATTTCTTTAGGAAGTACTCCTCGAAGAATAATGCTAAAGGGTTCATTCGAGAATCGTAGGACTGTGACCTCAACACTCCGAGGAAGGCAGAAGTGTGCCCGTGCAAATGGCCACATACTCCCTTTATGGAGGAGGCCGGGTTCCATCAAGAATTTGCCCAATTCGTTGCAAATGCTAGGCTTACCAACTTCCTCGCAGATGAGTGTGACCAATACCACATCCTTACAAATTCCTTTTTGCAAACTTTTCATTTTCTAAGTAAGAATGATCCTCCTGAGGTGTAGTTCAATCTTTATGCTGAAACTTATAAGATATCGCTTGCTAACTTTTGTAACATAGGTCTGATTCCTTCTCACAGGGAATTAAGAGAGCCTAGACCAGTAGAATTTGGGGACTTTCTCCTCACTTTAATAATGGGTGATGAAAGAGGCATGTCAAAAGCCACTACTACCAGTTTGCAGTTTCCTTCTATGCACTACTTTGCTCTATTCAGCGTGAAGTGTTTAACTGCTAAGGAAAAGGTCGGTGCACTCAGTGCCCCTGACCTTGCCATTTTACCTCGTTCATTACAAAGTGATCATACTTTTTTCTTAGGAGCTATTGTTGCACGAGCCTACACCTTAACAAGAGTAAGGGCAAGGTAGATGGTGGCATTTATGTCACTCATTTAGCGAGTCATTTTAAAGTTCAGATATGCCCACATGATTATCTTTGCCCAAGGTTTATCTAGATCATTGGTCATTGTTGGACTTCCAATTTATTGATGAAGCTGGTCTATTTCATAATATTCGCTACAACTTAGTATTCAGCATCATAACCTGTGATGTTATCCCGTTGCTTGCACCTGCCTTGTTTGATTCTATTGCCAGGAACGGATACAGAATTATGCCTGATGACATCACCGCCTACTGGAACAGCCTAGTAATAGCTGAGGAGGAACCCTAGGAGTGGGACTCTCAGGTGCCATCTCCGCTTCATACCGACTCAGACTATTATCCACATACGGATGGTGATTACCAAGCTAGGACAGAAACCTAAGCTTGGGGGAGTACGTGTTTCCACCGACATTATATTCATGCTCACACATTTCATTCTAGTTGTCGGTGTTCACACTTTTTCATCGTATTATCCATGCTAGATTTATTTTCTTGCTTTCTTCTGGTGTGTTTGAAAAACTTTGAGAAAATCCAAAAAATACTTCTTATTTATTTTTGTTTTTTATTTTCAATTTAGTTAGTTGTAGTATTAAAAGAAAACCCAAAAATATTTCTCATTTCTTCTTTTGCTTGTCGAGAGTTCTCCCGTGTAATTTTTTTCTTGTTTTTGTCTTTCCTTCTTTTGTTTGTTTTCTTCTAGAAAAACTAAAAACTCCAAATATATTTAAGTGTGTTTCTCTGAAATTCTCTTTATTTTATCGAGTCATACCAAGGAGGAGACCGTGATGAAAATGTTGAGTGGCTCTCATATGCTTTATTGTTTATCTAACAAAAAGCCCATATTACTTTGTCTTCTCCTCTTGAATAAAATGTTTACAGATTCCATCTTAGTCCATGACACTCTTGCACTATTATTATTTTCATATCATTTGATCGTGCAAGTGAAAGGCAATAATGACGATATTTGATGAATTGACTGTTGCAGAGAGAAGCGAGTATGAACTCAACTTGTTTTTGTTTTTGCAAATATGTTTAACCTAGTATCCATGATTCAACATATTATGATCAAATATGTTTGCAATGACAATTAGAGATTATCGTCGCTCATGCCATGCTCAAGTAGCTTGGAGTGGATAATGATTTATCTTAGATATCAACATCCATTAAAATGGTTGTGATGTAGTATGATGATATGGTATCGTCCTCTGAATGTTTCAAGTGGCTTGACTTGGCACATGTTCACGCATGTAGTTGAATCGATAACAACATAGCCTTCATGATATTTATGTTCATGGTGTCCACATCCTACTCTTGATAGAATTCAATGTTTATTATTCTTAATGCATGTTTGTGACCGTCTTTGCTCTCTAGCTGTCCGCTTCTCAATCTATTTGCTAGCCTTCACGTGTACTAAGCTGGAATATTGCTTGTGCATCAAAAATCCTTAAACCAAAGTCATTCCAGATGAGTCCACCATATCTACCTATATGTGGTATTACCCTGCCGTTACAAGTATATTTGCATGTGCCACCTCTAAATTTGAAATGAGCATTTGTTCTGTGTGCCTGGAGCGCTCATGGGGCGATAGGGGGTAGTAAGTATCTTACATGTTAAGCGGGTTATTCTCATGATGAGTGTTTATTCACTCGTCCTTGCACGAGAAGGGCGGTAACAGGGATTCATAGTCTCGAAATCAAAAGAAATGCAAATAATTAAACAAAACTCCCCTAGGAATGTTGTTGGTTTGGACGGTACCCGTGGATTTGGCTCACCGTGGAGTGTGTTTGTTGGTGGAGGGGGAGTAAACCTTTACTTTTACCGCTTGGGAACCACTGTTAATTTGTTTAACATGGAAGATATTGATAGCTCTTGGTCGTAATGTTGACACAAAGGGTGTACCTCTCAAAATTATAGTTATCTTTTATTTAAGCCTTGAGCTCGGGCACCTCTGCAAATCCCTGCTTCCCTCTGTGAAGGGGCTATATATTTACTTTAATGTTTAGTAATGATCTTCTAAAATAAGCGCCAGATCTGAGAGCATTATTGTCATCCTAATGCATTGTGTATAGTGATTATTGGATGCATCATGACTGGATCTTTTCTACCATTTATTACAATGTTTTGTCGCTGCTTGAACTTTGGAGGTGCTCTGCATTTATGTTTTGAGGTCAGGCAAGCGAGATACCACTATTGTCATATTATATAATGATTGTTTTGATAAATGTTTGCACTTGAGATATTTTATTATTGCTTGCTAGTTTCTTGTGTCATTGATATGAGTTAATATTATCCTTAAGAGTTATTGTTGATAACCCACAAGTATAGGGGATCGCAACAATTTTCGAGGGTAGAGTATTCAACCCAAATTTATAGATTCGATACAAGGGGAGCCAAAAAATATTTGAGAGTATTAGCAGTTGAGTTGTCAATTCAACCTCACATGGATATAAATATCTGCAGCAAAGTGATCAGTAGCACAATAATATGATAGTTTGATAGTAGTAGTAGCAGGAACAATAGCGGTAACAGTAGGAGTAGTGATTTTGTAGCAAGTGCAATGGTTACAACAGCAGTAGTAACTTAGCAAGAACAATAATGGGAAACTCGTAGGCACTGGATCAGTGTATTTGTTGGATGATATTCATCATATAACAGTCATAAACTAGGGTGACACAGAACCATCTCCAGTTCATCAATGTAATGTAGGCATGTATTCCGTATATAGTCATAGATGCTTATGGAAAAGAACTTGCATGACATCTTTTGTCCTATCCTCTCGTGGCAGCGGGGTCCATAAGGAAACTAAGGGATATTAAGGCCTCCTTTTAATAGAAAACTAGAACGAAGCATTAACACATAGTGAATACGTGAACTCCTCAAACTACGGTCATCAGTGTGAAGTATCCCGATTTCTGTCACCCCGGGGTTGACAAATCATAACACGTAATAGGTGCATATGACTAGGCAAGATCGGATTAACAACAAAGATATAATGATGATAACATAAACGGTCCAGATCTGAAATCATGGCACTCGGGCCCTAGTGACAAGCGTTAAGCATGAAGAAGTCATAGCAACATCAATCTTAGAACATAGTGGATACTGGGGATCAAGCCCTAACAAAACTAACTCGATTACATGATGAATCTCATCCAACTCCTCACCGACTAGCAAACCTACGAAGTAATTACTCACTCTCGGTGGGAAGCATCATGGAATTGGCGATGGAGAAGGGTTGGCGATGACGAAGACAGAAGATTCGCCTCTCCGGAGCCCTAGTTGGGCTCCAGATCTGGCCTCTCGATGAAGAACAGGAGGTGGCGGCGACTTTGTATCGTGGAATGCGATGAAACTTTGTCTCTGATTTTTTTCCTGGACAAATAGGATTTTATAGCGTTGGAATTAGGGTTAGAGGTCCCACGAGGTGGGCACGCTCCACCAGGCCGTGCCAGGAGGGTCTAGCGCGCCCTGGGCCACCTCAGGTGGCTTCTGGCTCCAATATTCCTTATATATTCCAAAATAATTCTCCAAAAAAATTCGTTTCATTCCGATAACTTTTATTTCTGCACAAAAACAACACCATGGTAGTGCTAAAAAGAGCGTCAGTCCGGGTTAGTTTCATTCAAATCAAGCAAATTAGAGTCCAAAACAAGAGCAAAAGTGTTACAGAAAGTAGATACGTTAGAGACGTATCAACTCCCCCAATCTTAAACCCTTTCTTGTCCTCAAGAAATTCAGTTGACAAACTGAAACTAAGAAAGAATTTTTTTACGAACTCTTTTGTTCTTGTTTACATACATATGCTTAAGTAGCATCCAAGTTTTCAGCAAAGATTATGACTGACCATGTCAACAATAACTCTTAAGGATTATATTAACTCATATCAATGTCACAAGAAACTAGCGAGCAATGATAAGATATCTCAAGTGCAAACATTTGTCAAAAAAATCATGATATAATATGACAATAGTGGTATCTGGCTAGCCCTTTCTGAGACACAAAACATAAATGCAGAGCACCTCCAAAGTTCAAGCAACGACTAAACATTGTAATTCATGGTAGAAGAGATCCATTCATGATGCATCCAACATACTATACACAATGCATGAGGATGACAATAGTGCGCTCAGATCTGGCGCTTATTTTAGAAGGTGATGACTCAACATTAAAGTAAATAGATAGTCCCTTCGCAGAGGGAAGCATGGATTTGTAGAGGTGCCAGAGCTCAAGAATTAAATAGGAGATAAGTATAATTTTGTGAGGTACACCCTTCCTATCAACATTACAACCAAGAGCTATCAATATCTTCCATGTTTAACAAATTAGCGGCGGTTCCCAAGCGGTAAAAGTAAAGGTTTACTCCCCTTCCACCAACAAACACACTCCAAGGCGAGCCGAATCCACGGGTACCGTCCAAACCAACAACATTCATGGGGGAGTTTTGTTCAATCATTTGCATTTATTTTGATTTCGGGACTGGGAATCCCTATTACCGCCCTTCTCATGCAAGGACGAGTCAATAAACACACATCATGAGAGTAACCCACTTAACATGGAAGATACTGACCACCCCCTGTCGCTCCATGAGCGGTCCATGCACACAAAACAGATGTTCATTTGAAATTTGTAGAGGTGTCACATGCAAATTTAATTGGAATAGTAGGGTAATACCGCATATAGGTAGGTATAGTGGACTCATCTGGAATAACTTTGGTTTAAGGATTTTGATACACAAGCAGAATACCCACTTAGTACAGGTGAATGCTAGCAAATAGATTGAGAAGCGTCCAGCTAGAGAGCGAATACGGTCATAAACATGCATTATGAATAATAAACATTGAATGCTATCATGAGTAGGATATGGACACCATGAACATAAATATCATGAAGGATATGTTGGTTTTGATTCAACTACATGTGTGAATATGTGCCAAGTCAAGCCGCTTGAAACATTCAAAGTAGTATACCATATCATCATACTACATCACAACCATTTTAATGCATGTTGTCATCTAAGATAAATCATTATCCACTCCTAGCTACTTGAGCATGGCATGAGCAACTATAATCTCTAATCCTCATTGCAAACATGTTCAATCATAATATGCTGAATCATGGATACTAGGTTAAACATATTTACAAAAATAAGAACAAGTTGAGTTCATACCCGCTTCTCTCTACCACAACCAATTCATCAAATATCGTCATTATTGCCTTTCACTTACGCAATCGAATGATATGGAAATAATAATAGTGCAAGAGTGCCATGGGCTAAACTGGAATATGCAAACATTTCATTCAAGAGGAGAAGACAAAGTAATATGGGCTCTTTGTTAGCTCAACAGTTAAGCATATTAGAGCCACTCAACATTTTCATCGTGGTCTTCTCCTTGGTATGACTCAATAAAAGGAAGAGAATTTCA
This sequence comes from Hordeum marinum, assembly GCA_022496015.1. NCBI lineage: Eukaryota > Viridiplantae > Streptophyta > Magnoliopsida > Poales > Poaceae > Hordeum > Hordeum marinum. The sequence continues at coordinate 288,329,680 of CM039672.1, read as the reverse complement.
GAGAAACAAACTGAAATATTTTTGGATTTTTTAGTTTTTCTTGAAGAAGCAAATAAGTAAAGGAAAAGCTAAAACGAGAAAAACTATTTACACGGGAGAACTCCCAACAAGCAAAAGAAGAAATGAGAAATCCTTTTGGGTTTTCTTTTAATACTACAACTAACTAAAGTGAAAAAAACTCCGAAAAGAAGCAAGAAGTATTTTTGGATTTCTCAAAGTTTTTCAAACCAAAAAGAAGAAAGCAATAAAATAAATTTAACATGGATAATACAATGAAAAAGTGTGAACACCGACAACTGAAATGAAATGTGTAAACATGAATGTAATGTCGGTGGAAATACGTACTCGCCCAAGCTTAGGCTTTTGGACTAACTTGGTAATCACCATCCGTAGCCCGGATAATGGTCTGAGCGATAGCCTACCAAGGCTCTTGGTGAGACCACCTTAGCCCTTCTAGCAACTTCAATCTCCGCATTGTACGCGTGGGCCTCGCTCTCAAGGACGTAGTATCTTCCCTTGCTGTTATAATCAAAGAGAGTAGGAGCAGTCAATACAATAGGCACAACGGGACCGTTATCGAACCTCAAGTATAGTTATTAACTATGCCTTAAGAAATCTATGGCGTTTCATGGCATCAAAGTCTAAGTACTGGTTAGGTAAGATAGAATCATTGGGCCAAGGGGACACTCCCAACCTCGTAGCAAGGCGAGAGACATAAATCCCTCCATATAAATTACCATTAGAAGCATTGAGAGTAAGTCTCCATGCAACAATTGATCCTATATTGTAGTCTTTAATTCCCATTAAAGTGGTGTATATAAGACTCAAATCATGGGCACATGACGTGCTACGATCCTGCTTGCCTACAATGCATTTGCCATTAAAGAGTGCAAGGTACTGGATAGAGGGAAAATGGATGCTTTTTATTCTGTCTTGTGTCACCCCTCTAATTTCATCACAAAAATCTTTCTCAATAATGACTCATACTCAGATTTTGTTGGTTCGTCTAGCGAACCCCAACATGGAGTTTTGCAAACTTTGCAGAAGGCGTCTAAAGGCATGGTGAAAGCATTATTATAAATACGAAATGAAACTCTAGACTCATGAGGGAAATATTTAAATTTCTTGGTAAATATCTATGTGAGAGTAAGGTGTTGAGTGCACTTATCTTCAATGAGGGGAACCAGGTCGGCGTTGCGAACATACTGCCCAAATTCTTCCTTAATACATGCACCTTCCATGAAGGTATTACACGGCCACATGCATGATTTGGTCTCCGCATCTCGTATCGATCTTGTGCTAGGCTCAACATAAGATTGTCGTATGGAACTTTCACTTGATGATGCCCCCGAGGATCTTCTCCTCAAGGAACTCCTGAAGAATTGCATTTTATTTGTGAACAGTTTCTAAAAAAAATGGCGACACAAAATTTTGTTAACAAAACTAAGTAATATTGATAGCGAATACTCCTAGGGATGCATAGAGGCCATATCTAGCATTCAAACTACTTAGAACTTTAAGAATTCAACATGCAAGCTCATCTATAGTAGCACCAAGAGTAGATAATTATTCTAAAAATAAACCACTAAATCAAAAACTAATTGGAGAAATGGGGGAGTTACATACCAAGAAGCAATCCCCTAAAACAGTTTGGGAAATAGAGCTTCGAGCAAAGAGATTGAAATCCACGGGTTCTTGGGCAAGAACACGAGGGAGAGATCAATGGTGAATTTTTTCTGGAGGTAAGAGATGTCATGGGCTAAAGGGATAAGTGAGGGGACCCACCTGGGGCCCACCCTCCACTAGGCCGCGCCAGGGGGGTTTGGCGTGCCCTGGTGTCTTGTGGGCACCAGGTGCACCCCCTCTGGTGTTATTTGTACGAAAAATTCAGAAAAATATCGTGTTAAATTGTCGGGACATTCTCAAAACTTTTATTTTTGGGTTGTTTATTTATTTCATGGGAAAATTCAAAAAACAAGATAAACATGGCATGTAATTTTATTTAACTAAGAAAAACAGAAAACAAAAAGTGGATAAAGAGAGTTGTGTCTACCAAATTCGTCAACGTCATACCTCTCAAAAATGATCCATTAATAAGGTTGATCAAGTCTTATTAACAACCAATTTTAGTTAGCATGAAACCAAAGAACTTTTGTAAAACACTAAGTTACCTCAACGGGGATATGCATATACCCAACTATAATTGTATAACATTTATTTTTGACAGTAGGTAGAGGTAATTGAAAGCTTCCAATAATGAGTGTCGGAGAATTTTCAATAACATTAACACCATTAACTTGGAATTCCTTCTTCGGAAAGTGCACCGTATGCTCATTACAATTGATATGAAAAGTGAATTTTCTTTCATTGCGATCAATAATAGCCCCTACAGTATTCAAAAAGGGTCTACCAAGGATAAGCAACATATTGTCATCCTCGGGCATCTAAAGAATAACAAAGTTCGTTAAGATAGTAACATTTGCAACAACATCGGGCAGATCCTCACAAATACCGATAGGTATGGCAGTTGATTTGTCAGAAATTTGCAAGGATATTTTAGTAGGTGTGAGTTTATTCAAATAAAGTCTTTTATATAAAGAGAAAGGCATAACACTAACACCAGCTCCCAAATCACACAAAGCAGTTTTGACATAATTTCTTTTAATGGAGTAAGGTATAGTTAGTATTCTAGGGTCTCCAAGTTTTTTAGGTACTCCATCCTTAAAATAATAATTAGCAAGCATGGTGGAGATTTCAACTTCAGGTATCTTTCATTTATTAGTGATGATGTCTTTCATGTACTTAGTATAAGGAGGCATCTTTAAGATATCAGTTAAGCATGTATGCAAAAAGACTGGCCTAATCATTTCAGCAAAGCATTCAAATTCTTCATCATCCGTTTTGTTATATGGTTTAGGTGGAAAAGACATGGGTTTCTGTATCCATCTCTCTTTCTTTACCATGTTTTCTAGCCACAAAGTCTTTCTTATCATATCGCTTATTTTTAGGTTGTGGGTTATCAAGATCAACAATAGGTTTTATTTCTACATCATTACCTGGTTCTTTATTATTACTAGGTTGAGTATCGTCATGAACATCACTATCATTTTATTATCACTAGGTGGATGTTCATTACCAGATTGAGTTTGAACAGCAGAAATAGAAACATCATTATTATTATCATGAGGTTTTATTATCTTAGGTTCACTAGAGGCATGCAAAGTCCTATCATTTTTCTTTTTCTGTTTCTTCGCAGAAGGACTAGGTGTATGAGCATTAATTCCTTGAGAATCTTGTTCAATTATTTTAGGATGACTTTCAGGATAAATAAGTTCTTGGGTCATTCTACCTCCTCTAGTGACTACTCTCATAGCATGATCATTCATATTATTATTCATTTCATCAAGCAATTCTCTTTGAGATTTAGCAATGATATGTCCATTTTGCATCATGATTTCCTACTATTAATTACTTTGTTTTGTTGAATAATAATGCTTTGGGGAGTGATTCTAATGCCTTTTCTCTCATAATATGCAAGGTTTACAAAAAGAGGGAGAATACCGGCAGTTGGAATTCTGGACCCAAGTAAACCACGTTCGAGATACCTATTCTGCACAACTCCAATGAAGCTAAAAATTTACGGAGATTATTTTTGTATTTAATAAAACTTACTGGAGCTGAAAACTACCAAAGGAGGCCCCCCAGGTGGGCACAACCCTCCATGGAGCGCCAGCCCCCCTGGCCGCACCCTGATGAGTTGTGCCCTGCCTGGCCCCCTTCCGGTGCCCATCTTCTGGTCTATGGTCACTCTTGACCTAGAAAAAAAATCAGAGGAGGACTTTCAGGATGAAGTGCTGCTGCTTCAAGGCGGAACTTGGGCAGGAGCACTTTTGCCCTCTAGCGGAGCGATTCCGCCAGGGGAACTTCCCTCCCGGAGTGGAAATCGAAGCTATTGTCATCACCAACACCCCTATCATCTTTGGGAGGCCAATCTTCATCAACATCTTCAATGACACCCTCTCCTCTCAAACCCTAGTTCATCTCTTGTGTTCAATCTTTGTACCGGAACCTCAGATTGGTACGTGTCGTTGACTAGTAGTGTTGATTACCTTGCGTAGTTGATTGCTATATGGTTTATTTGGTGGAAGATTGTATGTTCAGATCCATTATGCTATTCAATACTCCTCTGATCTTGAGCATGAATATTATTTGTGAGTAGTAACCTTTGTTCTTGAGGATACGGTAGAAGTCATGTTGCAAGTAATCATGTGAATTTGATATGTGTTCGATATTTTGATGATATGTATGTTGTGATTCCCTTAGTGGTGTCATGTGAACGTTGGCTACATGACACTTCAACATTCATGGGACTAAGGGAATGCAATGTGGAGTAGTTATTAGATGATGGGTTGCTAGAGTGACAGAAGTTTAAACCATAGTTTATGCGCTACTTTGTAAGGGGCTGATTTGGATCCACATGTTTAATACTATGGTTAGACTTTGTCTTAATACTTTTCTCATACTTACAGATGCTTCCGAGGGGGTTAAACATAAGTAGGTTGTTAGTTCAAGTAAGAGCAACACCTTAGCACCGGTCCACCCACATATCAAATTATCAAAGTAGCGAACACGAATCAAACCAACATGATAAAATTGAGTAGACGAAATTCCTATGTTACCTCAAGATCACTTTGCCTATTACTAGTGATTGTTCTGGCCTGCCCTTTGACTCAAAAGGATTGGGCTACCTTACTACACCTTTTTTACCATTACCATTACTTGCTCGTTACGAATTACCTTGCTATCAAACTATTTGTTACCTACAATTTCATAGCTTGAAGAGATTACCTTCCTGAAAACCGATTGTAATTTCCTTCTGCTCCTCGTTGGGTTCGACACTCTTACTTATAAAAAGGACTATGATTGATCCCCTATACTTGTGGGTCATCAAGACTCTTTTCTGGCGCCGTTTCCAGGGAGTGAAGCGCTCTTGGTAAGTGGAAATCGGTAAGGAAAAACTTATACTACATGCTGAAATTTACTGTCACTTGTTACTATGGACAACAATCGTTTGAGGGGTTTGTTCGGGGTATCTTTGTCTCGAACGGAACCAAATTAGTTACCCCTCAACCTAAAAGACCTACTGAAAATGTTACTTATGAAATTCCTTTGGGTATGCTAGGAAAACTACTTGGTAAACCTTACGCAGGAGATGGAACTGAACATCCTGATATGCATCTTTTATATGTGAACGAAATATGTGGATTATTTAAACTTGAAGGTTTATCCGGAGATGAAGTTAAGAAGAAGGATTTCCCTTTATCTTTGAATGGAAAAGCATTGACATGGTATAAGCTATGTGATGATCTTGGATCGTGGAACTGGAATCGTTTGCAATTGGAATTCCATCAAAAGTTTAATCCTATGCATGTAGTACATCGTGATCGGAATTATATATATAATTTTTGGCCTCATGAAGGAGAAAGTATCGCTCTAGCTTGGGGAGGATTAATTCAATGTTATATTCATGCCCTAATCATGACATTCCGAGGGAAGTTATTATTCATAATTTTTATGCTCGGCTTTCTCATAATGATCAAACCATGGTCGATACTTCTTGTACTGGTTCTTATATGAAGAAGACTATTGATTTCAAGTGGGATCTCTTAGAAAGAATTAAACGCAACTCTAAAGATTGGGAACTCGACAAAGGTAATGAGTCAGGTATAAAGCTTGAATTTGATTGTGTCAAATCTTTTATGAATATCGATACTTTTCATAAATTTAGCACTAAATATGGACTTGACTCTGAGATAGTAGCCTCTTTCTATGAAGCATTTGCTACTTATGTTGACTTCCCTAAGGAGAAGTGGTTTCAATATCCTCCCCCTATTAAATAAGAAATTATAGAACCGATTATATGTAAGAAGAAACTATTATTTACAATGTTGATCCAGTTGTGCCTACTGCTTATATTGAGAAACCACCTTTCCCTGTTAGGATAAATGATCATGCTAAGGTATCAACTGTGGTTCGCAAAAGTAACATTAGAACACCTAAGCCCTCTAAACAATTTAAAGTAGAACCTAGTGTTGCTATGGTTAAATATCTCTTGATAGAAAATGTTGATGGGCATGTCATTTACTTGTGTGATGAAACTGCTAGAATTGCTAAACCCGATGAAGAAGACAAACATAGACCTGTAGTTGGCTTGCCTGTTGTCTTAGTTAAAATGGGAGATCATTTTTATCATGGCTTATGTGATTTGGGTGCTAGTGTGAGTGCTATTAATTTTACCTTATATCAAGAAATTATGGATGAAATAACACCTGCTGAAATGGAAGATATTGATGTTACTATTAAACTTGCTAATAGAGACACTATCACACCACTTGGGATTGTTAGAGATGTTGAAGTCTTTTGTGGGAAAGTAAAATACCCTACTGATTTTCTAGTCCTTGGTTCCCCACAATATGACTTTTGTCCCATTATCTTTGGTAGACCTTTCTTGAGCACCATCAATGCTAAGATAGATTGTGAAAAACAAACCGTCGATGTTTGTTTTGGTAATGTGTCTCATGAGTTTAATTTTTCCAAGTTTAGTAGAAAAAACCGTGATAAATAATTATATAATAAGGTTGAGATAATTGGTATTTCTTCTATTGCTGTGGCACCTACTGATGCACTAGAAAAATATTTGCTTGACCATGAAAATGATACGCACTTGCGTGAAATAAATGAAATAGATCAAATTTTCTTTGAACAACAACCTCTCTTGAAACACAATTTGCCTATTGAAACCCTTGGAGGTCCTCCTCCACCTAAAGGTGATCCCATGTTTGAATTGAAACAATTGCCTGACACTTTGAAGTATGCTTATATTGATGAGAAAAAGATACATCTTGTTATTATTAGTGCTAACCTTTCAGAACATGAAGAAGAGAGATTATTGAAAGTTCTAAGGAAGCACCAGGCTGCTATTGGATATACTCTAGATGATCTTAAGGGCATTAGTCCCACTCTATGTCAGCACGAGATCAATATGGAACCTGATGCTAAACCCGTTGTTGATCACCAACAGCGATTAAATCATAAGATGAAGTGGTAAGAACTGAAATAGTAAAGCTTCTGGAAGCAGGTATAATCTATCCCATAGCTGATAGTAGATGGGTAAGTCTCGTTCACTATGTCCCTAAGAAAGGAGGTATTACCATTGTTCCTATTGATAAGAATGAACTCGTTCCACAAAGAATTGTCACTGTCTATAGAATGGTAATTGATTTTAGAAAATTAAGTAAAGCTACTAGGAAAGATCATTACCCTTTGCCTTTCATTGATCAAATGCTAGAGAGACTATGTAAGCACACACACTTTTGTTTCCTAGATGGATATTTTGGTTTCTCTCAAATACTTGTGTCATAATCCGATCAAGAGAAAACCACCTTTACTTGCCCTTTTGGAACCTATGCTTATAGATGTATGCCTTTTGGTTTATGCAATGCACCTACTACCTTTCAAAGATGTATGACTGCTATATTCTCTGATTTTTGTGAAAAGATTGTCGAGGTTTTCATGGATGATTTTTCCATTTATGGAACTTCTTTTGATGATTTCTTAAGAAACCTTGATTGAGTTTTGCAGTGATCTAAAAAACTAATCTCGTCTTGAGTTGGGAGGACTGTCACTTTATGGTTAATGAATGTATTGTCTTGGGGCATAAATATCTGAATGAGGTATTGAGGTGGATAAAGCTAAAGTTGATGCCATCGAGAAAATGCAAAGTCCTAAAGATATTAAAGGTATTCGAAGTTTTCTTGGTCATGCTAGTTTTTATAGGAGCTTCATTAAAGACTTCTCTAAAATTTCTAGGCCTCTTACTAATATTTTGCAAAAGGATATTCCTTTTGTTTCTAATGAAGATTGTGTACAAGCTTTTTAAACACTCAGGAAATGACTTAACCACTACACCTATTTTTCAACTACCTAATTGGAATTTGCCTTTCAAAGTTATATGTGATGCTAGTGATTATGCTGTTGGTGCTGTCCTAGGACAAAGAGTTGATACTCTAGATAGTGCCCAATGAAATTATGCTACTACTGAAAAAGAATTTTTAGCAGTTGTGTTTCCTTGTGATAAATTTAGATCCTATATTGTTGACTCCAAAGTTTTTGTTCACACCGATCATGCTGCTATAAAATATCTTATGGAAAAGAAAGATGATAAACCTAGACTTATTAGGTGTGTTCTTTTGCTTGAACAATTTGACTTGCATATGGTTGATAGGAAAGGAGCTGAGAACCCTGTAGCTGATAACTTATCTAGGTTAGAAGATATTCTTGATGACCCTCTACCTATTGATGATAGTTTTCCTGACGAACAACTAGCTGCAATAAGTGTCTCACACAACACACCTTGGTATGTTTATTATGCTAATTACATTGTCGCTAAATATATACCACCTAGCTTTACATATCAACAAAAGAAAAAAATTCTTCTATGAATTGAAACATTACTTTTGGGATGACCCACATCTTTATAAAGAAGGAGTGGATGGTATTATTAGACATTGTGTACGTGAGCATGAACAGGAACAAATCCTACATAAATGTCATTCCAAAGCTTATGGAGGACGTCATGCGGGAGATAGAACTGCTCACAAGGTATTGGAATCTGGTTTTTATTGGTCTACTCTCTTCAAGGATGCCCGTAAGTTTGTCTTGTCTTGTGATGAGTGTCAAATAATTGGTAATATCGGTAAGCGTCAAGACTATGAATTATTCACTTGTTGTTGAACCATTTGACGTATGGGGTTTTGATTATATGGGACCTTTTCCTTCCACTAAAGGATACGCTCGTATTTTAGTTGTGGTTGATTATGTCACTAAGTGGGTAGAAGCTATTCCAACTAGTAGTGGTGATCACCACACCTCCATTAAAATGCTTACAAAGGTTATCTTTCCGAGGTTTGGAGTCCCTAGATATTTAATGACTAATGGTGGTTCACACTTTATTCATGATGCTTTCTGTAAGATGCTTGCTAAATATGATGTTAACCATAGAATTGAATCACCCTATCATCCTCAATCTAATGGTCAGGTAGAACTTAGCAATAGAGAAATAAAATTAATATTACAAAACCTATCAATAGGTCTCATAAGAATTGGTCTAGGAAATTAGATGATGCACTTTGGGCCTATAGAACAGCTTATAAAAATCCAATGGATATGTCTGCATATAAAATGCTATATAGGAAAGCTTGTCATTTGCCTCTAGAATTAGAACATAAAGCATTTTGGGCAATTAAAAACTCAACTATCATTTCAAACTTGCCGGTGAAAAGAGGCTATTTGATATTAGCTCACTAGATGAATGGACAACTCAAGCGTATGAAAACGCTAGGCTATTCAAAAAAAAGTAAAAAGATGGCATGACAAGAGAATTCAAAAGTGGGAATTTAAAATAGGGGACCATGTTCTTTTGTTCAACTCTCGTTTAAGATTTTTTGGAGGAAAGCTTCTCTCGAAATGGGAAGGACCATATGTTATCAAAGAGGTCTATCATTCTAGAGCTATCAAGATTAATAATGCCAAAGGTACTAACCCGAAGGTGGTCAATGGAAAAAGAATTAAGCACTATATCTCAGGTACGCCTATTAACGTTGAAAGCCATGTTATCCAAACCATGACACCGGAGGAGCACATAAAAGAAACCTTCCGAAACACTCCAGAATTATGAAAAATAGGAGGTATGTGATTCGGTAAGTAAACATACTCTGAAAAATCCGTAAAAATATTTTCTGTCAATTTTGGAATATTTAAGAATTTTAGAAATAAATAAATAAACCGGGAGGTGATCGAGGTGAGCACAATACACTAGGGCGCGCCAGGCAACCCTGGTCGCGCCTTGGTGGGTTGTGCCTACCTCAGATTCCTTGCCGACTCCGTTTTCCTTCCATATACTTGTTTCCCAAGAATAAAATTCTCTATATATACCTCTGACTGTTTCGACGACCGCATCATAGAGAAATCATGTGTTCTTGTTTCGTGTTGTTTTCCTGATAGATCTGAAAATATGTCATCCGAAGATTCAAACGGAGAGAGCCATGTTGATCCCTATGTTCCAGACCCGAAGATATTTAGGGAGACTTACCCTTATCTATGGACCTCGAAGGAGGAAGAAGATGCTACCATGCAGGAAACAAAAGATGACAACTCTAAGGAAGAGGATGATCAATTGCCTCAACCCGGAGACATGCATGTGGAATTCAAGAAGTCAAGCCTCCCTAGAAGATACAAACCTAAGGTCCAATTTATGCCGTCTTGTTTTCTGTAGGAAAGCAAGGAGGCCCTGTGCCAAAGCATATTAAAGCTTGAATTGGAGAACAATGATCTAAGTGAGGAAAACTTTATGCTTAAATATAAGTTGAAGAAGAAGGCTTCCTCTACACCTCCACCTTCCTAATCACCACCACCAAAGGAGACTTAAGAAAACAGGTATGGGCACTCCCCTTGGCTTAAGCCAAGCTTGGGGGAGGTGCCCTGGTATCGTATCACCACCACTTTTATCCAGCTTTACCTATTTTAGTTCGATCCTTAGTTTCCCTTTGCTTTAGTAGAATAAAAGTTTAGCATGATCTATTTTCGGTGTGTTAGTTCCGTGGCCTATCTATTTATGTAATCGAGTGAAAGTTATATAATAAATTTAGTTTTAGTTTTTGCCTCTTTACTTTCTTGTTGCAATCAAAATTAAGGAAAAGAAACATATAAAAAAATCATATGCTAATCTTATGGTGAGTAATGACATCACGTAATGAAAAGTATAAGTAGTAAAATTTGTTGGAGATTCACAAGCATAGCGTTGGTCAAGTTTGCAATTCATGAAAGAATTAATAAGGGAAGAGAAGATTCACATGCAAATACACTATCTTGGACATCTTGTATGATTGTGAGCCCCCATAAAATATTATATGTCCAGATTTTTGACGTTGGACGAGGAAGACAACGTAATGATTTATGTTTGTTCATATGCACATAGAGTTATCTTGTCATAGATCCTTTAACATGTGGTGCTTGCCCAATATCTTTGCTAGCCAAAAAATTCTGCACTAAGTAGAGATACTGCTTGTGCATTCAAAAACCCAAACCAAAATCTTTATTTGAGTGTCTACCATACCTACCTATGGATTGAGAAAGATCCTTTAAGTAAGTTTTCATCGGTGCAATAAGGCAATAAAAATTGCTTCTAAAAGTGTTTTGATCAATTAGTGTAAGAGAAAATTAAGCGTTTACGAACTTATGATGTCAAAGTAATAAAAGCGACAGACTGCATAATAAAGGTTGCTATCATAGGGGGCAATATAGCGTGACATTCTGTTACATTAAGGGATTGGGCATACAAATGAATAAGCGCATGGCAACCTCTGCTTCCCTCCGTGAAGGGCCTATCTTTTACTTTTAGGCACTTACTTTTATCCAATAGTCAAAGTATTCTTCCCTATTCCCTTTTTACTTTTTACTTTTGCAAGCATCAAGTGGTGAGGAAAGATCTAGGCACATATATCTAGTTGTATATGGGTGGGTATGAGTTATTATTGTTGACATCACCTTTGAGGTGAGTGAGTTGGGAGGTGAAACTATAAGCCCCTATCTTCCTACGTGTCTGGTAGAAACTTTTTGTTCATGGGTTTTCCATGAGTGTTAGCAATCATAGAACACTAAATGATAGTTGAGTATGTGGACTTTCCAAACGGCTCCGACATGAGAGCCTTCCTGAAAATATGATGAATTGTAGTTGCAAAGTTGACTAAGAACATAGTTTGTTGGTTTCCAATAAGATTTATGCTTCATACTTCTATGTTGCGATGAATTTTTACTTGTTCATGAGAAGCCTTATGATAAAAATGTATTGAAATAATTTATTATGTTAGAGTTTGTTGCTGTTATGTTAATTAGCATGATGCTTCTGTGTCCGTATTTTGTTTTTGTCGACACCTCTCTCTCAAACCATGTGGACATGCTTTTTAATTTCGGCTTTCGCTTAAGGACAAGCAAGGTCTAAGCTTGGGGGATTTGATATGTCCATTTTGCATCATGATTTCCTACTGTTATTTACTTTGTTTTGTTGAATAATAATGCTCTGGGAGTGATTCTAATGCCTTTTCTCTCATAATATGCAAGGTTTACACAAAGAGAGAATACCGGCAGCTGGAATTCTGGACCAAAGAAAAGCACGTCAGAGATACCTATTATGCACAACTCCAATGAAGCTGAAAATTTATGGAGATAATTTTTGTATTTAATAAAAAATACTGGGTTGAAAACTATCGGAGGAGGTCCCCCAGGTGGGCACAACCCACCAGGGCGCGCCAGGCCCCCCTGGTCGCGCCCTGATGGGTTGTGCCCAGCCTGGCCCGCTTCCGGTGCCCATCTTCTGGTATATGGTCACTCTTGAGCTAGAAAAATCAGAGGAGGACTTTCGGGATGAAGTGCCGCCGCTTCGAGGAGGAACTTGGGCAGGAGCACTTTTGCCCTCCGGCGGAGCGATTCCGCCAAGGGAACTTCCCTCCCGGAGGGGGAAATTGAAGCTATCGTCATCACTACTACTTCTTGAGCTTGCATTGGTTTTCCCTTCAAGAAGAAAGGGTGATGCATCAAAGTAGATAAGTATTTCCCTTAGTTGTTAAGAACCAAGGTATCAATCCAATAGGAGATACAAGCAAGTCCCCAATCTTCGCACCAACACAAACAATCAAACACTTGCACCCAACGCTATAAAGGGGTTGTCAATCCCTTCATGGTTATTTGCAAGGATGAGATTTGATAGAGATAGATATAGAAGATTACTAAAACGAAAAGTAAAACAAAAGTAAAAAAGATTGCAACAAAGTATTTTTAGTATTATTGGTTTATAGATCTAAAAACATAATATGAAAAATAGACCCGGGGACCATAGGTTTCACTAGGGGCTTCTCTCTCGAAGGAAAATAATATGGTGGGTGAAAAAATTACTATCGAGCAATTGACAGAAAAGCGAATAATTATGAAGATATCCAAGGCAATGATTATGCATATAGGCATCACATCCGTGTCAAGTAGACCGAAATGATTCTGCATCTACCACTATTATATTATCTAGAGTTGATACATCTCCAATGGGAGGGAATAATGCATATAAAACATCCAAAATAGATAATATAATATCAAGACATCATCAAAAATTATAGATACATTGGAGACGTATCAACATCCCCAAGCTTAATTCCTGCTCGTCCTCAAGTAGGTAAATGATAAAAACAGAATTTTTGATGTGCAATGCTACATAACATATATATCCATGTAATATCCTTTATTGTGGTATGAATATTAAGATCCATAAGACTCAAAACAAAAGCTTAATATTGACATAAAAACAATAATATTTCAAGTATACTAACAAAGCAATTGTGTCTCTTCAAAATATAATGGCAAAAGAAGGTTATCCCTACAATATCATATAGTCTGGCTATGCTCCATCTTCCCCACACAAAGTATTTATATCATGCACAACCCCGATGACAAGTCAAGCAATTTTTTCACACCTTTTATGTTCTCAAACCTTTCCAACTCTCACGCAATACATGAGCGTGAGCCATGGATATAGCACTATAGGTGGAATAGAATATGGTGGAGGTTGTGAAGAAAAAGGAGAAGATAGTTTCACATCAACTAGGCATATCAACGGGCTATGGAGATGCCCATTAATAGATATCAATGTGAGTGAGTAGGGATTACCATGCATCGGATGCACTAGAGCTATAAGTGTATGATAGCTCAAAAAGAAACTAAGTGGGTGTGCATCCAACTTGCTTGCTCATGAAGACCTAGGGCAATTTGAGGAAGCCCATCATTGGAATATATAAGCCAAGTTATATAATGAAAAATTCCCACTAGTATATGAAAGTGACAAAATAGGAGACTCTCTATCATAATGATCATGGTGCTACTTTGAAGCACAAGTATGGAAAGATAATAGCATTGTCCCTTCTCTCTTTCTCTCATTTTTTCTATTTTTTTTATTTTTGGTGGGCATCTATGGACTCTTTTTTTATTTGGGATTCATTGGCCTCTTTTATTATTTGTAAAGACCAGAGTCTCATCCCAACTTGTGAGGTAATCATAGCTTCCGTCATCCTTTTCTCTCACGGGACAATGCTCTAATAATGATGATCATCACACTTTTATTTACTTACAACTCAAGAATTACAACTCGGTATCCAGAACAAAATATGACTCTATATGAATGCCTCCGGCGGTGTACCGGGAGGTGCAATGATCTAGTATAGCAAATGACATCAAAAACGGACAAGCCATTAAAACATCATGCTAGCTATCTTACGATCATGCAAAGCAATATGAAAATGATGGTGCATGTCATAATAAACGAAACAGTGGAAGTTGCATGGAAATATATCTCGGAATGGCTATGGAAATGCCATAATAGGTAGGTATGGTGGCTGGGTTTAATGCACCAACGAAAATTGAGTGGTACTAGAGAGGTTAGCAAAGGTGGAAGGGTGAGAGTGTGTATAATCCGTGGACTCACATTAGTCATAAAGAACTCACATACTTATTGCAAAAGTCTATTAGTCATCTAAGCAAAGTATGAGGCGCATTCCCCTAGAGGAGAGGTTGGTAGGAGTAAACCATCGCGCGCTTCCGACCCTCACACAAAGGTTGACAATCAATAAACAAATCATGCTCCGACTTCCTTACATAACAGTTCACCATACGTGCATGCTATGGGAGTCACAAACCTTTACACAAGTATTTGTATCAATTCACAATTACTTCCTAACATGACTCTTAACATTACCATCTTTATATCTCAAAACTTTATGCAAGGAATCAAACTTCTCATAATACTCAATGCACTTTATATAAAAGTTTTTATTGTATCCCTCTTGGATGCCTATCATATTAGGACTAAATTCATAACCTTACCATGATGTTTAAAGACTCTCAAAATAATATAAGTGAGGTATGAGAGTTCAATTATTTCTATAAAATAAAACACCAATGTGCTCTAAAAACAAATAAGTGAAGCACTACAGCAACATTGCCTAGCTCAAAAGATATAAGTGAAGCACAAAGAGTATTCTAATAAATTCACGATTCATGCATGTATCTATCAAAATATGTGTTCAGCAATGATGATTGTGGCAAACTAAAAAGCAAAGACTGATATCATACAAGACGCTCCAAGCAAAACACATATCATGTGGTGAATAAAAATATAGCCTCAAGTAAATTTACCAATGGATTGAAGACGAAAGAGGGGATTCCTTCCGGGGCATCCCCAAGCTTAGGCTCTTTGGTATCCTTGAATATGGCTTGGGGTTCCTTGGGCATCCCCAATCTTAGGCTCTTGCCACTCCTTATTCTATAGTCCATCAAATCTTTACCCAAAACTTGAAAACTCCACAACACAAAACTCAACAGAAAACTTGTGAGATCCGTTAGTATAAGAAAATAAATCACAACTTTAGGTACCGTTGTGCACTCATTCGTTATTTATATTGGTGTAATATCTACTATATTCTAACTTTCCATGGTTCATACCCCCCGATACGACCCATAGATACATCAAAATATGTAAACAACACAAAGAAAACAGAATCTGTCAAAACAGAATAGTCTGTAGCAATCTGTAAACTTACAATACTTTTGTAACTACAAAAATTCTGAAAAATTAGGAAATTCAGGTTAATGTGTATATCAATCTTGTGTAAATAATTCAGACTTAGTCGATGCTCTGATAAATTTATAAAATTTCTGGACTGGGTGCAAAAGTTTCTATTTTTCAGCAAGATCAAATCAATAATCACCATAGACCATCCCAAAGGTCTTACTTGTCTCAAACACTAATTAAAACACCAAAACACAATTACTACAGAGGTAATAATGTGTGAAACACTAAAAAATAGAAGCAAAAAATAGAACATAAAAATAAAATTGGGTTGCCTCCCAACAAGCGGTATTGTTTAATGCCCCTAACTAGGAAAAATGCAATAGATCTAGGTATTGTCATCTTTGGTAAGCAATCCGTTCTCATAACCTGGATCATCACCATATATATCATCATATAAAATGCGTATCTTATTTTTATCAGGTTCCCTGATCTTTTCTTCTAACCAATCATCATTAAATCCTACATAAATACCCCTAGTGATCCAACCAAATTCATCATAGGTTTCAAGGTAAATAGTTTGGGTAATTTGGAATAGGGAACTCTTCTTCTAAGATTATCATGGTAAGATTGATAATCCCTAGACTCAAAGCTATGCAAGGTTTCTTTATCGTGTAGGATTTCTTTAATCGGAGGGTGCTCAATATCCTTTTTATAGAAAGCAAAATTTTCCCTAGCTTCTTGTATGATAAAATCAAATTCTTGCATAAGGATGATCGTGGCAATATTTTTGGCCTTCGGATGCTTAATTTTGGGAAGTTCATAAAACGCCTCTTGCAAAGCGGAGTGAATTTTGACAAATTTCCTTTTCAATTTTTCAACGAGCATGGAAATAGCATCTGCATTATAATTTGTGCTAATAAGAATAGATGGTGCTCAATATCCTTTTTATAGAAAGCAAAAATTTCCCTAGCTTCTTGCATTACAATGGCATAGGCATAACTCTAGTACAATCAAAGAACTAT
Organism: Hordeum marinum; assembly: GCA_022496015.1. NCBI lineage: Eukaryota > Viridiplantae > Streptophyta > Magnoliopsida > Poales > Poaceae > Hordeum > Hordeum marinum. The sequence continues at coordinate 288,312,991 of CM039672.1, read as the reverse complement.
TGAAATAAACTCTTCCCAATAATATTACCGTCTCCCACTATAAAAGTTTTAACTTTATAATTAGAAGGAGGTTTGGATTAATGATGTAGAGAGCAAGAGCCAATTTTTTCTCAAGATTAGCACTTGTAATACCCTCAATATTTTCAATGATAATCTCCCCAGATACGAACATGGTGGCAACGGAAGCAATCAAGCACACAAGCAAAAAACCAAACGAAAAGACAAATGGAAGAAGGGCGAATAAAAAGGCAAATGTTTTTGGTATTTTCTGAAAATCGTTTAGAAGTGGGGGGGGGGGAGGAAAACGAGAGGGACATGACAAATAATGTAAATTCAAGAGATGAGTTTGTGATGGGTACTTGGTAGGCTTGATTCAAATCTCCCTGGCAACAGCGTCAGAAATCCTTCTTGCTACTTCTTGAACTCTAGTTGGTTTTCCCTTGAAGAGCAAAGGGTGATGCAGCAAAGTAGATACGTATTTCCCTCAGTTTTTAAGAACCAATGTATCAGTCTAGTAGGAGATACAAGCAAGTCCCCAATCTTCGCACCTACACAAACAATCAAACACTTGCATCCAATGGTATAAAGCGGTTGTCAATCCCTTCATGGTTATTTGCAAGGATGAGATCTGATAGAGATAGATATAGAAGATTACTACAACGAAAAGAAAAAAAGGAAAAAATATTGCAGCAAAGTATTTTTTGTATTTTTGGTTTATAGATCTGGAAATATAATATGGAAAATAGACCCGGGGGCCATAGGTTTCACTAGAGGCTTCTCCCTCAAAGGAAAATAATATGGTGGGTCAACAAATTACTGTCGAGCAATTGATAGAAAAGAGAATAATTATGAAGATATGCAAGGCAATGATTATGCATATAAGCATCACGTCTGTGTCAAGTAGACCGAAACGATTCTACATCTACTACTATTACTCCACACATCGACCTACTCCTGCCTGCATCTAGAGTATTAAGTACATGAAGAACAGAGTAACGCATTATGTAAGATGACATGATGTAGAGGGATAAACTCAAGCAATATGATGAAAAACCCATCTTTTTATCCTTGATGGCAACAATACAATACGTTCCTCGCTACCCCTACTATGTCACTGGTGAGGACACCACAAGATTGAACCCAAAACTAAGCACTTTTCCCATTGCAAGAATTATCAATCTAGTTGGCCAAACCAAAACAATAACTTGAAGAGACTTGCAAAGATATGAAATCATGCATATAAGAATTCAGAAAAGACTCAAATAATATTCATGGGTAATCCGAACATAAACCCACAACTCATCAGATCTCGACAAACACACCGCAAAAGAGTATTACATCGGATAGATCTCCCTGAAGATCATGAAGAACATGGTATTGAAGCACAAAGAGAGAGAAGAAGCCATCTAGATACTAGCTATGGAGCCAAAGGTCTATGGTGAACTACTCACGCATCATCGGAGGGGCAATGGAGTTGATGTAGATGTCTTTTTATTTTTGAGAATTAATTAAAAAAGGAATTAAAACAAAAAATTATAAAAGAAAATGGAAAAAAGGAACCCCCCACGGGCCCAACTGGGCCGTGGCCTACCTGAGCCAATCTGGCCGGCCCAGCCAGTGGCTACTAAGCCACCGGCGACCAAACCCTGGCGCCTGACCCCCACTCCCCTCACCTCTCTTTGCCCCCGCCCTGGACCCGATCGAGATCCAGATTGGGGAGCCCTGCTGCCGCTCCCTCCGCGACGCCGGTGACCGCCCCGCGCTGCCCCGTCGCCGTCGTGCCTCCCCACCATCGCCCGATGCCGCTGCACCTCGCCGCCTCGCCGGCCACCTCCTCACCCCATCCCCAATGACTCGACCAAGCCTCGCTGCCCCCGCCTCCGTGTAGCGCTCATGAGCGCCTCCCCACTCCCTCTCTCTCCTTGCCCGCTTGCCATGGCCGCCGTCGTTGCCCCCTGCCGTTGCTCGTCCTCACCGTGTCACCATCGCCTGTGCGTCCGCTACCGCATGGCTGCGCCCATGCTCGAGCCTGCGCCCACGATCATGCCTTTGCCGCAGAGCAACAAGGCAAGCAACCCCCCCTTGAGCATTCCGATATCGCCTATTCCTTTCCCTCTTATTCTTGCATTAGATTTTTGCTACTGTATTAGTTAGCTCCTATTCTTATGCATAGCTTGTTTTTGATGAACTGCTACTATTCCTGTAATCCTACCAACTGCTTAGTATAGGTTGGTTAGTGAATCCCATTGACCCCCCTTAGTCCTAGTTGCCCCTGCTTCTTCATCAAAGACTCGACGACTCAAAGACCCAAAGACTCGGTCAACCGACCGACAAGCTAGGACCCTCACATCACCGCACTCCCCTTATTTGTATGACTCTACAGTGCTACTATCGAGTACCGAGGGTGACACCTCGTGAAGTAGTCATGATGGTAGCCATGTAGTGCAGCTAGTCTGTCATGGTTATCGAGGGTGATTCCTCCTTCACCATTCCTGACGATGTCTCTGTCGTGCAACCCCTCAAGTGTGGGACCCTCGAGGGTGATTCCTCTAAGTCCACCTTGACGGTTACATCGAGCGGGGACCATTGAGGGTGATTCCTTAGTTCCCGCCTTGATGTTTTATACACACAATTACTATGACCTGGTTATAGAAACATGTTGGTGATGGGTTGGCCCTGAGGGGTACCCACGGTTTGATGGTGATGAGGCATGGACTGGCGAGAGAGGCCTTTGCCACACATCTTCGAGACGGGGTGACGGGATCGCACTTTATGGGTCGCACTTGCCCCGCATTAATAAAATGCTAATGGGTTGGGTATTTGATCTGAGTTTGTCGTTGACCTTTTACGCACTAAAACTCCACATGAGAGAAGTTATGGGTACTCAGTGTCGTTGTATAAGCCGAAGCTCTTCGGACGTCAGCAATGGAGCGGCGCGCGCCGGACTGGGCTGGAAGGTACAACTCTCGGACTGAGTGTACTAGGTCTGCTTCCGACCGTGTACGCATCGTGCAGGAGTGCAAGGGCAAGTGGGCCCATGAACCTGCGTGCTTAGGAGTTAGATCGGCGGGCTGGCCTCTTCGTTGAGTCTAGGTGGGGCGACAACGTTTTCGATCCCAAGGCCGGACATTACCCCGGAAAGTGTGTCCGGCCGGAGGTGATCAAGCGTGTTGGAAATGCGGTGCACCCCTGCAGGGATGAATTCATCTATTCGAATAGCTGTGTCCACGGTAACAAGACGACTTGGAGTTGTACCTTGAACTTATACAACTATAATTGCGTTTTACTTTAAATGAATGTGGCTCCAAGATTGCTTCCTCGCACGGAGTCGAGGAAGAATCTCTGGGCATGGTTACTTAATAAAATTGCTACAATAATATTACTATATGTAAGTTACTAGTCTACTCTCTTCTAATGCTGCAAGATGCTGAAGATGCTAGTCTTCGATAGGACTAGGCCTTCCCCTATTGTTGCTTTCTGCAGTCAGTCCAGATATAACCCCTCCCCTTGATAATGATGCATACTTAGCATAGTTCTGATGTCAGTCTTGCGAGTACTTTGGATGAGTACTCACCGCTGCTTTGCCTTCTCTTTCCCCCTCGATTCGATTCTACGTTCAGATAATGGAGCCCAGGAGATGGAGTATGCCGAAGACGACTACTACACCACCACAGGAGCCTACTACTACGTGGAGGCGGCCCTCGACCAGCAATAGGATAGGAGGTTCCCAGGCAAGAGGCCTCGCCTCTTTCGATCCGTTGTTATGTTTGTGCTAGCCTTCTTAAGGCAAATCTTGTTTAACTTATGTCTGTACTCAGATATTATTTGCTCCCGTTGACTCGTGCTTGTCGAGCTTTGTATTCGAGCCCTCGAGGCCCCTGGCTTGTAATGTGAAGCTGTATAATTTTTTGGTGTCTAGAGTTGTGTTGTGATATTGATTAGTGAGTCCCTAATCTTGCCCGTACGCATTGCGTGTATGTTTAGCGTACGGTCGAAATTGGGGGCGTCACGAGTTGGTATCAGAGCCGACTGCCTATAGGTAGCCCCCTTTCCAACTCCTTGGCCGAAGTTGAGTCTAGTACTTGAATAACTTTTACTAACATTGTTGTGTGGCTTACGGGCCCACATCTGAATCTGGTGGTATTAGGATCTTTTATTCCTCATCTATACTCTGGGTTCTAATCTCTCTGCTCTTTCGGGTAAAGATTTTGTTAACTATAACATTAGGTTCTCGTGATCACATCCACCAGAGATTTGTTTCGTCGACAATTGTTTCCTTTGAAATTATAATGCACACACTGTCATTTGACATCTTAAATCTCCTTGTGACAGATGTGTCCCGGTAGGCAGATCGTTCGTCTGATCTTCGCGCACGATGCAACTGGGTTCCCGACCATTCTGGTCGACCTCTTCAAGAAGCTAGGATATTGCTGGTGCCCTGAGTACACTATTTACGAGGAATACCGCGAGATCAACCAGGAACAATATGAGGCTGTGATGGTTATCTGGGATTGACATGACCTCTCCATCACTGAGCTGCACACCTTCCGTGGCGTTGGAGTGACTATCGAGATGGCCATACAGGATGCTGCGTATGCTGCTATTGTTTGACTTCATCCAGCAAACTCTTGTTTGGAGGGAGACGGCATACAGATACATTCTGTATGTTCCTGCTGGAGTTGATACTGCTGCCAACGCTGAGGTCTTGACCCCTTTCACAGGGTAGCGCAACCATCGATCCTACACTGTTGTCTGCACCCCCTACATGAGTCATCGTTACGACCCACAGGTTCTGGTTCAATACACTAAGGGATTGGATCGCACTGTCAGGGCTCTTAACGTCGAGTTGTACGCCACCCGTGCTCATATTTATCAGGCTTTGGAGCATTTGTTGCCAGCAGTCACCGCGGGGATACATCTGGAGTACATCCTTTACCCGCCTCGGATTATGTTTCCTCCAAGTCTTGAGTGGCCTGATGTTGGAGGTCGTGTTCCGGCACGTGGACCTGCACTACCGCTTAATATGCAGGTACTGTATCAGGCGATGCACGGGATGTAGAACCCTGCCACCAGGTTCAACATTCAGGGCCATCTGCAGTTCCGTGGGTTCTTTCGTTGTTCCTGATGTTGATGTAGCTTTTCGCTATGTCCGTTGTTGTATCCCTCTATCGCGTGCCTACGTGCCGCCTAGTGGTGTAGACTAATTTCATGCTGGACCTATTGTCTATGTTGTAACAGACTTATGGTTTGTAATAGACCTATGTATGGATCTGTATGTTGAATTCGAACTGCTATGTCGTATCTATTGCACTTCCTTCATTGAGCAATTTACTTCATAAATAACTCATTGTCTTTGCAATACCCAATGCTAAAATACCACTGGTAATTGTTTCGACAGAATGGTTAGGCCTGTTGGTCGTGGTCGTGGTGCGGCTGACCACCCACCGCCACCTAATACATGGCTGGTATGATGCAGCAGTTTGAACTGAATCGCTAGTTTATGCAAGGGCTTATGGACCAGTTCCCAAGGCCGAACATGAATCAACAACCAGCCCCAATAACTCTGCAAGACTTCATGCACCTCAACCCTGCGATCTACCGCAGCTCAACTCAGCCGCTTGACACAGATGACTGGCTCCGTGACATCAGTTATGAGGTGGAATCTTCAGGTGCCCTAGTGGCTAGCTATGTCACCTTTGCCTCGTACTTTCTGAAGGGTCCCGCTGCTTGATGGTGGGGCAGTCACAGGCGCTCACAACCTGTTGGGACAATCATCACCTGGCCAGAGTTCCAAGCTACATTCCGTGCTCGCCATATTCCTCAGGGAATGATGGACAAGAAGAAGCATGAGTTCCGCAATCTCGTCTAGGGAAACAAGACTGTGGATGCTTATCAGCGGGAATTTCTGGACTTGTCTCGCTATGCTGAAGAAGATGTTGCAACTGATGCTGATAGGCAGAAGAAGTTCCATGAAGGCCTCCACCCTGATATCAAACTGGCACTCCTTGTTCAAGACTTTGACAACTTTGCCACCTTGGTGAACAAGTCCATTATAGTGGAAACACGTCTGCAGGACTACAAGGACAACAGCAAGCACAACCATGACATGGGCTCATCTTCAGGCTCAGCAAGTCAGAAGCACAAGATCTGGATTCCCCACAACATGTACCATGCACCTTCTCCTGCTCCAAGGTCGTCCTATGTTGCACCTCGTCTGCCTCCACCCCCACCTAGGCAACCGAGGCTCCCAGCTCCGCCACCACGAGCTCCTGTTCCCCCTTCTCGTCTTGAGGATGGGCTGTGCTTCAAGTGTGGTCGTCCAAGACACCATGCTATAGAATGCAAGCAGAATCAGAATCAACTTGCACTGCCTTCCAATCAACCCCGTAACAACAATGCCAGCCTACTCAGGGACGTGTTCAAGCTAACAATGTTGATCTGAATGAAGTCCAAGACTAGCCTGCTACTGTGATGGGTACTCTTCTCGTCAACTTAGTACCAGCTTCTGTATTGTTTCATACAGGAGCATCACATTCTTTTATGTATGAAGATTTCGCATACATGCATGACATTAAGTGTGAAGAGATGAACGTCCCAATAGTGGCAAACACCCCTGCTGGCCAATGTCAAACCTCCATGTTTTGTCCAGATGTCCCCATTGAAATAGAAGGACTGGAAATCCATGCTTCGCCCATTGTATTAAAGTCCTCCAAGATCAACCTTATTTTGGGAATGGATTGGTTGAAAGCACATACTGCCTCCATCGTTTGTGCCACCAAAACTGTCCACCTGCCGCATCCTTCGAATGAGATAGTCGGCTACCATGCTCATCTTGTTCGAGATGCTGAAGCCCGGATATATGCCATGAATGCTTTAAATGAGTCACCTCTTGAGGGGATAGAAAACATTCCAGTTGTTCGGGATTTCCAGGATGTTTTTCCAGAAGAACTTCCAGGGATTCCCCCTGCTAGAGCTGTCGAGTTTGTCATCGATTTGGTACCTGGTACCACTCCTATAGCCAAGCATCCGTATAAGATGCCACCACATGAACTCCTTGAACTTAAGCAAGAAATTGACAATTCACTACGGCTGGGTTTCATTCGTCCAAGTTCCTCTATTTGGGGAGCACCTTCTCTCTTTGTTAAGAAGAAGGATGCGACCAACCGTCTGGTCCAGGATTATCGACCAATCAACCAAGCTACAATTCAGAACAAATATCCACTTCCTCGGATCAATGATTTGTATGATCAACTTGCTGGTGCCTCAATTTTCTCTAAGCTCGACTTGAGGTTGGGCTACCATGAGATCCGTGTTCGTGAAGAGGATAATTCGAAGACCGCATTTGTTACTTGTTATGGTTCATACGAGTACACCGTCATGTCCTTCGGTTTAACCAATGCTCCAACAACCTTCTCTCGTTTAATGAATTATATCTTCATGGACTACCTCGACAAATTTGTCATGGTTTATTTGGATGATATTCTGGTATTTTCCAAGAATAAAGAAGAGCATGCTGAACATCTTCGTCTTGTACTGTAAAGACTTCGGGAACATCAACTCTATACCAAGTATTCCAAGTGTGAGTTCTGGATGGAGGAAGTAACCTACCTCGGTCATGTGATCTCCAAGGATGGTATTGCAGTCAACCCTCAATGAGTTCAGGCCATTCTTGTCTGGACTCCCCCGAAGAATGTCAAGCAAGCCAGAAGTTTTCTCGGACTCGTCAGCTATTGCCGTCGATTTTTCGAGAACTTCACCAAGATTGCAAAGCCCTTAACCAATCTGCTTCACAAAGGGGTTAAATATGAGTGGACAGAAAAATGTGAGGAGAGCTTTCAGGCACTTAAAGACAAACTGACGTCTGCTCCAGTGTGTGCTCCTCCGGATACTCGTAAGGACTTTGTCATTTATTGTGACGCTTCGCGTCAGGGAATAGGTTGTGTCCTAATGCAAGAACGCAAAGTGGTTGCTTATGCCTCTTGTCAGTTGCGTCCTCATGAAGAGAACTACCCAATTCATGACCCTTAACTTGCTACAGTAATCGATGCACTAAAAGAGTGGCGGCAATATCTTGTTGGTAATCGATGCGAGATCTACACCAATCACCAAAGTCTGAAGTGCTTGTTTACTCAGCCATATTTGAATCTTCATCAACAGAGATGGATGGAGCGCATAGCAGATTACAACGTGGGAATTTCTTATACACCTGGCAAGGCTAATGTAATGGGTGATGCTTTGAGCTGCAAGTCTGACAGCAACCACCTTCAGGTTCAGAAGGTTCACCCCCTTCTTCAAGAAGAATTCCACAAGCTAAACCTCCATATTGTCCCTCAGGGTCATCTCGTCCCCGCTCCACCGGAGAACTGCAAGATGAACCTTCGTGTTGTTAACCAGGGTTTTTGAGTAACCTGGTCGTTGAACTAGATCTTATGAGTTGTATCAAAAGAATGCAGGGCTATGATAGTGAAGTCGAAGGATTAAATACTATCTGGCGGAAGGTAAACCCTCATGTTTCACCGTTGCTAATGATGGTGATGTGTACTTCAAGGGACACTTACTCGTTCCAACAAAAAGGGAAAACCTGAACATGACTAGTAGAATAATGAAAGAAGCTCATGATACTCCATTATATATTCATCCGGATAATACCAAGATGTACTGAGACATCCGTCAAAGGTTCTGGTGGTCAAATATGAAACAAGACATTGCTCGCTATGTTTCAGAATGCGAACCTTGCCGTCGTATCAAAGCAGAACATCAAAAGCCTGCTGGAACTCTGCAACCTATTTCTATTCCTAAATGGAAATGGGATCATGTTGAAATGGACTTCGTCGCTGGGTTTCCAAGGTCACAGAAGGGTAATGATGCTATTCTTGTCGTCATTGACCGACTGTCCAAAGTTGCACATTTTCTAGCTGTCAAGGAAACTATTACTGCTAGTCAGCTAGCAGATCTTTACATGTCTAGAGTTGTTTCCCTCCATGGTATTCCATTGGTGATTAGTTCAGACCATGGCAGCTATTCACTTCAAGATTCTGGGCAAGTTTCCAGGAAGCTATGGGAACTCATTTGTCCTTCAGCACCGCTTTTCACCCTCAATCCCAGAGACAAGTTGAAAGAGTCAATCAGATTCTCGAAGACATGCTTCGAGCTTGTGTCATTTCTTTTGGCAAGAAATGGGAGGAATCTCTCCCGTATGATGAGTTCTTCTACAACAATAGCTATCAAGCTAGTCTAAAGATGGCTCCTTTTGAAGTATTATATGGACGTAAGTGTCGGACTCCTCTGAATTGGTCAGAAACTGGGGAACGTCCACTTATCGGTCTAGATATTATCCAACATGCGGAAGATCAAGTCCGCATTGTTGATGCAAATTTGAAGGCTGCTCAGTCTTATCAAAAGAGTTAGTATGACCGTCATCGCAAGGATATGGTCTATCAACCTGGCGAAAAGGCTTATCTTCGAGTCACACCAATGAGGGGTGCACACCGTTTTGGGTCAAGGGCAAGCTGGCTCCTCGATATATTGGTCCTTTCACTGTTCTCGAAAGGCGTGGTAAAGTGGCATATCAACTGGAGCTACCGCCAAACCTTTCTCAGGTTCACGATGTGTTCCATGTGTCATAGCTTTGTCGTTGCTTCAAGGATCCTATCCGAGCAGTGGATCATGATTTGCTTGAGCTACAACAAGACCTTTCTTACAAAGAACAACCAGTCCGCATTCTTGATGAAACCGAACGTCTGACTCGTCAGAAGGTTACCAAGTTCTTCAAAGTGCAGTGGGCAAATCATTTTGAAGATGAAGCCACTTGGGAACGCAAAGATCACCTTCGTGCTGAATACCCCGGGCCCTTTCCTTCTACTTCTTAATTCTCGGGATGAGAATTCTTGTTAGTAGGCACCTTGGATTTTGGCTACAGTGATCATTGTAATTAAACTACAGTGATGGCAAGATTATGCTAATGCTTTTGGTAATCCATGTGTGATCACTTTTGGGATCAAAGCTCAATTCAAATTTCCTTTGAAATTCAAATTCATTTGAAAAGTGGATGAAATACTTTTGCAAAACTGAAAACGTAAATCATGTTGGGGTTGCAGACAATCCCCTGGTATTTATAAAATTACTAGCAATATTTTATAAAATGTATTGGTGCCTCAAAATAAATTAAACAGGGGCCAAAACAATTATTTAATTGCCTTCTTAATTATAAAAATTTCTAAACCTTCCAAAAAGGGCCCCAAACTTTTTGTGAGAGTGCCAAATATTGCAAGATATTAATTGGACCTTGTCACACATTTTTATTTTTGAGAATTAATGAAAAAAAGGAATTAAACAGAAAATTATAAAAGAAAACAGAAAAGAAAGAAAAAAGGACCCCTCACGGGCCCAACTGGGCCGTGGCCCAGCTGGGCCAACCAGGCCTGCCCAGCCGGTGGCTAATAAGCCACGAGCGACCAAACCCTAGCACCCGACCCCCACTCCCCCCACCTCTCTTTGCCCCCGCCCCTGGACCCGATCAAGATCCAGATCGGGGAGCCCCGCCGCCGCTCCCTCCCGTAACGCCGACGACCGCCACGCGCCGCCCCGTCGCCGCCGGGCCTCCCCATCATCGCCTGACACCGTTGCACCTCGTCGCCTCGCCGACCGCCTCCTCACTCCCTCCCCGACGGCTCCACCAAGCCTCGCCGACCCCGCCTCCCTGCAGCGCTCGTGAGCGCCTCCTCACTTCCTCTCTCTCTCCTCACCGCGCTTGCCATGGCAGCCGTCGATGCCCGTTGCCGTTGCTCGTCCTCACTGTGTCGCCACCGCCCGCGCGTCCGCTACCGCACGGCCGCACCCATGCTCGAGCTCGCGTCAGCCACCGCTTGCAACTCCGGCCGCCCCTCGCTCTTCGCGTGTGACCGCCGCTCGCCTCGCCGGCTAGCGTCGCCGTCGGCGAGCCCCTCCTGCCGGTGACCCCCCCTTGTGTGGGCTGCCGTTGCCGTTGGCCGTGTGTGTGGTGTGTGTGTGTGTGTGTGTGTGGCCATAGCCACTGCCACGTGGGGCCGCCCCTAAGCCACTAAAGGTGGGGCCCCACCCCCAGAACGTTTATTATTAGAAAAAATAAAATAAAAACAAAAATAAATATGTAAATAAAATAAACTATATATTAATAAGCAAGATAATTAATTAGGAGTTTAATTAATTAATTAATTAGGTTAATTAGATGATTAAGATTAATTAGGTTAATTAATTAAACTTCTAATTAACATATTAATTAATAAGTTCAAACAGTGAATGACTGGCGGGTCCCACCCCCTAATTAATTCTGATTAATGTTAATTTAAGATTAATTAAAACTATGACACTAACATGTGGGGCCCATAGGTCAGGTTTGACCGTTAGTGAATCCCCAGTGACCCCCCCTTTGTCCCAGTTGCCCCTGCTTCTTCATCGATGACTCGACGACTCAAAGACCCGAAGACTCGGTCAACCGACCGACAAGCGAGGCCACACACATCACCGCACTCCCCTTATTTGTATGACTCTACAGTGCTACTATCGAGTACCGAGGGTGACACCTCGTGAAGTACTCATGATGCTAGCCATGTAGCGCAGCAAGTCGGTCATGGTTATCGAGGTTGATTCCTCCTTCACCATTCCCGACGATGTCTCTATCATACAACCCCTCAAGTGTGGGACCCTCGAGGGTGATTCCTCTAAGTCCACCTTGACGGTTACATCGAGCGAGGACCATTGAGGGTGATTCCTCAGTTCCCGCCTTGATGTTTTATACACATAGTTACTATGACCTGATTACAGAAACATGTTGGTGATGGGTCGGCCCTGAGGGGTACCCACGGTTTGATGGTGATGAGGCGTGGACTGGCGAGAGAGGCCTTTGCCACACATCCTCGAGACGGGGTGACGGGAACGCACTTTATGGGTCGCGCTTGCCCCGCATTAATAAAATGCTAATGGGTTGGGTATTTGATCTGAGTTGGTCGTTGACCTTTTATGCACTAAACCTTCACTTGGGAGAAGTTATGGGTACTCAACGTCATTGTATCAGCCGAAGCTCTCCGGACGTCAGCAATGGAGCGGCGCGCACCGGATTGGGCTGGAAGGTACAATTCTCAGACTGAGTGTACTAGGTCTGCTTCCGGCCGTGTACGCATCGTGCAGGAGTGCAAGGGCAAGTGGGCCCACGAACCTGCGCGCTTAGGAGTTAGATCGGCGGGCTGGCCTCTTCGTTGAGTCTAGGTGGGGCGACGATGCTTTGGATCCCGAGGCCGAGCATTACCTCGGAAAGTGTGTCCGGTCGGAGGTGATAAAGCGTGTTGGAAATGCGGTGCACCCCTGCAGGGATGAATTCATCTATTCGAATAGCCGTGTCCACGGTAACAGGACAACTTGGAGTTATACCTTGACCTTATACAACTATAATTGTGTTTTACTTTAAATGAATGTGGCTCTGGGATTGCTTCCTCGCAGGGAGGCGAGGAAGAATCTCTGGGCGTGGTTACTTAATAAAATTAGTACAATAATATGACTATATGTACTACTAGTCTAATCTCTTCTAATGTTGCAAGATGCTGAAGATGCTAGTCTTTGATAGGACTAGGCCTTCCCCCTATTCTTGCGTTCTGTAGTCAGTCCAGATATAACCCCTCCCCTTGATAATGATGCCTACTTAGCATAGTTCTGATGTTAGTCTTGCGAGTACTTTGGATGAGAACTCACCGCTGCTTTGCCTTCTCTTTCCCCCTTGATTTGATTCTGCATTTCGACGATGGACCAAGATATGGAGTACGCCGAAGACGACTACTACACCACCGCAGGAGCCTACTACTACCTGGAGGCGGCCCCCGACCAGTAGTAGGATAGGAGGTTCCCAGGCAGGAGGCCTCGCCTCTTTCGATCCGTTGTTATGTTTGTTCTAGCCTTCTTAAGGCAAAACTTGTTTAACTTATGTCTGTACTCAGATATTATTTGCTTTCATTGGCTCGTGCTTGTCGAGCTTTGTATTCGAGCCCTCGAGGCCCCTGGCTTCTAATATGAAGTTGTATGATTTTTTTGGTGTCTAGAGTTGTGTTGTGATATTGATTAGTCAGTCCCTGATCTTGGCCATACGCATTGCGTGTATGTTTAGCGTACGGTCGAAATTGGGGGCGTCATAGATTGTTTGTGTAGGTGCATCCATTGGTGACTTGCTTGTTCCTCCTACTGGATTGATACCTTCGTTCTCATCAACAAAGGGAAATACTTATCTACTTCACTGAATCACCATTTCCTCTTGAAGGGAAAACCAATGCAAGCTCAAGAGGTAGCAAATGTCACCTTCATAAAACTTTAATAAAGAATTTACCTCTTCCACCGGTGGAGGTGGTGGTGTGTTAAGTCCATGTATTTCTTCAATAGGTGGTAAATTCTTAACATCATCAATCTTAATACATTTTTCCTTCATATATTTATTTGCATCTTGCATATTTTCAGGAGTGGAAAAGTGTTAGTGCATCTAGTGCACCTTAGTGATTTTGGTGTATTGAAAACTTATAGGTTAAGGAACTAATGTGTTTGTGACTGTACACAGGCTCTATAAGTCGATGAGGAGTTTGATACATCCAGAGATTACTGACCCCTAAAAATGTATGTCTTCAACTGAAGACTTTGGTGAAGACTTTGATAATTCCCTGAAGACTTTGAAAATGAAGAAGTTGGTGTGACCTTGAAGATATGAACGAGGACTATGAAGCGTGAAGACTTTTGTTTTTGTAGTTTCATTTCCTTTCTTTGAGTCATAGGAAACACCGTACTGTTAAAGGGGGCCGAGGTAATACTAAGGAAAATTTCCAACTGATGCTCAACTCCAAAATCCTCAACCTGTACAATCCTTCGAGTGAAGCCTTTGGAAATCTCTTACGGTTTAGTCAAGTTCTTCAGTGACAGAGACGAAGTTCTTCTGGTCTCTGAGGAAATTGATTGGACTGAAGAGTTAGGATTTCGCCAGTGTGAATTGCCTACAAGTGACGAACATGATAAGCCTGAGGACTTTCATAGTTCGAAATTCCGACCGTTGCTATGCTTAGCGCCAGGTGTCCCCAATCATCTTAACCACATAACGGTCATATCATTGGGGGCATTTATGTATTATCATGTCAGGTTGCACCCTGGCTATAAATAGCCACCCCCACAACCACTAGTTGGTTGGTTGCTCCGAGAAAGAACTGACACTTGTCACTTGAGAGCAACCCATCCTCCAAGGACTTTGAGAGAAAATCATCAGTGAGGAAAAACCCACAACCAAACCACCAAACCCAAAGAGATTGATCATCACTGAAGAAATTCCTATGTGGAACCGACGCTTGTTATCTTTGAGGACTATGCATCCTTCAGACGGTTAGGCGTCATGGCTAGTGCATCCAGCAGTATAATTGGGGATCACGAAGTGACCTTGGTCTAGAGCATCCAGCAGTAAATTGTGGATCGCCGGGTGACCAATTTACGGGGTTTTGGAAGTCTACCCTGAAGGCTTACCATGAGTGTTGGGCGAGGACTATGTGACCTTAGCTCAAGGAGAATACAGTAAGGACTGTGTGTCCTCTGGTTTAAATACCAGGCCGCTCCAAACTAGACGTACAACTATCACAATAGTTGGAACTGGGTCATCAAACCAGTGTCTTCATCGAGCTACCTAGTTCTATTTCCTCAACCCTCTATTCCTCATAAACTTGTTGATGAAATTGATTGTTACTATTTGAAGAATTTAACTGAAGACTTTCACAATTTCCTCACCTCAAATTCTTCAAGTTACCTTGTTCATCACTACTTATCCTGTGTCACGCTACTTACTATTTGTGCATGTTTCATTTCATCATGAAGACTATGCTGTTACTATGTTCCTCATGCACTTGAGTACTTATTCTGTTGCTAGTTATTCATCACATTTCAAATTCCTCAAAGTTGAAATTCCTCAAGTGAGGAATTTGTAAAAATCGCCTATTCACCCCCTCTAGTCGATATAACACACTTTCAATTGGTATCAGAGTGGGTACTCCCTCGCTCTGTGTGATTTTGGGTTAACCACCTGGAGTTCTAGTTATGTTGACTGCAGGTATGATTAAGGTTTCCGTGGGCTGTCCTACCTTCGATGGGACGGACTACCCCTACTGGAAGAACAAGATGCGTATGCACCTTGAAGCTATTGACAATGATCTCTGGTACATTGTGGAAAATGGTGTGCCCTCTGTCACTCCCACTGTTACTGCTGCTGATGTGAAGAGATTCAAGCAACTCGACTCTCAAGCATAGAATATCATCTGTGGCCATCTGAGCAAAGGTCTGTATGGTAGAGTGAGTGCTTTGGAGACTGCAAAGCTTATCTGGGATAGGTTGTCCAAAGTCAACGAAGGTGTTTCCACTCAACGTGACTCTCGTGTTGATGTTCTTCGCAATCTCTTCAACCGCTTCAAGAGACTTGACAATGAAAATGTTCAGCAAACTTTTGATTGCCTCACTAATATCTCCAATGAGCTTCAAGCATTGGGTGCCACTAATATCACTGACCATGAAGTGGTGAAGAAACTGCTAAGATCTCTCGATTCCTCATTCGATACTCTGGCTTTGATGATTCAAGAACGTGGAGACTACAAAGCACTTGATCCTGCTGATATTCTTGAGAGACTCAATACTCATGAATTCCAACAAGCTGAAAAGAGAGACCTATACGGGCCAAGCTATGGAAGATCTTGTGCTCTGAAGGCAAAAGCAATTTCCTCATCCGAAGAAGAAGATTCTGACAGCAGCCTTGGTGATCCTGAAGAACTGAGTCAGGAGCTAGCAATGCTTGTGAGGAAATTCCAGAAGTTCTCAAGGAGAGGTGGATTTGGTAGGACATCGAAGAATGGTTTGAGAAAATTAGATTCCTTAGATGACTACAAGAAAAGAACCTGTCACCGTTGTAAGAAACCAAGTCACTTCATCTCTGACTGTCCTCTTTGGGAAAAAGACTCAAAGAAGAAGAAGACGTACAAGGATGACAGATCTGATGACTCGAAGAAAAAGCAGAAGTCTTGAAAGTCCTCATCTGCAAAGTCCTCAAAGCACAATAATAATGGTTCCAGAAAGGCTCGAGCATTCATTGGCAAGGAAATGGATTCTGAGGAAGAATACGAAGAATATGAAGAAGAAGAAGAATCCGAGGAGGACTCAGAATCTGGTGTTGCAAGCCTTGCTCTCGCCACTGCTTTCGTCAGCAAGCCCATCTCCAACGATGAAGGAAATGACTACTCCAATGACTCTGACGTCAGCAATGATGATTATGCTCCCACCAATTGCTTCATGGCAAAAGGCTCAAAGGTACGCAAACATCATTCCTCATCCGAATCAAGTGAAGGTGAATCTGATGAATATGTGAAACCTAGCTATGCTAAACTTGTTAAACTTGCCAATAAGCAACAAAGTGCACTTGAAAAGCTTCAGAAAATGCTAGACAAAAGCGATGATTTGTTGAACTATGAAGTGGATCGGACTCAAACTCTGTCTGACGATCTCAAAAGTCTTCAGACAAAGTATGATAACCTTCAGAGTCATCATAACGACCTCTTATCCGATCATGAGAAGCTTTCTTATGAATTTCTTCAAAGAAAGAAAGATCTTGACAAACTATGGGTGTCACATGAGGATCTCCAAAGGGAAAACGATTCCTTACTGGCTCAACAGATCAGTACTGCTCGGGAAGAATTTGTTCCACCTTGTTTGACATGCATCGAACATGGAACTGCTAATTCTTCACCTAAATGTTCAAATGCTTCTATTGCTGCAAATTGTTCAACTGTTCCAGTGGTCTCAAATTCCTCATCTGAGGATATCACAAGTATCACTGACGACAATGCAGGGTTAAAGGAATTGTATGTGATAGGCATGTACAAAAGTCTCAAAGGGCATCAAACCCTTTGCGATGTCCTCAAAAAGCAGATTCTGAACAGGAACCCTAGGAAAGAGGGTATTGCCTTTGTGAGGAAACTCAACGCTGATGGATCCTACTAGACACCTCAGTAGTATCCCAAAACCTCATGGGTTGCTACGAAAGGACCTCCTGTAGATCCATCCACTTTATCTGGCTTTACTTGCGAAACTTCATATTCCTCTGATGAGTCACTTGACTCCAACTACAAATTCTTCAAAAATCAGAAAGGTGAAGTATTTGCTAGATTTGTTGGAAATAACTGCAGGAACGGTTCTCCTATGAAGAAAATCTGGGTTCCCAAGAGCTACCTACAAAATCTTCAAGTGAATTTTCTCAAGACACCACTCATGAAGAATAGGAACCCCAGATCAAATTCCTCATATGGACTAAAGTCCTCACTTGGACCAAATTCCTCAAATGGTCAAAAATATCATTCTCGCGCTAATGCTTCTGTTTTGCACGGAAAATCTAAGAGTTATGAATATGTGCATTATTCTTCAAACCATTATGTTCATAAGTCCTCAAAGAATTTCTCTGCTTATTCATTTGAGTACTCTAACCCTCGGCCTATGAAATGAAGCACACTTGCTTAAATGCCTCCCTTCTCATATGGTGCTCGCAGAATGATGAACTCTTTACCACCCCTCCAGATGTGGGTGCTGACGAAATCGAACTAATATCTTATGCAGGGTCAAGTCTCCAGATGAATTTGAACATCTGATGAATTTGCTGGAGACCTGAGGAAATGCTTGAAAGGACGCAAGCTAACTATGCAGAAATGAATTCCTCATTTCTCACAGCCTCACACTACTTGCTTACTATCTTGTGTGATGAAATTCTGTGTGATGAAATTGATGTCATATTCTTCACTCTGAAGCATATGAGTTCGTAGGTTGTACTAATTCATCTGCAGGATGATACTGCAAAAGCTACCAACTGGGTCCTCGATAGTGGATGCACAAACCACATGACTGGTGACAAGAATCTTTCGATGAATTTGGCACTCACTCCATCTCCTCTGAAGCATATTACCTATGCAGAAAATGGAAAAAGCAAGGTATTGGGACTTGGTAAGGTTGCAATCTCTAAGGACCGAACCATGGATAAGGTGATGTTGGTCAAATCCCTTGCGTTCAACCTTATGTCTGTCTCAATGCTTTGTGATCTTGATATTATTTTCGTATTTGGAAAATACCGTTGTGTTGTCATCTTGGAATCTGACAATTCCAAAGTCTTAGAAGGCTTTAGGAGAGGAGACTTGTATATTGTTGATTTCTCTACAGGTCCTCAGCCTGCCACATGCTTACTTGCAAAGTCTTCACAAGGCTGGCTGTGGCATCGACGACTTGGACATGCGGGTATGAGGAACTTGCACATGCTCGTGAAGAAAAAGCACGTCATTGGTGTCGAGGGTGTCAAATTCCTCAAGGACCACCTCTGTGGTGCATGTGAATCTAGAAAGATGACTAGATCCAAGCATCCCTCGAAGACAATCATGACCATGACTCAACCCTTTGAATTGCTTCACATGGATCTCTTTGGCCCCACTCATTACTCCACACTAACAAATTCTTCAATTTTGTATGGCTTTGTCATTGTTGATGATTACTCTCGATACACTTGGGTGCATATTATTCTGTACAAGACTAAAGTACAGGATGTCTTCAAACGATTTGCTTCAAGGGCCTCCACCAACTTCGGCGTCAAGATGAAGCATATTAGGAGTGATAATGGGACTGAGTTCAAGAATACTAATCTTGATGAACTTGGTATTACTCATGAGTTATCTGCCCCTTATACTCCTCAGCAAAATGGCATCGTGGAGCGTAAGAACAGGACTCTTGTTGAGATGGCTCGCACCATGCTTGATGAATACAAAACTCCTCGTTGCTTCTGGCCTGAGGCAATTGATACTGCATGCCACATCATCAACAAGGTATATTTTCACAAATTCTTCAAGAAGACTTAGTATGAACTTATGACTGGCAAGAAACCCAATGTAAGTTATCTCAAAGTCTTCGGTGCAAAATGCTGGATAAGAGATCCTCACCACAGTTCTAAATTTACACCGAAAGCACATGAAGGTTTTATGCTTGGTTACGGAAAGGACTCGCACACCTATAGAGTCTTCAACACCTACCACCACAAGGTTGTTGAAACTGTAGATGTGCGGTTTGATGAAACTAATGGCTCGAAAAGAGAGCACCTGCCTTCTGTGCTAGATGAAAAGTCTCATAAGGAATCCAATAAGCTAAAGGCTACTGAAGACATTATACCCACTGAGGAAGTCATTCCAATGAATGAAGACATTCATGCTGATACACCTGAAGAAAATGGTGCTGATGAAAATCCCCAGCCACGTCAACCTGCTCACCCAAGAGTTGCAAATGAAGTGCAGATTGACAAAATCATCAATGACATCAATGCACCAGGTCCCCTCACTCACTCAAAAGCTTCACATTTAACTAACTTTTGTGGGCACTTTGCCTTTGTCTCTATCATAGAGCCCACCAAAGTTGATGAAGCATTCAAGGAGCCTGAGTGGATTCAGGCTATGCAAGATGTACTGGATCAATTCAAGATCAACAACGTGTGGGAACTTGTCAAGCGGCCAGATCCTCGCAAACAAAACATCATAGGTACCAAGTGGATCTACGGCAACAAGCATGATGAAAATGTCCTTGTGGTGAGGAATAAGGCTCGTCTTGTGGCTCAAGGCTACACATAGGTTGAAGGAATTGACTTTGATGAAACATTTGCACCTGTTGCTAGACTTGAAGCTATTCACATATTGCTTGCTTATGCTAACCATCATAATATCATCTTATATCAAATGGATGTGAAAACTGCATTCCTCAGTGGTAAGCTTGAGGAAGAAGTATATGTTGCTCAACCCCAGGTTTTGAAGACCCTAAGCATCCTGACAAAGTCTTCAGACTCAACAAGGCCCTCTATGGCCTCAAGCAGGCCCCTTGGGCGTGGTATGACACTCTGAAGGAATTCCTCATGAAGAAAGGCTTCAAACCCGGTTCACTCGAACCCACTCTTGTCACCAAATCCTATGACAATGAACTGTTCATATGCCAAATATACGTAGACGATATTATCTTTGGTTGTACTGACAAACGTTACAGTGATGAATTTGCCTATATGGTGAGTGAAGAATATCAAATGTCTATGATGGGAGAGTTGAAATTCTTCTTAGGTCTTCAAATTCGTCAGCAAGACAATGACATCTTCATCTCACAAGAGAAATACCTCAAGGATGTTCTATGGAAATTCAACATGCAAGATTGCAAAGGCGTCAAAACTCCAATGCCATCAAAAGGACACCTCTGCACTGATGAAAATTGTAAAGATTTTGATCAGAAGGTATACCACTTCATGATTGGCTCATTATTGTATCTATGTGCATCTAGGCCTGATATTATGCTAAGTGTTTGCATGTGTGCCCGATGCCAAGCAACACCGAAGGAATCACACCATAAGGCTACGAAACGTATTGTTCGATACTTAGCTCACACACCAACACTTGGATTATGGTATCCCAAGGGCTCAAATCTACACCTCATCGGACACTTTGATGCTGACTATGCTGGAGATCATGTGGATCGCAAGTCAACCTCCGGCACATGTCATTTCCTTGGACGATCCTTAGTCTGTTGGTCCTCGAAGAAGCAGAACTGCGTCTCATTGTCTACTACTGAAGCTGAGTACATTGCTGCTGGTTCGTGTTGTGCTCAATTACTATGGATGAAGCAAACCCTCAAGGACTATGGCATCAAGTTGAAGAATGTCTCTCTTTACTGCAATAATGAGAGTACCATCAAGATTGCTTACAACCCAGTTCAACATTCAGCAAGCACATCCAGATTCGTCACCACTTTCTTGGAGATCATGTACTCAAGGGCGACATCTCCGTCGACAACATCCCCACTGAAGAAAAACTGGCTGATATCTTCACAAAGCCCTTGGATGAAAAGAGATTTTGCAAGTTGTGGTATTAGCTAAACATCTTAGAATCTTCCAATGTTCTTTGAAAAAGGACACACAACCTAACACTTATGCAAAATTGATGACTTAGATGTGGAACACATGAAGTAATGTTTTTCTTCAATCAATGATGAATAACCCTCTAAGTGTGAAGAAATTAATGAAGAATTTGATTCTCAGAACCCTACGACAATTGTCCGCGGTGTCTGAAATCATCATTCTTATACGGTGGGTCACGCCACCAACCAAAGTTGAAATTCTTCAAAATCGAGTTTTTCGTCATTTTGCAAATTCTTCAAATTATCAAATTCCTAAAATTTGCAAATTCCTCAAGTTTTCAAATTCCTCAACTTTTCAAATTCTTCAAACTTTGAAACTCATGTTCTTCATTGACTATATATACATATATTTGAGTTTCAATGTACTCAACAACATTCACTTATTGGTAATTCTTCAAGTTGATTTTCATCTAAGTGAATGTGATCGGACCCCTTCCCCCTCTATGCTAAACTCAACCCAGTTTGTTCACAAATTCTTCATATGCGTTCTACTTTGAAACTCGTTCAAAGTCTTCACTGTGTCCTTGACAGGTGAAGAATTTGCGAACAGAAACTTTGAAATTTTCACTATCAAAATTTTCAACGGTTCCCGCTTAAAAGGTTCCGATTCCCATGACTTGATAACCCACGATCCCCCACTATCACCACTTCTCAGTACATGGGTGACACCTGTCACGAGGAGAGCATGGGTCAGGGGCAATCCTATCCAAAATCTTCGGGCGGATTGGTTTTCACTTCCACTATAAATACCCTCTCCCCTTCAACTGTGCTTGGTTACTCCTCATCTCTACTCTCTCCCAAGCTCCAACCCAGCGCCGCCGCTAAAGTCATCGACGCCAGTGTGGAAGAGCTTCACTGCCTCAACCTTGCCGTCGCCGTACTCGCATCGGCCAAGGAAGTCTTCATCCCGCCGTCGCTGTAGCAGTCTCCCTCTGCCAAACTAGGGCGTGGGAGATCTGAACTGACGAACTTCCCAATCTCATCTCTCAGTTCGTCGTGTTCTTGGCCAGGATAAATAAAATTTATTTTTACTGCCCTTGGTTGATCTTCAAATGTTCTTCATATTCCTCAAAAGGTGTTTATTCATCATGAATCTTATTCTAAAGCACCTTACAACTTCATATACTTGATGATTTTCCCTAAGTAATGATTTTTTTCATGATTCCTCAATTGTGTGAATCCTCAAAATTTGCACAACTCTGGAACCTAAGACAAAGAACACTTAGTGAAATTCCTCAAGACACCCATGGTCAAATTCCACACACCTATTTTTGTTTCAAAATTTCTGAGAACGCATATGACCTCTTCAAATTCCTCGCACCTATACTCTATTCACAGATACAACATGTCCACTGATGAATCAGTAGGTTCTCATCAACTTAACTCATTTGTAGCATTCCTTGAGGAAAAAGTGTGTACTTCTTGAGAGTCCTCAAGAGCTCAAATTCCTCAGGTGAAGAAAATGGCTGACGAAAAGAAAGCTCGGAAAGGTGGAAAGAAGCCAAATGTGCACACTGCTTTTGTGATTCCAGATGACTTGTATGAGGAATACTGCACACCCGATGAAGAAAGTCATGGCAAAGAAACGACCAAGCAGAGAAAAATTCGTCTGTAGAAAATTGAGAGGAAATGGGCAAGGGAATGGAAGGAATATCATTATGTAACCCCTAAATACATGATGAAATTCGCTGTGAAACCTCCTTGCAGCAGGCCTGCCTTGGCTCAAAATCAAATTGCTGATCCCACTAGTCTCAAGACTGGTGAGGACTTTCCTCATATGTGGGAGAAGCAGCAAGCCAAGCTGGCGAGGAAAGCCAAAGAGGCAGTGAAGAAATTCAATGAAGATTCTGCTGCTGCTGCCTGTGCCGGAGCCTCTGCAAGTGCTCCGAAGAAATCAATGATGAAGAAAGATGTTGTGAAGACAAGTTCTTCAACCTCAAAACCATCACAGCAGATTCCTCAAGTCCAAATGCCTCAACCTACAAAGGCCTCAAATGCTGGTACTGTTGCTGCTCAGTCCTCAGCTATAGCTGCAAAGTCCTCAACACCTGTGCATCTGGCATCATGTAAGAGGACCGAGGGATTCTCAAAAGTTCGAAAGATCTCTGCAAGCCCCTCTACTACAACAAAGTCCTCAACTAGTCCTACTATGTTGAAGCTGAAGAAAACGGCTAGACTTGGCCAAAGACCAAGTCCTCACTCAAGCAAGGCTGTGGTAACCATACCCTCAGGATCTAAGGATGATGATGATAAAGCTAATGATGAAGAATTGGAAGAAATCATCAGGCAAAGTCAGCAGAGGGCTGCTATAGCCAAGGGCAACCCTATTTCTCTCATGCTAGATCCCAAGATGATCCTCAATTTCATCGATATATGTCATGAAGATCCAAAGACCCCACTTTCTTCACTAAACCTGCCTCTTGGTGTGGATCATGTCCTCACCCACTTCATCTCTGAAGAAAAATGGAAGAGAGAACAAGCTCAGAGAACTAAGAGGAATAGGGGTCGGAAAGAAAAGTTCCTAAGAGAAAATGTGATGAACTTGACCCCAAATCAACTTGTCACAGTTCAATCTGAAATTCGCACACTCTCTAAGGATCAAGAAAGGTTTGATGCTGAATGGAAGGGCACCAAGGTGAGATTTGTCAGGGCTGCTCAAGCTGCTGTGAAGGATCACAAACAAGGGTTGGAGCTCGATTGCAACCACAAAATCCTTAGTCTGATGAAATTCCTCATGCTGCTAGTGAAACTGCTCAGCCTGTTGAAAATGCTACTACACCAGAAGCAACAGCCAACACTGCTGAAGAAACTCAGACCACTGATGACCATGCTAGGACAACCACCACTGTTGTGCCTGAAGAAACTGAAAGGCTAGCTGACGTGTTTGCTACACCTGAAGAATCTGAACTCACCAGGGCGACTCCATCAATCATGCCTGAAGAAGCTAAAACTGCTGAGGAAAAGACTCTTAAGAGAAAAGCATCAGATTCAGAATCCTCAGCTGTGAAGAAGTTGAAGACTATGCCAAGTTCTTCAACTGGACCCATTGATGCTACACCATTCTCCTCTGAACCGGCTTATGAACTTGTACCATTTGGGATTGACTATGTCATCCCAGATGAAGAAGATGAAGATCATTCTGCTGCTTCGACAGAGCAGATTGATGAAGAAATTAAAGTTGAAGACATTGCTTCAACACCAAAGGTATTATCGCCCCAGCCTCAGTTCACTTCTGAAGAGGCTGGTGTTGAAGAAATTGATGAGGATGTAGACATTGGCAACACAATTCCTGTCATCAACGATGAATATTGGGAATCAACACACCCAAATTCACCAATGACTACTCCTCTGACACAGATTCCTCAATCGCCTGCTTCGACTAAAGAAATACATGAAGAATCTGCTAATCAGACCACCCAACTCACTGAAGAAATTCCAGCTGCAGCAGCTGATGACTTTGCTGCTCCACCTGAAACTGAGGAACCAGCCCTCCAAATTGTTCAGTCTGAAGAAGTTCCTCCTATGCCAAAGGAGATCAAGGGCCGCTTCAAGCCAAATCTTCAACCGACACCAAGAATGCCATTTAAAGGCTCAACGCGCCCCAAATTCCTCAAAAGTAATTTCTTCAATGAGCGCATGTTTTTTAGAGGTCCAAATCCTTATGACTTTGCAAGGGCCAGTCGTAGCAAATTCTGGACAGCAACTCAGCTCAACTACTATGCATCAGTCCTATTCGAGAAGAAGAAAGTCTTTGAGCACCACCAAATTCCTCATGCTAACATGGAAACACTTCCATCGTTCACACCAGTGCTCCAAGTTCTTCACGATGCAGGGATTCTTCCTTTCTGCGTCGACATCTGCGACTGGAATGAAGAACTCACCCTTCAGTTCTATGCCACACTGCATATCAGTGGAAATGCTTCAGACATCAACTCCTGGGTTTTGGACTGGATGACAGGATCAACTCACTTAATTGCTTTAGTGTGTCCCAGTTCCAATTCGCTCAAATGAAGCTCGCAGACTGTTTGATGAACCTGCACTTCTGAATCAGCTGATGCAAGTGCTGATGAAGACATTGCCTCCTGGAAAGCCTCAACGGAAAACCTTCCTTGTGAAGAATTTTCTATATGTGCCCAGGACGGTCTACCGCATACTCATAAATACTCTATGTCCTTAGAAGGGCCACAATTCTGAAGAAGAAGAAGAGGAGGGAGTCATGAAGAATATGCTCTTCTACATCATTCATGGAATTCTCATCAACTTCCACGACTTCTTCATGAGGACATTGGCCAATGCTCCTCTAGCCCCATTTGAACAGAAGCCATATGTGCCTTGGATCATGAAATTCATCAGGTCAAAGTCCTCAGTTCCCTTCAAGGCTGAGTTCCAGAACCACTTTGGCTGCTGCCTCCAGTCGAAGTCATCAAGAGCACAATTGACTCAGTGGAAGGGAAAGGCAAGGCGGTCATTTATGAAGGCACTCGTCCATTGGATGGATAGGTTCACAAAGCTGCTTACTTCTCCACCAATGATGACACTTCAACTCAGGACTCAGAAGCAAAAGCCTCAGCTCAAAAACCTTGAGAGTTTGCCCCTCGTGTGATGACTGATCGTGAGCTTCTAATAAGTCTTCATCAAAAGGTCGATCGCAATCACAAGTGGGTGAAGCATCAACTTGGTTACATTGTGCAAAACATGACTGTGATGCAGACACTGTTAAGAGGAATCACTACTATGCGCATGAAAACCTCAACCGCACTTGGGCCATATTGTCTCACCTCAAGTCTCCTGAAGAACTCAATGAGATGGATCTTGAGGAAAATCTTGCCTGGGTTCGTCAAACAAACAAGAAATTCAAGAAAGTCCAAGTTCCTCTGATGGTCACAAGTTCATATTCTTCATCACGTGAGACAGATGAAGATGAAGACATTGACGACACTGCGGCAGGCCCTGCATCGCCAAACGACCCCGACAACTCTGGCGCTCCTCCTTCACCAACAAGATGAAATTCTTCAAGGGGCGTTAGTCCTTACTTTTTTGTCCCCTTTGGTCCTTGATGACAAAGGGGAGAAAATTTGAGTTAGTCTTCAAGTGGGTCTATTTATATGGGCTATTTTTGTTTAAGTTACAACTCTCGCTCTTTTGAAGCTTTTGTTGATTGAGTTGTAAACTTAAGTCCGATGGTGGTTTGACACTTTTTGAACTGCTTTCTGCATGCCTATTACCTCAAGTACGTTAATGCATGCATGCTGAATTTCGTCAGACACCATTTTTCATCATGCATATAAAATTCTTCATATCATATGATCAAATGCGTGTATGAATGACAAGATATAGGGGGAGTTCTCCATGTTTTTAACCTGCTATGTGCATTTGCAGTCCAAAGCAAATTCCCCAAATATGCACATCTTCAGGGGGAGTTCTTCTATATCTTGCAATCAAATTCCTCAAACTCAGTAATTACACTTCATATTGTTATCCCCATTGAAAACTTAACCTATTTTTCAACAATCACCAAAGGGGCGGAGATTGTTAGTGCATCTACTGCCCCTTAGTGATTTTGGTGTATTGAAGACTTATAGGTTAAGGAACTAATGTGTTTGTGAGTGTACACATGCTCTATAAGCCGATGAGGAGTTTGATACATCCGGAGATTACCGACCCCTAAAAATGTATGTCTTTAACTGAAGACTTTGGTGAAGACTTTGATAATTCCCTGATGACTTTGAGAATGAAGAAGTTGGTGTGACCTTGAAGATATGAACGAGGACTATGAAGCGTGAAGACTTTTGTTTTCGTAGTTTCATTTCCTTTCTTTGAGTCATAGGAAATACCATACTGTTAAAGGGGGCCGAGGTAATACAAGGAAAATTTCCAACTGATGCTCAACTCCAAAAATCCTCAACCTATACAATCCTTCGAGTGAAGCCTTTGGAAATCTCTTACGGTTCAGTCAAGTTCTTCAGTGACAGTGACGAAGTTCCTTTGTTCTCTGAGGAAATTGATCTGACTGAGGAGTTAGGATTTCGCCAGTGCGAATTGCCTACAAGTGAGGAACATGATAAGCCTGAGGATTTCATAGTTCGAAATTCCGACCGTTGTTGTGCTTAGCGCGAGCTGTCCCCAATCATCTTATCCACATAACGGTCATATCATTGGGGGCATTTATGTCTTATCATGTCAGGTTGCACCCTGGCTATAAATAGCCACCCCCACAACTGCTAGTTGGTTGGCTGCTCCGAGAGAAAACTGACATTTGTCATTTGAGAGCAACCCATCCTCCGAGGACTTTGAGAGAAAATCATCATTGGGGAAAAACCCACAACCAAACCACCAAACCCAAAGTGATTGAGCATCACTGAAGAAATTCCTGTGTGGATCCGACGCTTGTTACCTTTGAGGACTGTGAATCCTCTAGACGGTTAGGCGTCATGGTCTAATGCTCCTGCAGTCAATTGGGGATCACGAAGTGATCTTGGTCTAGTGCATCCAGCAGTAAATTGTGGATCGTCGGGTGACCAGTTTGTGAGGGTTTTGGAAGTCTACCATGAAGACTTACCACGAGTGTTGGGCGAACACTGTGTGACCTACTCGAGGAGAATACGGTAAGGACTGTGTGTCCTGGGACTGTGTGTCATATCGTTTAAATACCAGGCCACTCTAAACCAGACGTACAACTGTTAGAGCAGTTGGAACTGGGTCAACAAACCATTGTCTTCATCGAGCTACATGGTTCTATTTCCTCAACCCCTTTATTCCTCATAAACTTGTTGATGAAATTGATTGTTACTGTTTGAAGAATTTGACTGAAGACTTTCACAATTTCCTCACCTCAAATCCTTCAAGTTACCTTGTTCATCATTGCTTATCTTGTGTCACGCTACTTACAATTTTGCATGTTTCATTTCATCATGATGACTATGCTATTACTATGTTCCTCATGCACTTGAGTACTTATTCTGCTGCCAGTTATTCATCACATTTCAAATTCCTCAAGTCGTGAATTTGTAAAATCGCCTATTCACCCCCTCTAGTCGATATAACACACTTTCAATTGGTATCGGAGCAGGTACTCCCTCGCTCTGTGTGATTTTGGTTTAACCACCTGGAGTTCTAGTTATGTTGACTGCATGTATGATCATGGTTTCCGTGGGGTGTCCTACCTTCAATGGGAAGGACTACCCCTACTGGAAGAACAAGATGCGTATGCACCTTGAAGCTATTGACAACGATCTCTGGTACGTTGTGTAAAATGGTGTGCCCTCTGTCACTCCCACTGTTACTGCTGCTGATGTGAAGAGATTCAAGCAACTTGACTCTCATGCGAAGAATATCATCTGTGGCCATCTCAGCAAAGGTTAGTAAGGCAGAGTAAGTGCTTTGGAGACTGCTAAGCTTATCTAGGATAGGCTGTCCAAAGGCAACGAAGGTGTTTCCACTCAACGTGACTCTTGTGTTGATGTTCTTCGGAATCTGTTCAACCGCTTCAAGAGACTTGACAATGAAAATGTTCAGCAAACTTTTGATCGGTTCACTGATATCTCCAATGAGCTTCAAGCACTAGGTGCCACCGATATCACTGACCATGAAGTGGTGAAGAAACTGCTAAGATCTCTCGACTCCTCATTCGATACTCTGGCTTTGATGATTCAACAACGTGAAGACTACAATCACTTGATCCTGCTGATATTCTTGGGAGACTCAATACTCTTGAATTCCAACAAGCTGAGAAGAGAGACCTCTACGAGCCAAGCTATGGAAGATCTCGTGCTCTGAAGGCAAAAGCAATTTCCTCATCCGAAGAAGAAGATTCAGACAACAGCCTTGGTGATCGTGAAGAACTAAGTCAGGAACTGGCAATGCTCGCGAGGAAATTCCAGAAGTTCTCAAGGAGAGGTGGATTTGGAAAGTCATCAAAAAGTGGCTTGAGGAAATCACATTTCTCAAAAGACTACAAGAAAAGAACCTGTCATAGTTGCAAGAAGCCTGGTCAGTTTATCTCTAACTATCGTCTTTGGGAAAAAGATGCAAAGAAGAAGAAGAAATACAAAGATGATAGTTCTGATGACTCAAAGAAAAAGAAGAAATCTTCAAAGTCCTCATCTGCAAAGTCCTCATCTTTAAAGTCCTCAAAGCACAAGAAGAATGGTTCCAGAAAGGCTCGAGCATTCATCAGCAAGGAAATGGATTCTGAGGAAGAATCTGAAGAATATGAAGAAGAGGAAGAATCTAAGGTGGAATAAAAATCTGGTGTCACTAGCCTTGCTCTCGCTACTGCTTTTGTCAGCAAGTCCATTTTCAACGATGAAGAATATGAATACTCCAGTGACTCTGACGTCAGCAATGATGATTATGCTCCCACCTATTGCTTCATGGCAAAAGGCTCAAAGGATGATACTCCAAAAGCTACCGAGTGGGTCCTCGATAGTGAATGCACCAACCACATGACTGGTGACAAGAATCTACTGATGAATTTGCCACTCTCTCCATCTCCTCTGAAGCATATCACCTATGCAGACATAAGGAAAAGCAAGGTATTGAGACTTGGTAAGGTTGCTATCTCAAAGGACCGGATAAGGTGATGCTTGTCGAATCCCTTGGGTTCAACCTTATGTCTGTCTCAATGCTTTGTGATCTTGATATGATTGTCGTATTTGGAAAATATCGTTGTGTTGTAATCATGGAATCTGACAATTCCAAAGTCTTCAAAGGCTTTAGGAGGGGATACTTGTATATTGTTGATTTGTCTACATGTCCTCAACTTGCCACATGCTTACTCGCAAAGTCTTCAGAAGGCTGGCTGTGGCATCGACAACTTGGACATGCGGGTATGAGGAACTTGCACACGCCCGTGAAGAAAAAGCATGTCATTAGCATCAAGGGTGTCAAATTCCTCAAGGACCACCTCTGCGGTGCATGTGAATCTGGAAAGATGACCAGATCCAAGCATTCCTCGAAGACAATCATGACCACGACTCGACCCTTTGAATTGCTTCACATGGATCTCTTTGGCCCCACTCATTACTCCACACTATCAAATTCCTCAAGTTTGTATGGCTTTGTCATTGTTGATGATTACTCACGATACACTTGGGTACATATTATTCTGTACACGACTGAAGTGCAGGATGTGTTCAGACGATTTGCTTCAAGGGCTTCCACCAACTTCGGCGTCAAGATCAAGCATATTAGGAGTGATAATGGGATTGATTTCAAGAATGCTAATCTTGATGAATATCTTGATGAACTTGGTATTACTCATGAGTTATCTGCCCCGTTATACTCCTTAGTAGAATGGCGTCATGGAGCGCAAGAACATGACTCTTATTGAGATCGCTCGCACCATGCTTTGATGAATACAAGACTCCTCGTCGCTTCTGGCCTGAGGCAATTGATACTACATGCCACATTATCAACAGGGTATATCTTCACAAATTCTTCAAGAAGACTTCGTATGAACTTATGACTGGCAAGGAACCCAATGTAAGTTATCTCAAAGTCTTCGGTGCAAAATGCTGGATCAAAGATCCTCACCACAGTTCTAAATTTGCACCGAAAGCACATGAAGGTTTTATTCTTGGTTATGGAAAGGACTCGCACACCTACAGAGTGTTCAACACCTACCATCACAAGGTTGTTGAAACTGTAGATGTGCAGTTCGATGAAACTGATGGCTCGCAAAGAGAGCACCTGCCTTCTGTGCTAGATGAACAGTCTCCTGAGGAATCCATTAAGCTGAAGGCAACTGAAGATATCATACCCACTGAGGAAGTCATTCCAATGATGAAGAATTTCGTGTTGATACACCTACAGAAAATGGTGCTGAAGGAAGTCCTCAACCACGTCAACATGCTCATCCTAGAGTTGCAAATGAAGTGCAGATTGACAAAATCATCGATGACATCAATGCACCAGGTCGCCTCACTCGCTCAAAAGCTTCACATTTAACTATCTTTTGTGGGCACTTTGCCTTTGTCTCTATCATAGAGCCCACCAAAGTTGATGAAGCATTCAAGGAGCCTGACTGGATTCAAGCTGTGCAAGAGGAATTGCATCAGTTCAAGCTCAACAACGTGTGGGAACTTGTCAAGCGGCCAGATCCTCGCAAACATAACATCATAGGTACCAAGTGGATCTACCGCACCAAGCAAGATGAAAATGGTCTCATGGTGAGGAATAAGGCTCGTCTTGTAGATCAAGGCTACACACAGGTTTTGAAGACCCTAAGCATCTCGACAAAGTCTTTAGACTCAACAAGGCCCTCTATGGCCTCAAGCAGGCCCCTCGGGAGTGGTACGACACTCTGAAGGAATTCCTCATGAAGAAGGCTTCAAACCCGGTTCACTCGACCCAACTCTTTTCACAAAATCCTATGACAATGATTTGTTCATATGCCAAATATATGTAGACGATATTATCTTTGGTTGTACTGAGAAATGTTACAGTGATGAATTTGCCTATATGATGAGTGAAGAATATCAAATTTCTATGATG
Source organism: Hordeum marinum (assembly GCA_022496015.1). Classification (NCBI taxonomy): domain Eukaryota; kingdom Viridiplantae; phylum Streptophyta; class Magnoliopsida; order Poales; family Poaceae; genus Hordeum; species Hordeum marinum. The sequence goes on along the minus strand of CM039672.1, from coordinate 288,281,497 downwards.
GGAGAGTTGAAATTCTTCCTAGGTCTTCAAATTGGTCAGCAAGACAACGACATCTTCATCTCACGAGAGAAATACCTCAAAGAAGTTCTGAGGAAATTGACATGCAAGATTGCAAAGGCGTCAAAACTCCAATGCCTTCAAAAGGCCACCTCTGCACTGATGAAAATGGTAAAGATTTCGATCAGAAGGTATACCGCTCCATGATTGGTTCATTATTGTATCTATGTGCATCTAGGCCTGATATTATGCTGAGTGTTTGCATGTGTTTCCGATTCCAAGCAACATCGAAGGAATCACACCATAAGGCTGTGAAACATATTCTTCGATACTTAGCTCACACACCAACGCTTGGATTATGGTATCCCAAGGGCTCAAATCTTCACCTCGTTGGATACTCCATCGCTGACTATGTTGGGGATCGTGTGGATCGCAAGTCAACCACACGCACATGTCATTTCCTCGGACGATCCTTAGTCTGTTGGTCCTCGAAGAAGCAGAACTGTGTCTCACGCTCTACTGCTAAAGCTAAGTACATTGCTGCTGGATCATGTTGTGCTCAGTTACTATGGATGAAGCAAACCCTCAAGGACTACGACATCAAGTTAAATAATGTGCCTCTCTACTGCGACAACGAGAGTGCCATCAAGATTGCTTACAACCCAGTTCAGCACTCCAAGACCAAGCACATCCAGATTCGTCATCACTTTCTTCGAGATCATGTACTCAAGGGCGACATCTCCATCGACCACATACCCACTGAAGAACAACTGGCCTATATCTTCACAAAGCCCTTGGATGAAAAGAGATTTTGCAAGTTGCAGTGTGAGCTAAATATCTTAGAATCTTGGAATGTTCTTTGAAAAAGGACACACATCCTAACACTTATGCAAAATTGATGACTTAGATGTGCAACACACGAAGTAACATTTTTCTTCAATCAATGAAGAATAACCCTCTAAGTGTGAAGAAATTAATGAAGAATTTGATTCTCAGAACCCTACGACAATTGTACATGGTGTCTGAAATCATCATTCTTATATGATGGGTGACGCCACCAACCAAAGTTTAAATTCTTCAAAATTGGGTTTTTCGTCATTTTACTAATTCTTTAAATCTTCAAAATTCCTCAACTTTTCAAATTCTTCAAACTTTGAAACTCATGTTCTTCATTGACCATATACATATATATATATATATATGAGTTTCCAATGTCCTCAATAACATTCACTTATCGCTAATTCTTCAAGTTAATTTTCATATAAGTGAATGTGATCGGACCCCTTCCTTCTCTATGCTAAACTCAACCCAGTCTGTTCACAAATTCTTCATATGCGTTCTACTTTGAAACTCATTCAAAGTCTTCATTGTGTCCTTGACAGCTGAAGAATTTGCGAACGAAAACTTTGAAATTTTCACGATCAAAATTTTCAGCGATTCTCGCTCAAACGGTTCCAATTCCCGCGACTGGATAACCCATGATCCCCCACTATCGCCACTTCTCAGTACATGGGTGACACCTGTCGCGTGGAGAGAAAGGGTCAGGGGCAATCCTATCCAAAATTTTCAGGCGGATTGGTTTTCTCTTCCACTATAAATACCCCCTCGCCTTCAACTGTGCTCGGTTACTCCTCATCTCTCTCCCGAGCTCCAACCTAGCGCCGCCGCTGAAATCATTGCCGTCGGTGTGGAAGAGCTTCACTGCCTCGACCTCACCATTGCCATACTCGCATCGGCCGCGGAAGTCCTCATCCTGCCACTGCTGTAGCTGTCTCCCTCTGCCAAGCTAGGGCGTGGGAGATGTGAAGTGACGAACTTCCCAATCTCATCTCTTAGTTCGTCGTGTTCTTGACCAGGTTAAATAAAATTTATTTTTACTGCCCTTGTTTGTTCTTCGAATGCTCTTCATATTCCTCAAAAGGTGTTTATTCTTCATGAATCTTATTCTAAATCACCTTACATCTTCATATAATTGATGATTTTCCCTAAGTAATGATTTTCTTCAAGATTCCTCAATTGTGTGAATCCTCAAAATTTACACAACTCTGGAACCTAAGACAAAGAACACTTAGTGAAATTCCTCAAGACACCCATGGTCAAATTCCTCACCTATTTCCATTTAAAAAATATTTCTGCGAACGCATATGACCTCTTCAAATTCCTCGCAGCTATACTCTGTTCACAGGTACAACATGTCTGCTGATGAATCAGTAGGTTCTCATCAACTTAACTCATTTGCAACGTTCCTTGAGGAAAAACTGTGTACTTCTTTAGAGTCCTCAAGAGTTCAAATTCCTTAGGTGAAGAAAATGGCTGACGGAAAGAAACCTCAGAAAGGTGGAAAGAAGCCAGATGTGCACTTTGCTTTTGAGATTCCAGATGACTTGTATGAGGAATACTGCACACCCGATGAAGAAACTCATGGCAAAGAAATGACCAAGCAGAGAAAAATTCGTCTGCAGAAAATTGAGAGGAAATGGGCAAGGGATTGGAAGGAATATCGTTATGTAACTCCTAAATACATGATGAAATATGTTGTGAAACCTCCTTGCAGTAGGCCTCCCCTGGCTCAGAATCAAATTGCGGATCCTACTAGCCTCAAGCTGGTGAGGACTTTCCTCATATGTGGGAGAAGCACCAAGCCAAGCCGGCGAGGAAAGCCAAAGAGGCAGTGAAGAAATTCGATGAAGATTTTGCTGCTGCTGCCTCTGACGGAGTCTCTACAAGTGCTCCTAAGAAATCAATGATGAAGAAAGCTATTGGGAAAACAAGTTCTTCAGCCTCAAAACCATTGCAGTAGATTCCTCAAGTCCAAAGGCCTCAACCTACAAAGGCCTCATATGCCGGTACTGTTGCTGCTCAGTCCTTAACTACAGCTGCAAAGTCTTCAACCCTAGTACATCTGGCATCATGTAAGAGGATTGAGGGATTCAGAAAAGTTCCAAAGATCCCGGCAAGCCCCTCTACTACAGCAAAGTCTTCAACTAACCCTACAATGTTGAAGCTGAAGAAAACTGCTGGACGAGGTCAAAGACCAATTCCTCACTCAAGCAAGGCTGTGGTAACCATACCCTCAGGATCTGAGGATGATGATGATGAAGATGATGATGAAGAATTTGAAGAAATCATCAGGCAAAGTCAGCAGAGGGTTGCTATAGCCAAGGGCAGCTCTGTTCCTCTCATGCTGGATCCCAAGATGATCCTCAACTTCATCGTTATATGGCATGAAGATCCAAATACCCCACTTTCTTCACTAAATCTGTCTCTTGGTGTGGATCATGTCCTCACCCACTTCATCTCTGAAGCAAAATGGAAGAGAGAACAACTTTGAGAGCTAAGAGGAATAGGGCTCGGAAAGAAAAGTTTCCGAGAGACAATGTGATGAACTTGACCCCAAATCAACTCGCACAGTTCAATATGGAATTCGCACACTCTTTGAGGATCAAGAAAGGTATGATGTTGAATGGAAGGGCACCAAGTTGAGATTTGTCAGGGCTGCTCAAGCTGCTGTGAAGGATCACAACACTAGGGTTGCAGCTCGATCGCAACCACAAGATCCTCAGTCTGATGAAATTCCTCAGGCTGCTGATGAAACTGCTCAACCTGATGAAAATGATTCTGTACCAAAAGCAACGACCAACACTGCTGAATAAACTTAGACCATTGATGGCCATGCCAGGACAACCACTACTGTTGTGCCTGAAGAAACTGAAAGGCCAGCTGAAGATTTTGCTGTGCCTGAAGAACCTAAACCCACCAGGGCGACTGCATCAGTCGTGCCTGAAGAAGCTAAAGCTGCAGAGGTGAAGACTCTGAAGAGAAAAACATCCGATACAGAATCCTTAGCTGTGAAGAAGTAGAAGACTATGCCAAGTTCTTCAACTGGCCTCATTGATGCTACACCAATCTCCTCTACACCTGCCTATCAACTTGTACCATTTGGGGTTGACTATGTCATCCCAGATGAAGAAGATGAAGATCATTCTGCTGCTTCAACAGAGCAGATTGATGAAGAAATTGAAGTTGAAGACAATGCTTCAACTCCAAAGGTATCATCGCCCCAGCCTTAGTTCACTGCCGAAGAGGCTGGTGTTGAATAAATTGATGAGGACGTAGACATTGGCAACACAACTCCTTTCATCAATGATGAATATTGGGAATCAGCACACCCAAATTCACCAATGACTACTCCTCTAACAAAGATTCCTCAGTCACCTGCTCCGACTGAAGAAATACATGAAGAATCTGCTAATCTGACCACCAAAATCACTGAAGAATTTTGATCTGCAACAGCTGATGATCTTGCTGCTCCACCCGCAACTGAGGAACCTGCCCTCCAGATTGTACAGTCTAAAGAAGTTCCTCCCATGCCAAAGGAGATCAAGGACCGCTTCAAGCCAAATCTTCAACCGAAGCAAAGAATGCCATTCAAAGGCTCAGCACGCCCCAAATTCCTCAAGAGCAATTTCTTCAATGAGCGCATGTTCTTCATAGGTCCAAATCCTTATGACTTTGCAAGGGCCAGTCATAACAGATTCTGGACGGCAACTCAGCTCAACTACTATGCATCCGTTCTGTTCGAGAAGAAGAAAGTCTCCGAGCACCACCAAATTCCTCATGCTAACATGGAAACACTTCCATCATTCACACCTGTGCTCCAAGTTCTTCATGATGCAGGGATTCTTCCTTTCTGTGTCGACATCTACGACTGGAATGAAGAACTCATCCTTCAGTTCTATGCCACACTGCATATCAGTGGAAATGCTTCAGACATCAACTCCTGGGTTTTGGACTGGATGACAGGATCAACTCACTTCACAGCTCAAGCTTCTGAATTGCTTCAGTGTGTACTAGTTCCAATTCCCTCAGATGAAGCTCGCAGACTGTTTGATGAACCTGCCCTTCCGAATCAGGTGATGCAAGTGCTGATGAAGACAGTGCCTCCTAGAAAGCCTCAACGAAAAACATTCCTTGTGAAGGACTTGCTATATGTGCCCAGGACGGTCTACCACATACTCACAAATACTCTATTGTCCTCAGAAGGGCCACAATTCTAAAGAAGAAGCAGTGAAGGGAGTCATGAAGAATATGCTCTTCAACATCATTCATGGGATTCCCATCGACTTGCACGATTTCTTCCTGAGGACATTGGCCAATGTTGCTTTAGCTCCACTTGAATAGAAGCCTTATGCGCCTTGGATCATGAAATTCATCAGCTCAAAACTACATTCAAATCGCCACCGGGCCACACTCCTAACCCTGACAGGTAAACAAGAAGACTACTCATGGATACATGTTGTCCTTGTCGCCCTCATCATCAACATCACCGTTGGGATGGCGCTCCCCGGCTTCGACATGGTCCTCTTGTTTATCAGGAGAAAGCTCTGCTATCAAGTCCTCCACATGGTCCTCCACCCACTCAGCAAGGGCACCTCGGATCACTTCGGGCACGGGGGCAAGCACCGCCCCGAAGTCAAAGTGTGGATCGAGGTGAAGGAGTTGGCTGAAGATGCGCTAGGCTTCCCACATGAGGAAGTGACAACACTTCTCCTCCATGAGCTTACGAGTCTTGTCCGTCCCCTTCAAGGCACTCCACGACCTTGGAAAAGAAGCCTAGGTGTTAGTGCATCTAGTGCCCCTTAGTGATTTTGGTGTATTTAAGACTTATAGGTTAAGGTACTAATGTGTTTGTGAGTGTACACAGCCTCTATAAGTCGTTGAGGTATCTGGAGATTATCGACCCCTAAAAATGTATGTCTTCAACTGAAGACTTTGGTGAAGACTTTGAAAATGAAGAAGTTGGTGTGACCTTGAAGATATGAATGAGGAATAGGAAGCGTGAAGACTTTGTTTTCGTAGTTTCATTTCCTTTATTTGAGTCATAGGAAACACCGTACTGTTAAAGGGGGCCGAGGTAATACTAAGGAAAATTTCCAACTGATGCTCAACTCCAAAATCCTCAACCTATTCAATCCTTCGAGTGAAGCCTTTGGAAATCTTATACAACTCATTCAAATTCTTGAGTGACAGAGACGAAGTTCTTCTGGCCTCTAATGAATTTGAACTGACTGAGGAGTTAGGATTTCGCTAGTGCGAATTGCCTACAAGTGAGGAACATGATACGCCTGAGGACTTTCATAGTTCAAAATTCTGACCATTGCTATGCTTAGCGCTAGCTGTCCCCAATCATTCTTATCCACATAACGGTCATATCATTGGGGGCATTTATGTCTTATCATGTCAGGTTGCACCCTGGCTATAAATAGCCACCCCCCACAACCGCTAGTTGGTTGGCTGCTCCGAGAGAGAACTAACACTTGTCATTTGAGAGCAACCCATCCTCCGAGGACTTTGAGAGAAAATCATCAGTGAGGAAAAACCCACAACCAAACCACCAAACCCATAGTGATTGAGCATCACTAAATAAATTCCTATGTGGATCCGACGCTGGTTACCTTTGAGGAATGTGCATCCTCCAGACGGTTAGGCGTCATGGTCTAGTGATCCTGCAGTCAATTGGGGATCATGAAGTGACCATGGTGTAGAGCATCTAGCAATAAACTGTGGATCGCCAGGGGACCAGTTTGTGAGGGTTTTGGAAGTCTACCCTGAAGACTTACCACGAGTGTTGGGTGAGGACTGTGTGACCTTAGCTCAAGGAGAATACGGTAAGGACTGTGTGTCCTGGACTGTGTGTCCTCTGGTTTAAATACCAGGCCGCTCCAAAGCAGACGTACAACTATCACAACAGTTGGAACTGGGTCATCAAACTATTGTCTTCATCGAGCTACCTGGTTCTATTTCCTTAACCCCTCTATTCCTCATAAACTTGATGATGAAATTGATTGTTACTGTTTGAAGAATTTGATTGAAGACTTTCACAATTTCCTCACCTCAAATTCTTCAAGTTACCTTGTTCGTCATTGCCTATCCTTCGTCACACTACTTACTATTTGTGCATGTTTCATTTAATCATGATGACTATGCTGTTACTATGTTCCTCATGCACTTGAGTACTTATTCCGCTGCTAGTTATTCATCAGATTTCAAATTCCTCAAAGTTGAATTTCCTCAAGTGTTGAATTTCTAAAAGTCGCCTATTCACCCCCCTCTAGTCGATATAACGCACTTTCACTAGGTACCTGGCATAATCAGGGTTGAGGGGGCTTGTGATGCTCTCGCCGTAGATGTTGCTCTAGGCCCGGTGGGCCGTATGTTGGGAACGTTGCATGGAAAAAAAATCCTATGCACACACAAGATCTATCCATGGTGATGAGCATCTATGAGAGGGCGAGTGGATCTACATACCCTTGTAGATTGCTAAGCAGGAAGCGTTAAGAAATGCGGTTGATGTAGTCGAACGTCTTCGCGATCCAAATCACCGAGCGTCCCGCGATCCAATCACGATCCATCTCACGATCTTGATCACGACCCGTCCCACGATCCAATCATGAATCGTCTCGCGATCTTGATCATGGTCCTTCCGATCTAGCACCGAACGGACGTCACCTCCGCGTTCTGGACACGTATAGCTTGATGACGATCTCCGCCTTCTTGATCTAGAAAGAGGGACCGGAGAGGTAGACGAGTTCTCCGACAGCGCGATGGTGTTGCGGTGATGGTGGTGGAGCTATTCCAGCAGGGCTTCGCCTAAGCACCGCTGAAACCAATGTAGAGGAGGAACTACGATCTAGAGAAGAGGGCATCACGTGGCTATTTTTCTATGTCTCAAAACCTTCAAAACCTCTAGTATTTATAGGAGGAGAGAGGGAGGAGGCTGGCGCACAAGGGCCAGCCCTTTGGCCTTTGGTGCAAGGAAGAGAGGAGGAGTCCTCCTCCAATCCTAGTAGGATTAGGACTCCTTCCTTATTTACCACTTGGAAACTCTTTCCACCTTGGCCTTTTTCCTTCTCCTTCCACTCTAGCCGCATGGGCCTCTTGTGGGACTTAGGTCAGCCCACTAAGGGCTGTTATTCCTTGTCCCATAGCCCGTGTAGCCTCTTGGGTTGAAAGACCTCTCCCACTGGTCCCCCGGTACACTATCGGCAATCCCGGTACACTACCAATGAGCCCGAAACTTTTCCGGTGACCAAAACAGGACTTCCTATATATCAATCTTTACCTCCGGACCATTCTAGAGATCCTAGTGATGTCCGGGATCTCATCCGGGACTCCAAACAACATTCGGTCACCACCATACATAACTCCATACTACCGAAACCTCACCGAACCTTAAATGTGCAGACCCTGCGGGTTCGAGAACTATGTAGACATGACCGAGACACCTCTACGGTCAATAACCAATAGAGGGACCTTGATGCCCATATTGGTTCCTACTTATTCTGCGAAGATCTTTATCGGTCGAACCTCTTTGTCAAGGATTCCGTTAATTCCGTATGTTGTTCCCTTTGTTCTTCGGTATGTTACTTGCCCGAGATTCGATCGTCGGTATCTCTATACCTAGTTCAATCTCGTTACCGGCAAGTCTCTTTACTCGTTCTTCAATATAAGATCCCGTGGCTAACACTTAGTCACATTGCTTGCAAGGCTTATTGTGATTTTGTATTACCGAGTGGGCCCTGAGATACCCCTCCATCACACGGAGTAACAAATCCCAGTCTTGATCCATGCCAACCCAACAGACACCCTCGGAGATACCTGTAGAGCACCTTTATAGTCACCCAGTTATGTTGCGATATTTGATACACACAAGGTACTCTTCCGGTGTCAGTGAGTTGCATGATCTCATGATAATAGGAACAAATACTTGACATGCAGAAAACTGTAGCAATAAACTGACATGATCATATGCTACATTTATAGTTTGGGTCTTGTCCAGCACATCATTCTCCTAATGATGTGATCCCGTTATCAAATGACATCTCATGTCCATGACTAGGAAACCATAGCCATCTTTGATCAACGAGCTAGTCTATTAGAGGCATACTAGGGACATGGTGTTGTCTATGTATCCACACATGTATCTGAGTTTCCGATCAATACAATAATAACATGGATGTTAAACGATTATCATGAACAAGGAAATATGATAATAACCAATTTATTATTGCCTCTAGGGCATATTTCCAATAGTCTCCCACTGGCACTAGAGTCAATAATCTAGTTCACATCACCATGTGATTCACATTGTTATGAATATAACACCCAATGAGTTCTAGGGCTCGATCATACTTTGCATGTGAGAGAGGTCTTTTAGTCAACAGGTCTGTGATATTCAGATCCATGTGTACTTTGCAAATCTCTGTGTCTTACTGTAGACACTTCCACCACACTCCACTTGGAGCTATACAAAAATGGCTGCTGCACTATACGTCCGGATTGCTACCAAGAGTCATCCGGATTGGTGTTAAAGCTTTCATCGACATAACTATTTACGACAAACTCTTTATCACCTCCATAATCGAGAAATATTTCCTTAGTCTTTTAGTTACTAAGGATAATCTTGACCGCTTTCCAGTGATCCACTCCTAGATCTCTCTTGTACCCCTTGACGGACTCATGGCAAGGCACACACAAGTGCGGTACACAGCATGGCATACTATACGTAGCCTATGGATAAGGCATAGGGGACGACGTTCGTCCTTTATCTTTCTTCTGGCGTGGTCGAGCTTTGAGTCTCACTGAACTTCACACCTTACAAAGCAGGCAAGAACACTTCTCTCTGACTGATCCATTTTGAACTCTTTCAAAATCTTGTCAAGGTATGTCCTCATTGAAAGTCTCATCAAACATCTTGATCTATCTCTATAGATCTTGATGCTCAACAATTAGGTAGCTTTATCCTTTGAAAAACTATTTTCAAATAACCCTTTATGATTTCCAGAAATTCTACATCATTTCTGATCAACAATATGTTAACCACATATGCTTATCAGAAACTCTATAGTGCTCCCACTCACTTTATTGTAAATACAAGTTTCTCATAAAATTTGTATAGACTCAAAAACTTTGATCACTGCATCAAAGTGTATATTCCAACTCCGAGATGCTTGCTTCAGACCATAGAAGGATTGCTGGAGCTCGCACACCTTTTAGCATCCTTAGGACTGACAAAACCTTCTGGTTGTATCACATACAACCTTTCCTCAAGTAAATTGTTAAGGAAACGATGTTTTGTTATCCATCTGCCAGATTTCATATTTGAAAAATGCAGCAACTGCTAACACAATTCGAACAAACTTTAGCATTGCTACGAGTGAGAAAGTCTCATCGCAGTCAACTCGTTGAACTTGTCGAAAACTTCTTTGCGACAAGTTGAGCTTTTATAAATGGTGACATTTACCATCAGCGTTTGTCTTCATCTTAAAGGTCCATTTGTACTCGACAACCTGCCGTCCAACGAGCAAGTCTACCAAAGTCTATACATGGTTTTCATACATGGATCCTTTCTCGGATTTCGTGGCCTCTAACCATTTGTCAGAATCTGGGCCCATCATCGCTTCTCCATAGCTCGTAGGTTCATCGTTGTCCAAAAACATGACCTCCAAGACAAGGTTGTCGTACCACTCAGGAGCAGTACGCATCCTTGTCGACCTACGGGGTTTGATAGTAACTTGATACGAAGCTTCATGATCATCATCATTTACTTCCTCTTCAACTGACGTAGGTTCCACAGAAACATCTTTCTGCGATGCGCTACTCTTTGGTTGAAGCAAAGGTTCAACAACCTCATCAAGTTCCATCTTCCTCCCACTCAATTCTTTCGAGAGAAACTTTTTCTCAAGAAAGGACCCAGTTTTAGCAACAAACACTTTATGCTTGGATCAGAGATAGAAGGTTCACCTAACTGTTCTTAGGTTATTCTATGATGATGCATTTGTCCGCTTTGGGTTTGAGCTCATTAGGTGAAAATATTTTTCACACAAGCGCTGCAGCCCCAAACATTAAGAAATGACAACTACGGTTTCTATCAAACCATAATTCACACGGTGTCATCTCAACGGATTTAGATGATGCCCTATATAAAGTGAATGTAGTTGTCTCTAATGCATAATCCCAAAACTATATTAGCAAAATGAAAAGACACATCATAGCACGCACCATATCCAATAGAGCACGACTATGACGTTCGGACACACCATCACGCTATGTTGTTCCAAGTGGCATGATTTGTGAAACAATTTTCACATTGTCTAAAGTTGTATGCCAAACTCGTAACTTAGATATTCACCTCCACGATCATATCGTAGATATTTTTATCTTCTTGTTACCATGATCTTAAACTTCACTCTGAATTTGCTTGAAATTTTCAAACGATTTAGACTTGTGTTTCATTAAGTAAATATACACTATATCTACTCGAATCATCAGTGAAGGTAAGAAAATAACGATATCCACCGCACGCTACAAGACTCGTTTGATTGCATACATCAACATGTATCATTTCCAATAAATCACTTGCCCACTCCATCAAACTGGAAAACGGGGTCCTTAGTCATCTTGCCCAAGAGGCATGGTTCACATGTCTCAACCGATTCGAAATCGAATGAGTCCAAAGATCCATCAACATGGAGTTTCTTCATGCAATTTATACCAATATGACATTTAGCGGCAGTGCCACAAGAATGTGGGACTATCATTACTAACTTTGTATCTTTTGGCATCAATGTTATGAACATGTGTGTTACTACGATCAAGATTCAACAAACCACTCTCACTGGGTGCATGACCATTGAAGGTATTATTCATGTAAACAGAATAACCATTATTCTCTAACTTAAATGAATAACCGTGTTGCAATAAACACAATCTAAGCATGTTCATGCTCAACGCAAACACCAAATAACATTTATTTAGGTTTGTAACTAATCCCGAAGGTAGAGAGAGCGTGTGATGTTGATCACATCAACCTTGGAAACATTTCCAACACACATCGTCACCTCACACTTAGCTAGTCTCCGTTTATTCCATAGCTTTTACTTCGTGTTACTAACATTTAGCAATCGAACCGGTATCCAATACCCAGGTGCTACTAGGAGTACTAGCAAGGTACACATCAATAACGCGTATATCAAATATACTTCTATCGACGTTGCGAGCCTTCTTATCTACCAAGTATCTAGGGTTGTTCCGCTTTAGCGACCGCTCTCCTCATAATAGAAGCACTTAGTCTCGGGTTTGGGTTTAACGTTGGATTTCTTCATTGGAGCAGAAACTGTCTTGTCGTCCATGAAGTTTCCCTCTTAGCCCTTGCCCTTCTCAAAACGATTGTAGCACCCAGAAAATCTGAGCACATGCTCAACGATTGAGCTATTCTCCTTTATCTTGTAGGCAAAGAATCTTGTTGGAGATCTCATATCTCACAACACGGGCAATAGCCTGAGATCCCAATTTCAGCTCTTAGAACATCTCGTATGTTTTGTGATGTTCAAAACGTTTTGGATCCTCAATTCTAAGCCGTGATGCATGACGCACTAAACTATCAAGTAGTCATCGGAACGTGCCTGGCAGATGTTCACAATATCTACAGACGATGCTAGAGGGGTTGGCGTACCGAGCGGTACATTAAGGACATAAGCCTTTTGTGAAACAATGAGGACAATCCTCACATCATGGACCCAGTCCGCAATATTGCTACCATCATCTTTCAACTCTATTTCTCTAGGAACATATAAAAATACAAGGGAGCTACAGCATGAGCTAGTAATCTAATCCATAATTTGCAAAGACATGACTGACTATGTTCATGATAATGAGTTCAATCAATCATATTACTTAAGAACTCCTACTCAAATTGACATCCATCCGGTCATTCGAGTGATACATGATCCAAATTCACCAACTCAAGTCCGATCATCATGTGAGTTAAGGTGGTTTCAATGGTGAACATCATCACGTTGATCATATCTGCTATATGACTCATTTTCGACCTTTCGGTCTCTTGTGTTCCGAGGCCATGTCTGTACATGCTAGGCTCATCAAGTTTAACCCGAGTGTTCCGCATGTGCAACACTGGCTTGCACCCATTGTATGTGAACGTAGAGTCTATCACACCTGATCATCACATGGTGTCTTGACACGACGAACTTTCGCAACGGTGCACACTTGGGGAGAACACAATTTATCTTGAATTGAAGTGAGGGATCACCTTATAATGCTACCGTCGTCCTAAGCACAATAAGGTGCATAAAAGGATTAATATCACATGAAAATCATAAGTGACATGATATGGCCATCAACTTGTGCTTTTGATCTCCATCTTGAAAGCACCGGCATGATCTCCATCATCACCGGCATGAGACCATGATCTCCATCAATGTGTCGTCATCGGGGTTGTCGCGCTCACCATGCTTCTACTACTATTGCTACTGTTTAGCGATAAAGTAAAGCATTACATACAACTTAATAATTGACCCGCAGGTCATACAATAATTAAAGACAACCCTATGGCTCCTGCAGGTTGTTGTACTTATCGACATGCAAGTCGTGATACTCTATACAAAACATGATCATGCCATATATCACATATATCTCACCATGTAATTGGCCATATCACATCACAACATACCCTGCAAAAACAAGTTAGACGTCCTATAATTGTTGTTGCATGTTTTACGTGGCTGCTACGGTTATTTAGTAAGAACAATTCTCACCTACGCAAAACCACAACGGTGATACATAAATTACTTTTCAACCTTCTTAAGGACCGCCTTTGTTGAATCCGATCCAACTAAAGTAGGAGAAACAGACACCCGCCAACCATCTTTGTGCAACGAGGTTACACATCAGTCGATGGAACCGGTCTCTCGTAAGCGTACGAGTAAGGTTGTTCTAGGCTGCTTCATCCCACAATACCGCTGACCCAAAACATGACCAAGGGAGAAAGCAATCTAAGCATCAACGCCCACAAACTCTTTGTGTTCTACTCGAGATCTCATCTACACATAGCCTAGCTCATGATGCCACTGTTGGGGAACGTTGCATGGGAAACAAAAAATTTCCTACGCACACACAAGATCTATCCATGGTGATGAGCATCTACGAGAGGGAGAGTGGATCTACATACCCTAGTAGATCGCTAAGCGGGAAGCGTTAAGAAACGCGGTTGATGTAGTCTAATGTATTCGCGATCCAAATTGCTGAGCGTCCTGCGATCCCATCACGATCCATCCCATGATCCAATCACGATCCGTCTCGCAATCTTGATCATGATCCGTCCTACAATCCAATCAGGAATCGTCTCTCGATCTTGATCACGGTTCTTACGATCTAGCACCGAACGGACGACATCTCCGCGTTCAGCACACGTATAGCTCGATGACGATCTCCGCCTTCTTGATCCAGCAAGAGGGAGCAGAGAGGTAGACAAGTTCTCCGGCAGCGCGACGGTGTTGCGGCGATGGTGGTGGAGCTATTCTAGCAGGGCTTCGCCTAAGCACCGCTGAAACGAATCTAGAGAAGAGGGCAGCACGTGGCTGCTTTTATATGTCTCAAAACCCTCAAAACCTCTAGTATATATGGGAGGAGAGAGGGAGGAGGCTGGCTCATAAGGGCCAGCCCTTTGGACTTTGGCGCAAGGAAGAGAGAAGGAGGAGTCCTCCAATCCTAGTAGGATTAGGACTCCTTCCTTCTTTACCACTTGGAAACTCTTTCCACCTTGGCCTTTTTTCCTTCTCCTTCCACTCCATCCGCATGGGCCTCTTGTGGGACTTAGGCCATCCCACTCAGGGCTGGTATTCCTTCTCCCATAGCCCATGTAGCCTCTTGGGTCGAAAGACTCCTCCCGATGCCCCCCCGATACAGTACCAGCACTCCCGGTACACTACCGATGAGCCTGAAACTTTTCCGGTGAGCAAAATAGGACTTCCTATATATCAATCTTTACCTCCAGACCATTCCGTAGCTCCTAATGATCTCCGAGATCTCATCCGGGAATCCAAACAACCTTCAGTCACCACCATGCATAACTCTATACTACCGAAATGTCACCGAATCTTAAGTGTGCAGACCTTGCGGGTTCAAGAACTATGTAGACATGATCGAGACACCTCTACGGTCAATAACAAATAGCGGGACCTAGATGCCCATACTGGTTCCTACATATTCTATGAAGATCTTTAGTGGTCGAACCTCTATGTCAAGGATTCGGTTAATCCCATATGTTGTTCCCTTTCTTCTTCGGTATGTTACTTGCCCAAGATTCGATTGTCGGTATCTGTATACCTAGTTCAATCTCGTTACCGGCAAGTCTATTTACTCATTTCATAATAGAAGATCCCTTGGCTAACACTTAGTCACATTGCTTGCAAGGCTTATTGTGATGTTGTATTACCGAGTGGGCCCTGAGATACCCCTCCGTCACACGGAGTAACAAATCCTAGTTTTGATCCATGCCAACCCAACACACACCCTCGGAGATACCTGTAGAGCACCTTTATAGTCACCCAGTTACGTTGCGACGTTTGATACACACAAGGTACTCCTCCGGTGTCAGTGAGTTGCATGATCTCATGATCATACGAACAAATACTTGACATGCAGAAAACTGTAGCAATAAACTGACACGATCATATGCTACGTTTATAGTTTGTGTATTGTCCATCACATCATTGTCCTAATGATGTGATCCCATTATCAAATGACATCTCATGTACATGACTAGGAAACCATAGCCATCTTTGATCAACGAGCTAGTCTATTAGAGACATACTAGGGACATGGTGTTGTCTATGCATCCACACATGTATCTGAGTTTTCGATCAATACAATTATAGCATGGATGTTAAACGATTATCATGAACAAGGAAATATGATAATAACCAATTTATTATTGCCTCTAGGGCATATTTCCAATAGTCTCCCACTGGCACTAGAGTCAATAATCTAGTTCACATCACCATGTGATTCACGTGGAGTGCAGTTCAATAATCTAGGGAGCATCGAACCTCTGCCACCTTGTCGTCGATCTCCTCTTGAGCCTTCGCCTCGCGGATGGCGAGGGATTCCTCAGTGAGTGACACCTAGTGCTCCCTCACATCCAGCCTCTCGCACTCCAGGGTCTGCCAGAACGCCTCCATCATCAGCATGTCCTCGGGCATGCGAGGTCCCGCACCACTAGAGGGCGACTCGATCGTCAGGTCATAAAGTGCGGACCAGTGTGCCTGGATTCGCCTGTCAACGATGGAATTGGAAGCTTGAAGCTCCCGCAAGCGTTCCTCTGAGGCTTTGGATCAACTGTCAGTAGCTTGGTCCTCTACAAGGGCATGGTCGCGGGCCTCCATCGCAGCGACAAGGGACCCCTCGGTGTCCGCACGGGCGTGCTTGTGTTACAAGCGGCCGAGGTTTATGACTACCCCAAGATGGTGCCATTCCAGTGCGATGCGCTAGCGTTGTGCCTCAAGGCGGGTGTCGGTGTCGACAAGCTTGTCCCCCAGGCGCCCCAGCGCGTTCGCAGGGTTTGGAGCAGACCAGGCCGAATGGTGCTTCGGTCACTTGTTAGCTTGAGGGCCCAACCAGGCTCGCCACCTTCCCCAGGACAGGTGGGAAAGGCATACGAGAGGCCGCATGACCCCGTCTCGCACCCGGAGGCTAGGGGATCCCCCTTTCCTCCCTAGGTGGAAGCCGTGCCCCTCGGGGACCCGTGTCTTCGCTTGAAGAGGGCTTGAGGGCATGACATGACTCGTCCCCAGGGAAGATCGTTAGTGGGGGGCGTAACTCTCCCCTGAACTTGAAGGCCACACATGAAGAAGATTGTAGGAAGCTCTCGCGCTAGACCTCCCGAGGGCTGCACGAGCTCGGGTATGGGCGCCCTTCTGCATTTAGTTCCGCAACCATGGAGTATAGGGCCAAGATGGGCCTGGGGGCCTCGGGAGGCGGCGGTGACATCACAACTCTCCCTTCGCCAGGGGAGAACCCGTGGGACAGAAATTCAGAAGGAGCACACCAAGACAAGACAGAGGGGACACTGATGCTTACTCATCCACAGTGATCCACTTCCTCTTCATCGGCACCCGTGGCGCTGGGCAGCAGTAGCCCCCAGGACCCTTCCTCTTCCGGCGAGCGCAGGGACCCAGGGACGGCGTGTCAGCGACCGACGCCTGACACCCTGTAACAGAGGCGGTGGCCACCTTCATCGACCGGGTATCATCCTCATCCCCGGGCTAGGCCGTAGCAAGAGCCCGGGGAATGGGCAGCACAGGACACCCCACTGTGGCCAAATGAGGAGCCACGGCCTCAGGGCCCCCAAGACCCAAGGTCCTCGCGGGAGGGTCACCCTAGGGACTCGTTCCCTTCGCAGGATGAAACCCCCACTCATCGACACGTGACATCTTTCGGGCATGGGCTTCCCCATCCTTGTGGGTGTTGTAACGGGAGGCCATCCTGGGGGAGCTCATCCGGTTCCCCGCCAGTCAGACGGCGAAGAAGTTCGCACAACACACTGGGAGAAAGAGAAGGGACCTGGAGCCTCATGGAGCCATGAGGACCTGCGAAAGCCCCCATAGGGCAAGAATGGCGCTGAACAGGAGCAATTCGCCGGCGGGAGAACTCCCGCACCACCATCGCCATTGTCACACCAGCCTTCTTCAGTTCCGCCAGCCTGACCAAGACCTGCGCGAGCCATGGGTCGACAAGCTCCTCATGTTCCTACCCGGGACTCAGCACTGCTAGAACCGACGGGGGTTGTAGCAAGGGGTTGGCCTCAGCAGCTTCGACCTACACCAACTACCTCCGGAATCCTTCTACATTTTGGGAGAGTCGGGCGTCAAGGGTCCCATCAGCCGTCATGTCGACCGCTCTCAGGGACACACATCTAGAACTGTGTCCCCCAGGGTTCAACTGGAGGGAGAAGAAGTGGCGAAGCAGGGCTATAGAAGGGGGGACGCCTACGAAGGCCTCACACAGGAACGTGAAGGCTTAAAGGAGGACGATGAAGCCGGGGTCAAGATGAAGCACATGAACCTGATAATGCAAGAGCGCGGAGGAAAAGAAGTCCAAGGAAGGCGGCATTAAGCATGAGAGGAGGGCATGGAGATGCAGAGGAATGACGGTGGCCTCCAGCTCGATCATAGGCCACGAGCCTAGCCAAACCTTGGTCGCCCCCACTCGTTGGAGCTAGCGGCGATCATCAACGAACAATCTCCAACCCCTCGAGATTGACCACGGAGGATCGACCCAACACGGGCTCCGGTGCAGGCAAAGTCCCTGGGATCTTTGGACCCTCGCCCTCTCTCTTATTGGGGTCCATGGTAGGCGGCCAAATCGAGGCGAGCGCAAGATTTCGCGGAGAAGGCAAGAGACACGGGAGAGGGGGAAACAGATGGCAATACCAATGGGGAACAGAGATGGCTCGATGGCATGCGCCAGGTTATTTGATAGCCCGGGAAGTTGCTGAGGCAGCGTGAAGAAGTGGAGGCATTAGCGTCTCGGAAGGAGTCGCGTGTCAAGCCTGGACCGCATGCAGTTGGGGTCCGCGGCGCTTTGGGTCATCTACTATGGCTTCGCCCAAAAGCAACCTCGAGCGCGCCTTGGTCCCGAGGGCTGCAGTCGGCATTCTAGGAATGGGGGTATCCAGACCTACCAGCCTGCAACCCAGGGCGTGACCCACTTCGAAGGCCTGGTACGCACCAGCGCGGCCTCACTCAAGACAAGGTCCTCGTGAGAGCCCCTCCCTCGCGAGGAGGATAACGTCAAGGCTCCCGGAGGGAGGAGGCCCCACCAGGTCCCTTCCTGAGTGACGGAGATCTCTATGAGGTACTCGGCCTCGGGAGGTCAAGGATGACGGAAGACGGGCCAGGCAGATACCAGCGCACATAGAGGAGACAATTTCCTCTTTGGTGCAAAGGAGGCAAGGATGTACGCAGGTTCCCAAAGCACCACCAAAGGTTTCCATTCCGGTGCAACAAGACCAAGGGAACGAGCTAAGCAGAGCGGATGTCATCACCGAGCCCACCATTGCTTCATCACTAGCTACTTTATAGGCGAATACCACCTTTCGTTAGGATAAGGGTGTACTCCTTGCCCCCCATTAAATTTGGTTGTTGTGGGATCCCTTCCCGTCATTGCGATAAGGGAAGAGGACCTATGCCACTATAAATAGAAGATAGGCTGCTTAGTAGAGGGGGACAGATCGAACTCCATTCGAGCATCCTCGCGAGGTTGCACACCACTGTACTATTTCGTCCACAAACCTCCTCATGAGGCAATCCACCCAAAGGCGGGAGTAGGGTTTTACGCTTCGCAGCGGCCTGAACCTGGGTAAATCCTCGGGTGCTAGTTCTCTCTTTGTGATTGAGTGAGTTCACCGAGCAAGTTCGTCGCGCATTGAACTTGAGGCCGAAGCTTGTGGGGATCTTCACACACACCCATTAGTTCGAACCTCTTTCAGTTTTGTGAAGCCCGAAATCTGAAGTTTTGCGCGCCAGGTAGGGGGCGTATCGAAATCCGACATTTGAAACAATCGTCATCACCAACACTCCTCTCATCTTTGGGAGGACAATCTTCATCAACATCTTCGAGAACACCATCTCCTCTCAAACCCTAGTTCATCTCTTGTGTTCAATCTTTGTACGAGAACCTGAGATTCGTACCTATGGGTGACTAGTAGTGTTGATTACCTTGCGTAGTTGATTACTATATGGTTTATTTGGTGCAACATTATATGTTCAGATCCATTATTCTATTCAATACTCCTCTGAGCTTGAGCATGAATATTATTTGTGAGTAGTTACCTTTGTTCTTGAGGACATGTGAGAATTCATGTTGCGAGTAATCATGTGACTTTGATATGTGTTCGATATTTTGATGATACATATGTTCTAATTCCCTTAGTGGTGTCATGTTAACATCGACTACATGACACTTCACCATTCATGGGCCTAAGGGAATGCATTGTGGAGTAGTTATTAGATGACGGGTTCCTAGAGTGACGGAAGCTTAAACCCTAGTTTATGTGCTCCTTCGTAAGGGGCTGATTTGGATCCACATGTTTAATGCTATGGTTAGACTTTTTCTTTACACTTTTCTCGTAGTTGCGGATGCTTGCGAGGGGGTTAATCATAAGTAGGTTGTTAGTTCAAGTAAGAACAACACCTTAGCACCGGTCCACCCACATATCAAATTATGAAAGTAGCAAACATGAATCAAACCAACATGATAAAAGTGACTAGACGAAATTCCCGTGTACCCTCAAGAACACTTTGCCTATTACTATTGATTGTTCTGGCCTGTCCTTTGCCTTAGGATTGGGCTACATTCCTGCACCTTGTTTACCGTTACAGTTACTTTCTTGTTACAAATTACCTTGCTATCAAACTATCTGTTCCCTACAATTTCAGTGCTTGTAGAGGTTACCTTTCTCAAAACTGCTTGTCATTTCCTTCTGATTCTCATTGGGTTCGACACTCTTACTTATCGAAAGGACTACGATTGATGCCCTATGCTTGTGGGTCATCAAGCAACTTGTTCTAACTGAGTTTGAACCATAGAGGCATATTTTCCAACACCTCTAAAATCATTACTAATTCTAAATAACAAGTCACTCAAGCCAGCAATCATATCAAAATTATATTTCAATTGTTTCAGAGCATTTGCATTGAAGTGCTCTTTCTTCATAATGTAGTTATCAAACTCATATACGCACTGACTAGGATGTTTATTGTAAGGAATGTCACCTTCATCAAACTTTAATAAATAATTTACCTATACCACCTGTGGAGGTGGTGGTGTGTTAAGTCCATGTATTTCTTCAATAGGTGGTAAATTCTTAACATCCTCAGCCTTAATACATTTCCCTTCATACCTTTCTTTGCCTCTTGCATATCTTCAGGAGTGAGAAATAAGATGCCCCTCTTCTTTGGAGTGGTTTCATTTGGTGGTTCAGGGAGAATCCAGTCATCATAGTTCTTGAATATATTATTCAATAGTTCCTCGGCTTGTTCAACAGTTCATTCCCTGAAAACACAACCAACACAACTATCTAGGAAGTCCCTAGAAGCATGATTTAGTCCATTATCGAAGATATAAAGTGTTTCATTTTTGTTCAGAGGATGACCATGCAAAGCATTAAGCATTGGAGAAGCCTCCCAAAAGCTTGTGGGAGACTCTATTCTTAAATTTGCACAAAGTGAAATATTTCATGTAAGGCAGCTTGTTTCTTATGAGTAGGAAAATATTTTTCAGAGAAGTAGTAGATTATATCCTGGCGACTATGAACACAACCAAGAGTAAGAGTATTGTACCATATCTTAGCATCACCCTTTAATGAGAACGGAAATAATTTGACAATATAGTAGTAGCGAATCTTCTCATCCTGAGCAAATAGGGTGGGTATATCATTAAGCTTAGTAAGATGTGCTACTATCGGCGTTCTGGGAATGGGGGTACCCAGATTTGCCAGCCTATCACCCAGGGTGTGGCCCACTTTGATGGCCTGGTACGGACCAACGTGGTCTCACTTAAGACAAGGCCCTCGCGAGAGCCCCTCGGCTTGCGAGGAGGACAATGTCAAGGCTCAGGTAAGGAGGAGGCCTCATCCCCTCTTGAGCGGTGGAGATCTCTATGCGGTACTTGGCCTCAGGAGGTCAAGGATGAAGCAAGACGGGCTAGGCGGGAACCAGCCCATGCAGAGGAGACAATTTCCTCTTTGGTGCAAAGGAGGCAAGCAGTACGCAGGTTCCCAAAGCACCCCCCAAAGGTTTCCATTCCAACGCAACAAGACCAAGGCCACGGGCTCAGTAGGGCGGATGTCATCACCGAGCCCACCATTGCATCACCACTGGCTACTTTGCAGGCGAAGACCACCTTTCGTGAGGACAAGAGTGTACTCCTTGTCCCCCTTCAAATTTGGCCGTTGTGGGACCCCATCCCACCATTGCGACAAGGGAAGAGAATCCGGGCCACTATAAATAGAAGATAGGCTGCTCAGTAGAGGGGGACAGACCAAACCCATTTCGAGCATCCTTGCGAGGTTGCACACCACCATACTAGTTAGTCCACAAACCTCCTCGTGAGGCAATCCACCCAAAGGCAGGAGTAGGGTTTTACGCTTCGCAGTGGCCTGAACTTGGGTAAATCCTCGTGTGCTAGTTCTCTCTTCATGGTTGAGTGAGTTCGCCAGGCTAGTTCGTCACATGATGAGCTTGAGGCCGGAGTTGGTGGGGATCTTTGCACATGCCCCTGAGTTCGAACCTCTTTGGGTTTTGTGGAGCTTGAAATCCAAGAGCTACCACAGTTTCAATTTCATAGCCATGAAAAGGATCGGATTCAACCAAAGTAATTAACTCTGGGTCGACAGAGAATTCATAATCCTTATCGGTAACAATGAGAGGTGAAGTAGCAAACTTAGGATCACATTTCGTTGTAGCAGTCAAAGTCTTTTCTTTATACTTGCATAGTAGTTTCTTAAGATCATTTCTATCCTTACAAGCAAGAATCTCTCTAGCTATTTCTTCATACAAAGCATAACCTTTAGGTATATTAGGCATTTCAAATCTAGGAGATCTAGGCCTAATAGGTGTTTCATAATCATCATTTTCAGAAGTTTCATCAGTTTCAATGATTTCATTCTCTGTAGCTATAGCAATTTTTCATTAAGAAATTCACCTAGTGGCACAGTATCACCAAGCATGGTACTAGTGCCATCATAAGCATCAGTCATAGCAGAATTAGCATCATCAATATTAGGATTAATAGCATGTGATGGTGTTGCAAACGTACTCATAACAGAAGGTGAATCAAGTGTAGAGCTACATGGCAGTTCCTTACCTCCCCTCATAGTAGAGGGAAAATGTTGGTGTTAGTATCCTTTAGATTCTTCATAGTGATAGATTGATATAAATCCCAACTAACTCAACAAATATAGCCAGACTCCCCGGCAACAACGCCAGAAAAAGGTCTTGATAACCCACAAGTATAAGGGGTCGCAATAGTTTTCGAGCGTAGAGTATTCAACCCAAATTTATAGATTTGACACGAGGGGAGCCAAAGAATATTTGAGAGTATTAAAAGTTGAATTGTCAATTCAACCACACCTGGCGATAAATATCTGCTGTAAAGCGATCAGTACCATAGCAATATAGTTTGATAGTAGTAGTAGCAGCAACTGTAGCGGTAACAGTAACAGTAGTGAGCAAGTGCAATGCTAATGGTAGCAGTAGTAACTTAGCAAGAGCAATAAATGGAAAACTCGTAGGCACTAGATCCGTGTATATCTTGGATGATATTCATCATATAACAGTCATAACCTAGGGCGACACATAACTTGCTCCAGTTCGTCAATGTCATGTAGGCATGTATTCCGTATATAGTTATACGTGCTTATGGAAAAGAACTTGCATGAAATCTTTTGTCCTAACCTCCCATGGCAGCGGGGTCCATAAGGAAACTAAGGGATATTAAGGCCTCCTTTTAATAGAGAACCAGAACAAATCATTAACACATAGTGAATACATAAACTCCTCAACCTACGGTCATCACCCTGAAGTATCCTGATTTCTCTCACCCCGGGGTTGATGGATCATTACACATAATAGGTGCATATGACTAGGCAAGATCGGATCAAGAACATAGATATAATGATGATAACATGAACAGTTGAAATCTTAAATCATGCCACTCGAGCACTAGTGACAAGCATTAAGCATGGCAAAGTCATAGCAACATCAATCTTAGAACATAGTGGATACTAGGGATCAAGCCCTAACAAAACTAACTCGATTACATGATGAATCTCATCCAAATACTCATCGACCAGCAAGCCTACGAAGGAATTACTCACTCCCGGTGGGGAGCATCACGGAATTGGCAATGGAGAAGGGTTGGTGATGACGGAGACCAAAGATTCCCATCTCTAGATCCCCAAACGGGCTCCACATCTGGCCTCTCGATGAAGAACAGGAGGTGGCGTCGGCTCCATATTGTTAAACACAATGAAACTTTCTCTATGATTTTTTTCTGGAAAAATAGGATTTTATAGCGCTGCAATTAGGGTCAGAGGGCCCACGAGGTGGGCACGCTCCACCAGGCCACGCTAGGGGGTCTGGTGTGCCCTAGTGGAGGGTGGGCAACCTGGGCCCCCTCTTTGGTGGTTTTTGGATCCAATATTCCTTTTATATTCCAAAAAACCAATTTTTTTGTTCCATTCTGAGAACTTTTATTTCTACACAAAAACCACACCATGGTCGTTTTGTTGAAAACAGTGTCAGTCTGGGTTAGTTTGATTCAAATCATGCAAATTGGAGTCCAAAAAGGAGAAAAAGTGTTAGGAAAAGTAGATACGTTGGAGACGTATCAATTGTCGACATGGTTAGTCATAATCTTTGCTAAAAACCTTGGTGCTACTTAAGCATATGTATGTAAACAAGAACAAAAGAGTTCGTAAAAGTTTTTCTTTCTCAGTTTCAGTTTGTCAACTAAATTGCTTGAGGACAAGGAAGGGTTTAAGCTTGGGGGAGTTGATACGTCTCCAACGTATCTACTTTTCCTAACGGTTTTGTTCTTGTTCTGGACTCTAATTTGCATGATTTGAATAAAACTAACCCGGACTGACGATGTTGTCAGCTGAACTACCATGGTGTTGTTTTTGTGCAGAAATAAAAGTTCTCGAAATGGAGCGAAACATTTGGAGAATTATTTCTGAATATTTGAGGTATATTGGAGTCAAAATCCACCATAGAGGGGGCCAGTGTGAGGAAACCACCAGGGCGCGCTAGCCACCCTAGCGCAGCCTGGTGGGTGGTGCTCACCTTATCCCCCCGGCCCTAATTCCAGCGCTCTAAAATCCTATTTTTCCAGAAAAAATCAAGGCGAAAGTTTCATCACGTTTCACGAGACGGAGCCGCCACCACCTCCTGTTCTTCATCGGGAAGACAGATCTGGAGTCCGTTTGGGGCTCCGGAGAGGGGAATCTTCGGTCTTCGTCATCGTCAACCCTCCTTCATTGCCAATTCCATGATGCTCCCCACCGGGAGTGCATTATTCCTTCATAGGCTTGCTGGTCAGTGAGGAGTTGGATGAGATTCAATATGTAATCAAGTTAGTTTTGTTAGGGCTTGATCCCTAGTATCCACTATGTCCAAAGATTGATGTTGCTATGACTTTTCCATGCTTAATGCTTGTCATTAGGGCCCGAGTGACATGATTAAATATCTGAACCATTTATGTTATCACCATTATGTCTATGTTCTTTATCCGATCTTGCCTAGTCATATGCACCTATTACATGTTATGATCCATAAACCCCATGGTGACCATATTTGGGATACTTTCTGGTGATGACCGTAGTTTGAGGAGTTCATGTATTCATCATGTGTTAATGCTTTGTTTCGGTTCTCTATTAAAAGGAGGCCTTAATATCCCTTAGTTTCCTTATGAATCCCGCTGCCACGGGAGGGTAGGATAAAAGATGTCATGCGAGTTCTTTTCCATAAGCACGTATGACTATTTACAGAATACATGCCTACATTACATTGAGGAACTGGAGCTAGTTCTGTGTCGCCCTAGGTTATAACTGTTATATGATGAATATCATCCAATGAATACACCGATCCAGTGCCTATGTGTTTTCCACATATTGTTTTTGCTATGTTACTACTGCTGCTGTTACTGTTGCACTTTCTACAAAATCACTATTGCTATTGTTACCTCTACTATTACTGCTACTACTGCTATTAAACTATCATATTAATGTCGTATTGATCACTTTGCTCAAATATTTAATCTCTGAGTGTGGTTGAATTGACAACTCAATTTCTAATACTCTCAAATATTCTTTGGCTCCCCTTGTGTCGAATCTACAAATTTGGGTTGAATAGTCTACCCTCAAAAACTATAGCAATCCCCTATACTTGTGGGTTATGAGCCACTATCATTTTGGGGTTATGCATTAGAGACAGTCGCATTCACTTTAATTAGGGAAGCATCAAATTCCATTGAGACCACACCATATGAACTATGGTTTGGCACGAAACCCAAGTTGTCATTTCTTAAAGTTTGTGGTTGCGATGCTTATGTGAAAAGGCTTCAACCTGATAAGCTCGAACCCAAAGCGGACAAATGCGTCTTCATAGGATACCCTATGGAAACAGTAGGGTATACCTTCTATCTTAGATTCGAGGGCAAAGTTTTTTGTTGCTAAAAATGGGTCTTTTCTCGAGAAAGAGTTTCTCTCGAAAGAATTGAGCGGGTGGAAAGTAGAACTTGATGAGGTTGTTGGACCAACACTTCAGTTGGATAATAGCACGATACACAAAGATATTTCTACGGCGCCTACACCAAATGAAGAGGAAGCTAATTATGATGATCATGAAACTTCAAATCAAGTTACTACTGAACTTCGTAGGTCGATAAGGAATCATACCGCCCCTGAGTGGTATGACAATCCTATCTTGGAGGTCATGTTGTTTGACAATAGTGAGCCTACGAGCTATGAAGAAGCGATGGTGGGCATAGGTTCCAACAAATGGCTAGGAGCCATGAAATCTGAGAAAGGATCCATGTATGAAAACCAAGTATGGACTTTGGTAGACTTGCCCGATGAATGGCAGGTCGTTGAGTACAAATGGGCCTTTAAGAAGAAGACAAATGCTGATGGTAAATGTCACCATTTATAAAGCTCGACTTGTCGCAAAGAAGTTGTCTACAAGTTCAAGGAGTTGAGTACAATGAGACTTTCTCACCCGTAGCGGTGCTAAAGTCTGTTGGAATTATGTTAGCAGGTGCTGCATTTTTGGATTATGAAATCTGGCAGATGGATGTCAAAACAGCGGTTTCTCAATGATTTCCTTGAGGAAAGGTTGTATGTGATATAACTACAAGGTTTTGTCGATCCTAAGGATGGTAAAAGGTATGCAGGCTCCAGCGATCCTTGTATGGAGTGGGGCAAGCATCTCAGAGTTGGAATATACGCTTTGATGAGGTAATCAAGGCTTTTGGGTTTATACAAAGTTTATAAGAAACTTGTATTTACAAGAAAGTGAGTGGGAGCAGTATGGAATTTCTAATAAGTATATGTGGATGACATATTGTTGATCAGAAATAATGTAGAATTTCTGGAAAGCATAAAGGGTTGTTTGAAAGGAGTTTTTGAAAGGAAGACCTGGAATAAAGCTACTTAAATATTGAGCATCAAGATCTATAGATATAGATCAAGATGCTTGCTAAAACTTTCAATGAATACATACCTTAAGAAGATTTTGAAGGAGTTCAAAATAGATCAGTCAAAGAAGGAGCTCTTGGTTGTGTTATAAGGAATGAATTTGAGTAAGACTCAAAGCTTGACCATGGCAGAAAAAAAAGGACGAAGGTCGTCCCCTATGCCTTAGCCATAGGCTCTATATTGTATTTCATGTTGTGTACCGCACCTGGTGTGTGCCTTGTCATGAGTCTATCAAGGGTTACAAGAATGATCCAGGAGTGGATCACTAGACAGTGGTAAAAATTATTCTTAGTAACTAGAGGACAAAGGAAACACCTCTTGATTATGGAGGTGATAAAGAGTTTGTCGTAAAGGTTTACGTCGATGCAATCTTTGACCTCAATCCGGATGACTTTGAGTAGCAATCCGGATACATATAGTGGAGTAGTCGTTTGGAATATCTCCAAGTGGAGCATGGTAGCAGCATCTACAGTATGACATAGAGATTTGCAAAGTACACACGGATCTGGATGTTGCACACCCGTTGACTATAACCTCTCTCACAAGCAAAACATGATCAAACCCCAGAACTCATTGGGTGTAAATCACATGATGATGTGAACTAGATTATTGACTCTAGTGCAAGTGGGAGGCTCTCGGAAATTTGCCCTAGAGGGAATAATAAATTAGTTATTATCATATTTACTTGTTCATGATAATCGTTTATTATCCATGTTAGAATTGTATTGATCGAAAACTCAGATACATGTGTGGATACATACACAACACCATGTCCCTAGAGAGCCTCTATTAGACTAGCTCATTGATCAGAGATGGTCAAGGTTTCCTGACCATAGACATGAGTTGTCATCTAATAAAAGGGATCACATCATTAGGAGAATGATGTGATGGACATGACCCAACTGTAAGCATATCATTTGATCGTGTTAGTTTATTGCTACTGCTTTATCCATGTCAAGTATTTGTTCCTACGACCATGAGATCATGCTACTCCTTGACACCGGAGGAATGCCTTGTGTGTATCAAACTTCACAACATAACTGGGTGACTATAAAGGTGCTCTAGAAGCATCTCCGAGGGTGTCTATTGGGTTGGCAGAATCGAGACTAGGATTTGTCACTCCATATGACGTCTGTGGGCCCACTCAGTAATAAGGCATCACAAGAAGCTTGCAAGCAATGTGACTACGGAGTTAGTCACTGGATGTTGTGTTACAGAACAAGTAAAGAGACTTGCCGATAACGAGATTGAACTAGGTATGGAGATACCGACGATCGAATCTCGGGCAAGTAATATACTGATGGACAAAGGGAACTGCATACGGGATTGATTGAATCCTTGACATCATGGTTCAACCGATAAAGATATTTGTAGAATATGTAGGAGCCAACATAGGCATCTATGTCCCGCTATATTTTATTAACCGGAGAGTGTCGCGGTCATGTCTACATGGTTCTCGAACCCACAGGGTCTGCACACTTAATGTTCGGTAACGATTTGGTATTGTTGAGTTATATATGTTGGTGACCGAAAGTAGTTAGGAGTCCTGGATGAGATCCCGTACGCCACGAGGAGCTACGGAATGGTCCGGAGGTAAAGATTTATATATGGGAAGTCACATTTTGGCTATCGGAAAAGTTCCAGGTTTCTACGGTATTGTACCGGGAAGCTTCTAGAAGGTTCCATCCACCGAGGGTTCCACCACATCCCAATGGTTTGCATGGGCTAAGGGGAGGTGCCCTGGACTTATTGGGCTAGGCACACAAGTCCCTCAAGGCCCATGTGGCTTGGGAGAGGTGGAAAGTCCACGTGTTTATGGAAAGGGAGGGAATTGGACTAGGAGTCCAACTCCTCCCACTTGGTTGGGGCCTAGGGCTTGGAGGGGCTGAGCTCCACGCCCCTCCACCTATATATATAGGTGAGTGGGCGCCCCAAGAGGACACATAAATCCCTTGGCTCCCCTCTCTCTCCCTAGATCGTTTTCTCCTCCGTTCGTGGTTTTGGTAGCGCTAGGCGTAGCCCTGTCGGGACAGCACCACCACCACTGCCACCACTCCATCATGTTGTTGGAGAACTCATCTACTACTCTGCCCTCGCTCGCTAGATCGAGAAGGTGGAGACGTCATCGAGCTGTACGTGTGCTGAACACGGAGGTGCCGTCCGTTTGGTGCTAGACCGGTGCCTATCATGATTGGATCGCGAGACGTATCGTGATTGGATCACGAATTTGTTCGACTACATCCACTGCATTTCCCATGTAGATCCACTCCCCCTATCATAGTTGTTGATATCCATAGATAGATCTTGGGTGGTCGTAGGATTTTTTGTTTCCGATGCAACGTTCCCCAACAACCCCTTTATTCAAGCTTCCATAAACATTCTCTAAAGCATGTTGTTTATGTTTAAACTTGGAAGAAATCTTGGCAGCTCGTATTTCTAGAATCTCCTCGATGGAAGGTTGAGGAGCAACATCTTGACGATCTTAAGCACCGTCATGAGCTTTCTCTTGATCTTGATGTTAAGCTTGCTTGAGGGTGTGAACTTGATCTTGGGAATCACTTGGTGAATCACCATCATCTTGAGGTTGATCTTGCCCTTGATCTTGTTCACTTTGTTGAGGGCCTTCACTTTTTTATTCAGAAGCACATGGGTCTTGCGTCGGTGATGGTTCCACTTGCGTGGAACATTGTCCTTCGCCTTCGACCACAAGGGATTCCTCAACGTGTAGTAATTGTCCCATAGCCATTCTTCTTATGGTTTGGGGAGGAATTTCATCACCTACATCACAAAGACCATTTTGCTCCACTTGTGAGCGATTATTTTCATCAAATTCCACGTTACACGTCTCCTCAATGAGTCCATTGGACTTGTTGAGGACACTGTAAGCTTGAGAGTTTGAAGCATAATCAACAAATAGGCCCTCTTGAGCTCTCGGTTCAAATTTAGACAAACGAGCACCTTTCTTGAGAATGAAACACTTAAAACCAAACATCCGAAAGTACTTGAGGTTGGGCTTGTTACCAGTAAGAATTTCATATGGAGTCTTGTTCAACCCTTTGTGGAGGTAGAGCCGATTAGATGCCTGACATGCGGTGTTAATGTCTTTGGCCCAAAACTTGTATGAAGATTTAAATTCCTCCATCATGGTCCTTGCTGCATCCATCAACGTTCGGTTCTTCCTTTCCGTAACACCATTTTGTTGTGGGGTATATGGTGCAGAGTATTCACTAATAGAGAAATGGATAGCCAAAACTGTTGTTGTGGCGTGCCATTTTGCACTCACACCAACACTAATATTTCCAAATAGCGATGGCGTTGGACGAAATGGTACACCAACGTTGTGCAGTTATTGCTGGCGTGGACATAAAGTGGAATGCCACTAGACAGTGCATCCTGCTGTGCTGACCAGTCGGAATGCATGGCTGGCGTAATATGTCCTATCA
Organism: Hordeum marinum; assembly: GCA_022496015.1. Taxonomy (NCBI): domain Eukaryota; kingdom Viridiplantae; phylum Streptophyta; class Magnoliopsida; order Poales; family Poaceae; genus Hordeum; species Hordeum marinum. The sequence goes on along the minus strand of CM039672.1, from coordinate 288,250,945 downwards.
TGCCATAGATGTATTATGTACTTCTGGCGTTCCCTGTTCGTGAATGCCAACATTATGTTTTGCCTATATAAGTTGGTGTTGGAAGCCCCTTTGTTTCTCAAAATACATTCACTTCCAATTCTTCTCCCTAATAACTAGTTAACTCCTCTTAGTTATGGACCCACATCGATGGAGCGTGTGAAAAGTTTGGAACTCCATCGCTCTTGGTGAGATCTCGTCTGGTCCTGTTGGCTACACCATGAGCTCACCACGACCAATGCAGTCTGGTGAATCAACCCACCGCAACATCGTGACTTCTGTTCAATCCGACAGCTATGCCACCAGTGTCGAAGATACGGGCCTTGTGCTGCTTTAGGGCTGTCATCGCCCTCTTGATAAGCATAGGTCACACACGGAATGGAATCCAGAGCGAGAGTTCTACATCTGCGCCAACTGTGGAAAGGTATGTATGTACACATTGATTGGCTTTCAGCTAATTTGCACAATTCAACTCCTCTAGCGTCCCTCACATCAATATACATGTGTGTATATATATTGTGATTCATAGAAAACATGGGGAATATATTGCTTCACATGCATATGGGTTGATCTCGTCCAAAAGAACGTAAGCGAGGTTCTCAACTACTCCATTGGACCTTTGAGACTACAGATAGACGAGATGCAACTCTAGAAAGATGTGATGCGATGCCAAATAAAAAAAATTCGATGCTTTGATATGCTCTTTTAGCCAGTAGCCTGCTTGGCATATTTCTCCCAGCTGGATCGATGACACCATTTCTTCTCGTGGTCGTCATCACAGTGATGATGTTCTTAGTCTAGATCTAGTAGTAGTAAACAATAATTGTTATTTTTTATTATCCTTCTGTAATGTATGTAAGCAGGCCAGATTAATTAATGAAATCTATGTTGATCAACTATATGAATTATATTTTGAACTAATATTTTTATTGTGTATATATATATTAAAAAAATATAAAATAAAATAATAATAAACTGAAATGGTGTTGGCCATGTGGGCCAACACTATCAAACACACCACACCGCCCGTCAAATCCAACCACTCGTATATACACCCAGATCTAATCCCCACACAAACGCTCCCGAATCAATCCCAACCCGTCGCCGCCGCCGCCAACGTCCAAACCCCCCGGTAGTCGTCGCCATCTCCAACTCCACATCACTGTCATCTCCCTCTCCATCTCCACCTCCTCCATCACCGTCTCCACACCACCACCGCCGTCGCCGCCTTCGTGCCTCCACCGCCCTCGCCGTCGCCTCCATTGCTCGTGAGTAATTGTAGTTTCAGATTTTAGTGTAGTTGTGTAGTGCAGATTTTAGTGTAGTTTCAGATTTTGTGTACTTGTGTAGTTTTAGATTTTTAGTGTAGTTTGTGTAGTTTCAAATATTTAGTGTATTTGTGTAGTTTTAGATTTTTAGTGTACTTGTGTAGTTTCAGATTTTAGTGTAGTTTGTGTAGTTTTAGATTTTTAGGTAGTTTTGTAGTTTCAAATTTTTTGTGTAGTTTGTGTAGTTTTTGATTTTTAGTGTAGTTTTGTGGTTGCAGTTTTTTAGTGTAGTTTGTGTAGTTTCAGTTATTTTGTGTAGTTTCAGGTTTTTAGTGTAGTTTGTGTAGTTTTAGATTTTTTGTGTATTTGTGTAGTTTTTGATTTTTTAGTTTAGTTTCAGTTTTTTAGTGTAGTTTTCAGATTTTTAGTGTAGTTTTGTAGTTTGAGATTTTTAGTGTAGTTTGTGTAGTTTCAGATTTTTAGTTCGGTTTGTGCAGTTTTCGAATTTTTAGTGTAGTTTTGTAGTTTCAGATTTTAGTGTAGTTTTGTAGTTTCTGATTTTAGTGTAGTTTTGTAGTTTAATTACATTGTCTATATATTGTATATATATAGGTGTTGCAGGTACAGTCAGATGCCTCAAAAGTTTCGTGGTGTGTGACAAAAGGGTACTAAGTACTATGCAACCATCACGAAGGACAATGTCGTCCACCAACTTGGTCACTGGGACACCCCAGAGTTTGCGGTGCGTGCCTACGATGCAAAGGCGGTTGAGTATCACAAGGAAAAGGAGATTCTAAATTTCCCTAATTGACGTGAGTACGCATAGTTCCTCGCGCAGGAGAACATAAGGATATGCACGAAGGCTGAGGAGAAGGAGAACCTCCAGGTTGAGCAACAATTGTTCGACCCATTAGTGATGGAGCTTGCGAGAGATGACAAACTCTTAGAGAGCAACAAGATGATGCTCCTTCAGTATGCAACAAAGAAGAGTGCGGAGGAGGATCCCATAGCTTGGGATAAGCTCGAGTAGGAGGAGGAGGTTCAGTCGCTATTGCGTCATCGTGGGTCCACCAGGGATGACCATGAGGCCGGCCCCTCTAGTGGTATCTTTCTAGAGATGGACGTAACATTAGCTATTTTGTATATGAATAACCGTTTAACTTTATGCATGTTGTTATCTGTTTGAACCGTGCATCGTTTATAGAATATCTTAGTTACTAGTGCATATATGTTCCATTTTGATGTGTTAGTTATTTAGTTTCATGATCTATGCTTACTTTGGTCAACAATATTGACAACAAGAAATGGATGCCCTGTGTAAGACTTGTGGTGCTTTGAGATGCCAGGAGGATAGAAAGTTCTTCATTGATCTTTTGAAGGACTTCACTGCTAAGACAATATGTATATATATATGATTTAGTTCAACATGTTTTGATTGAGTTTTATATGGTACGTTTGTGGCCGAAATTGTCTAACTAGTTATTCTTTCAAATTTTGCTCAGGTCATCCCTTGCGAGGCAAGGCACAACTTCTTAGAGAACTTTTGAGTTCCGCTTGATGCAACCATCATGTTCCAATGCACCCTAATGAAGATGGTCATGGCTGAGCACTTCAATTGCCTTGTCACCAACAAGTCAGACTGCACCTATTTCGGTTTCCCTGGTTGGACAACTCTTGCAACTACCTACGAGATGGAAGCTGGGGAGGGAGCCACGTTCTACCTTAACTACGACCGTGATGAGATGATGGTCTACTACAGACCTGCTGGTAGTGATGATAATAGTCCACTTACTCTAGACTATGATCCTGACTGCGCATGACGTATTGTCTGAGTTAGCTAGCTAGCAAAGCATGCATGCCATATCACCTCCTCTTAATAAATCTGAAATTGTGTGTACTTGTGTTATATGCCTCTTTTTAATACTTTTCTGAATAATGTCAATAAATAATGACTCTTGAACTTAGATTTCGGTATTTGCAATGTACTATTTAATTACTGTCAAAACCTTTGATTATGCTATCATTTTTGTTGTATCGCGCTACTGTACAGATTTGGTTTAAATCTGAAAATTACATTGCTGGCGTAGCACTAACATCCAATGCCACTACTGACATATATTACTGCTGGCGTTGGAAATGTGGCACGCCATAAATGCATGGAATAGTGGTGGTGTCGAACCCAACGTCAGTAGTATTCTTTAACTGTGGTGCCTTATTGGTGACATCGGGACTCCACGCCAGCATGGACATTTTAGCCATGCCATAGCTGGGCTTTTCTACAATAGTGATTGGTGCTTGATCGCCTCACACTAAGAAACTCATCCAAGGTGTAGTTCTTGAACTCGATGTCATTGTCACTTGTAATCATCAATATCTTTGGTTCATGTCAATGTTGGGGAACGTTGCATGGGAAACAAAAAATTTCCTATGAACACCCAAGATCTATCTATGGAGATCAACAACTTCGAGAGGGAGAGTGGATCTACATACCCTTGTAGATCGCTAAGCGGGAAGCGTTAAGAAACGTAGTTGATGTAGTCAAACGTCTTCACAATTGAAATTGCAATCCACCCTACGATCCAATTGTTGGGGAATATTGCATGGGAAACAAAAATATTCCTACGCACATGCAAGATCTATTCATGGTGATGAGAATCTATGAGAGGGAGAGTTGATCTACATACCCTTGTAGATCGCTAAGTGGGAAGCATTAAGAAACGCGGTTGATGTAGTTGAACGTCTTCGCGATCCAAATCGCAACCTGTCCCATGATCCAATCATGATCCACCCTGCGATCCAATCACAATCCGTCCCGCGATCCAATCACAATCCGTCCCGTGATCCAATCATAGTCCTTCCGATCTAGCGCCGAACGGACGACACCTCCACGTTCAGCACAAGTATAGCTCAATGATGATCTCCGCATTCTTGATTCAGCAAGAGGGGGTGGAGAGGTAGATGAGTTCTCCGACAGCGCGATGGTGCGGCGGCGGCGTCGCCTAACCACCGCCGAAATTAGACTAAAGGAGAAAACGATCTGGAGGAAGTAGAGGGAGCACTTGGTAATTAGGGTTAGCTCTCCATCTAAATCCTGTAGTATATATAGGAGGGAGGGAGGGGAGGAGGCAGCCTCAAAACCTCAAGGGTTGGCCGAAATTGGAGGTGGAGTCCTACTCCAATCCTACTAGGAGTAGGATTCCTCCTCTCCACTTGGAAACCCTTTCCACCTTTCCACCTTTTGGGTTTTTCCCACCCCTAGCCGCATGAGACTTAGTGGGGGGTTAGGACAGCCCACTAGGGGATGGTTTGACTCCTCCCACATCCCATGAGGTCCTTTGGGTCGATACACCCCTCCCAATGATCCCTCGGTACCCTCCCGGTACACTACCAATGAGCCCGAAACTTTTTCAGTGACCAAAACAGGACTTTATATATATCAATCTTTACCTCCGGACCATTCCGGAGCTCCTCATGACATCCAAGATCTCATTCGGGACCCCAAACAACATTCGGTCACCACCATACATAACTCTATACTACCGAAACATTACCAAACCTTAAGTGTGCAAACCCTGCGGGTTCGAGAACTATGTAGCCATGATCGAGAGACCTCTACGATCAATAACCAATAACGAGACCTGGATGCGTTTATTGGTTCCTACATATTCTATGAAGATCTTTATCCGTTGAACCTCTATGTCAAGGATTCAGTTAATCTTGTATGTTGTTCTCTTTGTTCATCGGTATGATACTTACCCGAGATTCGATCGTCGGTATCTGTATAACTAGTTCAATCCCGTTACTGGCAAGTCTCTCTACTCATTCCATAATACAAGATCCCGTGGCTAAAACTTTAGTCACATTGCTTGCAAGGCTTGTTGTGATGTTGTATTACCGAGTGGGCCCTGAGATACCTCTCCATCACACGGAGTAACAAATCCCAGTCTTGATCCATACCCACTCAACGGACACCCTAGGAGATAGTTGTAGAGCACCTTTATAGTCAGCCAGTTACGTTGCGACATTTTATAAACACAAGGTATTCCTTTGGTTTCAGTGAGTTTCATGATCTCATGGTCACAGGAACAGACACTTGACATGCAGAAAACTATAGGAATAAACTGACACAATCATATGCTATGTTTATAGTTTGGGTCTTGTCCATCACATCATTCTCCTAATGATGTGATCCCCTTATCGAATGACATCTCATGTCTATGGCCAGGAAACCTTGACCATCTTTCATCAACGAACTAGTTAACTAGAGGCATACTAGGGACACAATGTTGTCTATGAACCCACACATGTATTTGAGTTTCCAATCAATACAACTATAGCATGGACAATAAACGATTATCACAAACAAGGAAATATAATAATAACCAATTTATTATTGCCTCTAGAGCATATTTCCAACAGTCTCCCACTTGCTCTAGAGTCAATAATCTAGCTCACATCGCTATGTGATTTGCTATGAATCTCACACCAATGAGTTTCGGGGTTCGATCATGTTTTGCATGTGAAAGAGGTTTTAGTCAACGGGTCTGCGACATTCAGATCCGTGTGTACTTTGCAAATATCTATGTCATACTGTAGACACTGCTACCACGCTCCACTTGGAGCTATTCCAAATGGCTACTCCAGTATACGTATCCGGATTGTTACTAAGAGTCATCCAGATTGGTGTTAAAGCTTGCAACGATGTAACCCTTTACGATGAAATTTTTATCACCTCCATAATCGAGAAAAAAATCCTTAGTCCTATAGTTACTAAGGATAATTTTGACCGTTGTCTAGTGATCCACTCCTGGATCACTCTTGTACCCCTTGACACACTCATGGCAAGGCACACACACGTGCGGTACACAACATGACATACTATATAGAGCCTATGGATAAAGCATAGGGGATGACATTCGTCATATCTCTCTTCTGCCGTGGTCGAGCTTTGAGTCTTACTCAACTTCATACCTTACAAATCAGGAAAGAACTCTTTCTTTGATTCATCCATTTTGAACTCTTGCAAAATCTTGTCAAGGTATGTACTCATTGAAAGTTTTATCAGACGTCTTGATCTACCTCTATATTTAAGTTGCTTCATTCTAGGTTTTCCTTTGAAAAACTCCTTTTCAAACAACCCTTTATGCTTTCCAGAAATTCTACATCATTTCCGATCAACAATATGTCATCTGCATATACTTATTAGAAATTATATAGTGCTCCCAGTCACTTTATTGTAAATAAAAGTTTCTCATAAACTTTGTATAGACTCAAAAACTTTGATCACCTCATCAAAACATATATTCCAACTCATAGATTCTTGCTCCAGTCCATAGTAGGATTGCTGGAGCTTGCACACCTTTTATCATCCTTAGTATTGAAAAAACCTTCTGGTTGTATCAAATACAACCTTTCCCCAAGTAAACCGTTAAGGAAATGATGTTTTGACATCAATCTGCCAGATTTCATAATTGAAAAATGCAACCACTGCTAACATAGTTCCAACAGACCTTTAACATCGCTAACGGCGAGAAAGTCTCATCGTAGTCTATTCCTTGAACTTGGCGGAAACTTCTTTGTGACAAGTCGAGCTTTATAAATGGTGACATTCACCGTCAATGTCTGTCTTCATCTTAAAGATCCATTTGTTCTGAATGGCCTTTCACCCTTCAGGTAATACTTCCAAAGCCCATACTTTGTTTTCTCACATGGATCCCATCTCGGATTGCATGGTCTCTAATCATTTCTCGGAATATGGGCCCATCATCGCTTCTCCATAGCCCGTTTTTTCATCGTTGTCCAACAACATGACCTCTAAGATAGGGCTCCCATACCACTCGGGAGCAGTACACGTCCTTGTCGACTACGAGGTTTGATAGTAACTTGATCCAAAGCTTCATGATCATCATCATTAACTTCCTCTTCAACTAATGTAGGCTCCACAGAAACTTCTTTGTGCGCCGCGCTACTCTCTGGTTGAAACAAAGGTTTAATAACCTCATCAAGTTCTATCTTCCTCCCACTCAATTCTCTCGAGATAAACTCTTTCTCGAGAAATGACCCGTTTTTAGCAACAAAAACTTTGCCCTCGGATATGAGATAGGAGGTATACCTAAATGTTTCCTTAGGGTATCCTATGAAGATGCATTTTACCGCTTTGGATTTGAGCTTAGCAGACATAAGCGTCGCATTCCCAAATTCTAAAAAATGACAGTTCAGGTTTTTGCCAAACCATAATTCATACGGTGTCATCTCAACAGATTTAGATGGTGTCCACATTTTGGGAATGGTGGTACCCAGACCTGCTTGCCTGCGGCCCACGACATGGCCCACTTCGTCAACCAAATGCGACCAGGCGAGGCCCGACTCAAGAGAAGGCCCTCGCGAGGAAGAATGATGACAAGTCCCACAAAGAATGAGTCTCCTCAGGACCCCTCCGGAGCGGCGAGATTCCTATGCAAGGCCCGGCCTCAGGAGTCAAGGATGACACAAGGAAGGACAGGCGGGCGTCCGTGCGCCAGGAGGCATAGTTCCCCCTTTGGTGCAAAGGGAGCAAGGACATACGCGGGTTCCCAAAGCACCCCAAAGGTTTCCATTCTAGTGCAAGAATACCACAATCACTCACCCCGCAGGGCGAATGTCATTGCTGAGCCCATCCTTGCATGGTCAACAACTACTTTGCACACGAAGACTGCCTTTGGGCAGGGCGAGCACGTATTGCTGTCCCCTTCAAAATTGGCCGTTGTGGGATCCCTTACCTCCATTGTGATAAGGGAAGAGGACCCGGGACGCCGCTATATATAGAGGATAGGTTGCCCCATAGAGGGGGGCACCGACGGATGAGACGGAACCCACCGAAGGAACCCTACGATCCACCCGGGTATCCACTCCACCACTTATCCACCACCAAGCCACATAGGGCCTCGAAAACCTCAAGAGAGCCCTTAGGAGGCCCAAGAACACTGTACTATTCCACCCACATCGCCTCCTTGAGAGGCAATCCACCAAATCAGCAGTAGGGTATTACACTTCGTAGCGGCCCGGACTTGGGTAAACTGTCGTGTTCATCTTCTTCCTCGTCATCGTGCGAGTTCGTCATTGAGTACATCGAGTAGAGAGCTAGGGTGATGAGGCTGCAGGGATCTTCGCACAAGCCCCTGTGTTCAAACCTTAAGGGTTTTGCGGAGCCCAAAATCCGACATTTGGCGTGCGGTGTAGGGAGCGTGTCGAAGCTTGCCTAGAATCTCGCCTCGTCTCCGCTCGCCACACACATGGCAAAAGGATGTTGGGCCCGGGCCGAGCGTCGGGCGGCTCGTGTGACGTGGGTGGCACCGGCGGGTGCCGGCGCCTTCCGCCGAACTGCCTCTCCGTTTATAGGTCTTGTTGCCAGCAGGGCTCTGGATCGGTGCCAGAGGCTGCCGCCTTCACCAACTACATGACAGGCTCCCGTCCCCCCAGCTCACCCTCCTGCCGGGCGCACGCCCCAGCCCTTTCGGGCCTGTCAAGACCCGACGCACAGGCACATCGCACTTCTCATGGCGCATGAACTGCGGATCCATCGTGCGACGTGCATTCGCCATGACACATGGACCGGGTACACCTTCAGACGTGTCGCAGATGCCCGCGAAGCCTTGGCGTACCTCGATAGGACCCGAGCCCGTGGATTCGCTCGCACAACGAGACCAACACTCAGGCCCTGCGGGCACCTGCACGACACCGATGTAGGCTCGTGCCCGCCCGAAGCTAGGACCAGGGCACCCAGAGTGTGGGAGCTGGCCAAAGATGTTCTTGGACCTCGGTGGGAGGTGTCGGCAGCACGGGAGGCGCCTCCCATCGCACTCCATGTCACCTTCCCTGGAGCCAGGGTGGGAGAACGGAGGCTCAACTACGACGGCGTCCGGGGGCTTGGGCAACTCTACAACAACCTTGTTGACGCGTTCCCGGGCAGAGGGGGAGGAGACACCGTCCGCCACGACTATGGGAGTTACGTATGCAGTTTCGCGGACGGTCCCCATGAGGGATGGCCTGTGCAGCCAAGAGAGGGAGACATGAACAACTAGCTCCGTGAGGGTGACCGATGCAGGCACTCTCGTAGGGCGCGCCCGATGGTGGGGAGCTACTTCGAGCAGGCATCCGAGTCTGGGGACTGGGGGTTACTGGACCGGGAACACGGGGGGAACACCCGCCAGTGTTCCCGGGCCAAGTGATCCCAGCTTGGAGACGAAAGGTGGAGCACACGCCCATGTCTCCGGTTCGGATGATCCCAACCTGTGGATGTTGGGAAGCGCACGTTGCCCTATCCCCAGGGCAAGATGTGCCTGCTTGGGCACGGAGGGTGGAACATACACCCATGTCCCTAAGCTGGGAGTCGCTGGGCTGTCAGCGGGCAGTCCTGAGCTCACCCATGCTCCCGGGCCCGGTTTACCCGCCCTGGGGGATGAGCCATGAGCACCTGCAGGGGAATTTGGGGCACCCCAACGAGGCGCGCTGGGGTTCCGCCCAAGACCCTAGCCTCATGCGCAACGGACGGGCCTCGCCTGCCCTGGCCCGTGGCGCGGGGGTCTACGTCTGCACTGTGACATCAGCTCCCGGGAACGGGCCCTGGAGTGTCATGGGATACCCCCACACCCAGGGTCCTATCTTGGGTCGGCCCTACTACATCAACCCGTGACACTCTCACGTAATAATGAGCGGGCTGTATACGCCCGGAGCCCACCGAGGACGCGAAGGGATTCCTCCCACGCAATGTGGCAGCCACAGCTCGGAGCTGGCGGAGAAGACAACATTTCCCATCCATGGCTATGCCCACGCAATGTGGATGCCCTACGCTCAGCGCTGTGGGAAGACGAAGGCGAAGACTACCCTAAAAAGCCATACGCGACCGTTTTCTCGCTCTTTTTGTATCCTGAGTTGCAACCTTCAACGGTTCATTTTGTGCTTGAACATGTCGGAACTTCGAGAATTTTGAAACTTTATATTTAAAAAGGGGGGGTTTCTTTGTGTGTTTCCTCGTTTGAAGTCTCGCTTTCTAAATGGTGTTTCGCAAGGAGCCAAACGCTCCGCACCACCCCAAGGAACCATAGAGCTAGATGGCGAGGACCTGCCGCCTTGGGGGAACTCGATTTTTAGCTGTCTGACCCACTCAAGGGCTCCGACCGCAGCATGACATCATAGCATGGGGTCTTGGGAGGCCCCAGGGCCTCCTAAGGCGGAACATGAAGGGCGGAATGGGGGATCGCTCAAGCTTTAAGGGGGCTCCTGAGTAGCACGCCTCAGGAGCCTTACCGATCATAAGGCCACTCGTCCCCCTTGATGTCGTCCTTGGTTTCCGATCGGCATCCGGAGTATCGAGGCCTCGCCCCGTGAAGTGTGTCCTTGATTTCCGGTCGTACCTAGTGGTGGTGGGAAAATGCGTGGGACTGGGACCTGACTACGTAGAGCGGTTTGAGCATTGAAAAAGGGGGCTCCTAGGCAATGTGCCTCGGGAGCCTTACTGGACATAATGCTACTCGACTTCCTAGTGTCGTCCATGGTTTCCGGTCAGCATCAGGAGTACCAAGGCCTCACCTCCTGAAGTACGTCCCCTTTCCTGTCGTACCTAATGGTGGTGGGGAAATTTGTGGGACTGGGGCCTACAGACGTAGAGTGCCGAAAGAGCCCCCAAACCATCCCACAAGCGAGGAGGAAGCATCCCAGGCAGGACCACATGACATCCGGACAACCCTATCCCGCCAGCGGCACGAGCAAGGTCGTCATCGCACCACAAGCCCGACGAACAGATTGATAGTGACCCCGGACCGAAGGAAGCACGGTGCTACCCTCCTCGTCATCTGAAAATACACTTAAAGTTATTTCCAAAATACATTAAAGTTGCCACCAGGCCGCATACATAACCTTGCCAGGAACACAAAGAAGCTGCCCAAGGGAAGCACACCATCACCAGAACTCTCGTCCTCACCACCCGGCGACGGCCCCATGCATGCCTACTCAAGCGTGGCCCTACGCTTCGTTAGAGGAAAGCTCCGCCAAGAAGTCGTCGACATGATCCTTGACCTGATTGGCAAGGGCAGCATGGGTTGCCTCAGGCACGGGACCGAGCACCAACTTGAAATTGAAGTGAGGGTCAAGCCGGAAGAGGTGGCTGAAGATGCGCGAGGCCACCTGCGTGAGGAGGTCGTGGCTCTTCTCCTTCACCAGCGCGCGGGTCTTCACCGCACCCCCTTCAAGGTGCTCCACGACCTTGGATAAGAAGTCTAGGTACTCGGCGTCATTCGAAACCAGGGGGCTCGGGACGCTCGCACCATAGATGTCATCCAATACCCGCTTGGCCCTCCCTTCGAGGGAGTGGAACATCTGGGACCGCATATGCTGGAGGACACGAGCCCGCGCCGCCTCGCCCGAAGCCTTCTCCGCCAGGGATGCCACACCATTTACTTACTTATGAAGGAAAGCCAGCTCGGCTTCAGCGGCAACTTGGGCGTCCATCGCGGCGCAGCGGTGCCCTTCCTCCTGATCTAACCTTTTCTTGAGGTCCTTGACCTTACCTTTCAGGGAATCACGCCGCTCGCAAAACCGGGACTCCTGGAGCTGCAGATTCTCGCGGTAGTCTCGGACAAGCGAGCGCCGAGCCTCAGCCACCATGTTGTCAACCTCCTCCTGAAGCCTCGCCTCATGGGAGGCAAGGGACTCTTTGGCGAGCGACGCCTGGCGTTCCCTCATTTCCATCCTCTCCTGCTCCAGGCTTTGCTTTAGTGCCTCCAACACCAACGAGTCGGCAGGTGCACGGGGACCCACAATGGCGAAGAGGGGCTCTGGGGCGAGCCCTCAAGAGTGGCGCTCCGCATGTGGGTCTGCTTTTCAAGGTCAGCGTTTAAGGCCTGAAGCTCCCTGAGGCGCCCGTTAGAGGCCTCGCGCCGACCGTCGGCCTCCTGAGGTCGGCAAGGACGTGCTCGTGGGGCTCCACCGCTGTAGCAAGGGACTCCTCGGCCTTCGAGCGGGCGCATTCGCGTTTTAGGCAGCCAAAGTTCACGGTGACTTCAAGCTGGTGCCATCCCTGCGCGAGCCGTTGGCGCTCTGCCTCCAGGCGAGCATCGTTGTTGGCGAGCCCCACCCTAGGAGCCTTAGTGTTTCCGCCGCAGTATGGAGCAAATCCCACGGCGTGGTGCCCCAAGCCTCGGTGGGCTCGAGGGGCCGATCAGGACTTCCACCTCCCCCAGGACGAACGGGGGAGGCGTGTGAAGGGCCACCCAACCCAAACGCGCACTCAGGGGCTGGGGGCTCCTGCACAGACACCTGGAAAGAAGGACGTATCCCAGGGGCCCCACGTCGCAAAGAAAAGGGGCCCGGGGATGCCGTGCGACGCGACCTCAGGGAAGGCCGCTGGCGAGAGAAGCGTCACATATCTGGGAAGCTAGATGTCGCAGGCAAGGAGGACCACAGGAGGCTCGCGCGTGGAATCACAAGACGGCTGAACTGGCCCGGGTAGGAGACCGCAAGGGGCTCGACGGCTATGGGCGCGGGCGGCATCAACCTGTCTCCACTGACGTCAGTAGGAAGCCTGCAAAATGGAAGCTCGGGAGAAAGGTGACCAAGAAGAAGGCCAAGCAGGATGAAGACACTTACTCGTCTACGACGACCCACTTCCTCTTCACCGGCACCCACATCGCCAAGGGGTGGCTGCCCCTGGGCGTTTTCCTCTTCTGGCCGGCACGAGGGCCTAGGGACGACGAACCGGCGACCGGGGACGGACACTCAGCAACAGAAGCGATCACCTTCACCGTCGGCTGGGCCTCGCTCACGTCCTCAGCCCGGCATAAGGAAGAAGCCAGAGAGACAGGTGGCGAAGGCCGCCCATCCCCGGCCTCAGGGAGGGCGGCGTCCCCCAGGGTCTCGGAGACCGGCCCCCCCAGGAAAGAGGCATATTGGGGCCGCATCTCCTCAGGAGGAAGGAATCCTCACTCATCAAAGCACGGCGTCTCCATGGCAAGAGCTTCCCGATTCTTGTAGTTGTACAAGGGGAGGCCATTCCGGGGGAGCTCGTTAGGTGCCCCACCAGTCAGGCGGCGGAGAAGCTCACGCAAGACGTCAGGGGAAAGAGGCGAGACCTGAATCCTCATTGGGTCACGGGGACTTGTGAAGGCCCACATCGGACGGGCGTGGCACTGGAGGGGAGCGATCCGCCGGCGGGTGAACTACCGTGCCACCATCGCCATGGTCATACCAGCCTGCTTCAACCTCGCCATCCTGTCCACAACGCATGTGAGCCACGGATCGGCGAGCTCCTTATGTCTCCACCCGCGACTCGACACTATGGGGGACAGCAGGAGTTGATACCGAGTTCCGGCCCCGGCGGTGTTGATATACACCCATTGCCACCGGAACCCTTCAGCTTTTGGGGAAAGCCTAACATCGAGGGCCCCCTGGGCCAATGTATCTGCTAGCCTCAAGGATAAACACCCGGAACATTGTACCCCCGAAGACAACTTGAGGGAAAAGAAGTGGCGCAACAAGTAGGGATGGCAATGGGGCCCCATACCCGTCAAACCCATGGGGATTTCATCTATTAGGGGGTGGGGATGGGTGAAAAACTTCCCCATGGGGATATTTACCGAACCAATTTATTCCCCATAGGGTACAACGGGGATGGGGATGAGATCCTATTCCCCAGACCCAATACCCATCAAGGGCCCACTTTTCAAATATTTACAAACAAACTTGCGAAAACAAAAAAAATATATGAGGAAAACCTTAAACTTACCTCACATCCTCACCTCAACCGCCACCATGACCAAGAAGTTAGTACGACCAAGATCGGTATTAGTAGAACAAGGACAACACCATGTATATATCTTGATTATATTCTGTCATATTATGTATATGATCATTTCTTCATGGGGATGGGGACCCGAATGGGGCCTCGTTCCCTCGTGGGGCATGGGTATGGGGAAATTTCATCCCCAGTCATGTAAATGGGGATGGGGATGGGGGTATGGGTAATAGATGGGGATGGGGATGTTCTAGGTATCCCGATAGGGGATTGTCCCCATTGCCATGCCTAGCAACAAGGCTACGGAGGGGAAAACCCCAACGAAGGCTTCGCACAGTAACGCGAAGGCCGAAAGAAGGACGAGGGATCCATGCTCAAGATGAAGCACGTGGATCTGGTAATGCGAGAGCACCTCAGAAAGAAAGCTTGAGAATGGTGGTAGTACGCCCGACAGAAGGGCTGGGATATGAAGGGGGATAGCAGTGGCCACCAGCTCGCCCCGAGGCCGCGAGCCTGGCCAGATCTCGGCGGCCCCCCACTCATTGGCATGGGTGGCGACCACCAGCTGAACCTTCTCCAACCCCTCCAAGTTCACCACCGACGATCGATCTAGTGCGTGCTTGAGCGCAGATGCGAACGATGGTCTCCTCAAGCCCTCGCTTCCATGTTTCTTCGGAGGCATGGCGATAGTGGAGGAGAAGGGGGAAGGCGACGTAGCGCGCGTGGATATTCGACAGAAGGAGCGAGAACCCTGCCAGGCAAAGGAGCACATGGTGGGATCAACGGGGGATGAAGTGGTTTTTGATGGCGTATGTTGAGGGACTCAGTAAAGCTGACAATGGCAAGCCCGAATCGGAGGAGAAAGGGGCGACCATCCCTCAGATTACCGCATATGAAGGCTGGCCCACAGGCGTTTGGGGCCCGCGACACTTCGGGTCATCCTCCAAGCTTCGCCCGTAAGCCAGATCGAGCGCGCCTTGGGATCGGGGGCTACTATCGGGTTCTGGGAACAGGGGTACCCAAACATGCCTGCCTGCGGCCCAGGGCGCGGCCCACTTCATCAACCAAATGGGACCAGGCGAGGCCCGACTCAAGACAAGGCCCTCACGAGGAATAATAGCGACAAGACCCATGAAGGATGGGTCTCCTCAGTACCCCGCCAGAGCGGCAGAGATTCCTATGCATGGCCCGACCTCGGAGTCAAGGATGACGCAAGGAAGGATAGGCGGGCATCAGTGCGCCAGGCGGCACAGTTTCCCCTTTGGTGCAAAGGGAGCAAGGACATATACGGGTTCCAAAATCACCCCCAAAGGTTTCCATTGCAGTGCAAGAAGACCAGAACCACTCACCCCACAGGGAGGATGTCATCGCTGAGCCCATCCCTGCAGCATCGACGGCTACTTTGCAGGCTAAGACCGCCTTTGGGTAGGGCGAGCACGTACTGTTGTCCCCCTTAAAAATTGGCCATTGTGGGACACCTTACCACCATTGCTATAAGGGAAGACGACCCGGGCCACTGCTATATATAGAGGATAGGTTGCATCATAGAGGAGGGAACCGACGGACGAGACGAAACCCACCGAAGGAACCCTACGATCCACCCGGGTATCCATTCCACCACTTATCCACCACCAAGCCATAGAGTGCCTCAAACACCTCAAGAGAGCCCTCAGGAGGCCCAAGAACACTGTACTATTCCACCCACATCACCTCCTCGAGAGGAAATCAACCAAAGAAGGAGTAGGGTATTACGCTTCAAAGCGGACTGGACCTGGGTAAACTGTCGTATTCATCTTCTTCCTCGTCATCGTGCGAGTTCGTCGTTGCGTACATCGAGTAGCGAGCTAGGGTGATGAGGCTACAGGGATGTTTGCACACGCTCCTGTGTTCGAACCTTAAGAGTTTTGCGGAGCCATATCCAATATCCAATAGAGTGCAATTACGACATTCAGACACACCATTTCGCTGAGGTGTGCCGGGCGGCGTGAGCTATGAAACAATTCCACATTTCCTAAGGTGCGTGCCAAACTCGTGACTTAAATATTCTCCGCCACGATCAGATCGTAGGCATTTTATTTTCCTGTCACGTTGATTCTCAACCTCACTCTGAAATTCCTTGAACCTTTCAAAGGTTTCAGACTTGTGTTTCATTAAGTAGACATACCCATATCTGCTCAAGTCATCAGTGAGGGTGAGAACATAACGGTAGCCACCGCGAGCCTCGACACTCATTGGACCGCATACATCGGTATGTATTATCTCCAGCAAGTCAGTTGCTCGCTCCATTGTTCCGGAGAACGGAGTCTTCGTCATCTTGCCCATGAGGCATGGTTCGCATGTGTCAAATGATTCGAAATCAAGTGACTCCAAAAGTCCATCAGCATGGAGCTTGTTCATGCGTTTGACACCAATATGGCCAAGACGGCAGCGCCACATGTAAGTGGGACTATCGTTATCAACTTTACACTTTTTGGTACTCACACTATGGACATGTGTAACATCACGTTCGAGATTCATCAAAAATAAACCATTGACCAGCGGGGCATGAGCATAAAACATTTCTCTCATATAAATAGAACAACCATTATTCTCGGATTTAAATGAGTAGCCATCTCGCATCAAGCAAGATCCAGATACAATGTTCATGCTCAAGGTTGGTACTAAATAACAATTATTAAGGTTTAAAACTAATCCCGATGGTAGATGTAGAGGTAGCGTGCCGACGGCGATCACATCGACCTTGGAACCATTCCCGACGCGCATCATCACCTCGTCCTTGGCCAGCCTCCGCTTATTCCGTAGCTCCTGCTTGGAGTTACAAATGTGAGCAACTGCACCGGTATCAAATACCCAGGAGCTACTACGAGCGCTGGTGAAGTACACATCAATAACAAGTATATCACATATACCTTTAATGTTGCCGTCCCTCTTATCCGCTAAGTACTTGGGGCAGTTCCGCTTCCAGTGATCGGTACCCTTACAATAGAAACACTCAGTCTCAGGCTTGGGTCCATTCTTGTTATTCTTCTTCCCGGCAACTTGCTTACCGGGCGCGGCAACAGCTTTGCCGTCCTTCTTGAAGTTCTTCTTACCCTTGCCTTTCTTGAAACTAGTGGTCTTGTTTACCATCAACACTTGATGCTCCTTTTTGATCTCGACCTCCGCTGATTTCAGCATCGAGTACAACTCGGGAATGGACTTCTCCATACCCTGCATGTTGTAGTTCATCACAAAGCTCTTGTGGCTAGGTGGAAGCGACTGGAGGATTCTGTCAATAACCGAGTCATCCGGGAGGTTAACTCCTAGCTGAGTCAAGCGGTTGTGAAGCCCAGACAACTTGAGGATGTGCTCACTGACAGAACTGTTCTCCTCCATCTTACAGCTAAAGAACTTGTCGGAGACTTCATATGTCTCGACCCGGGCATGAGCCTGAAAAACCAGTTTCAGCTCCTGGAACATCTCATATGCTCCGTGTTGCTCAAAACGCTTTTGGAGCCCCGGTTCTAGACTGTAAAGCATGCCGCACTGAACAAGGGAGTAATCATCGCAGCGAGAATGCCAAGCGTTCGCAACATCTTGTTCTGCTGGGAGAAGGGGTGGGTCACCTAGCGGTGCATCAAGGACATACAGTTTCTTGGAAGCTATGAGGATGATCCTCAAGCCACGGACCCAGTCTGCATAGTTGCTTCCATCATCTTTCAGCTTGGTTTTCTCTAGGAACGCGTTGAAATTGAGGTTGACATTTGCGTTGGCCATTGGATCTACAATATAGATATTAAAGGCAATTTTGGACTAAGTTCATGATAATTAAGTTCACATAATCATATTATTCAATGAACTCCCACTTAGATAGACATCTCTCTAGTCATCCAAGTGACACATGATCCATGTCAACTAGCCCGTGTCCGATCATCACGTGAGACGGACTAGTCATCCATGGTGAACATCTTCATGTTGATCGTATCTTCTATACGACTCATGTTCGACCTTTCGGTCTTCCGTGTTCCGAGGCCATGTCTGTACATGCTAGGCTCGTCAAGTCAACCTAAGTGTTTCGCGTGTGTAAATCTGGCTTACACCCGTTGTATGCGAACGTTAGAACCTATCACACCCGATCATCATGTGGTGCTTCGGAACAACGATCCTTAGCAACGGTGCACAGTTAGGGTGAACACTTCTCTTGAAATTTTATTGAGAGATCATCTTATTTACTACCGTCGTTCTAAGCAAATAAGATGTAAACATGATAAACATCACATGCAATCAATATAGTGACATGATATGGCCAATATCATCTTGCTCCTATGATCTCCATCTTCGGGGCACGATGACCATCATTGTCACCGGCACGACACCATGATCTCCATCATCATGATCTCCATCATTGTGTCTTCATGAAGTTGTCTTGCCAACTATTACTTCTACTACTATGGCTAACGCTTAGCAATAAAGTAAAGTAATTACATGGCGTTTATGATTGACACGCAGGTCATACAATAATATAAGACAACTCCTATGGCTCCTGCCGGTTGTCATAGTCATCGACATGCAAGTCGTGAACCCTATTACAAGAACATGATCAATCTCATACATCACAATGCATCACATCACATCCTTCTGGCCATATCACATCACAAGCATATGCTGCAAAAACAAGTTAGACGTCCTCTAATTTGTAGTTGCAAGTTTTTACGTGGTTTCTATAGGTTTCTAGCAAGAACGTTTCTTACCTACGCCAAAACCACAACGTGATATGCCAATTGCTATTTACCCTTCATAAGGACCCTTTTCATCGAATCCAATCCGACTAAGGTGGGAGAGACAGACACCCGCTAGCCACCTTATGCAACTAGTGCATGTCAGGCGGTGGAACCGGTCTCACGTAAGCGTACGTGTAAGGTTGGTCCGGGCCGCTTCATCCCACAATACCGTCGAATAAAGATAAGACTAGTAAAGGCAAGCATATTAACAAAATCGACGCCCACAACTGCTTTGTGTTCTACTCGTGCATAGATTCTACGCATAGACCTAGCTCATGATGCCACTGTTGGGAGACGTAGTAGTAAACCAAAATTTTCCTACGTGTCACCAAGATCTATCTATGGAGAAACTAGCAAACGAGCGGGGAGAGATTGGATCTTCATACCTTTGAAGATCGCTAAGCAGAAGCGTTGCTAGAACCCGGTTGATGGAGTCGTACTCGCAGCGATTCAGATCGCGGTAGATCCGATCAAGTGCCGAACGGACGGCACCTCCGTGTTCAACACACGTGCAGCCCGGTGACGTCTCCTACGCCTTGATCCAGAAAGGAGGGAAGAGAGGTTGAGGGAAAGCTCCGGCAACACAACGGCGTGGTGGCGGTGGAGCTGCGTGGTACTCCGACAGAGCTTCGCTAAGCACTACGGAGAACGAGGAGAGGGAGGAGTAGGGCTGCACCAGGGAGGAGATGAACTCGTGTGTTGTGCAGCCCCAAATACCTCCACTATATATAGGGGGAGGGGAGGAGAGGTGCTGCTCCCTAGGGTTCCACCCTAGGGGTGGCGGCAGCCTCCAGGAGCCCATCTGGCCGGCGGCCAGGGCAGGGAGAGGTGGAGGCGCCCTAGGGTGGGCCTTAAGGCCCATCTAAGCCTAGGGTTTGCCCCCTCCACCCTTGCTGTGCCTTGGGATGGGGTGGGAGGCGCACCAGCCCACCTATGGTCTGGCTCCCTCCCACTCTTGGCCCATGGAACCTTCCGGGGCAGGTGGGCCCACTTGGTGGACCCCCGGAACCCTTCCGGTGGTCCCGGTACACTACCGGAGACACCCGGAACACTTCCGGTAACCAAAACCTCACTTCCTATATATCAATCTTCATCTCCGGACCATTCCGGGACTCCTCGTGACGTCCGGGATCTCATCCGGGACTCCGAACAACCTTCGGTAACCATGTACACTATTTCCCTATAACCCTAGCGTCATCGAACCTTAAGTGTGTAGACCCTACGGGTTCGGGAGACACGCAGGCATGACCGAGACACCTCTCCGGTCAATAACCAACAGCGGGATCTGGATACCCATGTTGGCTCCCACGTACTCCACGATGATCTCATCAGATGAACCACGATGTCAAGGATTCAATCAATCCCGTATACAATTCCCTTTGTCTATCGATATGGTACTTGCCCGAGATTCGATCGTCGGTATCACCATACCTTGTTCAATCTCGTTACCGGCAAGTCTCTTTACTCGTTCCGTAATACATCATCCCGTGACTAACTCCTTAGTCACATTGATCTCATAATGATGATGTCTTACCGAGTGGGCCCAGAGATACCTCTCCGTCACACGGAGTGACAAATCCTAGTCTTGATTCGTGTCAACCCAACAGACACTTTCGGAGATACCCGTAGCGTACCTTTATAGCCACCCAATTACGTTGTGACATTTGGCACACCCAAAGCATTCCTACGGTATCCGGGAGTTACACAATCTCATGGTCTAAGGAAACGACACTTGACATTGAAAAGCTTTCGCAAACGAACTACACGATCTTGTGCTATGCTTAGGATTGGGTCTTGTCCATCACATCATTCTCCTAATGATGTGATCCCATTATCAACGACATCCAATGTCCATGGTCATGAAACCATGACCATCTATTGATCAACGAGCTAGACAACTAGAGGCTCACTAGGGACACGTTGTGGTCTATGTATTCACACATGTATTACGGTTTCCGGTTAACACAATTATAGCATGAATAACAGACAATTATCATGAACTAGGCAATACAATAATAACCATTTTATTATTGCCTCTAGGGCATATTTCCAACATCTCTAACTTAAGTGAATAATTGTATTGCAATAAACATGATCTAATCACATTCGTGCAAAATGCAAACACCAAATAACATTTATTTAGGTTCATCACTAATCCCGAAGGTAGAGAGAGCGTGCGATGGTGATCACATCAACCATGGAAACACTTCCAACACTCATCGTCACTTCACCCTTAGCTAGCCTCCGTTTATTCCGTAGCTTTTATTTCAAGTTACTAACATTTAGCAACCGAACTGATATCCAATAACCAGGTGCTACTAGGAGTACTAGCAAGGTACACATCAATAACACGTATATCAAATATACTTCTGTCGACATTGCCAGCCTTCTTATCTACCAAGTATCTAGGGTTGTTCCACTTCAGCGACCGTTCTCCTCATAATAGAAGCACTTAGTCCGGGTTTTTGTTCGACTTTGGGTTTCTTTACTAGAGCAACAACTTGCTTGCCATCCATGAAGTATCCCTCCTTGCCCTAGCCCTTCTCGAAACTAGTGGTTTTACTAACCATCAACACATGATGCTCCTTCTTGATTTCTACCTTCGCGGTGTCAAACATCGCAAAATAGCTTGGGAATCATTATATCCATCCCTGGCATTTCATAGTTCATCATGAAGCTCGGGTAGCTTAGTGACAGTGACTTGGAGAACTATATCAATCGCTATCTTATTTGGAAGATCAACTCCCACTCGATTCAAGCGATTGTAGTACCCAGACAATTTGTGCACATGCTAACCGATTGAGCTATTCTCCTTCATCTTGCAGACAAAGAATCTTGTTGGAGATCTCATACCTCTCAACACGGGCATGAGCCTGAAATCCCAATTTCAGCTCATGGAACATCTCATATGCTCCATGCCGTTCAGAACGTCTTTGAAGCCTCAATTCTAAGTCATAAAGCATGACACACTAAACTACCAAGTAGTCATAAAAACATGCATGTCTGATGTTCGCAACACCAACAGACGACGCTTGAGGGGTTGGCGCACCGAGCGGTGCATCAAGGACATAAGCCTTCTATGCAGCAATGAGGACAATCGTTAGATCATGGACCCAATCTGCATTATTGCTACCATCATCTTTCAACTCTATTTTCCTCTAGGAACGTATCAAAATATAGGGGAGCTATAGCGCGAGCTATTGATCTACAACATGGTTTGCAAAGATAATGTAGACTATCTGCGTGATAATGAGTTCAATTAATCATATTAATTAAGAACTCCCACTCAAATTGACATCCCTCTGGTCATTCGAGTGTCACATGATCCAAATCCACCAACTCAAGTCCGATCATAACGTGAGTTGAGGTGGTTTCAATGGTGAACATCTTCATGTTGATCGTATCTACTATATGAGTCATGTTCGACCTTTTGGTCTCTTGTGTTCCGAGGCCATGTTTATACATTCTAGGATCATCAAGTTTAACTGGAGTGTTCCGCATGTGCAATAGTGGCTTGCACCCGTTGTATGAGAACATAGAGTCTATCACACCCGATCATCACGTGGTGTCTCGAAACAACAAACTTTTGCAACGGTGCATACTCAGGGAGAACACAATTTTATCTTGAAATTTAAGTGAGGGATCACCTTATAATGCTACCGTCATCCTAAGAAAAATAAGATGCATAAACGGATTAACATCGCATGCAAATCATAAGTGACATGATATGGCCATGAACTTGTGCTTTTGATCTCCGTATCCAAAGCACCAACATGATCTCCATCATCACCGGCATGACACCATTATCTCCATCATACTGATCTCCATCAATGTGTTGCCATGAGGTTGTCGCGCCGACTGTTGCTTCCATGACTATTGCTAACTCATAGCCATAAAGTAAAGCAAAATGGTGAAAATAATTAAAGACAACCCTATGGCTCCTGCCGGTTGCCGTACTCATCGACATGCAAGTCGTGATATTCTATACAAAAATCATCTTCTCATACATCACACATATCTCATCATGTAATTGGCCATATCACATCACAACATACCCTGCAAAAACAAGTTAGACATCCTCTAATTGTTGTTGCAAGTTTTACGTGTCTGCTACGGGTATCTAGCAAGAACAATTCTAACCTACACAAAAACCACAACGGTGATATCCAAATTGCTATTCAAGCTTCTACACGGACCGCCTCAGTCAAAACCGATCCAAGTAGATTGGGAGAAACAGACACCCGCAAATCCATCTTTATACAACAAGTTGCATGTTAGCGATGGAACCGGTCTCTCGTAAGCGTACGAGTAATATTGGTCCTAGCCACTTCATCCCACAATACTGCTGAACCAAGAAAAGAC
Organism: Hordeum marinum; assembly: GCA_022496015.1. Lineage (NCBI taxonomy): Eukaryota > Viridiplantae > Streptophyta > Magnoliopsida > Poales > Poaceae > Hordeum > Hordeum marinum. The sequence goes on along the minus strand of CM039672.1, from coordinate 288,227,771 downwards.
TAAGGGAGGAAGCAATGTGAACATCAACGCCCACAAATTCCTTTATGTTCTACTCAAGATCTCATCTACGCATAGACCTAGCTCATGATGCTACTGTTGGTGAATGTTGCATGGGAAACAAAAAAATTCCCATGCACACACAAGATCTATTCATGGTGATGAACATCTATGAGAGGGAAAGTTTATCTACATACCCTTGTAGATCGCTAAGCGGGAAGCATTAAGAAACGCGGTTGATGTAGTCGAACGTCTTTGTGATCCAAATCGCAAGCCGTCCCGCGATCAAAGCATGATCCGTCCCGCGATCCAATCACGATCCGTCCCGCGATCCAATCATGATCCGTCCCGCTATTGAATCATAATCCACCCCGCGATCCAACCACGGTCCTTTCAATCTAGCGCCGAACGGACGACACCTTCGCGTTCAGCACACGTACAACTCGATGACGATCTCTGCCTATTGATCCACCAAGAGGGGCGGAGAGGTATATGAGTTCTCCGGCAATGCGACAGCGCCATGGCGGCGGTGGTGGAACTATTCTGCAGTGCTTCTCCTAAGCACTACCGAAATTATACTAAAGGAGAAAACGATCTAGAGGAAGTAGAGGGAGCATGTGGCAATTAGGGTTATCCTTCCCCTCTACATCCTCTAGTATATATAGGATGGAGGGAGGGGAGGAGGCAGCTTCAAAACCTCAAGGTTTGGCCGAAATTGTAGGTGGGGGAGCCCTACTCCAATCCTACTAGGAGTAGGATTCCTCCTCTCCACTTGGAAACCCTTTCCACCTTTTGGGTTTTTCCCAACCCTAGCCGCATGGGCCTTAGTGGGGGTTAGCCCAGCACACTAGGGCACCTTGATAACCCACAAGTGTAGGGGATCGTTTGTAGCCTTTTTCGATAAGTAAGAGTGTCAAACCCAATGAGGATCTAAAGGTAGAACAAATATTCCCTCAAGTTGTATCGACCATCGATACAACTCTACGCACACTAATGCTTGCTTTACCTAGAATTAGTATGAAACTACTTTGCGGGAACTAAACGAGAAGTACTTTGTGAGAAAAGGAACTTAGTAGTGACGTAGCAAGCTTTTTGTAACACAAGAGAAAGATTGCAAATATATGACACAATAGATATTTGTTATATGCAATGAGGGAGAGGCATGAGCTAACATACTTTCTCTACTTGGATCATATGCACTTATGATTGGAACTCTATCAAGCATCCGCAACTACTAAAGATCATTAAGTTAAAATCCAACCATAGCATTAAGTATCAAGTCCTCTTTACGCACACACGCCATAACCCACCTACTCGGGTTTGTATATTCTGTCGCTCACGCAACCCACCATAAGCAAATTATGAACATATTTCAACACCCTAAAGCGAGAATCCCTCTGCTTGCGAGTCATGGAGGGCAACGTAGGACAACACAATATCAACATGAAACTCATATCAATAACATCATACCATAATTAACCCATACGACAAAAGAGATCTACTCAAACATCATAGGATAACCAAATATCATTGTGAAATAATATATGGAGTTGAGCACCTTGTTTAAGTAGATATTACATCGGGGAAGAGAGGTGTTACACCGCTGCAAAAAGGGGGAGATAGTTGGTGTTGACGGTGGCAAGATTGTTGACGTAGATCGTCGTCACGATGCATGCCCCGATGGTGTTCCGACACCACCGGGAGAGAGGGGGAGAGAGCCCCCCTCCTTCTTCTTCTTCCTTGGCCTCCCCCTAAATGGGCGGAGAGTTCCCCCTCTGGTCCATGGACTCTATAGCGGCGGAGGGGCGGGAGCCCCTCCAAGATTGGATCTCCCTCTCTGTTCTCTTTTGTTTCATGTTCCTGTTTTCTGACCAAAAACCGTTTCTTATATTCCCGGAGATCCGTAACTCCGATCGGGTTGAGATTTTGAGGGATTTTTTATTCGAAAATTTGCTTCCTTGTGCCCGAAGGAGAGATCCAACTGACTTACGAGTTGGGCACAACCCACCAGGCCGCTCCTGTCCCCTGGTCATGCCCTTGTGTCTTGTGGGGTCTGTGGGCCTCCGTTTGCATTGGTTCCACTTCTCAAAATTCATAGAAATTCCAAAAAAATCTGTAATTTTTTATTGTGTTTGGACTTTGTTTTATATGGTAATTCTGCAAAACAAAAAATGTAACAAACAAGAACTAGCACTGGGCACTGGATCAATAGGTCACTCCAATAAATCATATGAAATGTTGCCAAAATATGTGAAAGTCGTATACTATTTGCATGAAACAATAAAAAATTATAGATACAACAGAGACATATTAGCATCCCCGAGCTTAATTCCTGCTCGTCCTCGAGTAGGTAAATGATGAAAAAGATAATTTTTGATTTGGAATGCTACCTAGCATAATCTTGATCATATATCTAATCATGGCATGAATATTAAGATACAAGTGATTCAAAGCAGTGGTCTAGTGTTGACATAAAGACATTGATACTCAGGCATCCCAACAAACATCATGTCTTTCAAAATATCAAGTCTAAAGAATGATATCCCTACAAAATCATATATCCTTGTCATGTTGTGTCTTCTTAACATAAAGTATAAATGATACACTACCCCAGTGTCAGCTAAGCAATTGGTTCATACTTTTTAACGCGCTTCAGAATTTTCAACACTCACACAATACATGAGTGCGAGCCATGGATATAGCACCATGAGTGGAATTGAATATGGTGGTAGGTTTCGAAGGGGTAAAAGTGGAGAAGAAAGTCTTGCATCAACTCAGCGTACTAACGGGCTATGGAGATGCCCATCAATAGATATCGACGCGAGCAGTAGGGATTGCCATGCAATGGATGCACTAAGAGCTATAAGTGTATGGAAGCTCAATATGAAAACTAAGTGGGTGTGCATCTATAATGAAAAACTCCCACTAGTATATGAAAGTGACAACATAGGAGACTCTCTACATGAAAAACATGGTGCTACTTTTAAGCACAAGTGTGGAATTGGCATGCCCCTTCTCTCTTTGTGTCTCCTTTTTTTCTCCTTTTTTTATTTTTTTTATTTGTCGTCCGGAGTCTTATCCTGACTTTCGGGGGAATCATAGTCTTCATCATCCTTTCCTCAATGGGACATGCTCTAACAATGATAATCACACTTCTATTTACTTATAACTCAATATTACAACTCGACACCTAAAAAAATATGACTCTATATGAATGTTGTGTAGTGATCTAGCGTATCAAAGATATTTACTTGTAACTCAATTTTACAACTTGATACCTAAAACAATATATGACTCTATATGAATGTTGTGTAGTGATCTAGCGTATCAAAGATATCAAAAAATGGACAAGCCATGGAAACTTCATGCTAGCTATCTTATGATCATGTAAAGCAATGTGACAATGAATGCTCAAGTCATCAAAACAAAAACCGTGGAAGTTGCATGGCAATATATCTCGGAATGGCTATGGAAATGCCATAAAAGGTAGGTATGGTGGCTGTTGTGAGGAAGATATAATAAGGCTTATGTGTGATAGTGCGTATCATATCACGGGGTTTGGATGCACCTGCGAAGTTTGCGCCCACTCTCAATGTGAGAAAAGGCAATTTGCGGCACTGTAGAGGCTAGCAAATTGCGGAAAGGTAAGAGTGCATATAATACATGGACTGACATTAGTCATAAAGAACTCACATACTTATTGCAAAAGTTTATTAGACCTCGAAGAAAAGTATTACTACGCATGCCCCTAGGGGGGAGGTTGGTAGGAGTTAACTATCGCGCGCCCCCGACCTTCACACAAAGATAGACAATCAAGGATAAATTGTACTCCAACTTCCTAGCATAATGAGAGACTATACGTGCATGCTTCGAGAATCAAAAACATTAACACAAGTATCTTACTAAACATGATCATCCACTAGTACATCCCACATATTATCATCTCTATATTGCAAGGAATCAAACATATCATATTCAGTGATCCCTAAGTTTTATGTAGGATTTTATGACTAACGATACAAATGACCAATGCTTGTCGACTCTATAAATAGATATAAGTGAAGAAAGAGAGTTTAATTATTTCTACAAAATACCAAGCTCTAATAAATATAAGTGAAGCAAAACAGAATTCTTCAAATAACGGTTTTCTATGTGAAGAGAAACAGGCAATCCAAACTTCAAATGATATAAGTGAAGCACATGAAGAATTCTATAAAGCCATGCTAAAAATATATAAGTGAGGTGCAATGAGCACTCCATAAATCAACCATGGACTATCTCATACCAGCATGGTGCATAAACTAAACGCAAAAGACGCTCAAAGATTTGCACATATCACATAAATGAAACGAATCCGAAAACATACCGATACTTGTTGAAGAAATATGGGATGCCTTCCTGGGCATCCCCAAGCTTAGATGCTTGAGTCTCCTTGGATATTTACTTCGGGTTCCTTGGGAATCCCCAATCTTGAACTCTCGCCTCTCCTTTTTTTGTCATATCGAGACCTCCTCGATCTTCGAACACTTCATTCACACAAAACTTAAAAGAAGACTGGTAGATTCGTTAGTATAATAAAGGAAAATACTAATTTAAGTACTATTGCAAACCCATTCATATTTTATATTTGCATTATACATGCTCTATTATAAATTTTCTATGGCTTACACCGCTGATAAAATCGATAGTTTCATCAAAACAAGCAAAACAATGCATCAAAAACAGAATATGTCTTAAACAGGACATGCTGTAGTAATCTGAACTTTGACCATACTTCCGTAACTCCAAAAATTCTGAACACACTGTGTTAAAATTTCAGCTCATTATCACGTGCCAATAAAAAATGAAAATTCGTGCACTGGGAACAAAGTTTCTATTTCAGATCCACCATTGTTTCTACTCATCTTGTGGATCATCCTAAAGGCAAATCTTGGCACAAAAATTTATTAAATCACTCAACATAAATAAATGACTCTCTAAAACTTCCAGATTGTCTCCCATGCAACGCTTTCTTTACAGCCATTAAGCTAGGCATAAAGTGCTCAAGTAATGGATTCACCCGGATCCCAAGGTATATCAAAGCCAATTTTAATTAACAATGATTTGAAATTAAGTATTGAGCACAAAGTGATATGTATCATATGAAAACCAAGTCTAACTCTCTTCCTATGCATCGGCATGTCATACAAGAACAATTCATTCACACCAAGTAAAGGCCAATGCATAGCATAAGTAGTTTCTTGCAATTTTATTGTATTGGAAAGATAGAGAGGTGAAGATGTAGTTCCACTCTCATAATAATTGCAAGTAGGAGCATCAAGCACATGCATATTATATTCATCAAAATCATCATGTGTAATGATAAAACGCAACCCATCAATATAATCCTTAATAAGAACAAACTTCTCGGATATAGTGTAGTTGGGAGAATTAAAAAACATAATAGGACTATCATGTGTGGGTGCAATAGCAATAATTTCATTCTTAACATAAGTAACTATAGCAAGTTCATCTTCATAATCATAATTTATATTGACATCATGGCCACAAGCATAACACGCATCAAGTTCATCAAAAAGGGATATTTCAAATGAATCCGAGGGATCATAGGAATCATCATAGTATTCATCCTTCGGTATGTGGGAAGGGTAATTAAACAATGTATGAGTTGAAGAGTTACTCTCATTAGAAGGTGGGCATGGGTGATAAATCCGCTCTTCCTTCTTTTGTTCTCCGCTCTCCTCCTCATCTTTTTCATCTAATGAGCTCACAATTTCTGCAACTTCTTCTTCCATAGGTCCCTGCAAAATATTAGTCTCTTCCAAGGTAGAGGACATTCTCTCAATAAATTCAATAATATCAACATTGTATTGATAATTATCATAGCAACATTTAAGTATGGCATAAATTTCAGTTTTGTAAGAAACATCATCATACTATTCAAGCAAAGAAGCAATTTCATAAGCACCCTTAAAAGCAACAAATTCTTCTATTCGTTCCACATCATAGTAATCATATATACCATTAGAATAATAAGATAAGGTTTCATTATCACTAAATTTGCATGAAAAGGGAAGGTGTGGAGCGTTCATCCTAGAGCAACAAGTAATATCATATCTCAAGCATAGCTCCCGAGCACACCAATGCAACATATGAATTGGATCCCATAATAATTTCCCTTTTTGAGTCAAGCGATAATCCCTAAAGTATTCACGTTGATCCAACATTACTCCCATTATCAAGTTGAATGGGGTTTTCTCAGGATTATCAAACTAGTATTTAATACTTCGCACATAACTAGCATGGAGGGTTTTAGGAGGTTCCCCATCTCCATGAGTAGCAAGTACCACTATTTTTTTGGTGTTTCGTGTTCCATATCCATAACTAAAGATATAAAACAACTGATAACCGAAAAAAAAATTACTTAGTGATAAAGCAAAAAAAGCACACATGATAATATTCACCCCACGCTATTGCTCCCCGGCAACGGTGCCAGAAAAAGGTCTTGATAACCCACAAGTGTAGGGGATTGTTTCTAGACTTTTTCGATAAGTAAGAGTGTCGAACCCAACAAGGTGCTAAATGTAGAACAAATATTCCCTCAAGTTCTATTGACCATCGATACAACTCTACGCATGCTAATGCTTTCTTTACCTATAATTAGTATGGAACTACTTTGTGAGAAGTAAACGAGAAGTACTTTGTGAGAAAAGTAACTTATTAGTGACGTAGCAAGCTTTTTGTAACACAAGTGAAAGATTGTACCTAGGCAATTGTATACAATACGATAAATATTTGTTATTTGCAATGAGGGAGAGGCATGAGCTAACATACTTTCTCTACTTGGATCATATGCACTTATGATTGGAACTCTAGCAAGCATCCGCAACTACTAAAGATCATTAAGGTAAAACCCAACCATAGCATGAAGTATCAAGTCCTCTTTACTCCCATACGCCATAACCCACCTACTCACACAACCCACCGTAAGCAAATTATGAACATATTACAACACCCTGCAGCAAGGATCCATCCACTTTCACAACACGGAGGGCACCGTAGGACAACACCATATCAACATGCAACTCATATCAATAACATCATACCACAGTTAACCCATAGGACAAAAGAGATCTACTGAAACATCATAGGATAACCAAATATCATTGTGAAATAATATATGGAGTTGAGCACCATGTTTATGTAGAGATTATAGCGGGGAAGAGACGTGTTACACCGCTGCAAAGAGGGGGAGAGAGTTGGTGTTGACGGTGACAATATTGTTGATGTAGATCGCCATCACGATGCTTGCCCCGGCGGCGTTCCGGCGTCATCGGGAGAGAGGGGGGGAGAGACCCCCTCCTTCTTATTCTTCTTCCATGGCCTCCCCCCTAGATGGGAGGAGAGTTCCCCCTCTGCTCCATGGCCTCCCCCCTAGGATAACCACATACACTTATCAGAAATTCTATAGTGCTCCCAGTCACTTTCTTGTAAATACAAGTTTCTTATAAACTTTGTATAAAACCAAAAAGCTTTGATCACCACATCAAAGCGTATATTCCAACTCTGAGATGCTTGCTCCAGTCCATAGAAGGATTGCTGGAGCTTGCATACCTTTTAGCATCCTTAGGATCAACAAAACCTTCTGGGTATATCATATACAACCTTTCCTTGAGGGAATCATTAAGGAAACTCTGTTTTGACATCCATCTGCCAGATTTCATAATCAAGAAATGGAGCAAGTGCTAACATAATTCCAACAGACTTTAGCATCACCACGGGTGAGAAAGTTACAACATACTAATCTCCTTGAACTTGTCGGGAACTTCTTGGTGACAGGTCGAGCTGTGTAAATGGTGACATTTACCATCAACGTTTTTCTTCTTCTTAAAGGTGCATTTGTACTTAACGGCCTGTCGTTCATCGGGCAAGTCTACCAAAGTTCATACTTGGTTTTCATACATGGATCATTTCTCGGATTTCATGTCTCCTAGCCATTTGTTGGAACCCGGGCCCACCATCGCTTCTTCATGGCTTGTAGGTTCACTGTTGTCCAACATGACCTCCAAGACAGGATTGACGTACCACTCAGGGGCGGTACGAGTCCTTGTAGACCTACGAGATTCGGTGGTAACTTGATCTGAATCTTCATGATCATCATCATTTGCTTTCTCTTCACTTGGTATAGGCACCATAGAAACATCTTTCTATGTCGTGCTACTATCCAACTGAAGTGATGGTTAAACAACCTCATCAAGTTATACTTTCCTCCCGCTCAATTCTTTCGACAGAAACTCTTTCTCGAGAAAGGACTCGTTTTTAGAAACAAACACTTTGCCCTCGGATCTGAGATAGAAGGTATACCCAACTATTTCCTCAAGGTATCCTATGAAGATGTAATTTTACACTTTGGGTTCGGGCTTATCAGACAAAAGTGTCGCATTCCCAAACTCTAAGAAATGACAGCTTAGGTTTCTGCTATACCATAATTCATACGGTGCAATCTCAATGGATTTAGATGGTGCCCTATTTAAAGTGGATGTAGTTGTGTCTAATGCATAACCCTAAAACGATAGTGACAAATCGGTAAGAGACATCATAGTAAGCACCATATCCAATAAAGCATGACTATGACGTTCGGACAGACCATCACACTAGGGTGTTCCAGGTGGCATGAGTTGTAAAACAACTTCCACATTGTCTTAAGTTGTATACCAAACCTGTAACTTGGAAATTCGCCTCCCCGATCATATCATAGACATTTTATCTTCTTGTCACGTTGATCTAAACTTCACTTCGAATTTGCTTGAACTTTTCAAACATTTCAGACTTGTGTTTCATTAAATAAATATACCCATACCTACTCAAATCATGAGTGAAGGTAAAAAAATAAAAATATCCACTAGACGTTTCAACACTCATTGGACCGCATACATTAACATGTATCATTTCCAATAAGTCACTTGCGTGCTCCATCACACCGGAAAACGGGGTCTCAGTCATCTTGCCCATAAGGCATGGTACACATGTCTCAACCGATTCTAAATCGAGTGAGTCCAAAGATCCATCATCATGGAGTTTTTCATGCGCTTTACACCAATATGACCTTAGCGGCAGTGCCACAAGTATGTGGTACTATCATTATTATCTTTGCATCTTTTGGCATCAATATTATGAACATGTGTATCACTACGATCAAGATTGAATAAACCATTCACGTTGGGTGCATGACCACTGAAGGTATTATTCATGTAAATAGAATAATCATTATCCTCTGATTTAAATGAATAATCGTATTGTGATAAACACGACCTAATCATATTCATGCCCTAGGTAAACACCAAATAACATTTATTCAAGTTTAACACTAATCTCAAAGGTAGAGGGAGCGTGCGATGGTGATCACATCAACCATGGAAATACCTCCAACACACATCGTCACGTCGCCATTAGCTAGTCTCTGTTTATTCCGTAGCTTTTATTTCGAGTTACTAACATTAGCAACATAATCGGTATCTAATACCCATGTGCTTCTACGAGCACTAGTAAGGTACACATTAATAACACGTATATCAAATATACTTCGGTTGACGTTGCCAGCCTTCTTATCTACCAAGTATCCAGGGGTGTTCCACTTCAGTGACCATTCTCCTCATAATAGAAGCACTTAGTCTCGGGTTTGAGTTAAACCTTGGGTCTCTTCACTTAAGCAGAACCTCGCTTTCCATTCATGATGTTTCCCTTCTTGCTCTTCTCAAAACTAGTGGTTTAGTAACCATCAACATTTGATGCTCCTTCTTGATTTCTACCTCCGCGGTGTTAAACATCGTGAATAGCTCAAGGATCATCTTTTCCATCCCTAGCATGTTTATAGTTCATCACGAAGCTCTAGTAGCTTTGTGGCAGTGACTTGGAGAACTATACAATCACTATCTTATTTGGAAGATCAACTCCCACTTGATTCAAGCGATTGTAGCACCCAAACAATCAGAGCACACGCTCACCGATTGAGCTATTCTCCTTCATCTTGCATGAAAAGAATCTTGTTGGAGGTCTCATACGTCTCATAACGGGCACGAGCCTGAAATCCCAATTTCAGCTCTTAGAACATCTCATATGTTTTGTGACGTTCAAAAAATTTTTGGAGCCTCAATTCTAAGCCTTAATGGATGACGCACTAAATTATCAAGTAGTCATCAGAACGTGTGTGTCAGCTGTTCAAAACATCTAAATACGACGCTTGAGGGGTAGCGCACTGAGTGGTGGATCAAGTACGTAAGCCTTGTATGAAGCAATGAGGACAATCCTCAGATCACGGACCTAGTCCGCATTATTGCTACCATCATCTTTCAACTCTATTTTCCTCTAGGAACGTATCAAAATGTAGAGGAGGTATAGCGCGAGCTATTGATCCACAACATAATTTGCAAACACAACTTAGACTATCTACGTGATAATGAGTTCAATTAATCATATTAATTAAGATCTGCCACTCAAATTGACATCCCTTCGGTCATCCGAGTTCTACATGATCCAAATTCACCAACCCAAGTCTGATCATCATGTGAGATGAGGTGGTTTCAATGTTGAACATCTCCATGTTGATCATATCTATATGACTCATGTTTGACCTTTCGGTCTCTTGTGTTTCGAGGCCATGTCTGTACATGCTAGGCTCGTCAAGTTTAACCAGGGTTATCCGCATGTGCAAAACTGGCTTGCACCCATTGTATGTGAACGTAGAGTCTATCACACCCGATAATCATGTGGTGCTTCGAAACGACGAACTTTCACAATGGTGCAAACTCGGGGAGAAAACAATTTTATCTCGAAATTTTAGTGAGGGATCACCTTATAATGGTACCATCATCCTAAGCTAAATAAGATGCATAAAATTATTAACATCACATGCAAATCATAAGTGACATGATATGGGCATGAACTTGTGCTTTTGATCTCCATCTCCAAAGCACCAACATGATCTCCATCCTCACCGGCATGACAGCATGATCTCCATCATCATGATCTCGATCATTGTGTTTCCATCGAGATTGTCGCGCCAACCATGCTTCTCCTACTATTTATACCGTTTAGCGATAAAGTAAAGCATTACATAGCGCTTAATGATTTACACACAGGCCATACAAGAATTAAAGACAACCCTATGGCTCATGTCAGTTGTCGTATGCATCGACATGCAAGTCAATATAAACTATTACAAAACATGATCATCTCATCCATTAAATAAATTTCATCATGTATTTGTCTATATCATATCACGACATACCCTGCAAAAACAAGTTGGACATCCTCCAATTTGTTGGTGCATGTTTTACGTGGCTGCTATGGGTAACTAGCAAGAATGGTTCTTACCTATGCAAAGCCACAACGGTGATATTCAAGTTGCCTTTTAACCTTCTACAAGGACCGCCTCTATCAAATCCGATTCAACTAAAGTGGGAGAGACAGACACCCGCCAACCATCTTTATGTAACAAGTTGCATGTCAGTCGATGGAACCGGTCTCTCGTACGTGGACGAGTAAGGTTGGTCTGAGCCGCTTCATCCCACAATATCGCTAATTCAAGATAAGACTAAGTATGTAAGAAATATGAACATCAATGCCCACAAACTCTTCTATGTTCTTCTCGTGCATGTTATCTATGCCTAGACCTATCGCATGATGCCACTCTTGGGGAACGTTGCATGGGAAACAAAAAAATTCCTACAAACACCGAAGATCTATCTATGGAGATCTACAGATACAAGAGGGAGAGTGGTTCTACATACCCTTGTAGACCTCTAAGCAGGAAGCGTTAAGAAACACGGTTGATGCAGTCGAACATCTTCGCGATCCAAATTGCAATCCGTCCCGCGATCCAATCACGATCCGTCCCGATCTAGCGCCGAACGGATGACACCTCCGCGTTCAGCACACGTACAGCTTGATAACGTATCCTCCTTCTTGATACAGCAAGAAAGTGCAGAGAGGTAGATGATTTCTCCGGCATCACGACGATGTGGTGGCGGCGGTGGTGGACCAATCTCAGCAGGGCTTTGCCAAGAGCTACCGCAGATGCGTTTTCGATGGAGAAACAGATCTAGAGAGAGGGGGAAGGTGCACCTATGCCTTAGGGTGTGGCCGACCTCCCTCTCCATCTCTATATGTAGGAGTAAGGAGGTACGTGGGTGCATCCTTGGCCCCTCCTCCAAGGAGGGCCGGCCGGCCGAGGTGGGGAGGAGTCCACCTCCCACAAGGGAGGTGGGCGCCATAGGGAGGACTCCTCCCTCCCCAAGGCACCTCCCCCACCTACCCTTGGGCGCATGGGCCCTTTGTGGTCGGTTTGCCAACCCACTATGGGCTTGTGCACAACCTCTTAGTCCAATGTACGTGCCCCCCGGGTGGGTGGGTCCCTCCAGGTGGACCCTGGGAACCCTTTCGGCACTCCCAATACAATACCGAAAACACCCGAAACTTTTCCGGAACCCGAATACTACTTTCCTATATATAAATATTTACCTCTAGACCATTCCGGAGCACCTCGTAATGTCCTGGATCTCATCCAGGACTCCAAACAACTTTCGGTCACCAATATACATAACTCAACAATACCAAATCGTCACCGAACGTTAAGTGTGCAGACCCTGCGGGTTTGAGAACGACACAGACATAACCGAGACACCTCTACGGTCAATAACCAATAGCGGGTCCTGGATGCCCATATTGGTTCCTACATATTCTGCGAAGATCCTCATTGATCGAACCACGATGGCAAGGATTCAATCAATCCCGTGTGCAACTCCCTTTGTCCATCGGTATGTTACTTGCCTGAGATTCGATCGTCGGTATCTCCATACCTAGTTCAATCTCATTACCGGCAAGTCTCTTTACTCGTTCCGTAATACAATATCATGTGGCTAACTTCTTAGTCACATTGCTTGCAAGCCCATTATGATGTTGTATTACTGAGTGGGCCCTAACATACCTTTTCGTCACATGGAGTGACAAATACCGGTCTTGATCCATGCCAACTCATCAGAAACCCTCGGAGATACCTGTAGAGCACCTTTATAGTCACCCAGTTACGTTGCGATGTTTGATACACACAAGGTACTCCTCTGGTGTCAGTGAGTTGCATGATCTCATGGTCATAGGAACAGATACTTGACATGCAGAAAACAATAGCAGTAAATTGACAAGATCACATGCTACGTTCATAGTATGGGTCTTGTCCATCACATCATTCTCCAAATGATGTGATCCCATTACCAAATGACAACTCATGTCTATGGCTAGGAAACCTTGACCATCTTTTGATCAACGAGCTAGTCTATTAGAGGCTCACTAGGGACACAATGTTGTATATGTACGCACACATGTATTTGAGTTTCTGATCAATACAATTCTAGCATGGATAATATATGTTTATCATGAACAAGGAAATATGATAATAACTAATTTATAATTGCCTCTAGGACATATTTCCTACAATTGATGTTGAGATTCATTTGCAAAGTCGATGACGGTTTCTTGGGTCTCACTCTTCCTCTTGAAGAACTATACCCAGGTATATCTTAAGTGATCATCCATAATCACCAAGCAATACTTTCTTCCCTCAAGACTATCAAAATATGGAGTGCCGAAGAGATCCATATGAACTAGATCAAAGGTCTTCTTCAAGTAGATGGTAGTCGTGGGACGGTGAGCCTTCTCATGTAGCTTTCTTTCGATACAAGCACTGCAAGCACGATCTTTGGCAAAACTCACATTTGTTAGTCCAAGAACGTGTTCCCCTTTGGGGAGACTTTGCAAAGATCTCATATTAAAATGGGCTAGCGGGCGATGCCAAAGACATCCCACATCAACTTTAACCACTAGGCAAGTCGCGGTCTAATTGGATCGCTCCGAAAAGTTAACCACATAGAGACCATTCTCGACATGCCCAACAAAGGCTACTTTAAGAATCTTGCTTGACAAAAGGGCCACGGTGTCGACACCAAAGAAGGTACAAAGACACATGAGTGCAATTTGACAAATGGAAACTAAATTGTATGCAAGGGTCTCGACAAGCATGACTTTCTCAATAGTTTAACTCCAGAAAGATCACTACCTTGCCAACACCCAATACCTTTGAAACTATATCATCACCAAAGGATACTTGAGTGGTCAAGCATGTATTCTTTTGAATGTCCACCACTAAGTCCTTGCTTCCAGTCATATGATTTGTTGCTCCACTATCAAGCAACCATGAATCTCCTCCAGAAGCAAACTCCTACAAGAGATCAATGCTTGGATTTAGGTACCCATTCTTTAATGGGTCCTTTCATGTTAGTAACAAGGGTCTTAGGAACCCAAATAGAACATTAAGTGTACTCATAAGAAGAACCAACAAATTTGGCATAAACATGCCCATCACTAGCACGACATAAAACATAAGAGGGCATAAAGTCGTCATCTTCATTGGATGGCGTGATCTTGCCCTTCTTGGCATTACCACTCACACCCTTGTTATTCTTCTTATCATGAGAACCGTCCCCTACTTTGACAAAAGTTTCCTTGAGAGGGAGAGGTTGGTTTTTCTTGACCTTCTTCTTCTTCTTAGGCTTGGATGCAAACCCAATCCCTTATTTAGAAACAACCTCCTTTTGATTGCTAAAAAGGTCGTTTAGGTTCTTCTCACCTTGGAGACATGTCACAAGGCCTTTTGTAAGTTGCTCTTTCAACTTGGCATTCTCCTCCACAAGGTGCACATGCTCAGAATGAGGGCTATTAGCATTGACGTTATCAATTAACAAAGGCCATGTGGCCATTTCCTTAATAAGTTTTGCTTGGAGTTGATCATGAGACTCCTTTAGAGAAGCATGGGCACTCTTCAAGGCCTTGTAAGCCTTGTCAAGTGTGTCAAGCTCAACCTTGAGTCTCTCATGGTCAACCCCAAGTGAAAGCTTTTCGGATTTGAGCTGTCACATCCCAAAATTCCATTTTGGAATGTTATGAAATATAGCTATGCATCATCATCATCACTGCTTGAATGTATGAAATAGTTGAAATGCTTCTTCTACCTTTCTGAAAGTCCCTTTCTATTTTCAATATGTTGCTTTCACCTATTTGAAAACCTTGGAAAAAGTTCAAAATAAGAGGGGGGTAACATGACACTCCACACGAGGGTCATCTTGGTGATATATTTGAACAATAAGAACCAGGGGCTCTTTTGAAAAATATTTGCAAAAGGTTTTAAAACCAAATAGGCAATTTCTGAAAATAATTATTTTTCCAAAGTATTCAAATGACAGAGAAAAAATGTTCATTGAATAGTATTAATTCTCCTGATCATTTTGATATATATATTTCCTATATTTGGAAATGTTTTGAATGCTTTTAAAGAGGTTTTACTGCTCTGGATATTAAAAAGGAAACGAATTTATTTGAAAACGGGCCGGCCCACGGGCATTAACTCGCGAATTCATTACGAGCCGACCGACGGACGCACTGACGCCGCCCTCTCTCTCTCTCTCTGACACCCTGGCCCCACCGCCCGATCCCGATGACGCCGCGGTCATCTCCTTCCTCGCGCGCGCGCCGCCGTCGCCGGAGATCTCTCTCCCGAATCTCCCTCCTCTCTCCCTCCCCCGACCCCGCACCTGACCCTATAAATAGCCCCGGCTCGCCGCTGTCCATTCCACCCCGAGCCCCACTCTGTCCTCGCCAGAACCACCCCACATGAACTCGCCAGAGTTCGGATCCCCACCGGATCTTTCCCGATCTCGTGCCCGTCGTCTCCGTCACCCCCAGCCCTCTCCGACACCACCAGACTACTCCGGAGCCTCGCCGCCATCACCTGAGCACCTCGGACACCGCCCCCGACCACCGGAACGTCACCCCGGACAACCTCGTCGCCTCGGCCTCGCCGGAAAACCCCCTCGCCGGCGACCTCTTCTCTATGAGCTCTCCCTCCCACTCCGTAGCCGTTCGATCGTAGATCAACGCACGAGATTAGATCCATTTAAATACGAACCGGTATCCTCTAACGTTCGGTCGACCGTCAGTAAACACCCGCACGCACGCACTTTTGACCAATAGGAACCTGACACATAGCCCCTGTCCGATCGTTAGTTTTTTTCTTTTTCTTTTCTGATTTAGAAAACAGAATGCATCCTGATTTTGTTTTTATCATATCTTTTAAAATATTTAGTGATTTTAGTTGATTCTTTTTGCATTAGTTCAAATTTTTGATTTAGTTTCTGTCTGTATGTTTAGATTTAAAATTTGAGCTTTAAATTTTGAATCTAATCAAATTTGTTCAAATTACTAAAATCTGAATAACTAGAGTTTAAAAATAGATTTTTGTATGAATCTTTTTGCTACTGCTTGGTATTAGTTAGGACTATAAGCTTGCTTAGTTTGAGAATTTTTAGGATGGATTTGCTTAGTGTTTTAACTATAAACAGAATCTGCCTAGTGGTTAGTATAGTTTAAATAATTTAGTTTTAGTACGAAGATCGTCAATCACGCAAGTCACTTTGACCATGTATACCTATGTTTTTATTGCATTAGTTCTACCATCTCCCCAATTGCATGCAAAGTAGGTAAATTGGGAACTTGGTTACTTGTTGTAGTATCATGTGGTAGGTACCCCTCAACCCTTTGACACATTGGCCCCGGGAAACGTTGTTTTACATTTTGCTATTAGTAGACGGGGTTGGTTGTGTGATGCATGAGAGTTGAGAGTTAATAATTTCAAGACCTACATGATGATCAAGTCTTCAAGACATCAAGTTTTCAACTTACCTCTGGGTGGATGATGGTTGAACGGCGCCCTGGAGAAACCAGTGGTTAGCCTAGATGATGCTAGAGATGTGCCAGTATTCATGCGGAAAGGTCCACCCAAGCACAAAGAGATGGATGGATGCTTCAAGACCCAAGGCTTACCTGCACAACCACAAGTCATTATGGGCTCTGGCTTGGTTGGAATACGTGGTGACCCTGGACAGGCGGTGCTACGAGATGTAGAAGAACGGTAGGAAAGGATGGGCACCGATAGAGTCGCAGGGAAACCCTTTGGAAGACCATGTTTTGGTCATCCGTTTCTCAAACACCCTGAAGTGCGAGAAATCAAACGGAGGCGACCAAATCTTGTGGGGAACGTGTGCAAAACTCTACAGAGTACTCAAACCTAATCGATTAGCCGTGTCCACGGTCATGGACGACTTGAGCCCAAGGAACTGAAACTTCCGGAACCCTCAACACAATTAATATGATGATGTGGGTATTAATAACTTGGGTATGAGAATTGGTTGGTGGAACCATCTCATTAATCAACCAACTTAGTAATAATTTTGCTTAGCCCTCTCTTGATGTAGGAAAATTGGCTTTACGCAAAAACTTACTACCCCACCCGCCATATGTGCATGTAGATTGATGATTATCTTTTCACCCCTCTCTTGTGACTTTGCCAGCATATTCCATATGCTGACCTACACGACTGCAACGTATCATGTTGCAGAATACTTTTCCGACCAGGAGTGAGGATACGCTCTACGCTCGGTGAGATGCCCTTGGAGTCAGATGGACTCATCTACCTTCGATGCTTCCGCAAGATTTAGATATTCTCATGAGTTGGCCTTCAGCCACTTTATTGTAATCTTTATTGTAATAAAGGACTCGATATGAGATTTATGATTAACAAATGTTGTGTGATTTCCCTTTGATATATACATTGATGTACCGTGTGTGTACCAGCATGATCTTGGGATGGTACGGAAACACCGGAGATTCGACCTTTCAGGTCGGGTCGCTACATGAGCACACGAGCAAGAACAAGATCATGATCATGATATTTTCCTAATTTAGCAATCTCAACATTGTGTAACTCCACAAGAGTCAAACGAAGACCTCGCTCCTCCTTAAGATCAATGGAAAGATATGCTATCTCATCCGCATAGTCATGACTATGCCCTCCAACTTAGAGATGGACTCCTCATAAGTTTCAGTGAGATTACTAGCCTCACCTAGTTGTTCCAAGAGAGCAACAAAGTGCTTATTGGTCTCACCTTTGAGTTTAGTCATGAACTTGTCAAACTCATTGTCATCTAATTTATCCTCCTCATTTTCATCCACACAGTTCAATAAGGAAGGAGTAGTAGTAATGGTTGTTTTGATGTTGGAGGTTACCTTGTTTGTACCTTTGGCCATGAGGCACCTTGCAATGTGGTTCTAGTTGGGGGAGTCGAAGAGAGACACCTTGGATGGGGAAGAAGTAGTAATGGACACCGTGGCCATTGCCATTACCTTACCACTTGTATCTTCATCGTCATCATCATCGGAGACATACTCTTCTTGAGCCATCAACACCTTGTGAGGCACCTTCTTGGTGAAGTTGTTCTTGTTTGGGAAGGACTTGGCTTTGTCTTTGCGGATGAGCATGCCACCATTGTCTTCCCTTTTCTCATATGGGCAATCCACCACAAAGTGAATCACATTGCCATAATTGTAACAAAATTTCACACTCGCTTGCCTTTAGAGCCACTTGAGTTGTTGTTGGACAAGTTCGTCCTTGAATTTGTCTTCTTGCCCCAAAATTTCCTTGACGCAAGAGCCATGTGCTTGTGGTATGCATATTTGGGGTCTTCGGGGCAACCCTCCTCTTCTTCACCATCTTCTTCCGGAATTGCCTTGGCCTTGAAAGCATGGTTGGGAGAAGAGTTCTTTGACCGTTGAACATGAGCTAGAGCGTTGTCGGCAATCTAGTTCAAGATGTTCATAGCAATGAACTCATCCAACATGCCGCTTGAGGACAAGGAGTGAAAGTCTGGTCTTTGTCGAATCACAGAGGACATGGCCTTGTTGAATGGCATAATGGCGTTGATTTTCCCTTGAAGAGGAAAGGGTGATGCAGCAAAGTAGATAAGTATTTCCCTCAGTTGATGAGAACCAAGGTATCAATCCAGTAGGAGGAACAACCAAGTCACCAATGGATGCACCTACACAAACAATCAAACTCTTGCACCCAATGCTATAAAGGGGTTGTCAATACCTTCACGGTTATTTGCACGGATTAGATCTGATATAGATAGATGTAAAAGATTGCGGAAAGTAAAAAGTAAATAAATTGCAGAATGGTGTTTTTGGTTTATAGATTTGAAAATATATTATGTAAAGTAGACCCGGGGGCCATAGGTTTCACTAGAGACTTCTCTCTTGAAGGAAAGTATCACGGTGGGTGAACGAATTATTGTCAAGCAATTGATAGAAAAGCGAATAATTATGAAGATATCCAAGGCAATGGTTATGCATATAGGCATCACGCCCATGTCAAGTAGACCGAAACGATTTTGCATCTACTGCTATTACTCCACACATCGACCGACTCATGCCTGCATCTAGAGTATTAAGTTCATGAAGAACAGAGTAACGCATTAGGTAAGATGACATATGTAGAGGGATAAACTCAAGCAATATGATGAAAACCCCATCTTGTTACCCTTGATGGCAACAATACAATATGTGCCTCGCTACCCCAACTTTGTCACTGGGTGAGGACACCGCAAGATTGAACCCAAAACTAGGCACTTCTCCCATTGCAAGAATTACCAATCTAGCTGGCCAAAATAAACCAATAGATCAAAGAGACTTGCAAAGATATGAAATCATGCATATAAGAATTCATAAAAGACTCAAATAATATTCATGGATAATCTGAACATAAACCCACAATTCATTGGATCTTGACAAACACATCGCAAAAGAGTATTACATCGAATAGAGCTCCTTGAAGATCATGACAAACATGGTATTGAAGCACAAACATAGAGAAGAAGCCATCTAGCTACTAGCTATGGACCCATAGGTCTGTGGTGGACTACTCACGCATCATCGGAGGGGCAATGGAGTTGATGTAGATGCCCTCCATAATCGGATCCCCCTCTGGCAGATTATCGGAAAAGGCTCCAAGATTGGATCTCTCGGGAACGAAGGCTTCTGACGGCGGAAATGTATTTTCGTGGATCCCTTTGGTATTGGGTGAATATTTTGGTATTTATATGACGAAGATGAGGGCTAGGACTCCTGCCAGCGAGTCACAAGCCTGCCAGGCACTGCCAGTGGGGGTGGTCGTGCCCCCTGGCTTGTGACCTCCTGGCAGCTTCCTTGCCTTGCACTCCAAGCCTGGTATATCTCTTTTGTTCCAGAAAAAATCATCGCAAAGATTTTATACCATTTGGACTTCGTTTAATATTCCATATCTGCAATACTCAAAAACAAGGAAAAAACAGAAACTCGCACTAGGCTCTAGATTAATAGTTTAGTCCCAAAAATAATATAAAATAGCATATTAATGCATATAAAACATCCAAAACAGATAATATAATAGCATGACACAATCAAAAATAATAGTTACGTTGGAGACGTATCAGCATCCCCAAGCTTAATTCCTGCTCATCCTCGAGTAGGTAAATGATAAAAACAGAATTTTTGATCTGGGATACTACCTAAGATATTTATCCATGTAATATTCTTTATTGTGGCATGAATATTCAAATCTGTAAGACTCAAAACAAAAGCTTAATGTTGACATAAAAACAATAATATTTCAAGCATACTAACAAAGGCAACGCCGGAACTCCAATGATGAGGGAAAGGAACATGGGCACAGGATGAAAGTGTACGTGTTGATTCCACCCAAACCTTTCTGATGTGGACCCTCTCTTAATGGCACGGATCCCCTACAACTCAACTCCATCGAAAAACAAATACAGGAAAGAAACTGTTGTAACACATGTGTAATTAAGCTACAGTAACCCTCCTTGATTAAGCTAAGTCATTTTACTAAACCGGTGCTTGATCATCTTTGTCTCATATCTCATTTCAAATTCCACTTTGAATTAAAAATTCAAATAAAAATTGAATTAAATAACTTCACAAACATGAACACTAATATGTTCCTAATGCGGGAAAAATTCCATAGATAATTATGGTGGAGAAACCAACATTTTGTGTAGTAATTAAATGCCCTAAAATGATAAAATAGAGGCCACTATAATAATTTAAATGCCTTTCCATTTATGAAAATCTAAACTATTTCAAATGTCTCCCAAACTTTCTATGGTAGTGCTTGATATTGCAAGTTAACTATATGACCAGGTCCCACACTTAAAAAAAATCATTTGATGGCTAAATAAAATAAAAAGCTATTAGTGTAAACAGAAAACATAAAAGGGAAAGGGAAAATAAAAAGTCCATGCTATGGACTAGGCCTTAGTCCACAGTGAGGCCCAACCCACCTACCCCCTCTTCTCCCTCCTTTTGTTCACCATAGGCGGGGTGGTCGCCGTTCGGTCGTCCGCGACTAGGGATGGCCACTACTACCTCTTGAGCATGTATTGGTTTTCCCTTGAAGAGGAAAGGGTGATGCAGCGAAGTAGATAGGTATTTCCCTTGGTTGTTGAGAACCAAGGTATCAATCCAATAGGAGGAACAAGCAAGTCACCAATGGGTGCACCTACACAAACAATCAAACGCTTTCACCCAATGCTATAAAGGGGTAGTCAATCCCTTCACGGTTATCTGCAAGCATTAGATTTGAAAGAGATAGATGTAAACGAGTGCGGAAAATAAAAGGTAAATAAATTGCAGCAAGGTATAGATCTGAAAATATATGATGGAAAATAGACCCGCGGGCCATAGGTTTCACTAGAGGCTTCTCTCTTGAAGGCAAATATCATGGTGGGTAAACAAATTACTCTCAAGCAATTGATATAAAAGTGAATAATCATGTAGTTATCCAAGTCAATGATCATGCATATAGGCAACATGCCCGTGACAAGTAGACCGAAACAATTCTACATCTACTATTATTACTCCACACATCGACCGACTCCTGCCTGAATCTAGAGTATTAAGTTCATCAAGAACAGAGTAACGCATTAAGAAGGATGACATGATGTAGAGGGATAAACTCAAGCAATATGATGAAAAACCCGTCTTGTTACCCTTGATGGAAACAATACAATACATGTCTCGCTAACCCTACTATGTCACTGGGTGAGGACACCGCAAGATTGAACCCAAAACCAAGCACTTCTCCCATTGCAAGAATTACCAATTTAGTTGGCCAAACCAAACCAATAACTCGAAGAGACTTGCAAGGATATGAATTCATGCATATAAGAAATCAGAGGTGATTCAAATAAGATTCATGGATAATCTGAACATAAACTCACAATTCATCGAATCTTGACAAACACGCCACAAAAGAGGATTACATCAGATAGATCTCCATGAAGATCATGAAGAACATGGTATTTAAGATCAAAGAGAGGGAAGAAGCCATCTAGCTACTAGCTATGGACCCATAGGTCTATGGTGAACAACTCATGCATCATCGGAGGGGCAATGGAGTTGATGTAGATGCCCTTCGTGATCGAAACCCCCTCCGACTAATTACCGGAAAAGGCTCCAAGATTGGATCTCTCGGGAACGGAGGCTTCTGGCGGTGGAAAACTATTTGTGTGGATCGTTCTGATGTTGGGGGAATATTTTGGTATTTATAGGCCAAGAATTTGGGTTAGGAGACCTGCCAGGAGGCAACAAGCCTGCTAGGCACGGCCAGGGGGCACCTAGCAGGCTTGTGGCGCCCTGGCACCTCCCCTGACATGCACTCCAAGCTTGGATGACTTGTTTCCTTCCAGAAAAATTCCTTCCGAAGGTTTTATTCCGTTTGAACTCCGTTTAATATTCCATATCTGCAAAACCCAAAAACAAGGAAAAAACAGAAACTGGTACTTGGCTCTAGATTAATAGGTTAGTCCCAAAAATAATGTAAAATAGCATATTAATGCATATAAAACATCCAAAACAGATAATATAATAGCATGCCATCATCAAAAATTATAGATACGTTGGAGACGTATCGGCATCCCCAAGCTTAATTCCTGCTCGTCCTCGAGTAGGTAAATGATAAAAACAGAATTTTTGATGTGGAGTGCTACCTAACATACTTATCCAAGTAATATTATTTATTGTGGCATGAATATTCAGATTCGTAAGACTCAAAACAAAAGCTTAATATTGACATGGAAACAATACCATTTCAAGCATACTAGCAAAGCAATTGTATCTCTTCAAAATATAATGGCAAAATAAAGTTATCCCTACAATATCATATGGTCTGGCTATGCTCCGTCTTCCCCTCACAAAGTATTTATATCATGCACAACCCTAATGAAAAGTCAAGCAATTGTTTTCACACCTTTATTTTCTCAAACCTTTTCAACTCTCACGCAATACATGAGCGTGAGCCATGGATATAGCACTATATGTGGAATAGAATATGGTGGAGGTTGTCAAGGAAGGGAAGAAGATGGTCTCACATCAACTAGGCATATCAACGGGCTATGGAGATGCCCATAAATAGATATCAATGTGAGTGAGTAGGGATTTCCATGGAACGGATGCACTAGAGCTATAAGTTTATGAAATCTCAAAAGGAAACTAAGTGGACGTGCATCATGAAGAAAAATATTCCACTAGCTGTATGAAAGCGACAAAATAGGAGACTCTCTATCATGAAGATAATGGTGCTATTTTGAAGCACAAGTGTGGAAAAAGTTAGTAGCAATGTCCCTTATCTCTTTTATGTCATTTTTTGTGGGCATCTAAGGCCTCTTTTATTCATTTTTTTATTTGGGCTTCGCTGGCCTCTTTCATTTTCCATAAAGTCTGGAATCTCATCCCCACTTCTGAGGAAATCATAGCTTCCATCATCCTTTACTCACATGGGACATGCTCAAACATTAATAATCATCACACTTTTATTTACTTACAACTCAAAAGAAAATTACAACTCGGTACCTATGACAAAATATGACTCTATATGCAATATGGAAGTGATGGTGCATGTCATAAAAGGAAACGGTGGGAGTTGCATGACAATATATCTCGGAATGGCTATGCAAATGCCATAATAGGTAGGTATGGTGGCTGTTTTGAGGAAAGATATATGGTGGCTGTTTTGAGGAAGGTATTTGGTGGCTGTTTTGAGGAAAATGTTTGTTGCACCGGCGAAAGTTGCATCGTACTAGAAAGGCTAGCAAAAGAACTCACATACTTATTGCAAAAGTCTATTAGTCATTGAAGCAAAGCATTAAACGCATGCTCCTAGGAGGTAGGTTGGTAGGAGTTAACCATCGCGTGCCCCCGACCCTCACACAAAGGCTGACAATCTATAAACAAGTCATGCTCCGACTTCCTTACATAGCGGTTCAACACACATTCATGCTATGGGAATCGCAAACCTTTACACAAGTATTTTTACCAAATCACAATTTACTTCCTAACATGTCTCTTAACATTACCATCTTCATATCTCAAAACTTTATGCAAGGAATCAAACTTCTCATAGATTGACTTAATATGGAAGTTTTTATTATATCCCTTTTGGATGCCTATCATATTAGGACTAAATTCATAACCTAGACCAATTACCATGCTGTTTTTAGAAACTCCCAAAAAATATAAGTGAGGTACACGAGTTCAAGTATTTCTATTAAAACGCAAACACAATAGTGCTCCAAAAGATATAAGTGAAGCACATAGAGCAAAATTGCCCAACTCAAAAGATATAAGTGAAGCACATAGAGTATTCTATTAATTCACGATTCAGCATGTCTCTTCAAAAGATGTGTGCAGAAAGGATCATTGTGGCAAAGTAACAAGCAAAGACTCACATCATACAAGACGCTCCAAGCAAAACACATATCATGTGGTGAATAAAAATATAGCCTCAAGTAAATTTGCCGATGGATTGAAGACGAAAGAGGGGATGCCTTCTAGGGCATCCCCAAGCTTAGGATCTTTGGCATCCTTAAATATGACTTGGGGTGACTTGGGCATCCCCAAGCTTAGGATCTTGCCACTCCTTATTCCCTAGCCCATCAAATCTTTACCCAAAACTTGAAAACTTCACAACACAAAACATAACAGAAAACTCGTGAGATCCGTTAGTACAAGAAAATAAATCACCACTTTAGGTACTGTTGTGAACTCACTATTTATTTATATTAGTGTTTTATCTACTGTAATCTAACTTCTCCATGCCTCATACCAGATAATACAACCCATAGATTCATCAAAATAGGCAAACAACTCAACGAAAACAGAATCTGTCAAAAACAGAACAGTCTGTAGAAATCTGGAAACTTCATATACTTCTGTAACTCAAAAAATTCTGAAATATTAGGAAATCCTGGGAAATTCATATATAAATCTTTTGTAAAAATGTCAGATTAAAACACTGATTAAAACACCAAAACACAATTAATACATAAGTAATAATGTGGGAAACACTCAAAAACAGAATAAAAAAATAGAACACAAAAATAAAATTGAGTTGCCTCCCAACAAGCACTATTGTTTAACGCCCCTAGCTAGGCAAAACGCAATAGATCTAGGTATTGTCATCTTTGGAATTGGAAACTTTTGTGAGGACCCTCTCGAATCCAGGGGGTTCTTTCCTCTTTCTCCCATTTGTAGGTGGAGGATCCATCTTGGTGTCCAAGATGTCCAAACGCTAATTGCAAAGGGTAATCAAAGTATTCAAACGATTAAGGTTCCCGTTGATATGTTTTACGGTTCGTGATATTGTTGTAACTCGACCAAATGCTTGTGTAGGTCACCCAATTTTTCTATAACTTGAACTCCCTCTTGTGAGAAATCTAACTCCCTTTTTGGTGGAGGAACCCCAAAATCCCCTCTAAAACTTCATAAGAGGCATTTGTGTCAAGCTCAATAAAATTTCCTTTTGAAGCGAAATATAGAAGCTCCCTATGATGCAAAGCTAAACCAATATAAAAATTTCTAAGAAAAACTTTCGCATCCCCTTTTATATTGGAAATACGATAAGACTCCAATAACCTATTCCAAGCATCTTTTAAATTTCCCCCTTTTTTGTTTCAAGTAAAGAACTTCAAAATCTGGTGACAAGGGGGACGTGGTAATACTAGACATAGTGGTCCAGGCAAGAATGAAACAACCAAAAGGAGGAGAATAAAGAAGTGAATATTTTTGGTATTTTCTGAAAATTGTTTTAGAAGTGTGGGAGAGGAAAACAAGAGGCAAATGGCAAATAATGTAAATGCAAGAGATGAGTTTGTGATGGGTACTTGGTAGGCTTGATGTGTATCCTCCCCGGCAACAGCGCCAAAATTCTTCTTGCTACCTCTTGAGCATGCGTTGGTTTTCTCTTGAAGAGAAAAGGGTGATGTAGTGAAGTAGATAATTATTTCCCTCAGTTGTGGATAATCAAGGTATCAATCCAGTAGGAGGAACAAGCAAGTCACCAATGGATGCACCTACACAAACAATCAAACTCTTGCACCCAATGCTATAAAGGGGTTGTCAATCCCTTCATGGTTATTTGCAAGGATTAGATATGAAAGAGATAGACGTAAACGAGTGCACAAAGTAAAAGGTAAATAAATTGCAGCAAGGTATAGATCTGAAAATATATGATGGAAAATAGACCCGTGGGCCATAGGTTTCACTAGAGGCTTCTCTCTCGAAGGAAAATACCATGGTGGGTAAACAAATTACTGTCAAGCAATTGATAGAAAAGCAAATAATTATGTATCTATCCAATGCAATGATCATGCATGTAGGCATCACGTCCGTGACAAGTAGACTGAAATGATTCTGCATCTACTACTATTACTCTACACATCGACCGACTCCTTCCTGTATCTAGATTATTAAGTTCATGAAGAACAGAGTAACGCAAGAAAGATGCCATGATGTAGAGGGATAAACTCAAGCATTATGATGAAAACCCGATCTTGTTACCCTTGATGGCAACAATACAATACGTGCCTCGCTACCCCTACTATGTCACTGGGTGAGGACACTGCAAGATTCAACCCAAAACCAAGCACTTCTCCCATTACAAAAATTACCAATCTAGTTGGCCAAACCAAACCAATAACTCGAAGAGACTTGCAAGGATATGAAATCATGCATATAACAAATCAGAGGAGACTCAAATAAGATTCATGGATAATCTAAACATAAACTCACAATTCATCGGATCTTGACAAGCACACCACAAAAGAGGATTACATTGGATAGATCTCCATGAAGATCATGAAGAACATGGTATTGAAGATCAAAGAGAGAGAAGAAGCCATCTAGCTACTAGCAATGGACCCGTAGGTCCATGGTGGACTACTCACGCATCATTGGAGGGTAATGGAGTTGATGTAGATGCCCTTCGTGATCGAAACCCCCTCCGACAGATTACCGGAAAAGGCTCCAAGATTGGATCTCTCGGGAACGAAGGCTTCCGGTGCTGAAAAGTATTTGCGTGGCTTGTTCTGATGTTAGGGGAATATTTCGGTATTTATAGGCCAAGAATTAGGGTTAGGAGACCTGCCAGGAGGCGACAAGCCTGCTAGGTGTGGCCAGGGGGGCCACGCCTAGAAGGCTTGTGGTGCCCTGGCACCTCCCCTAACGTGAAGTCCAAGCTTGGATGACTTGTTTCCTTTCAGAAAAATTCCTTCCAAAGGTTTTATTCCGTTTGGACTCCATTTAATATTCCATATCTGTAAAACTCAAAAACAAGGAAAAAAACAGAAACTAGCACTTGCCTCTAGATTAATAGGTTAGTCCCAAAAATAATATAAAATAACATATTAATGCATATAAACATCCAAAACAGATAATATAATAGCATGCCATCATCAAAAATATATAGATACGTTGGAGACGTATCAGGCACGTGTCGGGCATCCAGCCACTCCCTGACGTCTATTAGGGCGTCCTCGACGCCACCATGAACCATAGGCCCCCTCATTTCCTCTCCTTCGCGCCGTGCTTCTCATCTCCCCTCACAAACCGAGCGTGGTCGTCGCCATGGCCGCACCGTAGCCGTGCCCACCATCGTCCCTTCTCCTAGCCATGGCTGTCATCATCTCCGCCTTGCTCCTCGATGTTGTCCATGCGCCTCCGTTTGAGCCGGGAGCCACCATCGCGCCTGATCGTTGTCGTGTTTCTCCCCGGGACGCCAGAGCGCCTCTACCCCGATTTGCTCCACCAGGCCTCCCCCGAGGGCACCTAAGCACGACTATAGGGCCACGGTGAGCCCCTGGTCCTCCTCCCTCTCTCCACTATCACTTTGTATAGCGTAGCTCGCCACGCAACCATGACCGAAGCTCACCACCGTTACCTTTCTTCGCTGTCGTGGTCGCAACCGTCGAAGCCCGAGCACGACAACGCACACCTGGTGCTACCAAGAGCCCAGCAAGCCCAACCACATGCTCTAATGTCCTCCATAGCCATCGATACGACTGCACTCGAACTCCGGCGCCCATCTCGGTGATCACCATCATTGTTGTGGACCATCTCTGGCGCTACCGCCACCATCATCCGACGTGGCTCCGTCTCAGCGTTCGACCGCAACCAGACTCGCTTCGCCCCGTGCCCTGTAGCCTTGTCTCATTCCTCACCCTCAAGTGATGCCAGCTCATCTCATCGATGGCGATGTTTCGGCCGCCTCGAGCACCAATCGGCGACGCCATCAAGTGCGCGGCGTCAAGAGGGCCCCGCAGGACCAAGCCACGGGTCCAGGGGCTGCCCACAACCAATTTCCGATGAAGTTCGAGGTTCTCCGCCATGTTTTGAGGTTATTGGCGTTCCAACACCAGTAGACTGATGTGGCACCACCTGGGGCCCAGCCTGGGTCATTGCTAGTAGGCCCCTTGGACCCAATTGTCTGGGTTGACCCAGTCAATTGAGTTGAGTGGGCAGCCCCATTCACTCACTAGTGGCCCCCACCATTTAATTAACCAGTTAGTTAATTAAAATAATTAATTAACTAGGGAATAAGATGAGAGTTGGGGTTGCTAAAACGCCATCTGTAACTAGGTGATCATAACAGCAACTTATAGGTTCATCGAAAAGTTTGACAAAGGACTAGATAGCTCGAGGGTGGAATTTGCTCCTCAAATGATGGAGAGATACTTAGTGTAAAGGTATCTGTCATCGTCTGTCCATACATAGGTGACTATGTTACGGGGATGCTGGAACACATCAACGAGAAAGAAGAACAAAAATGTTAACGAGGATAATGGTATAGTGAGCATGTGCATCACTAAAGAGGATACCGATGCATCTCTGGTTTTGCAAAGTGTCGCGAAGCAAAGGGATTATCACATGATAACCAAAGTTTTACTCGATTATCATTCGTGTACTCATAGGTATGGATATGGACGTCCGCGGTTTCGCTATCGGTCACTAAACTAATGGGTTTCGTTCATGTCTATATGTTACTGATCCTATAGGGTCAAAAGCGTATGGTAATGACGATCTTCTGAGTGTTAGTAGGACGGGAGTGATGAGAATATATTTTTGGAATTGTTTCATTAGTATATGAAATAATTTCGAGCGGATTCGAAAGCGTTTCGGGGTCACCGGAAGGGTTTGAGAGACTATCGGGCAATACCGGGTATCATTGATAAATAATATATAGAGGGGGAATGTTTCTAAAAATATTTAATTGAAAATAAAAGGTTGATCTAAATTTAGAAGGCTATTATATTTAATTTAATGTCAACGGGACTTAAAAGGTCAAGAGGTGGAAGGCAACTTGGCCCACAAAGGCACGTGTGGGGAAGGCTCCCCCTAATAGGAAGGGGGTTGAATTCCATGGGAAGTCCCTCTACTCTTGGCCAACCATGGAGAGGGACTTTCCCTCCCTTTATGGCGCCCCTCCTCCTCCTGCAACCTATATATACTGGAGGTTTTCCCACCCTTTGAGACACAAATTTTGGAACCTCCTCTAGTTCTGTAGTTCTAGTTCTAGTCGGTCCTAGTTAATCAATTAGAGCTAGACCTAGATCCTCTAATCCTCATAATTAGAAGCCCACTGTGCATCTAATCTCCTCCCTCTAATTATCCAACGATGGTTGGCTCTGGATGGTGAAGCACTGCCGGATCGTGAAGATCGTACGCTTGCAACTCGTAGAGAGGTCACGCTATTGGTCTTACGTTCAAGGGACTATTCATGGGCGGTTCACGGGATTGTTCATCTAGGGCTCAAGGGACTTCATCAACCATCTACACCTACTCATCTTCTCCTGCTGCAACTCGGAGTTGGTAATGACTCGATACTAACCGTTGTTGTATTGTCATAATGTTCCTCGTTGATCATAGAGTGTTTTTTTGTTTTGTACGACGTTTCCCAACATAAGCGGATCACCGTAAAGTAATGGAACTCCTCCTCGCGGGAGTACATTCCATTCTATGGTCCTTATTTGTCATTTGTACAGAGTGGTCGCCTCCACAATTAAGGTCCTTAGGCCGTAGCCAAGCATTCAGTTTCATGGATCACTTGTATTTCATATTGTCTTCGATCCTCATAGATATTTCCACCCGTCATGCCGGATGCCACAATATGTGTTACCTGTGTAGTTGTTGAGATCGTGTTGCCTCGGCCATTAAATCAGATAACACACAAAGGGTTCACCACGGTATAACAACTTACTAGACAAATCATAAGATTACAAATACAAATGATAACATAGAGAACAGGTTAATCTTACTACTCACCTACATCTCCCATGCCTAGGGGAGATTACTCATGCATCATAAGAGGGAAACCAATCGCAGTGGTGGTTAAACTCATGAAAACCATATTGATAATACCGTGAAGATCCATAATAAGATGAAATGGATAACTCAAATAGTCTTGATATCTAGATGAGAGTGATTAGAGATATAATTTTTTCTCGCAATTTGAAATTCTTCTTACAACAATGAAGGATCAAATGATAACGGAGATGAAAGGAACATAGCTAAGAAGATCTTCGAAGGTTCTTTTGATTTCCTCCTCCTTTGTTTTGGACGTGTCGGGGCGGCTAGGGTTCTCTCCCCCTCTCAGTTCCTTCACGGAAGTGCCTTGTATAGATGCGGTGGAGATGTTGGCATCTCATACGACCGCTCAAACGAGCACTTCCGTTCGTATGGAAGGCCGTCTTTTGCTTGGCTCTCCACATCGAAATTGCTCCATTTGACTTTATTTGCAGTAATTCCCCTTGATTTCCTTCCATATATGATATTTCCTACCAAATAATGAAAAATGAATTTGCTTCTCCTTTGATGGATCAATGTTAGAAATAACTGGAAAATAAAGAATTCCAACGGAATCCAAGTAAGAATCTCTCAAAAAAGATCCCAAATTCTCTAACCATCATTGGGTCCATCGAAATGATCACAACCAGAGCCGGGTCAAACCCAATATAATGAGACCTCCTATTATGCGCCTTTAGCGCCATTGAAGGCAACTGGCGTTCACAAGTAGCGCCTCATGGGTCGGCCCGCGAATGAGCAGTGCGGCAAATTTTATTTATAGCATGAAAAAATCCTACCGTTGTCATCTACAAAGACCGCCTCTTGTGAGATCCATATTCTCCTCTGCTTCTTAACGCAACGCTTCCATGACCTATACATGGGTTTGTCGCAAAGACTTGCACATCATCTTCACCGTTGTTGGGTTCATCAAAACGATCGCAACCAGAAGCATGTCAAACCCAGAATAATGTGTCTTCCTATTACACGCCTTTAGCGTCGGGGAAGACAACTGGCACTCATAGCACCACCTAGTGGGCCGGCCCATGAATGAGTAGCGCAACAAATTGTAAATAGTGCAAAATCACTATTTCGTTATCATCTACAAAGAGCGCCTGTTGTGGGATCCATCTCCTCCACTTCTTAAACCCAGCGCCTCCATGACATGTACATGGCCAGCGTTGTTGCCGCAAAGACTTGCACGTCGTCTTCACTGTTGTCGAGTCCATCAAAATGATCGTAACTAGAGCCGTATCAAACCTAAAATGATGAGATATCATATTCCGTGCCTTCAGCGACGTGGAAGGCAACTGACGCTCACAATGGCGCATGATGGGGCAGCCCACGAATGAAGAGTGCAAAAAATTGTATTCATAGCGCGACCCCACCCCCACCCCCACCACATGAAAAAGTGGCCATCCTCCACGACAAGCTCGCACTAAGACACCCCCCTACGTGTTTGGCTAAGCACAAGAGCCCCCCGACACTAGTGATCGATTGCAGCGCGAACTGTTTAAGAGCAACTCTAGCCACACAATGTATTGCATTCATATGTAGCCAAAATTCTTGTCTTAAGTTTGTCTAAAGATGCATGTATCTAAATACTAAAATGTGACTAGATATATTCATATGTAGACAAATCTAAGACAAGAATTTTGGGACGGAGGGAATATATTATACCATTTACTATAGCGGTTACATTTTTGAATTTTTTAAAAACATTTGGAATCCTTGATTTTTTATAAAAATGCAAACAAAACATAGAAAGTTCACAGATTTCAAAATTTGCTCACGAACCTGCAAAAAAAGGACCGCGTATTAAAAAGAGAGCACGAATACGAGAAAGTTCATGTATTCAAAAAAGTTCACGAATTCTAAAAGTTCATGATATTCAATAAAGTTCACTAATTTGGGAAAAGTTCACGAAATTGAAAAAATATTGCAAGTTTGAAAAGGTTCATGGATTTGAAAAGTTCATGAATTCAGAAAAAATTCATAGATTTTGAACTAAAAATTCACAATTTCAAAAAAATCATCATTTTTTAGAAAGTTCGTGAATTCGAAAAAAGTTCCTCAAATTTTGAAAAAAGTTCACGGATTGTTTGCGCCATTTGGCTCACTTATATGAATTTGCGCTAGCAACTATATAACAGACAATCTGGGTCGACATGATTAGTTATAGGCCAAGGTGACATAATCATACATGGGCAGACATAGGTAACCCAACAATGCATGTGTCGGTCATCAATGTGTCCACAAATTTTCAAAAAGTTCATCGGTTTTATAAAAAAAGTTGACAAAATTGAAAAAAGTCCATGGATTTTCAAAAATAAAAACACAGTTTCAGAAAAGTTCACCAGATTTTGAAACAAAGTTGAAAGGACTGAAATAAATTCATCGATTTCGATAAAAGAAGTTCATGAACTCGGCAAAAAAGACAACTGATTTTGTAAAAAAAGTTCACGATTAAAAAAAAGAAATCACAGATTTTCAGAAATACTAATCAGAAAACACGAAAAACTCACGGATTTGAACAAATTTGCAAAAGAACAAAAGGAAATAATGTTTTATAGGAAAAACTGGTAAGTAGAACAAAACACTAGAATGAAAAACCATAGCGTTTTTTTAACGTTTCATTTTTGCAAGAAAAGAAAAAGAAGTAAGTGGGCACAAGAAAGTGTGTTGTTACAGTGGATATCACCGCCGTGGCTGAACCAGGAGTTCAAATCTCCCTCAAGGCACTCCTATTTTTTGAAGGTTAGAAAGAAAGGCGTCAAATAGGATCTGGGCAGAATAATAGCACCATCTTTTGTTTCTGAAATCGCCCATCGTGTCCCCTGGTCCGATAAGCATTTCTCTCGCGTAGCGTGAGAACGAGCAGGACTGGGACTACTCCGTTGTTATTTCGTCAGTCTCCTCTTTAATTCTTTTTCGTTTCTTTTAAGTTGATTAATATTTCAAAATGTTATGAAGTGCATACAATAAAAAAATTCAGTAAATAATTAACAAGTGTTCATAAACTTTTTAAACTAAAAAGTCAATGCACTACAATACATATACTTGCACAAACTTTTTATAAACGTTGATAGCATTAAAACGAAATATCTTGTGAAATTTTAAAAATATTATCACGTTTAAAAATGTGTGAAATTAAAAAAAATGTTTTAAAAACGATAACAACGTGGCACGCATATTTTTATCGTAAAAACTCCTTGTGTTATTTAGACAATGTTCATGCGTTCCGCAAAATGCCGTTGATTTTTTTAAATGTCTGGAAAATGTAAAACAAATTCATGTAATTTTACAAAGAATTAAGACCATTGAAAATAATATATAACTGATATATTCAAACCATGTTGCTGTGTTTCAAAAATGAGTTTGGAAAATTTTAAAAAATCATGGCTTAAAACAATTGGTCACGCATATCAAAAAACTGTTCATGACATTTAAAATATATATACAATACAAATATATTGTATAAATCGTTTAAAAAATTAGTATCATTCCTGAAATGTTTAGTGTATATTTGAAAAAAAATGTACAACATGTATTCAAAACATCCATTTGTGAAATGGTGAATGTGTATCAAAACAATGCTCCAAGTGTATACGTAAAATGTACAACGTGTATTGAAATAAAAATCAATGAGAAATAAATCAGAAAACATATAAAAACCTGATGAAACCGATAAAGAACAAAAAAATCGTAGAAAAGAAAAGAAGAAAATGAACATGTATTTAGAATCTGCAGAAACAAACAGAAAACTGAAGATATAGCCTTCGCGTCCTTGGTCAGGCCCATTCCAGAGCTATACACGCCATTTTAGTTTCACATGTGCAATTCCTAGTTGATGCATGCATGCGTCAAATAGTTGACGCGATGCCTGCGGACGTTTGATCCAAGGAAAACTTACTGTAAAGTCAGTTTGCTAATGACGGCTGATTTACCGTCTGGAAGGCAGACAGTTTTTTTTTTTTTTACGAATGGAAGGCAGACAGTTAGTCCTTCTGGATGGAAAGACTTGTTGGGGACAGATAGGTCTTCGATGTCCGCCGCCCGAACGACGGGGCAGAATTTGATCTGGTTTCCTTCTTTATATCGCCAGGCTTAGTAGTAGTAGTATATATACTCCTGTATAAGCAGCCGCTAGTATTACGTACCCCTGTAACCGATTGCAGATTACGGAAGACCATGGCGGAATCCATCATGAGGCTGTTCGCGATCCCCGACTACTCGAAGCTGGGGCTGATGCCCTCCGAAACCCCGTCCACTCTGATCCGGACCTTTCGCTTCCGCGACCGCGTCTGGCACGTCACGGTTATTCCGCTTGGTTTCAACAAGAGAGTGCCCAGCTCCGTCGGCGTCATCGTTGTCGCGGTCACGGGATACCCTCCCTCTAGCCTTCACCGTCTCCATAGAAATTCTAGATGACAGCTGGGAATGCACCGTGTTCCGCGAGGAGGAGACACTTCGCGGCGACGACTGGCGCAAGCGCCTGGTGGTCAAGATGAGTGCGCTAGAGGAGGCGTCTTGCATCCACAATGACAACGTCCCTGTGAGGTGCTCCCTTGGCAAGAAGAAGAAGAAGCAAAAGAGAGCGCAACAACAAACAACAAGTAGGTTCAAATGGTGGCACCGTCTTAGAAACATCATCTTTTGCGACAGCAAACAACAAGTAGGTCCAAATGGTGACACCAGCTTAGAAAAAGGTTCTCTACAGATTCAATAGCTCAAAGGAGCAACTTCCAACTTAAAACGAGCTTCTCGTCTATTTATATATGGGTGACTCAACTGCTTAAATCCTTTATTGGAAAACAAGTTTGTGCAGGTGAACGAATGGAAATTTCGCTGCTATTATCCAGCTATATTTTTTGAAAGGAGGCAAAATATTTGTCTCATTCATTAATTAAGAGGGAATTATTCAGTTATATGGACTCTTTACTGAAATCTTAGAAGCACTTCATCTTATAAAGATTGATACTATGGAGAAGATATCTGCAAAGTATTTCATATTGTAAATTTTTAGTTGTACGAATTACTATGTAATTTCTTGGATCCTAGATTCAAAGCAATTAACTTTTTTTTCTTCTGAAAAAAGGCATCAAAGAGTATCTGGTATCATATTTTTTATAGAAGGCAGAAAACAATTACAAGAGACTACGACTTGTTGTGAACAACAAGTGTAGTTGAAACCCACACTCTACCACCGCAATACAAACATAATGGAAAAGGGCCTGCCTTAAGCCAAACATCTAGCCGCGTCACAACAAAAGTTGGCCGCCTCGAAGAGCAACAACTCCAACCAGAATTCCCTTGTGAACACACTACCCACCCTTGAATGCCTAAAAGGAGACGGTGAGTGGATAGCGGGACTCGATCAACCCCGAGAAAGCCGTCGCCTTGGAATCATCGACAACTTCATACATAGCGCCCACAAAGATCAAATCGGGCACCGGCAAGCACCAGAGAACTGCCGACACAAACCCAGGCCATGTCTCCACCTACGATGCTCTCAACAGAGTAACGACGCCACACCGCCGCCATCGCCTGTCCTGCAACAGACAAGGCTTTCGCCCATAGACCACAATCTGATCAAGGAGGGGAGATGCCGACACACCTCGGTGACGCCTCCAAGGAGGAAAACGACACCCACAGGCGTCGTCGCCACCAGCTCCGAGAAGACGAGCAGGATTTTCATCCGAACCGTCGTACATCGCCCGCCCCCATCCTTGATTAGGCCAAACTGTCGGAGCCACACCGCCGCGGGCCGAGGCTGGTATAAAGGGGGAAGGCAACAATCTTAGAAGGACATCTTGTATTCACTCTCCACCACTACACAATCTAGTCAAGCAGGAGTAGGGTTTTACAGTGCAAGGTGGCCCGAACCTAGGTAGATCGTGTGTTCATCATCCCTCCTCCCCAAGCTCAAGCACGCCAGAGCACCGCCATAGGTCAGGACGAGAGAGCGAGTTTGGAGAGCCGGTGCACCCTAGAGTTTGAACCTCTCAAGGGTCCCCGGAGCCCCGATTCTGACATTTGGCGCACCAGGTAGGGGTGCGCTGCCGTAATCCAGCTCCTTTTCGGCCCATCCTAGCTGACCCCATGGATGAAGCCCATCGTGTGCGCGCTGGGTGCCCAACGGCGGACGGTCGGCACCGCCCTGCCAATGCTGCAATTGCCACCGTCGCCAACCTCACTGCCCGCGAGCAGCAAGACCCCTCACACCCTCCCGTGCGACAAGCCGGTCGTCCCGCTGTGGCTCCTACCTCTTGCGTCCACCTGGGGGACCTAAACGCGCAGGACGCGCTGCTCATGGCGAGCGAACTGCTTTGCCACAACCCAATGGATGGGGGCACGATGCTTGGGCGAACCACATCGCCAAGCTCGTCGTCGTCGCCAGGAGGGTCCTGGCGCCCTATCGACCTCTTCAACCCCTAGGGCCAGGTGCAGGGGGCGTGGCCTGCGAGGCGCCCCCGCTGCTTTGCGGTGACCCAGCGGAGCCCCGGCCCAGCGAGATCCCACGAGATCAACCCCGCGCCCTCCTCCCCGTCCTCTGGGTCCCGGTGGTGGGACTTGGTCCAGGCGTCGGCCATGCCGGTAGTGTGCCTGAGGGGGCTGGGGGGTCGTACTGCGCTTACCACAATGCGCGCACCCACAACAACGAGGACTCTCAGGCGCTCGAGCCCCATCGTGGTGAGCGTGCTGATCGTCGTCAGAGTCATCGCAGGCCCGGTGCTGGTGTGAGCGCCTGGCTTGTTAGGGATGATAGACTACTCATATCAATAAGGAATTCCTTCTTTTCCGGGAGCCCATTCGAACAGAACTCCCAGGTTAAGCGTGCTTGGCATGGATTAGTTCTAGGATGGGTGACCGACCCCGCTAGGAGTAACGACCACCGGCGGGTGTGTCCGGGGCGTTACAAGTTGGTATTAGAGCCGACCCTCGCGGTTACATGGATGTTTGCCGACAGGTGCACGGTCATGTTGTTCACGAAGTTGGTGACCCGTCGTGACACACGGAATGACACATGTATCGGACTAGAAGCACAGATGTTAGTGCCAAGAGGGAACGTTCCTGTGACCCGACGAGGACGTCGGTTCCTCTGAGTGGTGGTGTATGTGATAGCCTGGCTTACTAGGGATGATAGACTACTCATATCAATAAGGAATTCCTTCTTTTCGGGAGCCCATTCGAACAGAACTCCCAGGTTAAGCGTGCTTGGCTTGGCATAGTTCTAGGATGGGTGACCGACCGGGAAGTTGGTCCCGGGTGCGCATGAGTGAGGACAAATTGCGCAGAAAAGGCTAGTATTGATGTGTGAGGCTAGTCTAGATCCCGCTAGGAGTAACGACCACTTGCGTGTGTGTCCGGGGCGTTACAGCTGGCCACAGAGAGGGTCATCTCGGGGGATCATTGGACGCGCCCCCCAGGTGGCAGCAGTGCCCCATCTCCTTTGACTCCAAGGACAACGTCGTGTGCGTGGGCATTGCGGGTATACTCCCTATGCTATGCACCCCCATCACCAACAACGTCTCCCTCTCCAAGACCTTGGTCGACGAAGGCGCGTGCCTAAACGTGATCTCTATCAAAACCTTTGAGAAGCTCAGGGTGCTCTACAACCGGCTGGCACCGACCAGATCATTCTTTGTAGTAACATGTGATAACCCACAAGTATAGGGGGTCACAACAGTTTTCGAGGGTAGAGTATTCAACCCAACTTTATTGATCCGACACAAGGGGATCCAAAGAATATTCTTGAGTATTCGCAGCTGAGTTTTCAATTCAACCACACCTGAAAGACTTAATATCTACAGCAAAGTATTCAGTATCAAACTAGTTTGGAAGTAGCGGTAACGATGGCAAAAGTGACAGTAGCAGTTTTGTAGTGATTGTAACAATAGCAACGGAAAAGTAACTTAGACCAATATGTGAGAAGCTCGTAGGCAATGGATCGGTGATGGATAATTATGTCAGATGGCATTCATCATGCAACACTTATAACATAGGGTGACACAGAACTAGCTCCAATTCATCAATGTAATGTAGGCATGTATTCCATATATAATCATACATGCTTATGGAAAAGAACTTGCATGACATATTTTGTCCTACCCTCCCGTGGCAACAGGATCCTAATGGAAACTAAGGGATATTAAGGCCTCCTTTTAATACAGAACCGGACCAAAGCATTAACAATTAGTGAATACATGAACTCCTCAAACTACGGTAATCACTGGAAAGAATCCCAGTTATTGTCACCCTGGGGGATGCGGATCATAACTCGTAATAGGTGTCTACAACTTGCAAGATAAGATCAAGAACACATATATATTCATGAAAACATAATAGGTTCATATATGAAATCATGGCAATCGGGCCCTAGTGACAAGCATTAACCATAGCAAAGTCATAGCAACATCAATCTCAAAACATAGTGGATACTAGGGATCAAACCCTAACAAAACTAACTCGATTACATGATAAATCTCATCCAACCCATCACCGTCCAGAAAGCCTATGATGGGATTACTCACGAACGGCGGAGAGCATTATGGAATTGGTGATGAAGGATGGTTGGTGATGACGATGGTGTCGATTTCCCCTCTCCGGAGCCCAAAACGGACTCTAGATCTGGCCTCCCGAGGAAGAACAAGAGGTGGCGGCGGCTCCATATCGTGAAACGCGATAAACTATTCTCCTTGATTTTTTTCTCCACGAATAGGAATATATAGGATTGGAATTGAGGTTGGTGGCCGCGCCTGGTGGGCTTGTCACCTATGGGTGGCCCCCTGTGGTTGATTCCTTGGCCAATATTTTTTATTTAATTCCAAAAATAATCTCCATAAATTTTCAGGTCAATCCGGGAACTTTTATTTCTGCACAAAAAAAAACCAAGGCAATTCTGCTGAAAACAACGTCAGTCCAGGTTAGTTCTATTCTAATCATGCAAATTAGGGTCCAAAACAAGGGCAAAAGAGTTTGGAAAAGTGGATATGATGGAGACATATCAACTCACCCAAGCTTAACCCATTGCTTGTCCTCAAGCAATTCAGTTGATAAACTGAAAGTGATAAAGAAAAACTTTTACAAACTCTGTTTGATCTTGTTGTTGTAAATATGTCTAACTGATGTTCAGATTTTCAGCAAAGATTATAGACTAACGACGTTCACAATAACTTTAGGTCTCACATTTACTCATATCAATGGCATAGTCAACTAGCGAGCAATAATAATAACTCTTAGATGACAACACTTTTATCAAAACAATAATGATACAATATGATATAATGGTATCTTGCTAGCCCTTTTCGAGATCGCAAAACATAAATGCAGAGGACCTCTAAAGAACAAGGACTGACTAGACGTTGTAATTCATGGTAAAAGAGATCCAGTCAAACTCACACTCAATATCAGTTAATAGCAAAGCATACAAATGATGGTGGTGCTCTCTAACTGGTGCTTTTTATAAGAAGATGATGACTCAGCAATAAAGTAAATAGATAGGCCCTTCGCAGAGGGAAGCAGTGATTTACAGAGGTGCCACAACTTGAGCTTTTAAAACATGGATGAATAAATTTTTTGAACGGTGTGCTTTCATTGTCATAATAACGACCAAGAGATTTCACCATCTTCCATGCTAGATATATTATTGGTGGTTTCCAAACAGAATGATAACGTTTTAAATCCCCCTCCACCAATCAATCACACTCCACGGCGAGCCAAATCCACGGGTACTGTCCATACAAACACAGTTCTGGGGGAGTTTTGTTTAATTATATTTTGATTTGATTTTGGGAATGGAACTGGGCATTCCGATTACCAGCCACTTTCTCGTGAATGATAGTGAATCAACACATATCGTGAGAATAACCCACCTAGCATGGAAGATATTGACAGCCCCAGTCGCTACATGAGTGATTCGGGCATACAAAACAGAATAATGATTTGAAGGTTTAGAGATTGGCACATGCAAGTTTACTTGGAACAGCAGGTGAATACCGCATATAGGTAGGTATGGTGGACTCAGATGGAACAACTTTGGGTTTAAGGAAATGGGTGCACTAGCAGTATTCTTGTTTAGTACAAGTGAAGGCTAGCAAAAGACTAGGGAGCGACCAACTAGAGAGTGACAACAGTCATCAACATGCTTTGAGATTAACCAACATTGAATGCAAGCATGAGTAGGATATAAATCACCATGAACATAAACATCGTAGAGGCTATGTTGATTTTGTTTCAACTACATGCATGAGTATGTGCCAAGTCAAGCCACTTGAATCATTCAGAGGAGGATACCATCCTATCATACTACACCACAACCATTTTAAATATGCATGTTGGCACT
Organism: Hordeum marinum; assembly: GCA_022496015.1. Classification (NCBI taxonomy): domain Eukaryota; kingdom Viridiplantae; phylum Streptophyta; class Magnoliopsida; order Poales; family Poaceae; genus Hordeum; species Hordeum marinum. The sequence continues at coordinate 288,186,820 of CM039672.1, read as the reverse complement.
CAAGACAAACCATTATCCACTCTTAGCTAATTTAGCATGGCATGAATAACTATAATCTCTAATTGTCACTGCAAATATGTTTCACCCATAATGAGCTGAATTCAAAACGAGGAGCTAATCATATTTAATAAAGAAAAATAGGTCGAGTTCATACCAGCTTTTCTCCATCTCAATCTTTTCATCATATATCGTCATTATTGCCTTTCACTTGCACGATCGAATAGTGTGAATAATAATAAGAGTGCATGTGCATTGGACTAAGCTGAAATCTGCAAACAATAACTCAAAGGAGAAGGCAAGGTAATATGGGCTCTCTGATAGATAAACGATAATGCATATGAGAGCCACTCAACATTTTCATTGTGGTCTTCTCCATACGACCCAAAGAAAGAAAATTCAAAACAAGAACAAGAAAAAACTATTCACATGGGAAAGCTCCCAACGAGCAAAAGAAGAATGAGAAATCTTTTTGGATTTTCTTTTAAATGTTACAACTAAGCAAACTAGAAGGTAAAGCTATAGAAAATGATTTTTTTTCAAAGTTAATTAAACACATAAGAAGAAAGCGGAAAGAAGAAATAAACTACCATGGATGGTACAATGGAAAAGTATGAACACCGACTACTAAGATGAATGTGTGAACATGAATGTAATGTCGGTGAGAAATGCGTACTCCCCCAAGCTTAGGCTTTTGGCCTAAGTTGGTCTAGTGCCATGGCTGGAAATAACCCTCTCCTGGATACTCCTGAGGGTCCTAAGGGTTCCATTGGTTGGCGAGCTCCTGTGGCTACCGTCGGCTCAGGTGTTGGGGGTTGCATCAGACCCCAATATCTGTAAATGTCCTCGGGCATAATAGTGTACCTGCCGGAACGAGTAGAGAACAAGGAAGAAGCAGACAGGACAATAATCTCACAGGTTCCTTAACTAAAAACTTAGTTATAAAGCAGTCTCCTATCACCATTCTTCCTAATAACATCATGTGTTACCATACTGTCATAGTCTAAAAATTTCGAGGGTAACAACATCTCCTCTTCCTCATCAAGCCTAAAAGGTATCTCAAAGTGTTTGGCTAGATGAGATGCATAGATACCTCCGAATATGGGCCCCCTCGAACGGTTTAAGTTCAACCGTTGGGCCACCATAGCGCCCAGACTAAAAGTTCTATCAGCAAATAAAGCGTGGCGAAGAATGGCGAGGTCGGGAGCACTAAGGCCTCCACTCTCCCCATGACCAACTAAACATCTCCCCGCAAATAATGAATAATAGCGTAAAACAGGAAAAAAATGTAAACTAGCTGCTCTTGCCTTCGACACCCCTCTCTGTTCTCCTACCGTGACTGCGGCAATAAAATCTTCCATGTCCCTAGGATGTGGTTCCCTGACGTTGCCCTCATAGGGTATTTTGCAAACTTTGCAAAAATCGTAAAGGTTCATTCTCTTAGGCACATCATATAAATGAAACTCTACCATACGAGGGTCTTCCCTATAATGAAAGTGAAAATTTTGCACAGAGGTATTAGTGAGCAATAGGTACTTGATGACCCACAAGTATAGGGGATCTATCATAATCCTTTCGATGAGTAAGAGTGTCGAACCCAATGAGAAGCAAAAGGAAATGGCAAGCGGTTTCCAGTATGGTATTCTCTGCAAGCACTGAAATTATCGGTAACAGATAGTTTTGTGATAAGATAATTCGTAATGAGTAACAAGTAACAACTGTAGCAAAGGTGCATCAAGGTAGCCCAATCCTTTTTGTAGCAAAGGACAGGCCTGGACAAACTCTTATATAAAGCAAAGTGCTCCCGAGGACACATGGAAATTTCTGTCAAGCTAGTTTTCATCATGCTCATTTGATTCATATTTGTTACTTTGATAATTTGATATGTGGGTGGACCGCTGCTTGGGTGCTGCCTTTACTTGGACAAACCTCCCACTTATGATTAACCCCCCTTGCAAGCATCCGAAACTACGAAAGAAGAATTAAGGTAAACCGAACCATAGCATCAAACATATGGATCCAAATCAGCCCCTTATGAAGCAACACATAAACAAGGGCTTAAGCTTCTTTCACTCTAGCAACCCCTCATTTACTTATTACTACCCAATGCCTTCCTCTAGGCCCAAATAATGGTGAAGTGTTATGTAGTTGACGTTCACATAACACCACTAGAGGAGAGACAACATACATCTCATCAAAATATCAAACGAATACCAAATTCACATGATTACTTGTAACAAGACTTATCCCATGTCCTCAGGAACAAATGTAACTAATCACAATGCATGTTCATGTTCAAGATCAAAGGAGTATTAATCATCATACAGGATCTGAACATATGATCTTCCACCAAGTAAACCAACTAGCATCAACTACAAGGAGTAATCAACACTACTAGCAACCCACAGGTACCAATCTGAGGTGTTGAGACAAAGATCGGATACAAGAGATGAACTAGGGTTTGGAGAGGAGATGGTGTTGGTGAAGATGGTGATGGATATTGACCCCCTCTCGATGAGAGGATCGTTGGTGATGACGATGGCTTCGATTTTCCCCTCCGGGAGGGAAGTTTCCCTAGCAGAATAGCCCTGCCGGAGCTCTAGATTGGTTCTACCCAAGTACCGCCTCGAGACGGCGGCGCTTCGTCCCGAAAGCTCTCTCTTGATTTTTCAGGTCAAAACGCTTCATATAGCAGAAGATGGGCGTCAGGGGAGCCACAGGGGCCCCACAAGCCTGCTAGGCGCGACCAGGGGTGGTCGCGCCTAGCAGGCTTGTGGCCTATAGGTGTCCCCCTCTGGTTGTTTCTTGCGCCAATATTTTTTATTAAATCCAAAAATATTCTCCGTAAACTTTCAGGACTTTTGGAGTTGTGCAGAATAGGTATCTCAGGTTTGCTCGTTTTCTAGTCCAGAATTCCAACTGCTGACATTCTCCCTCTTCATGTAAACCTTGTAAAATAAGAGAGAAAATGCATAAGTATTGTACTATAACATGTAATAACAGCCCATAATGCAATAAATATCAATATAAAATCATGGTGCAAAATGGACATATCAGTACTGGTCACACTTATCGTTGAGGAAGTCAGTGATGCCTCCATTCTCGGCCAAATAATAGAAGTCTTCATAAATTCCAGCCGCCCTTATCACTTGGCCATTCAGATGGTCGAACTTCTGCAATGCGAGTAAGATTGTACCTGGACTTCTTCTTCATCTCATTTTCATCTTCTTTAGAGCCCCAGCTTGACGAGCGCCTTAACAATCTCCTCAACATTTTTCTTACTTTGAAAAATTCTGAAATTTTTAGTGACTCAAAATAAAGGTGAATAAATGTGGGGACCCCGACTCAATAAGTCGTGATCACCGAATGTACGCGCACAGTGATCCCAGAGATCAATGATTACTGAACACACAAAAACTGAATAACAAGAGTCTTACATCCATTACATACTAGTTTGCTCAAATATGGCCTTTATGGCCAAGTCTTCATATGATTGCAGCGGAAATCTTCAACGATAGCGCGAACCCATGCCATCTGCCTTAACCCTACATGCATTCTGACTAGGAAGCGTCCTAGCTTGCATGTCCGACACCAAGGTAATCTTCATCACAACCTAATCTTTCATGCCTGGCCAATAAAATAACAAGTGGCAAGCCAATGAGTACTTTGAATGTACTCTCAAGCAACCCAAGTTGTGTAACAAGGCAATAACAATGCATGAAGTAGCACTAAGTAGGTATTTTGCGGAAAGCTAATTTTTGAATGGAATGTCATGATCAAGTAACTATGTGTAAGCATGCATCAACAGTTGGGAGATATCCATATGAACAAGTTACATATATCATCATAAGCAGGGGTTGAACATCTCATGTTCGTTCATCACATCAAGTCTTCAGACTTGTCTCAAGTATCATCCATCTGTCTTCCACACACACACACACACACCCCAAGTTTGCGAAAACATCTGGACGTAGTTTAAGAAGGACCTCCAACTGTCCATGACTGTGGACACGGCTATTCGAATAGTTTTACACTCTACAGAGGTTGCATACTTTACCCACAAGACTCAGGGAACATCCGTGTCATCCACGACTCGTGGTATATTACATACCCAAGGTAAGCACCCGAACAATGCCTTTCCCATGGTGATACTAAACAAAGAGTCCACTCGTTGGTGCCATCCCTCATGATATTGTTGGGGAACGTTGCATGGGAAACAAAAAATTTCCTACGCACATGAAATATCTATCCATGGTGATGAGCATCTACGAGAGGGAGAGTGGATCTTCATACCCTTGTAGATCGCTAAGCGGGAAGCGTTAAGAAACGCGGTTGATGTAGTCGAACGTCTTCGCTATCCAAATCGCCGAGCATCCTGCGATCCCATCACGATCCATCTCGCTATTCAATCCTGATCCGTCTCGCGATCCATCACGATCTGTGCTACGATCAAATCATGAATCGTCTCGCGATCTTGATCACGATCCTTCCGATCTAGCGCTGAACGGACGGCACCTCCGCGTTCAACACACGTACAGCTCGATGAAAATCTCCACCGTCTTGATCTAGCAAGAGCGAGCGGAGAGGTAGATGAGTCCTCCAGCAGCACAATGGCATGGGGCGGTGGTAGTGAACTCATCCTGCAGGGCTTCGCCTAAGCACCGTAGAACTAATCTAGAGGAGAAACATATCTAGAGGAAGAAGAGGGCAGCACGTGGCAATTAGGGTTAGCTTTCCCCTCTGAATCCTCTAGTATATATAGGAGGGAGGGAGGGGAGGATACAGCCTCAAACCCTCAAGGCTTGGTTGAAATTGGAGGTGGAGGAGTCCTACTCCAATCTATCAGGAGTAGGATTCCTTCTTTCCACTTGGACACTCTTTCCACCTCTCCACCTTTTGGGTTTCTCCAACCCCTAGCCGCATGGGCCTTAGTGGGGATTAGTCCAGCCCACTAGGAGATGGTTTGACTCCTCCCACAGCCAATGAGGCCCTTTGGGTCGAGACACCCCTCCCGATGGTCCCCCGACACCCTCCCGTCACTCCCGAGACACTACCGATGAGCCCGAAACTTTTCTGGTGACCAAAACAGGACTTCCTATATATCAATCTTTACCTCCGGACCATTAAGGAGCTCCTCATGATGTCTGGGTTCTCATCCGGGACTCCGAACAATGTTCAGTCACCACCATACATAACTCTATACTACCGAAACGTCACCGAACCTTAAGTGTGCAGACCCTGCAGGTTCGAGAACTATGTAGACATGACCGAGACACCTCTACGGTCAATAACCAATAGCCGGACCTGGATGACCATATTGGTTCCTACATATTCTATGAAGATCTTTATCGGTTGAACCTCTATGTCAAGGATTCAGTTAATCACGTATGTTGTTCCCTTTGTTCTTCGGTATGTTACTTGACCGAGATTCGATCGTCGGTATCTCTGTACCTAGTTCAATCTCGTTACCGGCAAGTCTCTTTACTCGTTCCATAATACAAAATCCCATGGCTAACACTTAGTCACATTGCTTGCAAGGCTTGTTGTGATATTGTATTACCGAGTGGGCCCTGAGATACCTCTCCGTCACACGGAGTAACAAATCCCAGTCTTGATCCATAACAACCCAACAGACACCCTTGGAGATACCTGTAGAGCACCTCTATAGTCACCCAGTTACGTTGCAAAGTTTGATACACACAAGGTACTCCTCCGGTGTCAGTGAGTTGCATGATCTCATGGTCATAGGAACAAATACTTGACATGCAGAAAACTGTAGCAATAAACTGACACGATCATATGCTATGTTTATAGTTTGGGTCTTGTCCATCACATCATTCTCCTAATGATGTAATCCCGTTATCAAATGACATCTCATGTCCATGGCTAGGAAACCTTAACCATCCTTGATCAACGAGCTAGTCCATCCGAGGCATACTAGGGAGATGGTGTTGTCTATGTATCCACACATGTATCCGAGTTTCCGATCAATACAATTCTAGCATGGATAATAAACGATTATCATGAACAAGGAAATATGATAATAACTATTTTATTATTGCTTCTAGGGCATATTTCCAACAGTCTCCCACTTGCACTAGAGTCAATAATCTAGCTCACATCACCATGTGATTTACATTGTTATGAATGTAACACCCAATGAGTTCTGGGGTTCGATCATGCTTTGCATGTGAGAGAGGTCTTTAGTCAACGGGTTTGTGACATTCAGATCCGTGTGCACTTTGAAAATCTCTATGTCATACTGTAGACACTGCTACCACACTCCACTTGGAGATATTCCAAATGGCTGCTCCACTATACGTATCCGGATTGCTACTAAGAGTCATCCAGATTGGTGTCAAAGCTTGCATCAACGTAACCCTTTACGACGAACTCTTTATCACCTCCATAATCGAGAAATATTTCTTTAGTCCTCTAGCTACTAAGGATAATCTTGACCGCTGTCCAGTGATCCACTCGTGGATCACTCTTGTACCGCTTGACAAACTCATGGCAAGGCACACAGAGGTGCGGTACGCAGCATGGCATACTATATAGAGCCTATGGATTAAGCATCAGGGACAACCTTCGTCCTTTCTCTTTCTTCTGCCATGGTCGAGATTTAAGTCTCACTCAATTCCACACCTTACAAATCAGGCAAGAACTCCTTCTTTGACTGATCCATTTTGAACTCTTTCAAAATCTTGTCAATGTATGTACTCATTGAAAATTCTCATCAGGCGTCTTGATCTATCTCTATAGATCTCGAGCTCAATGTTCAAGTAGCTTTATACAGGTCTTCCTTTGAAAATCACTTTTCAAGCAACCATTTATGCTTTACATAGTGCTCCCACTCACTTTATTATAAATATAAGTTTCTTGTAAACTTTGTACAAACCCAAAAACTTTGATCACCTCATCAAAGTGTATATTCCAACTCCGAGATGCTTGCTCTAGCCCTTAGATGGATTGCCGGAGCTTGCATACTTTTTAGCATCCTTAGGAGTGACAAAACCTTCCGGTTGTATCACATACAACCTTTCCTCACGGGAACCGTTAAGGAAACTATGTTTTGCCATCCATCTGCCAGATTTCATAATTGAAAAACCACAACATCTGCTAACATAATTCCAACAGACTTTAGCATCGCTACGAGTGAGAAAGTCTCATCGCAGTCAACTCCTTGAACTTGTCAGAAACTTCTTTGCGACAAGTCGAGCTTTATAAATGGTGACATTTACCATCAGCGTCTGTCTTCATCTTAAAGGTCCATTTGTACTCAACGGCCTGCCGTCCAACGGGCAAGTCTACCAAAGTCTATACTTGGTTTTCATACATGGATCCTTTCTCGGATTTCATGGCCTCTAACCATTTGTTGGAATCCGGTCCCATCATCTCTTCTTCATAGCTCGTAGGTTCATCGTTGTCCAACAACATGACCTCTAAGACAGGGTTGTCGTACCACTCAGGAGCAGTACACGTCCTTGTCGACCTACAAGGTTTGATAGTAACTTGATTCGAAGTTTCATGATCATCATCATTAAGTTCCTCTTCAACTAACGTAAGCTCCACAAAAACATCTTTCTGCGTTGCGCTACTCTCTGGTTGAAACAAAGGTTCAACAACCTAATCAAGTTCTATCTTCCTCCCAGTCAATTCTTTCGAGAGAAACTCTTTCTCAAGAAAGGACCCGTTTTAGCAACAAACACTTTATGATTGTATCTGAGATAGAAGGTTTACCCAACTGTTAAGTTAGGGTATTCTATGAAGATGCATTTGTCCACTTTGGGTTCGAGCTCATTAGGTGAAAACCTTTTTCACATAAGCGTCACAGCCCCAAACATTAAGAAATGACAACTTAGGTTTCCACCATACCAAAATTCATACGGTGTCATCTCAACGGACTTAGATGGTGCCCCTTTTAAAGTGAATGTAGTTGTCTCTAATGCATAACCCCAAAACGATAGTGGAAAATCGATAAGAGACATCATAGTTCGTACCATATCCAATAGAGCACGACTACGACGTTCGGACACACCATCACACTATGGTGTTCTAGGTGGCGTGAGTTGTGAAACAACTTTCACATTGTCTAAAATTGTATGCCAAACTCGTAACTCAGATATTCACCTCCACGATCATATCGTAGACATTTTTATCTTCTTGTCATGATGCTTTTAAACTTCACTCTAAATTTTTTTGAACTTTTCAAATGTTTTAGACTTGTGTTTCATTAAGCAAATATACTCATATATACTTAAATTATTAGTGAAGGTAAGAAAAATAACGATATCCACCGCATGCTACAAAACTCATTGGATCACATACATCTACATGTATTATTTCTAATAAGTTACTAGCCCGCTCCATCATACTGAAAATGGGGTCTTTAGTCATCATTCCCAAGAGGCATGGTCCGCATGCCTCAATCAATTAGAAACCGAATGAGTCCAAAGATCCATCAACATGGAGTTTCTTCATGTGATTTATACCAATATGACATTGGCAATGCTACAAGTATGTGGTACTATCATTATTAACTTTGTATCTTTTGGCATCAATGTTATGAACATGTGTATCATTATGATCAAGATTCAACAAACCATTCTCACTAGGTGCATGACCATTGAAGGTATTATTCATGTAAACAGAATAACCATTATTCTCTAACTTAAATGAATAACCGTGTTGCAGTAAACACGATCCAATCATGTTCATGCTTAACGCAAACACCAAATAACATTTATTTAGTTTTGTCACTAATCCCGAAGGTAGAGAGAGCGTGCGATGTTGATCACATCAACCTTGGAAACATTTCCAACATACATCATCACCTCACACTTAGCTAGTCTCCGTTTATTTTGTAGCTTTTATTTCGAGTTACTAACATTCAGCAACCGAACCGGTATCCAATACCCAGGTGCTGATAGGAGTACTAGCAAGGTACACATCAATAACACGTATATCAAATATACTTCTATATCGATGTTGCCAGCCTTCTTATCTACCAACTATCTAGGGTTGTTCCGCTTCAGCGACTGCTCTCCTCATAATAGAAGCACTTAGTCTCAGGTTTGGGTTCAACTTTGGGTTGCTTCACTGGAGCAGCAACTGATTTGCCATCCATGAAGTTTCCCTTCTTTCCCTTACCCTTCTCGAAACTAGTGGTTTTACTAACCATCAACACTTGATGATCCTTCTTGATTTCTACCTTTGTGGCGTCAAATATTGCGAACAGCTCAGGGATCATTATTTCCATCCCTGGCATTTTATAGTTTATCACGAAGCTTTAGTAGCCTAGTGACAATGACTTGGAAAACTATATCAATCACTTTCTTATCTGGAAGATCAACTCCCACTCGATTCAAGAGATTGTAGCACCCAGACAACCTGAGCACATGCTCAACGATTGACCTATTCTCCTTCATCTTGCAGGCAAAGAATCTTGGTGGAGATCTCATATCTCACAACACGGGCACGAGCCTGAGATCCCAATTTCAGCTCTTAGAAGATCTCATATGTTCCACCGGCATGATCTCCATCATCACCGGCATGAAACCATGATCTCCATCATCTTGATCTTCATCAACGTGTCCCCATCGGGGTTGTCGCGCCCACCATGCTTCTACTACTATTGCTACTGATTAGCGATAAAGTAAAGCATTACATAGCGCTTAATGATTGACACGCAGGTCATACAATAATTAAAGACAACCCTATGGCTCCTACCGGTTGCCGTACTCATTGACACGCAAGTCGTGATATTCTATACAATACATGATCATCTCATACATCACATATATATCATCATGTAATTGGCCATATCACATCACAACATACCCTGCAAAAACAAGTTAGACCTCCTCTAATTGTTGTTGCAAGTTTTACATGGCTGTTACGGGTATCTAGCAAGAACAATTCTCACCTACACAAAATCACAACGGTGATACATAAATTGCTTTTCAACCTTCTCAAGGACAGCATTTGTCGAATCCGATCCAACTAAAGTAGGAGAAACAGACACCCACCAGCCATCTTTGTGCAACAAAGTTACACGTCAGTCGATGGAACCGGTCTTTCATAAGCATACAAGTAAGGTTGGTTCGGGCCGCTTCATCCCACAATACCGCCGAACCAAAACACGACCAAGGGAGGAAGCAATCTAAGCATCAACGCCCACAAACTCTTTGTGTTCTACTCGAGCTCATCTACACATAGACCTAGCTCATGATGCCACTGTTGGGGAATGTTGAATGGGAAACAAAAAATTTCCTATGCACACGAAAGATCTATCCATGGTGATGAGCATCTACGAGAGGGAGAGTGGATCTACATACCCTTGTAGATCGCTAAGCAAGAAGCGTTAAGAAACACGGTTGATGTAGTCGAACGTCTTCGCGATCCAAATCGCCGAGCGTCTCGTGATCCCATCACGATCCATCTCGCGATTCAATCATGATCCGTCCCGCGATCCATCACGATCCGTCCCGTGATCAAATCATGAATCGTCTCGCGATCTTGATCACGGTCCTTCCGATCTAGCGCCGAACGGTACAGACGGCACCTCCGCGTTCAGCACACATACAGCTCGATAACGATCTCCGCCTTCTTGATCCAGCAAGAGCAATCGGAGAGGTAGATGAGTTCTCCGGCAGGACAATGGCGTGGTGGCGGTGGTGGTGAACTAATCCTGCAAGGCTTTGCCTAAGCACCGCAGAACTAATCTAGAGGAAGAAGAGGGCAGCATGTGGCAATTAGGGTTAGCTTTCCCCTCTAAATCCTATAGTATATATAGGAGGGAGGGAGGGGAGGAGTCAGCCTCAAACCCTCATGTTTTGGTCGAAATTGGAGGTGGAGGAGTCCTACTCCAATCTATTAGGAGTAGGATTCCTCCTTTCCACTTGGAAACTCTTTCCACCTCTCCACCTTTTGGGTTTTTTCCCACCCCTAGATGCATGGGCCTTAGTGGGGTTTACTCTAGCCCACCAGGGGATGGTTTGACTCCTCCCACATCCCATGAGGTCCTTTGGGTCGAGACACCCCTCCCGATGGTCCCTCGGCACCCTCCCGGCACTCCTGGTACACTACCGATGAGCCCAAAACTTTTCCGATGACCAAAACAGGATTTCCTATATATCAATCTTTACCCCCGGACCATTCCGGAGCTCCTCGTGATGTCCTGCATCTCATCTGAGACTCCGAACAATCTTTGATCACCACCATACATAACTCTATACTACCGAAACATCACCGAACCTTAAGTGTGCAGACCCTACGGGTTCGAGAACTATGTAGACATGACTGAGACACCTCTACGGTCAATAACCAATAGCGGGACCTGGATGCCCATATTGGTTCCTACATATTCTACAAAGATCTTTTTTGGTTGAACCTCCATGTGAAGGATTAAGTTAATCACGTATGTTGTTCCCTTTGTTCTTCAGTATGTTACTTGCCCGAGATTCGATCGTCGGTATCTCTATACATAATTCAATCTCATTATTGGCAAGTCTCTTTACTCATTCTGTAATACAAGATCCTGTGGCTAACACTTAGTCACATTGCTTGCAAGGCTTGTTGTGATGTTGTATTACTGAGTGGGCCCTAAGATACCTCTCCGTCACATGGAGTAACAAATCCCAGTCTTGATGCATGCCAATCCAACAAACACCCTCGGAGATACCTGTAGAGCACCCTTATAGTCACCCAGTTACACTGTGACATTTGATACACACAAGGTACTCCTCCGGTGTCAGTGAGTTGCATGATCTCATGGTCATAGGAACAGATACTTGACATGCAGAAAAATGTAGCAATAAACTGACACGATCATATTCTATGTTTATAGTTTGGGTCTTGTCCATCACATCATTCTTCTAATGATGCAATCCCGTTATCAAATGACATCTCATGTCCATGGCTAGGAAACTTTGACCATCTTTGATCAACGAGCTAGTCCATCAGAGGCATACTAGGGAGATGGTGTTGTCTATGTATCCACACACATATCTGAGTTTCCGATCAATACAATTCTAGCATGGATAACAAACGATTATCATGAACAAGGAAATATGATAGTAACTATTTTATTACTGCCTCTAGGGCATATTTCCAACAGATATACATCACACGTATCATCCATGAGGGCACGCAACGGTGTGCCCGGTGCCTGTAAAGGCAGCGCATGGCCTTCCACTCCGGGACGACCCCGTCTCGAGAGTGACAACTTCAGTCTTGCCACTGGTAATGCAGGCTCCCTGCTAGCACCAACCATAGTAATCAACAAAGCCCCATCCCATAAGGGGTATCTTGGTCGCACATGTAAGGTTAGGACGACCAGCAGACCTTAAAACTCTCCATTTTCGAAAACACACCCTCAACTTGTTCTGGTACACCACTTCTTTCTCAAGTGGTCACCCAACTCATCATCATCTCCCTCGGGCATTAGTGGCACCCGACGGGTTTTTTCCGAAAAGTCTTTGAAATCATATCTTTATTTCCATCACCATGCATATTCCCATCCCACTGGCGTACCAACTACTAGCATCCTAACTACTCCCACCCGCATAACCCTCATAAGGTGGTAGACTCATGCACGATGCAAGTGTCAACGGCAAAAAGTATCGGAAGCAACCCACTGAAGTGGTCACTACCCCACATGATCAAATATAACGAAAGTAAAGTGCTATATGTCATGCAAATAAAAATGGTTTCTTCACATGGTCAAAGGACTGCTTGCCTCGCTTCACAAAGTCTTCGAGGTCTTCACACGCTTCTCGTCCAACCCTGAGTACTTCATCTACTTCGTCAACTATCACCGGAAACAACCACAATAAGCAACACAACAAGAAGAAAATAAAAATGCTCTATAAATAGGAGTTTTATTTTTCTTGGACACCTTTGGTCACAAGAAAATAGCCAAGGAGATTTCATTGGATGTGGATCAAGGGGGAGTCTTGAATTGGTGGAAATGAAGGAAATGATGATCCTACAAGATGTCCACAGGAAATGTTTTAACGAAAATGAGTGGATGAACCTAACAAATATGGCATGATTTTAGAAACATGTGGGGAGTGTTGTCACTAGATTTGGAGTTGTGAGGATTTTCCTATGAATTTCCTAGCAGGAAATAAATGAGAAAAGGGAGTATTTATTAGGCCAAGTAGAATAGGTGCATGAGAAAAATGTTAACCATGCCTAGATAAATAGGGTATGATTTTATAGACACCTAGGAACTTGAATCGCTCCATTTGGAGCTGATTTGAGTCCCCCAAGAATTTTACAATGTGGGCTCTATCATAGTTCAAATTTGAACTTAAATTTGAACCTTACAGAAAAGTGTGGTGAAAAATTATGGAAGTGCCACCATTAAATAGGTGGTATTTTTAGGAGGATGAAGAAATTTGAATCAACAAGTTGCAAAAATGAATTTCCTATGATTATTCTTATCCATCTGGAAAAAGAAAAAGAGAAATATATTTTACCTAAACGAGCCAGGCACAACCCACCAGCGCAAAACAGTGACTGGGCCAGCCCAGCTGCCCAGCCGCGTGCCTGAGCAGGGCCACGTCGAAAGCGCACCGGGGGAAATTCATTTCCGCCTGGGCGGAGGCGTGTCTACCGGAGCCCGTCTCCACTTAAATGGTGGGTCCGCCCCATTAGCTGCTTACAGGTGGGCCCTGCTAGTCAAGATCGTCCCTCACCTCCTGCCCGAACAGGGAAGGGTAGGGGAGGCGAGGATGAGCGGGTGCCGGCGCCATTCCGGCGGCTTAGGCTGCCTCTGGCAAGGCTCCGGCCACCAGCGGGCTCGGGGCGAGGTGCCGCACATGCCTGGGATCTTCATACTTGCCGGGAAGCGCTAGGGGGAGCGTCGTGTCAGCCGCAGCGAAAACTGACGGTGACCAATGATGAACTTGACGATTTGGGCACGGACGGGTGGAGAAGACACATGGGAAAGATCCCTCATGGCATGGGCATTCTGCTGGTCCTGCTAGGGGGAGAGGAGGAGCTGTTGGGGAACATCGTATGGGAAACAAAAAAAATTCCTACGCACACGCAGATCTATCCATGATGATGAGCATCTACGAGAGGGAGAGTGGATCTACATACCCTTGTAGATCGCTAAGCGGGAAGCATTAAGAAACGCGGTTGGTGTAGTCAAACATCTTCGCGATCCAAATCGCCGAGCGTCCCGCGATCTCATCACGATCCGTAACGCGATCCAATCATGATCCGTCCTGCGAACACATCACGATCCGTCTCGCGAACTCATCACGATCCGTCCCGCGATCTCATCACAATCCATCTTGTGAACTCATCACGATCCATCCCGCGAACTCATCACGATCCGTCCCGCGAACTCATCACGATCCGTCCCGCGAACTCAACACGAACAGTCTCGCGATCTTGATCACGGTCCTTCTGATCTGGCGCCGAACGGACGGCACCTGCGCATCCAGCACACGTGTAGCTTGATAATGATCTCCACCGTCTTTATACAACAAGAGGAAGTGGAGAGGAAGAAGAGTTCACCGGCAGCGTGACGGCGCTCCGGCGATGGTGGTGGAGCAATTCCAGCATGGCTTCGCCTAAGCACTGCGGAAATCCGATCTAGAGGAGCACCGATGGAACGGGTAGCACGTGGCCGTAAAATCAAGTGCAAAACACCCAATACCACCAGTATATATAAGAGGGAGGGAGGAGGAGGGCTGGCACACAAGGCTTCCCTTGTGCAAGGAGGAGAGGAGGAATCCTCCTCCAATCCTAGTAGGACTAGGATTCCTCCTTTCCTACTTGGAATCTCTTTCCATCTTGTGTTTTTTCTTTCTCTTTCAACTACAGCTGCATGGGCCTCTTAGAGGACTTCCACCAGCCCACTAAGGTCTGTTTCCACCCTTCCACAGCCCATGTAGCCTCTTGGGTCAAAATACCTCTCCCGATGGTCCCCCGGTATACTACCGGCACTCCCGGTACACTACCGATGAGCCCGAAACTTTTCCGGCGACCAAAATAGGACTTCCTATATATGAATCTTTACCTCCGGACCATTATGGAGCTCCTCATGATGTCCGGGATCTCATCCGAGACTCTGAACAACCTTTGGTCACCACCATACATAACTCTATACTACCGAAACGTCACCAAACCTTAAGTGTGCAGACCCTGCGGGTTCGAGAACTATGTAGACATGACCGAGACACCTCTACGGTCAATAAACAATAGCAGGACCTGGATGACCATATTGGTTCCTACATATTCTACGAAGATCTTTATCGGTCGAACCTCTGTGTCAAGGATTTAGTTAATCCCGTATGATGTTCCCTTTGTTCTTCGGTATGTTAGTTGACCGAGATTCGATCGTCGGTATCTCCATACCTAGCTCAACCTCGTTACCGGCAAGTCTCTTTACTCGTTCCGTAATACAAAATCCCGTGACTAACACTTAGTCACATTGCTTGCAAGGCTATTTGTGATGTTGTATTACCGAGTGGGCCCTGAGATACCTCTCCGTCACACGGAGTAACAAATCCCAGACATGATCCATGCCAACTCAACAGACACCCTCGGAGATACCTGTAGAGTACCTTTATAGTCACCCAGTTATGTTGTGACATTTGATACACACAAGGCACTCCTCCGGTGTCAGTGAGTTGCATGATCTCATGGTCATAGGAACATATACTTGACATGTAGAAAACAGTAGCAATAAACTAACACGATCATATGCGACGTTTGTAATTTGGGTCTTGTCCATCACACCGTTATCCTAATGATGTGATCCCGTTATCAAATGACATCTCATGTCAATGGCTATGAAACCTTAACCATCTTTGATCAACGAGCTAGTCCATTAGAGGCATACTAGGGACATGGTTTTGTCTATGTATCCACACATGCATCTAAGTCTCCGATAAATAAAATTATAGCATGGATAATAAACGATTTATCATGAACAAGGAAATATGATAATAACTAATTTATTATTGCCTCTAGGGCATATTTCCAACACGAGCTGGGGAGAGCTCGAGTTCGAGCGGAAGCCGCCGGCAAGGCTCCGGCCATTGCCGTCGATGTAGAGGAGGAGAGGGAGATTGGGGAGTGTTGGGAGGCTGGAGAGAGTGAGAGGGAGGCAAGGGAGCGCAGAGGGGCTCGGGAGCGGCTTCTTATAGTCCGGGTGCTGGCGCACCATGGACAGGAGGTTCGGCGAGGTCGGGGCCGTCGCTAGAGCTCACGATAGAAGGCTCGGGCATGTCCATGGTCTTCGTGGACTTGGTCCCAGACCATGTAAGGAAAGAGAGGGAGCGGGGGAGGACCAGGTCACCGCGCGTGTGAGCTTGCTCACTGGTGCGCTCGGGCAGCGCCGTGCGCGTACAAGGAGAGGCAACGAGAGGTAGAGAGAGGAGGGAGATAGGACGGTAGCGTGTCTCGGATGTCGAGGCCAACCAGTTGGCGAGAGGGAGGAGGTCGAGGTGGTCGGGGACATGCACTGGGAGACAACTACAGTGCAGCTGGGCACTGTAGCATGCTCCAGAGCACTATATGGCATGCCATTGGCTTCTTGGGCGCGGCCATGCATGTCCAGCAGCTAGGGGGAGGTAGAACAAGGGGGGAGGGAGCATAGGATGCTCTGGATATGCCTTAGGTGAGAGGGCAAGTGGAGAGAGAGGGAGAAACTAGCTGTCCAGGAGGGAATCTTGGGGTTTTACCCTACCAAACAGTGGCTTATGGACTTGGTTTTTTTACTGGAGCTAAAATACATCACCTTGGAGCTATGGTAAAAATTTAGGCCCAAGGAGGGCAAGGGAAGGGGTGAAAACATCAGCTTTGGTTTTCTACCAGAAGGTGTTTGATGGAGTTTTGGCCAAGTAAATGATTTCTACTTGCCTTGTGATTTAACAGGATCAAATGGTGGTCAAAACTAGGGTTGGTCACCAAGTTTGAGACTAGCTGAAGAAAGTTGCCAATGTAAATTTGGTAAACCCTAGAAATCCACAGAAATAGGTTGCTATAGATCTGGTCATGCTAAGCTATTCTCCTTAATGCACCACTTTGTGTGGTGTCATTATTTGGATATTAGAGCATGCCCAAAAAGTTTGGGACCAATTGGAAAAACTTGACAATGCAAACATCCCAATTTTTGAAATTAGCAGGAAGGGGTTTGGGGTGATTTGGACAAGTGAACCTGTTCTCCTTGATGCACCACTTGGTGTGGATACATTATTGGAGGATTATAACATGTCCAAATTTTTTGGGAACAATAGGGGACAATTGGAAATGTAGAGTTGCCCAAATTTGGATCTGGACAGAGAGGATTTTGGGATATTTTGGTGAACTAAAACAATTGGGATTGATATGAAACTTGGCAAGATGACCACATATATCATATGTGACATGCTAGAATTTCCCTCAATTTATTTGAGAATATTTCTTATAGAAATATTTCAAAAGCTTGATTTGGGCAGAAAGGGTTTTGAGGGGTTTTGTCCAGTATTTTGAACATGACCATGTGGTGAAACTCTTATATATGGATAATATATGTCCACTAAGTTTTCCTAAATTTTCTCAAATATTTTTAAAGCATTTAAATAATTTTCCCTATAAAAGACCATTTTTGGCCTTAAGAAAAAGCCTTTAAATAAAATAGTAATATAATCTTTAAAATTAATATTTTTTGGTTTTGGGAAGTATTATATATAGTGGGTTTCAAATAAAGCATCTGGGGAAAAATATCCACCCAATTTGGGGACTTGCAGTGCAAATCCCAAATTAGGGTTTTTTGAAAACCTAATTTAAATAAATGCTTTTTGGCCAAAATAATATTTTGTAAAAATATTTTTAAGTCCTACTCACATGGCATGATCATTGGACAAGATTTGGGATCAAGGAAAAGAGTTCTTGAGGGTAGGAGGATGTTTTATGAATTATAGAGCACCAGCAATCAATCAAACAAGGAAGCAAGTTAAAACACAAGTAAAGCATTGAAATGCACACAAAATTTTTAATTGGCCCTAATTTTTGAGTCATGCTAACTTAGTCATGAGACAAAACACAGGGTGTGACAATAAAACTTATAACAACTACTTCCATAAGTGCCTAGAGGCTATATCATGCATCAAAACCACTTGGGACCATACAAATTTGACATGCAAGCTCAAGAACAAGGTCATCACAACATCAAAAAAATTCAATATATAAAGCACTAGAACAAAAACTAATTGGACCATTGGAGGAGTCACATACCAAAGAACAATCTCCTAAAACAATTTTGCAAATGGAGCTTTGCACAAGGAGATCGAAAATGGCAGCAAAATGAGCTAGAACACGGGTTTGAGAAATGGTGGGATTTTTTCTGGAGGAAGACGAAGTGGATGGGAGCTGGAACAAGTGAAGGGGCCTGTGTGGGACCCACAAGCCACCTAGGCACGACCAAGGGGTGGTCGCGCCCTGTGGGCTTGTGACCCACTTGTGCTGCCCCTGGTATGTACTCAGTTCCAGATATTTTTAAATATTCTAGAAAAAATCATACTACATTTTCAGGTCATTTGAAGAATTTTTATTTTCACGTCATTTTTCTATTACACGGAAAACTTAGAAAACAGAAAAATAATAGCATTTTTACTTTATTAACTCTACCTAACAGAAAGTAAAAGTTGGGTACAGAAAGTTGTGCTTTCTAAATTCATACATCTCATGCTTACCAAAAGGAACCCATCAATAAGGTTGATCAAGTCTTATTAACAAACTTCTTCCGAGTGACATGAAACCGGAGAATTTTCGAATAACACTATGTTACCTCAATGGGTATATGCACATCCCCAACAATAAGTATATCATATTTCTTCTTGACAATAGGAAGAGGAAATTCAAAGTCTCCAATAATAATCGTTGGAATTTTTCCAATGGAGTTGATACTATGAACTTGAGGTTGTTTCTTCGGAAAGTGTACCGTATGCTCATTACCATTCATATGAAAAGTGACATTGCCCTAGTTGCAATCAATAACAGCCCCTGCAGTATTCAATAAGGGTCTACCAAGGATGATCGACATACTGTCGTCCTCGGGAATATCAAGAATAACAAAGTCTGTTAGGATAGTAGCATTTGCGACTATGACAGGTACATCCTCACAAATACCGATAGGTAAAGCAGTTGATTTATCAGCCATTTGCAAGGAGATTTCAGTAGATGTCAACTTATTCAAATCAAGTCTACGATATAAAGAGAAAGGCATAACACTAACACCGGCTCCCAAATCACATAAAGCAGTTTTAACATAATTCCCTTTAATAGAGCATGGTATAGTTGGTATTCCTGGATCTCCCAATTTCTTTGGTACTCCACCTTTAAAAGTATAATTAGCAAACATGGTGGAAATCTCAGCTTTCGATATCTTTCTTTATTAGTCACAGTATCTTTCATATACTTAGCATAAGGAGACATTTTCAGAATATCAGTCAAGCGCATACGCAAAAAGACAGGTCTAAGCATTTCAACAAAGAACTCAAAATCCTCGTCAGCCTTTTTCTTGGATGGTTTAGGAGGAAATGGCATGGGTTTCTGAACCCATGGTTATCTTTCTTTACCGTGCTTCCTAGCAACAAAATCTCTTTTGTCTTATCTTTTATTCTTAGGTTGTGGGTTATCAAGATCAACAGCAAGTTCAATCTCCACATCATTATCATTACTAGGTTGAGCATCAACATGAACATCATCATTAATATTATCACTAGGCTCATGTTCATCACCAGATTGTGTCTGAGCATCAAAGACAGAAATATCATTTGGGTTTTCAGGTGTATCAATAACAGGTTCACTAGCAGCATGCAAATTTCTATCATCATCCTTATTCCTCTTATTACTGGAACGACTAGGTGCATTAGTATTACTCCTTTGAGAATCTTGCTCAATTCTCTTAGGGTGGCCCTCATGATACAAAGGTTCCTAGGTCATTCTACCACCTATAGTCACAATTCTAATAGAATGATCATTGTTCTTATTATTCATCTCATTAAGCAAGTCATTCTGTGCCTTAAGTACTCGTTCTACTTGAGTGGTTACCATGGAAGCATGTTTACTAATAAGCTTAAGATCATTGATAGTTCTACTCATATAATCACCTAAGCGATCAAGCATGTAAGCATTATGTTTCAATTGTCTACTAACATAGGCATTAAAATTTTCTTGCTTAATAACAAAGTTATCAAACTCATCCAAGCATTGGCTAGTAGACTTATTATAAGGAATATCACCTTCAGCAAATCTATGGAGAGAATTTACCTCTACTACATGTGTCGGGTTATCAAGACCATGTATTTCTTCAATAGGTGGTAGATTCTTAACATCTTCAGCTTTAATACCTTTTTCTTTCATAGATTTGTTTGCCTCCTGCATATCTTCAGGACTGAGAAATAGAATACCTCTTATCTTCGGAGTTGGCTTCGGAGGTGGTTCGGGGATAGTCCAATCATTATCATTGCTCAATATATTATTCAATAGTAGTTTAGCTTGTTCAATAGTTAGTTCCCTGAAAACACAACCAACACAACTATCTAGGTGGTCCCTAGAAGCAAGAGAATTAAACCATATCTTAGCATCACCCTTTAATGAGAAAGGAAACAACTTGAAAATATAGTAATAACGAATTCTTTCCTCATGAGTAAACAAGGTGGCTATATCATTCAATTTAGTAAGGTTTGCCACAACAGTTTCAGATTCATAACCATGGAAAGGATCAGATTCAACCAAAGTAATTAACTCAGGATCAACAGAGAATTCATAATCCTTATCAGTAACAAAGATAGGTGAAGTAGAAAACTTAGGATCATATTCCATTCTAGCATTCAAAGATTTTTCTTTCCACTTGCATAGCAATTTCTTAAGATCATCTCTATCCTTACAAGCAATAAAGTCCCTAGCTACCTCTCCTTCCATAACATAACCCTCGGGTATATCAGGCACTTCATATCTAGGAGAGCTAGGTCTAGCAAGTGTCTCATAGTGTTCAGTTTCAATAATTTCACCAGTTTTAGAAATATCACCATTTTCAACATTGACTCTAGCAATTTGTTCATCAAGAAATTCACCCAGTGGCACAGTATTATCAAGCAAAGTATCATCATAAGGATCATGCATAGTAGAAGTGGCATCATAAATTATTTGTGACATATCAGAATTACTAGTAGGTGGTGGTGTCGCAAACTGACTCATAACAGAAGGCGAATCAAGTTCAGAGCTAGATGGCAGTTCCTTACCTCCCCTCGTAGTAGAGGGATAGATCTTGGTTTTTGGATCTTTCAGATTCTTCATAGTGATCGACAAATATAAATCCCAAGTGACTCAGAGAATAGAGGTATGCTCCCTGGCAATGGCGCCAGAAAAAGGTCTTGATAACCCACAAGTATAGGGGATCGCAATAGTTTTCGAGGGTAGAGTATTCAACCCAAGTTTATTGATTCGACACAAGGGGAGCTAAAGAATATTCCCGAGTATTCATAGCTGAGTTGTAAATTCAACCACACCAGAAAGACTTAATATCTGCAGCAAAGTATTCAGTAGCAAAGTAGTATGGCAAAAGTGACAGTAGCAGTTTTGTAGTGATTGTAACACTAGCAACCGAAAAGTAACTTAGCAAAGATCAATATTTGAAAAGATCATAGGAAATGGCTCGGTGATGGATAATTATGCCAGATGGCATTCATCATGCAACAATTATAACACAGGGTGACACAAAACTAGCTCCAATTCTGTCATGGTTTCGTCACAGCAGATGCCATAGGTAGGCTTATCGAGAGGGGTCGAAGGACGCCGGCAGGCTCTGGGAGCGGGATTAGGCACAAGCGGTGGCGGACACACGATGTACCCAGGTTTGGGGCCCTCCGTGGGAGGTATACCCCTAGTCCCGGTCGGTCTAGTTGAGACAATGGTTGGGTTACAATGATGCTCCTTGAGCTGTATGAGACGAGGGGGAAGAAGGAGCTAGCCTGCTCCTCTGCCTCTCTACGCACGTATGTGTGGAGTGGATGTGGAGCAGCCAATCGATCGTTCCTCCCCTGCATGGGGGCGGCCCGGGGGCTTTTATAGGCCAACCCCCCGGAATACAATACAAGTAGAAGGTCAAAGGGGCCCTAGCCGGCAGCCTCTACGGCCGGCTGCGCGGGCCCGGTCGGGAGGTCTTGTCATCGATAGGTCCCGCCGGCTAAGGGGTCCCATCAGGAACCGGCGGGGCCTGCGAGGCGGTCCCCGACGCCGGTCACATCGCGGCACGGGCCGCACCTTGTGGCGTCGTCTTGCGGCGGCCGGTCGGGTTCAGCGGTACGGGCGGCTACCCTGTAGCCACGCCGGGGCAGGTGACAGAGTGGTTGAAGGCGTGCCGGCACTGTTGGAAGCCTGGTCGCCATCCGCCAGGGTCAGAGGCCCAGACGCCTTCGCTGTAGCCATATCGGCCCTGACCCTCGACGGGATGGGGGCCACTGTTGCCACGCACGCCTTCATGTTATGTACTTTTCATGTTGAGTCAACGTCTTATTCCAACCTACTTCTATTAGTTGGCAAGCATCATGTGGTAGGAAAAGATCTAGGAACATATTGCTAGTCAAATATATTTGATCATGACTTATTATGTTGACAATTATGTTTATGATAAGTATATTGGGAGGCGAAACATTAAGCCCCTATCTTTCTATGTGTTCAATGGATGCCATTTGTTCTAAAAATATTCTTTGAGTACTAGCAATCATAGAAGACTATATGATTATTGAGTATGTGGAGCTCTTACTTAGACTTTATTGAGAATAAGTTGAATTGCAATTGTTTGGTGACTAAGAACATAGGTCGTTAAGTTTCAAGGGAATTCATTGTTTGAACCATGACATGTGAATTGATTGCTACTCTATCATGATGTTTTTTATGAGAAAAAGTTGCTGCTATGCTGCTAGAAAAATTGATTGGAATTATCATTGATCAAACATATATACTATGATAGCATTCACACTTCATAAATTATTTCTTTTATTATTTACCTACTCGAGGACGAGTAAGAATTAAGCTTGGGGATGCTGATACATATCCAATGTATCGATAATTTATGAAGTATTCATGTCATATTTGCCTATGTTTTTACTATTGTTTAATGATTTATTGGGACTAACCTATTAATGGTTGCAAAATTGCACAAGTTCTTGTTTCACACTTTGATGTGTAGGAATTAATTGTAAATTGTTGAAAAAACGCAAAAGGAGCCTTGTTGGAAGACTCCGACTTTCCTGAAATTTGTCCACAAACAGTTTTTAGAGATCATCAATTTGAGGCCCAAAGATGGCATCAAATGGAAAAAGTTAAAACTAGGAAAGTGTGTGTAATTTTATGGCAATGATTCTTGACTACAAATTCGTCCAAACCGGAGTTCAGATGCGATCTGGAAAGTCGTTTTACTAAAGGAAAATATCTGATTATGGGATCACGAGAATTGATGACGTGACTGAGTTCAACTCTTACCATATCTAATATATTTGGCCAAGCCACGACTTTGGGGACTCATGTGGGATTTGACGAGCCCCTACGAAGGTTATAGAGGTTCCGAAGAGCCATTGGATGAAGGGTCCATCCCATCGGAGGGCCATAGAGCACCACATTGGCACATATAAGGAGAGGAAAACCCTAATTTCGGGGAGCCACCAAGAGACACGAATTTGCCTCTCCCTTGGTAGCCGCCAAGAAGGGGAGAGGATCCTCGATTGCAGCACCAGGACCAAGGAAGAAGGAGGGGCAAGGGGGCGCCGCCCGTCGTCGGTGCCGTGGCCGCCATCGCCTCCATCTCTTCGGGGTTGCACGTCTCCATCAACAAATCTTTGTTTCTAACCATGATAATGTGTGAGTAATCCTCCTCAAGGCTGAAGGTATGTACTAGTATCTATGTGTTCAACCTCTCTCTCTCGTGTTCTTGAGATGGCACAATCTTGATATATCACGGCTTTGTTAATATAGTTGGATCATATGGTGTTTCCCCTCTCTATCTTGTTGTGATGAATTGAGTTTTCACTCTGAGATTTTGTTGTTATCGGATTAAATACTTTTATGGATGTGAGAGCACTTGATGTATGTCTTGCATGTGGATACCTATAGTGATATTAGGGTATTCAAGTGATTCACTTGATATATGTTGTGGCGTCAATTTGTGGATTCCGGTGACCCTAGAAATCTATGCATAGGGGTTGATTGCACGTTCTTGTCCTAGCTTCCCCGGTAGAAATCTTGGGGCACTCTTTGAGGTTATTTGTGTTGGATTGAGTGTTATGGATATAAAATTGTTTGATGTGTATCGTATGATTAACTCATAGATACTTGTGGTCATATTGGAGTATCTACGTGACATTAGAGTTGGTTGATGCGTGTCATATGGTGTTATTCTAGTAAGGACTCTTAGATATATTGATGGGAAAGGATAACTTGGTTATTTTAGTACGAACTCTTGGATAGATTGACCAGAAAGGATAAATTTAAGGTGGTTTCATACCCTACAAATAATTTCTTCTTATGCTCTCCGCTAGATAAGAACTTTGGAGTGATTATTCGTTGCACGTTGAGGGATGGTTATGTGATCCAATTATATAACCATTGTTGAGAGATTGCACTAGCAAAATTATGGACCCTAGGCCTTGCTTTCAAGCATTGCAATACCTTTTGTGCTCACTTTTGTCACTTCCTACCTTGCTGTTTTTATATTTTCGGATTCCAAAAATCAATATCTACTATCATTACTACATTTGTATCACCATCTCTTCGCCGAACTATCGCACCTATACAATTTTCCATTGTATTGGGTGTGTTGGGGACACAAGAGATTTCTTTTATCTTATTGCAGGGTTGTTTGAGATTGACCATCTTCATCCTACACCTCCCACGGATTGATAAACCTTAGGTCAACCACTTGAGGGAAAATTGCTACTATCCTACAAAACTTCGTGCTTGGAGGTCCAACACGAGTCTACAAGAATAAAATTACATAGTAGACATCAGACACCAACTCTGCCTCGACGTCGTCCTTGCTCCTAAGGGAGGCCTGGAGATTAGCCTCGGCGTCTTGAAGTCGGGCCTTCAGCCCATCCACGTCCTCCAGTAACGCATCCGCATCAGAGTTGGAAGCGGGCCTCCTGTTGTGCCAGCTTGTCGCGACACTCCTCCAGGACGTCCTCCCGCTCCTGGGCCACCTGCGTGTCGGCATCAGCCCTGCCCACGACCTCCTTTCTCTTGAGCTGGGAAAGGCTTCATTGCGTGTTGCCTCGAAGGCGGCCTTGTCAGCGAGGAACTAACCCTCCGGGATCTCAAGGTGCTCGCGCTCCGCCTCCTGGTCGAAGATGGTCTGGGCGGCCTCCCACTCGTGGAAGGCCACATCGGCCTCCCACTCGAGAACAACCACCTCTCTATAGGTCAGCTCCACCTCACGCGCGGTGTCTCGAGGGGTGTGTGCAGTGGCGGCAGCCGCAAGCCCCAAGGCTCGGGCACGGACCCTCGGACCCCGCCAAGCCTGGCGCATGGACAGACACGATTTCAAGGGGGGCAAGGGTGGGCTAGACCCCCAACGATCTCATCGCACCTTTAGAGGGGTTAGGTAGTTAGAGTTTTTTTCATGTACGCACGTAATTTGTGGCTCATCTTGCCCCCCATGTGCGTCGATAGTCAAGGTATGTGTTTTCCTCATTGGAGAAACAATCAAAGTCCATGTACGTGTTGCGATTTCAGGCAGCAGATCAAAGAGGCCCAAATACCCAAATATCAGGAGAAGAAAAAAGAAGAACAGCCCACGATGGAAGGAGATGTCCCAGGCTCAGGCAATACTCATGTCAGGGTAGTTACGTCTCCTCCAATCCCTCTTTTCCAATCTCCTCGTCCCTAGTCCAGCCATCGAGAAAATCTGCTTGCTGCCATCGGTTGCTGGGAGATCGTCTACTGTCGAGAAGAGAAGGGGACATGCAAGCGCCATCGCACCGATCTGCACACGCATTCCGGCTGGCCGGCCGCACGGATAAGTGACCAAACAACAACAAAAAGTTAGTTTATTTTTGATGTTATGTAGATTGGTTTGCCTCTCATAATGTAATTGTACACTGCAGACATTGAAAACTGATTAGAAAATTTTCAATTCTCCAAGCTTTGTATCTCCTGAGAATTAGGAGAAGCACCATCACCATTGGAGACCACGACCCTTACATTGGATGACGCCCTCTGTGCCTCCATGGTATGCCCCCTTCCCCTCTCATCAAATTAAGTCTCTAATTTTTTTGTCTAACATGATTGATCATGGATTGATGGATATGAAAATTGGATTGGAATCAGTTAGCTTTGGTATAGTGTAGCAAAATTCGCTATATAAATTTATAAACTGAAACTTTATTGTAAAACATGTACAATTGGATATTGTTCACATCAAAGGAAACATGATTTCAGTTTAGACCTTGTTCACGGTCTATATGTTTCATTGCCGGGCCGGTACTCATTAGTATGCATGCATGTTAGTATGTAAGAGCCCAAGTGTAGAACTTGCCCCCCATACCAAATTTCTGGCTCCATTCCTACGCGTGGGCTGAGGCCGTGCCAGCAGGCGGCATGCGAGGGGGCACCTTGGATGAGGCATCCCTCCGCCTCTTGAGTGCGGGCGCCCTGGAGATTTGATGATCAAGCTTCCTGGCCTAAACAAAGTATGCAAGACAAATCGGGAGCAGTAATGTACTTAGTCGTCATCGGCGGCCCAACGCAACAGTGTCGGGGTCGGACTTGGACACGGTCCCCCACTACCTCCAGCCGAGGCGGGAGGCGCTGTATCCCAATGTTTCCCTCGGATATCCCACGAATATGCATTTATCTGACTTGGGTGTAAGCTTGTTTGACATGAGTCGCTTGACAAATGCTTCACAACCCCAAATCTTTAGAAAAGACAAACTAGGAGTCTTCCTAGTCCACATCTCATGTGGTGTCTTGTCAACGGATTTTGATGGTACCCTATTAAGTATGAAAGATGCAGTTTCTAGGGCGTATCCCCAGAATTACAAGGATAAATCTGATTTGCTCATCATTGACCGGACCATGTACAACAAGGTTTGATTTCTCTGTTCTGACACACCGTTTCTTTGCGGCATACCTGGAGGTGTGAGCTGAGGTACTATACCTCGGCTTTTCAGATGATTATCAAACTCCTGGCTCATGTACTCACCTCCACAATCTGATCGTAGAAGTTTTATCGTCTTGCCGAGCTGATTTTCAACCTCGTTCTGAAACTCTTTGAACTTTTCAAAAGTTTCCGGCTTGTGCCTCATCAAATAGATATATCCATATCTACTCAAGTCGTCGGTAAAAGTCACGAAGTACTGATAGCCACCTCTGGCCGTTGTGCTCATTGGACCACACACATCACTGTGTATAAGCTCCAACAGCTCGGATGCCCTCTCGCAACTCTTTGCAAAAGGAGACTTAGTCATCTTGCCTAGCAATCATGATTCACATGTCTCGACCTGAAGTCGGACGATGTTAGGAGTCCATCATCATGGAGCTTCTTCATGCGTTTCAGACTAATGTGTCCAAGCCGACAATGCCAGAAGTATGTCGGATTTATCTCATTAGGCTTATGCCTCTTGACATTCACGTTATAGACTGGTTCCGTTTCTTGATTTAAAATAAATAGCCCATCTACTATGGGTGCATAGCCATGGAACATTCCAACATTCCATTCAAATAAAATGAACAGCCATTGTCCTTTATATTGAATTCATAACCTTGACTCATCAAGCATGAGGCAGAAATAATGTTCCGACTAAGTGCGGGAATGTAATAACAATTATTCAATTCCAAAATAAATCCAGAAGGAAGTTTGAGCTGCATCGTGCCGACCTCCAGTGTAGCAACTCTTGCTTTGTTGCCAACCCTGATGTCAATCTCCCCTTGTGCCACACGCCTAGTTCTTACCAGCCCCTGCATCGAGTTGCAAATATGAACAACTGATCCGGTATCAAATACCCAAGAGCTACTAGGTATGTCAGCAAGGTAAATGTCTATAACATATGTAACAAGTGTACCTTTGCCCGAAGAAGCATCTCCGGCCTTCTTGCCGTGCTCAGCAAGCCACTTGCTATAGTTCCTCTTCCAATGACAAGCTTCCTTGCTATGAAAGCAAATGGTCTTTGAGTTTGGTCCGGACTTCCGCTCAACGGCGGAGACAGCCTTCTCCATGCCCTTTGCCTTACCCTTTTTCTTGGACCAACTCTTCTTGAACTTAGCCGAGTTCTGCACCATCAACACTTGGTGCATGCCTTTATTAATATCTTGCTCTGCCACCTTGAGCATCCCATGCAATTCAGTGAGCTTCTTATCCATGCCATGCATATGATAGTTCGATACGAACGTCCCATAGCTAGGTGGAAGAGAACCCAAAATTGCATCCATGGACAGCTCGTCCCCAAGTGAGAAGCCTAACCGATCCAAAGCTTGCACATACCCGATCATCTTGATCACATGCGGGCTCACTGGATCACCCTCCTTCAGCTTACAATCCGTCAAGGACTGCCAGACATTGAACCTTTCGGTCCTTGCCTGCACCTGAAACATGCTCTTCAAACTCTCGATGATATCGAAAGCCTAAATGTTTTCAAAATGTTGTTGCAAATCGGGCTCCATACAAGCCAGCATGAGGCAGCTGATCTCATTTGATTCATCAACGAGTTTCTGGTGGGCATTCTTGGTTGTGGTGTTAGCATTCTCGGTAGGTTCCTTTGGAAGTGGATCCTCTAGAACATGTTCCTTTTTATCGTGCTTGAGAACAATTCCGAGATTTCTATACCAAGTGGTAAAGTTTGTTCCATTCAGTTTATCCTTTTCCAGAATTGATTTCAATGCAAAGTTGGGCTGAGCAGGTGGTGCCATTGATCTACAACAGAAAATATGCAATCACTAAGCAATGTGAATATGTAGAGTAATTCAAGCCTTAAACAGAACTACTCCCACTGAAGTCAGCATCCCTCCGCAAACTCTCAGTGATTCAGGACCCGTCTAGCGCGAGCGACTAGTGAGCTTTAGCGCCACTGCTAGCCAACTTGCCTATTCGGTAAGCAACTCCTTTCTAATCGTATCTCTATACGACTCCCGTCGGTTGGGTAGGTATCTCATACCCCGGCTCCCAACCTTCTCTGCCACAAGGTCCAAAACCGTTTTGATAGCCTTGTCAAGTTAACCCGATGTAGTGCATGTCCGTGTCCGACACGAACCCTCTAGTTCAAGGACACCTAGTAGCACCTCAATTTTATGAGCCCAACACTAGACATACTTGACGTGCAAAGGTGCAACATCCGGAATGGCAATGTGCTTGATATTAATGAGGTATCTTTCAACCATACTAACATGCATAGAAACAAGAAGCGATATCAATCACATATACACATAAATATGTGAAATAGTATGGTTCCTTCATGGACATCCTTCCAGGTCGACTCCAACTCCGATGACTAAGGCGGAACTCCATCTTGTCCATCCCGCCAGGACGCCAAAGCCTCAAACTTGATCTCTATCCTCCAACTACTACAACTAGTAACGGAATTATAGAGAATCACAAGTCTACACGTAGGTCATTATACAATATAATGACAGCACTTTGGCTCCTGTCGGCTGACAATCATGATACGCAGGTCATGTTAAGTTACACACATGCATCACATACATATGAGCCATACTATTCACATCAAACCTGCAAAACAAACTTATGCATAGAATCGCATTCTACCGGTTTGTGTGATCGTGTACGAAATACAAGGCGCTACGCACACGGCGGTCCTGCTAGCCGGTTAGTGGGCGGGGTTCGAAGGGGCAGCACCCCTCGCGGGTACGGGCAGCTACCGACATTTTTCGGAAATCATAGATCAAATATGTATTCCGATCATGCCGAATTTTCTGATCTAACCGATTTCATCGATCATTGCGAACCCAATTCGGATTTACGTTTCACGGTTAACCCTGATGGCGGATACCGACCGGTAGGGGTAGGTTGTGTCACGACCTCATCGATTCCGATTGATAGAAAACATAGCCTCAATGATCCCGATGTGCAGTTGATCTCATCAACCGTGCACATAGCCGATCTTATGAACGACGACGGATCTCATCCGCCGCCGCCGCATATCAAATATGCATCCGATCTGAATCCAAATCCTATAATGGAGGCTCTGATACAGCTGTTGGGTTCTACCGTAGGTGCATCGCATGCCAATTAAAATTTTCCTATGCGCAGAACATCCAAGAACTTGCTATGGAGATGGATAAAAAATTGTTACCACTAGACGCATCGTGCCATGCAGCGGAAGTAGAGTTGGGGCAGCGCGTTCGTGTGGTCCGTCTCCTTCTCGTTCGATCTCCCTCGAATAGCTGTTTCGATCTTCCTCGAACAGCCGGTCACCGGATCCCATGTACAGGTTTGCCGGAGCGGCACAAGTGCATCGCCTCTAATGATATTTGCGCATGCAGGAGGAACACCCGTGCGGCAGACTGCTAAGTCCGATCACACGATCGGCGGCGGCAAGTGGAGGTGGCTATTCGCAACACATGCAAACCCTAATGATGGCACCGAAGCAATCAACCGGATGGGTGTGCTGCACCTCCACTATATATAGGCATCTGACGCGGGCTCAACTCTTTAGCCTCGCATGGATCCTAAATCCCACATGTTCCTTCCCTTAAGCGCGCGACCCCTTAGGTTCTCGGTCACTTGGTCGCGAGTCAGATCACATATGACTCGACCGGTCGGTAGCGGCCTCTAGCAAGACGTGCCGATTCCAAGTGTACGATGAAGCTGGTTAGGCAAACCTGTACTTCACACTTCTATTCCCTTTGCCACACGATATATGTTGTCATGCACAAGGCGATATGGTCACCCTTGTTGTAGCACGACCTCTTTCTCGTTCCAGTGAATCCGACCAACATTCGGATTATCTGATAATCCTCATGGCATGGCCATGCTTATCCAGGTCGGATCACCCAGGGGCCCAGAGTATATCTCTCCTGGTAGGAGGGGCAAATCCCATCTTGCTCGACCATGTCTTGCAGCATGGGTCTGGACAAGCCCGAAACCTACCTTTGTAACTACCAGTCACGGAGTAGTGTTTGGTCGGCCCAAAGCAAGTATGTCACCATCTCAAGTACATGCGTCAGCTCAGGTGTTAGGACATAAAAGGTATGTTGTACTAGATACTCACAGATGACCTATCGCTGCGTCTCATAGTTAGGTCTATCCAACTCAGACCTTATCTTGACTCGGATCCGACTATGTCAAATCTGACCAGACCTTTCGGAGTCCACATTATCCAGCTAGCATCCAATGCTACATGGTCAGTGAGACCGGACCATCCACCGTGTCATATGTTAGTCTAACTGGCTATGCGTGCACACAACCCTTTCAACTAGGGACCATTTAGGACAGTCATCATACAATGCATAGTATAACAAACAAGTCACATACTTGTTAATACACATCAATGATAATGTCCAAGGACTATAATTATTCATAAACACATAGGAAATATCATCATAAATGATTGCCTCTAGGGCATATCTCCAACACTTTCAAGGAAGGAGCACAACTCCTGGAGCGTCGTGGGAAGTGGAGGCGGCGCACGATCCATCGTGCGCCCCGCGTCGTGCCTGGCCCACGAGCAGTTGGGGCCCGTGTCGTTTCGCCCCTCCCTAACAGGTGAAACCGTGTGTGCCACGGGCCCGGGGGATACTGTCGGGCCTCTGGGTGTTGGGGAACGTTGCATGGGAAACAAAAAATTTCCTACGCACATACAAGATCTATCCATGGAGATGAGCATGTACAAGAGGGGAGATCAGATCCACATACCCTTGTAGATCGCTAAGAGGGAAGCGTTAAGAAACACGATTGATGTAGTCGAACGTCTTCGCGATCCAAATCGCAAGCTGTCCCGCGATCCAATCACGATCTAGCGCCGAACGGACGGCCCCTCCGCGTTCAACACACATAGATCTCGATGATGATCTCTGCCTCCTTGATCCAGGAAGCGAGGGCAGAGAGGTAGATGAGTCCTTCGACAACATAACGGCATGGTGGCGGTTATGGTGGAGTTGATCCGGCAGGGCTTCGCCATGTACCACCGAACCAATCCGGAGGAGAAACAAATCTAGGGAGAGAGGGAGGGCTGCACAATGGCTTGGGGTGGCGGCTGCCCTCCCGCTCCCTGTCTATTTATAGGAGGAAGGGGTAGGTGGGATGCAGCCCTAGCCCCTCCTCCAAGGAGGGGTTCGGCCGACTTTGGGGGAGGAGTCCACCTCCAAGGACGACCCCTCCCGGTGGACCATCGGAACCCTTTCGACACTCCCGGTACGGTACTGAAACCACTCAAAACTTTTTCCGGAACCCGAATACCAGTTTCCTATATATAAATCTTTACCTTCGAACCATTACGTGACATTCGGGATCTCATCCGGGACTCCGAACAACCTTCGGTCACCAACATGCACAACTCAATAATACCAAAATGTCACGGAACGTTAAATGTGTAGACCCTGCTGGTCTGAGAACCATGTAGACATGACCGAGACACCTCTATGGTCAATAACGAATAGTGGGACCTGGATGCCCATATTAGCTCCTACATATTCTACGAATATCTTTATCGGTTGAACCTCTATGTTAAGGATTCAGTTAATCCCGTACGTTGTTCCCTTTGTTTATCGGTATGTTACATGCCCGAGATTCGATCGTCGGTATCTCTATACCTAGTTCAATCTCGTTACTGGAAAGTCTCTTTACTCGTTCCGGAATACAAGATCCCGTGGCTAATACTTTAGTCATTTTTCTTGCAAGGCTCATTGTGATGTTGTATTACCGAGTGGGCCTTGAGATACCTCTCCATCACACAGAGTAACAAATCCCAGTCTTGATCCATGCCAACTCAACAGATACCCTTAGAGATACCTGTAGAGCATCTTTATAGTCATCCAGTTACGTTGTGACGATTGATACACACAAGGTACCTCTGGTGTGAATGAGTCACATGATCTCATGGTCATAGGAACACATACTTGACATGTAGACAATAGCAATAAACTGACTGTTGGAGATATGCCCTAGAGGCAATCATGTATGATGATATTTCCTATGTGTTTATGAATAAAGATAGTCCTTGGATATTATCATTGATGTGTATTAACAAGTATGTGACTTGTTTGTGAGACCATGCATTGTATGATGACTGTCCTAAATGGTCCCTAGTCGAAAGGGTTGTGTGGATGCGCAATCAGTTAGACTAGCATATGACACGGTGGATGGTCCGGTCTCACTGACCATGTAGCATTGGATGCTAGCCGGATAATATGGACTTAGAAAGGTCTGGTCGGATTCGACATAGTCGGATCCGAGTTGAGATAAGGTCTTAGTTGGACAGACCCAACTATGAGATGCAGCGATAGGTCATCTGTGAGTCTCTAGTACAACATACGTTCTATGTCCTAAGACCTAAGTTGGCGCATGTACTCGGGATGGTGACAGACTTGCTTTGGGCCGACCAAACACTACTCCGTGACTGGGTAGTTACAAAGGTAGGTTTCGGGCTTGTCCAGACTCATGCTGCGAGACATGGTCGAGCAAGATGGGATTTGCCCCTCCTACCAGGAGAGATATACTCTGGGCCCCTTGGGTGATCCGACCTGGATAAGCATGGCCATACGATGAGGATTATGAGATAATCCGAATGTTGGTCCGATTCACCGGAACGAGAAAGAGGTCGTGCTGCAACAAGGATGACCATGTTGCCTTGTGCACGATAACATATATCGGGTGGCAAAGGGAATAGAAGTGTGAAGTATAGGTTTGCCTAACTAGCTTCATCGGACACTTGGAGTCAGCATGTCTTGCTAGTGGCCGCTACCGACCGGTCGAGTCGGATGTGATCTGACTCACGACCAAGTGGACAAGAACCTAAAGGGTCACGCGCTTAAGGGAAGGTACACGTGGGCTTTAGGATCCGTGCGAGGCCCAAGAGTTGAGCCCGCGGCACACCCATCCGGTTGATCGCTTCGGCGCCGTCATTAGGGCTTTCCATGAGTTGCAACTAGCCACCTCCACTCACCGCCCCCAACCGTGTGATCGAATCTAGTAGTCCGCCTCACGGGTGTTCCTCCTACACGCGCGGATACCATTAGAGGCGGTGTACTTGCGCCGCTTCAGCAAACCTGTACGTGGGATCCGGCGACCGGTTGTTCGAGGGAGATCGGGCCGACTGTTCGAGGGAGATCATACAAGGAGGAGACGGACCACACGAACACGCTGCCCCAACTCTACTTCAGCTGCACGACACTGCACATCTAGTGGTAACAATCTATGATCCATCTCCGTAGCATGTTCTTGGATGTTCTGCGCGTCAGAATTTTTTAATTCGCATGCGATGCACCTACGGTAGAACCTAACAGTGACATGATCATATGCTATGTTCATAGTTTGGGTCAAATCCCTCACATTACTCTCCTAATGATGTGATCCCGTTATCAAATGACAACTCTTGTCAGTGGCTAGGAAACCACAGCCATCTTTAATTAACGAGCTAGTCCATTAGAGGCTTACTAGGGACACATTGTTGTCTATGTACCACACACGTATTTGAGTTTCCAATCAATACAATTATAGCATGGATAATAAACATTTATCATGATCAAGGAAATATAATAATAACAATTTTATTATTGCCTCTAGGGCATATTTCCAATAGTCTCCCACTTGCACTAGAGTCTATAATCTAGCTCACATCACTATGTGATTCACATTGTAATGAATCTAACACTGAAAGGACGTGGATGTCGCCTAGAGGGGGGGTTAATAGGCACTTTAAAATAATTACAGTTTAGGCTTGAACAAATGCGAAATAAAACTAACGTTTAATATGACGAGCACAAAACCTAAAACAACTTGGCTCACCTATGTGCACCAACAACTTATGGTAAGCAAGATAAACAACTAAGTGATAGCAAGATATATAACGTGAAACAATATGTCTATCACAAAGTAAAGTTCATAAGTAAAGGGCTTGGGTAAGAGATAACCGAGGCACGTGGAGACGACAATGTATCCCGAAGTTCACACCCTTGTGGATGCTAATCTCCGTTCGGAGCGGTGTGGAGGCACAATGCTCCCCAAGAAGCCACTAGGGTCACTGTAATCTCCTCACGCCCTCGCACAATGCAAGATGTCGTGATTACACTAAGGTAACCTTGAGGGCGGTCATCAAACCTGTACAAATGGTAACCCTTGGGGGTGGTCACCGGTAACCGTACACTTTGGCAACCCTTGGGGGCGGTCACCGGTACCTGTACAAATTTCTCGGGGCAATCTCCACAACCTAATTGGAGACCCCGACACCTTGCCCGGAGCTTTACACCATAATGATTGAGCTCCGAGACACCACCAACCGTCTAGGGCGCCAAGGCACACAAGAGGAACAAGCTCTAGGGTGCTCAAACACCCAAGAGTAATAAGCTTCTCAACTACTCACTTCCACGTGAAAGCACTTTTGCTCCCTTGGTGGTTTTGGTAATTAATAACAACATATATGTCATTGAACTAACGTTTCCACCAAGCATGTTTCAGGAAAAGTTCAATGATGGGTTGGAAAAAAGATTGTGGAATACCCCAAGATGCAAGGAATAGCATTGTCAAAGCTTCAAGCAAAGGACTATACATTTTACCTTTTGTGAGAAATCACTTTGAGTCCATAGGAAAGCCAATACTATTAAAAGGGGGTAAGTGTCACATCCCTAGCTTTAGCATGCACTAGGGTTCATGTTTGAGTTTTGCATCATGTTTAAATTCTTTTTAAACATGAAATGGGGATGATCAAAACCCTAGAATAATTTGAATTCAAATAGGTTCAACCAAAATATTTTTCAATGATCCAAAGTGGCTCTGTAAAAGGTTCATCTTCTCTGGAATAATGTGGCAACATAAACCAGCGGTGGTGCATATTTTACAATGTCATTTTTGGTTATT
Source organism: Hordeum marinum (assembly GCA_022496015.1). Lineage (NCBI taxonomy): Eukaryota > Viridiplantae > Streptophyta > Magnoliopsida > Poales > Poaceae > Hordeum > Hordeum marinum. The sequence goes on along the minus strand of CM039672.1, from coordinate 288,150,795 downwards.
GAATTAAAACAATAGATATTTGAATTGGAGTTATAAAATTCTATAAATAATAGTAGCTCCAATAAATCTGAAACTTGGCCAGGGCTTTTGGAATAATCTAACTAGTGCCTAGGAAAAGTTTCAGGTTTTTGCAAAATGATTTAGTGTCTAAAATAAAACAAGACATACTGCAGTAAATAGAAAACGGAAATAAAATAAAAATAAAAATGAGGCAGTCTTACCTGCGACCCAACAGCCTAGCTGCGAGTCACCCCCAACCTCCCGCCAGGAGGATTGGGGCATGTGGCTGGGGCACGTCGGCATGCGCCCGACCGCCTCCTGCGTGTCTTCTCGCTGCTGGAGGCCGCTAAGGGTTCTAGCGCGACCCCCCTTGCCGTGCCCTTCTTTCCTTCTTCCCCTCACCCTATCTCCTCCCCTCTGGCTTGCTCTCCCTCTTGCGTCCGTAAAAGCCGCCGTGGATGCCCGCCGTTGTTTCGCCGCCTCCAGTGCCTCCCCGAGCCTGCCAAGCCTGTCGTCCGATGTGCCGTGAACCTCCCCGTCGATCCCCTCCCTTTCCCTTCTATTCAAGACACCATATCCGTCGCTTCCCCATTGTGCCCAAGCACCTCGCTGTCGGCGTCATGGCCACCATGGCTGGAGCCCATGTCGTGCTCGTTTGAGCACTCCGATGTGCTCGTGGAGAACCGTAGACGCTGCCGAGACCACTAGTTCATCCGCACAGGCACCACATCGCCGTGCCAAAGCAGGGCCAAGCTCTAGCCACCGATTTCGGTGTTGTGGCCGACCGCTCCAGCCACCCTCATGACACCCGAGGCCTCCCTTCGGTTTGGATGAGCGAGGGCTTCTCGCCGGTGCCCTCAGCTCGTCCAGCCACTACGTGTAGCACCGTTCCGGTGCCCCTCCACTATTGGCTGTGGTCACCGGCGGCTAAACGTCGGTGGTTGACGTGGCCGACCATTAGGGCCCAATTGCCATTCTAATCAAGCCCAAGAACCACTGACCCCGGGCCCCGCTATGGGTCAAACCATGAGTCAGCGCGGGTTTAATCCCTGCTTAGGCCCGGGTCACTGACCAGTGGGTCCCACTGCTCAACTTTGACCCAGAGCGGTCAGTTGACTAGGCTGACATCATGGTAACGCATGGCTGATGCAATAAATGCATTTATGACTTAAAATAAATTCCAGAAATTGCTAAAAAATAGAAAATCCATATAAATTAATGTGTAATTCAGATGAAAATATATTATATAAGAAAATTGATCAGAAAAATCCAATGCATCCATATGTACTATTTTCATGCTAGGTACAGCAACCTAAATAGGTCAAGTTGGATATTTTTGTTCAAGTACAATATGTGATCTCACATATGTAGTTTAATTTGAACCTTGGGTTCAAACCTACTTCATTTAAATCTGTTGCTAGATGCATTAGACCAAACCACATCATATTGCCATGTCATATTCATGCATCATAGTGTTGCATTTGATGTGTATTGATTTGTTCCCCCTTCGATGGTTGTTCTTCATGTTAGGCACTATTCCGGAAGATATGATAGAGTATCCATCTAAGGAGCAGTGATGTGTGATCGTCTTATCAGGCAAGCAAACCCTCATTGAACATCTCTGATACAATCCCACTCTCTCGCTCTTGCTCTCACTTATTACATTAGGACAAACGATTCTACTTTTATCTGTTCCGGTAGTTGAACACATTCCTCTGCATGACCCGTCATTGTCACAGTAAATAGATAAACCAAGCAACCTAGCATACCTGGTAGATGCTTGTGATATTCCCCTATTATCCTTGCTATGCTTAGAGTTGTGGTAGGTCTGATTCATTTGGGTGATGAACCGGAGTGAATTGAATGTGTTCCAATGATGAGAGTTAAGTGTTGAACCCAATTTGGTAAAGGAAGCAATGAGAGGCCATGTAGGAGTACATGGTGGGTTGTCTCATTGGGACCGTCCTTAAGAACTGAGTCATGTGTATGTTATCCAAGACTATCTACTACAGCACATTGGGATCCTTAATTGACTCTCTCGACTTATTAATCGACTTCATCTCTGTCCAGGAGTTGCAACTACTTTTTGGTGTTTGTAGGTCATGCTAGTAGTTTACCGAGTGGCACCCCGTACAGGTGGGCTTGGGACAGACTAGGCATCATGGCCCGATGTACCAAGCGTAGTACCATCCGTCGAGGTGGGCTTGGGAGCCCTGTATACATCGTTTGGGGCCGTAGAGGAAACTTCGGCCAGACTTCCTTGCGGGTTCAGTCTCAAATAGGCGATAAACCTAGACTAGAGTCTTGTGTGGTTAGTCAGGTCGTGGCCGGCTCCCTCGCTAGGGTTCCGCTTGAAGGTTGCCGAGGTGCCTTTTACATGCACATGGCGGTAAGTGGAGGGAGGATGTGTGACGAGGTACACCCCTACAGGGTAATCATCCATTCGAATAGCCGCGTCCATGGATATGGAGTACTTGGAGACTTATATGGTTCATGGACAACTTAAATGTTTACTCATAAAAGCTTCAAGATAAGTGTGAGTACCGTGGATGGCACTCTCATAGGAAGACGGGAGAGGATCCATGGTGGTGTATTGTTGTGGTGTTAGTGGACTCGTGTACGCTTCACAAACTTTTCAAAGTACTGAGATTCGTAGTACAGGATAGCCACCGAGTCAAAGCTGCCTTGCTGCATTAAACCCCACAACTCCCTTGTTGATACCGATGCATATGTACATAGTTCTGATGTAAGTCTTGCTGAGTACTCAGTACTCAGTGTTCCTTAATTATGGTTTTGCAAAGGAGACTCCAGTCTTGCTAGTGGTTTCTACGATAAGATCGATGTTGACCAAGTAGCTTGGGAATCACAACCAGAGGTCTGGTTCCTATGGAGGGCCTTGTAGATAGACATGCTCCCTCAGCCTTCTTCTTTTCTAGATGTCTGTACCCAAACATGTTATGCTTCCGCTTGTTGCTTGTATGACTTGTCTGTTGGGTCACGCGACCCCTGCTTATAATATCACACTATGTTGGCTCTTATGAGCCTTGTAAATAAATGTTGTGTTGTTGTATGGTTACGTTGTGATGCCATAGTTGTATCTATGCATATCGGACATGTCATGCGTATGTGTGACGTGCAACGATATGTACGGGATTCGACACCTAGTTGTGTGCCTTTAGTAGTACTCTTTACAGGGAACTGCCTCTTTGTGCTTCCACCGAGCCTTGGTAGCTTGCTACTTTTCAGGACACATTGATTGACTGGCATGCATCCTTCTTTGCTGCTGTGTATGTCCCTTTGGGGAAATGTCTCGCAGTGTAATGGAGTCCCTGTAGCCTACTACGACTCGCCTGTGTGTAGTGATGACATTAATGTCCCATGGCGTAATGGAGTCCTTGTAGCTTGCTATGACTCGTCTACACACGCTAGAGGCCGACACCTGCATTGTTGGGTTACGTATGCCTATCCCTGTACGGATGTGCCACTTGGGTTCTATGACTAGTCCTGTCGACACAGGTTCTTTGACATTTGAATGCTAGCGACATATTCACATATGTGAGCCAAAAGGCGCAAATGGTCCCAGCCTAGGTAAGGTGGCGGCCGTGGAGTTAACCGTGTGTGACGCTGCAATGTGATGTGATGTGTTACATGCTAGATTCTTATGGCTTAGGATCAGGGTCCCGACAGTGTTGGTATCAGAGCCCGAGTGACTGTAGGATTACCAAGCCAAACTCGTCGATGTTGATTCTAGCAACTCTTTAGTTATATAAAGGAATTGATTGTGGAAGGGAACGTAAGGCTCTTTTTACTCCTTTCCCCATGTTATTCTGATTCTAAGTCACCCTCTCCTTTTCTACGATGATTAAGAACTAGGCTTCTTACCTATCTACCAGGATCTCGAGTTACTATTCCGTAGACTTATAGGAATGGTTGATCTGAGTTGCATTCCAGTCCTCGAGTGGTATCTGTGTAGCTTGTTGGTATGTCCAGAATCTTGAGATTGTGACGTTGAGGTGTTGTGGCACCTAAATCTTTTGCAGGATGTCTTATTTCTGAGCATTCATAGCCATTATGTTGTCCAATTTTCCCTAGGATTTCTTGAAGATCAAATGCTTTTGCATTCCTCCCTATGTATCTGGTATGCCGCCTTGTATAATCCTAGTTTCTCATCCTCAGGATGTCTCGCACTACGCAAGCTTCCATTGGTCACAAGATGGGCCAGAGACGTGGAACCAGAGATGCTGAAGTTCTGCCTGATTCACCTTCGTTGGCACAGTTCATGCTAGATATTGGGGAGGACAAGCATGAGTCAAATCGCTTGCTGGCATGTATTCAGGAAAACACCGCACATCGGTGTGCTGGAACAGTGACCATACGAGACTTCATCAAGCTGTACCCACCCACCTTCCATCACTCCATTGAGCCACTCGATGCAGACGACTGGCTCCGTAGCTTCACAAATAAGCCGCGTTCCGGCAACGTGGCTGAGGCTGATAAGGTGACCTATGCTACATATTTCTTAGAGGGTCCTGTTAGTATATGGTGGGAGAACTATGAGACTATAATTCCAGCTAGACAAATTCCTACCTGGGAAGAATTTACAGAGGTTTTTCGCGAGCATCATATTCCTTAGGGTCTCATGGACCGAAACAGGGAAGAGCTTTGTAACCTTACCCATGGTAAGATGGCTCTAGATGCTTATAGTCGAGAGTTTGAGAACCTTGCCCGTTACACCACAGAAGAAGTGTCCACGGATGCCAAGAAGCAAGCTAGGTTCAGGAAGGGTCTCAACCCAAAGTTGCGTCGTGATGTTCACTTGCATCATTGTGACACCTTCCAAGCTCTTGTGAACAAGGCCATCAATGCAGAGACAGTTCAGTTCAGTTATGAAGAGTCCCACAAGAACAACCGTGACTTGGCTTCTACTTCTGGTTCTAGATCTTAGAAGTGCCGGATTTGGGTTCCAAACTCATCACTTCCACCTGGATATGAATCGAGGCCATCCTATGTGGTGCCTCGTCCAACTTAGCCAAATGCTCCACCCAAGCCTATTGGTGGACCGCCTGCGAATGCAGTTCCACGTCAGACTTCTGTGACTTGCTACAAGTGCGGAGAACCAGGCCACGTTGCTCGAAACTGTATTCAGTCTAGCATTGCCTCACCCGAGTCTGCAAAGTCTGTTGACCGTAATAAGGCACCAGTCAAGGTGATCCATGCCCAGCCAACCATCACTAATGGGGGATGTGTGAATCACATCTCAGCCAAAGAAGCCAATGATGATCCAGAAGTTCTCCTTGGAACGCTTCTTGTCAATTGCCATCCGACATCAGTTCTGTTTGATACTGGAGCAATACATTCCTTCATCACGGAAGGCTATGCTTGGTTGCATGACATGTCATTTTGCGATATGCCAACTGCTTTTGAAATTCAGACTCCAGGGTCTAGATTGCAGACCACAAGAATAAGCCATGGAAATGAAATCCATGTTGATAGACTTGTATTCCTTGCTTCGCTGATAGCTCTCAAGTCTTCAAATATTAGCATCATCTTGGGTATGATTGGATGATAGCTCATCATGCCAAGATTGATTGCTCCACCAGGTCTGTTCAGCTTACGCATCCATCTAGCAAGATAGTCCATGTTTCAACACGAGTTGCAAAGTGTCGTCTCTATTCACTCAATGCCAACCCTCTTCCTGAGCTTTAAGATTTTCTGGTAGTCCGAGATTTTCCGGATGTGTTTCTAGAAGAATTGCCAGGCATTCCACCTGACAGGGATGTGGAGTTTGTGATAGAGCTCATCCAAGGAACTGTCCTAATTTCAAGAAGGCCTTATAAGATGGCACGCTTGGAGCTAGGTGAGCTTAAGAAACAACTTGATGAGTCCGTGAAAAAGGGTTTCTTTTGACCTAGCTCTTCTCCTTGGGCTTGTCTCGTTCTGTTCGTCAAGAACAAGGATGGAACGAATCGTATGGTTGTGGATTATTGACCTGTCAATTTGGTCACGATAAATAATAAGTATCCGCTGCCCAGGATCAATGATCTATATGATCAACTTGCTGGATCCTCAGTGTTCTCCAAGATGGACTTGAGGTTAGGGTACCATCAAATCAAGATCAAGAATGAAGACATTCCCAAGACGGTGTTCACCACTCGTTATGGTCAGTACGAGTACACAGTCATGTCCTTTGGACTAACCAAAGCTCCAGCAACATTCTCCCGTCTGATGAACTCAATTTTCATGGAGTACTTAGATAAGTTCGTCGTGGTTTACCTCTATGACATACTGATTTACTCAAAGAATGAAGCAGAACATGTTGAGCATCTCAGACTTGTGCTAGAAAAACTCAAAGAGAACCACCTTTATGCCAAGTTCTCCAAGTGTGAATTTTGTTTACCAGAAGTGACCTATCTAGGTCATGTGATCTCCGGTAAGGGCATTGCAGTCAATCCTAAAAGAGTTCAGACCATCCTCGATTGGACTCCACCTGAAACAGTTAAGCAAGTTAGAAGTTTCCTTGGTTTAGCGAGCTATTGTCACTGCTTCATCGAGAACTTCTCCAAAGTTGCCAAGCCTCTGACGGAACTCCTCAAGAAATATAAGAAGTTTGTGTGGACCCCACAATGTGAGCACAGTTTCCAGGAATTGAAGAGACGTCTGACCTCTGCTCCCGTACTTGTGCCACCTAATTTCTCCAAGGACTTTGTCATCTATTGTGACACCTCCAGACAAGGACTTGGATGTGTTCTTATGCAAGACCTATGCATCCCGACAGTTGCACCCACATGAGGAAAATTATCCAATACATGATTTGGAGCTTGCAGCAGTAGTCCATGCACCCAAGGTATGGCGACATTACCTTCTTGGTAATCGTTGCGAGATTTACACCCATCACCAAAGCCTGAAGTATATCTTCACTCAACCAGATCTGAATCTCAGACAAAGATGATGGTTAGAGATGATTACAGATGACGAATTAGGAATTACTTAGACCCGAGGAAAGGCCAATGTCATGGCGGATGCGTTAAGTCGTAAGTCCTACTGCAACAACCTTATGCTGCAACAAGGTCAACCCCTTCTTCATGAGGAATTCTACAAGCTTAACCTCTGCATTGTTCCTCGCGGATCCCTTTCAACCTTGGTTGCAAAACCCACCCTGGAGGATCAAATTATAACAAGCCAGCAATATGATGCGGGTATTACCCAGATCAAGGATAACATTGAAAAGGAAATTGTGGGTAGTTTCTCCATTGATGATAGAGGTGCAGTATACTTTGGGAATCGGCTGGTAGTTCCTAAAAAGCAACAACTTTGAGAGTTGATCCTTGAGGAGGCTCATGAATCTCCTCTCACCATTCACCCTGGCAGCACCAAGATGTATCAGGACCTACGCCAAAGGTTCTGGTGCACTAGAATGAAGAAGGAAATTGCTGAGTTTGTTGCTAACTGTGATGTTTGTCGTCGCGTCAAGGAAGAGCATCAGAGGCCTGCTGGCACCCTTCAGCCCTTAGGTATTCCTGAGTGGAAATGGGACAAAGTTGAAATGGACTTCATCACCGGATTTCCCAATACCAAGAAAGGAAATAATCCAATATTCATGGTTATTGATCGCCTTTCCAAAGTGGCTCATTTCCTTCCTATCCGAGAGAGTACCACTGCTAGTCAGTTGGCGGATTTATATATCTCTCGAATAGTATCCTTGCATGGTGTTCCATTGGAAATCAATTTGGACCGTGGAAGTCTTTTCACCTCTCAATTTTGGGAAAGTTTATCGAATGCTATGGGAACCCATCTCTCCTTTAGCACTGCTTTCCACCCTCAGTCAAGTGGTCAGGTTGAAAGAGTCAACCAGATTCTCAAAGGCATGCTCAGAGCTTGTGTCATCTTATTTGGAATGAATTGGGAGAAGTGCCTTCCATTTGCAAAGTTTACGTATAGCAACAGCTACCAATCCAGTCTGGGCAAAGCTCCATTCGAAGTTCTTTATGGACGAAGATGTCGGACACCTTTGAACTGGTCAAAAATTCAGGAAAGACAATTCTTTGGGCCATACATGATCTAGGAAGCAAAAGAGCAAGTTCGCGTTATCTGCAAAAATCTCAAGACAGCTCAGTCTCGTCAGAAGAGCCGATATGATCGCCATCATAAGGAAGTAACTTATGAGGTGGACGAAAAGGCTTATCTTCGGGTTACTCCTCTCAAGGGTACCCATCGCTTCAGTATCAAGGGCAAGTTGGCTCCTCTTTACATTGGTCCTTTTTGCATTCTTGCTAAACGAGGAGAGGTTGGCTACCAATTGGAACTTTCCCCTCAGCTTTCCAGAGTTCATGATGTCTTCCACGTGTCTCAACTCACGCGTTGCTTCAAGGATCCTGTCCATGAAGTGGACCACGAAATGCTTGATCTTCAAGATGACCTTTCATACAGAGAATATCCTATTTGTATTTTCCATCAAGCTGAGTGTGTCACCCGGCGTTGGAACATCAATTTTCAGAAGGTTAAGTGGTCCCATCATTCTAAGAATTAAGCTACCTGGAAGCGCGAAGACCGTCTTCGACTTGAGTATCCCGCCCTATTCCCCATGACTCCTGAATCTCGAGACACTATTCTTTTAAGTGGGGGTGAGTTGTCACATCCCTAGCTTTAGCATGCACTAGGGTTCATGCTTGAGTTTTGCATCATAAATTATTTTTAGACTTGAAATGGGGATGTTCAAAACACTATCACAATTTGAATTCAAATAGGTTCAACCAAAATATTTTCCAATGACCCAAAGTGGCTCTGTAAAATGTTCATCTTCTCTGGAATAATGTGGCAACATAAACCAGGGGTGGTGCATATTTTACAATGTCATTTTTGGTTATTGAATTAAACCAATAGATATTTGAATTGGACTTTTGAAATTCTATAAAAAAATTGGTAGCTCCAATAAATCCGAAACTTGGCCAGGGCTTTTGGAATAATCTAACTAGTGCCGAGGAAAAGTTTCAGGTTTTTGCAAAATGATTTAGTGTATAAAATAAAACAAGACATACTACAGTAAATAGAAAACGGAAAAAAAGAAAAGAAAAAGGCGGCAGTCTTACCTGTGGCCCAGGAAGGGGCTGGCCTAGCAGCCCAGCTACGAGTCATCCCCAACCTCCCGCCAGGAGGATTGGGGCGTGTGGCTGGGGCACGCCGGCATGCACCTGGCCACCTCCTGCCTGTGTGCTCGCTGCTGGAGGCCGCTAAGGGCTCCAGCGCGCCCCCTTGTCGTGCCCTTCTTTCCCTCTTCCCCTCGCCCTATCTCCACCCCTCTGGCTTGCTCTCCCTCTTGCGCCCGAGAGCACCGTCGTGGATGCCCGTCGTCGATTCGCCGCCTCCGGTGCCTCCCCGAGCCCGCCAAGCCCGTCGTCCGACACACCATGAGCCTCCCCGTCGATCACCTACCTTTCCCTTCTGTTCAAGACACCGTAGCCGCCGCTTCCATGCCGTGTCCGAGCACCTCGCCGCCAGCATCATGGCCACCATGGCCAGAGCCCATGTCGTGCTCGTTTGAGCACTCCGGCGTGCTCGTGGGGAACTGTAGACCCTGCCGAGGCCACTAGTTCATATGCATGGGCGCCACATCGCCGCGCTCGAGCACGGCCTAGCTCCGGTCACCACTTCCGGATTTGTGGATGACCGCTCCGGCCACCCTCATGACACCCGAGGCCTCCCTTCGGTGTGGACGAGCGAGGGCTTCTCGCCGGTGCCCTCAGCTCGTCCAGCCGCTGCCCGTAGCGCCGTTGGCTATGGTCATCGGCGGCTAAATTCCGCTGGCTGACTATTGGAAATATGCCATAGAGGCAATAATAAATTAGTTATTATCATATTTCCTTGTTCATAATAATCGTTTATTATCCATTCTAGAATTGTATTGATCGAAAACTCAGATACATGTGTGGAGACATAGACAACACCATGTCCCTAGTATGCCTCTGATGGACTAGCTCGTTGATCAAACATGGTTAAGGTTTCCTAGGCATGGACATGAGATGTCATTCGATAACGGGATCACATCATTAGGAGAATGATGTGATGGCCAAGACACAAACTATAAACGTAGCATATGATCGTGTGAGTTTATTGCTATAGTTTTCTGCATGTCAAGTATCTGCTCCTATGACCATGAGATCATGCAACTCACTGACACCGGAGGAGTACCTTGTGTGTATCAAACATCGCAATGTAACTGGGTGACTATAAAGGTGATCTAAAGGTATCTCCGAGTGTGTCTGTTGGGTTGGCATGGATCAAGACTGGGATTTGTTACTCCGTGTGATAGAGAGGTATCTCAGGGCCCACTCAGTAAGACAGCATCACAACAAGACTTAAAATCAATGTGACTAAAGTTTTAGCCATGGGATTTTGTATTATGTAACAAGTAAAGAGACTTGCCAATAACAAGATTGAACTAGGTATGGAGATGTCGGCGATCGAATCTCGGGCAAGTAACATACCGAAGAACAAAGGGAACAACATACGGGATTAACTAAATCCTTGACATAAAGGTTCAACCGATAAAGATCTTCGTAGAGTATGTAGGAACCAATATGGGCATCCAGGTCGCACTATTGGTTATTGACCATAGAGGTGTCTCGGTCATGTCTACATACTTCTCAAACCCGCAGGGTCTGCACACTTAAGGTTAAGTGATGTTTCGGTAGTATAGAGTTATGTATGGTGGTGACCGAAGGTTATTTGGAGTCCTGGATGAGATCCTGGATGTCATGAGGAGCTCCGGAATGGTCCGGAGGTAAATATTGATATATAAGAAGTCCTGTTTTGGTCGCCGGAAAAGTTTCAGGCTCATCGGTAGTGTACCGGGAGTGCCGGGAGGGTACCGGGGGACCATCGGGAGGGGTGTTTTGACCCAAGAGGCTACATGGGCTGTGGGAGAAGGTAAACCAGCCCCTGGTGGGCTGTCCTAAGCCTCCCCCTAGGGCCCATGCGGCTGGACTGGTTTGAGAGGGAAAAAATTCAAGGTGGAAAGAGTTTCCAAGTGGGAAGGAGGAGTCCTAATCCTACTAGGATTGGAGGAGGACTCCTCCTCTCCTCCTTGCGCCAAGCCAAGGGCTGGACCCATGTGCTCCAAGACTCCTCCCTTCCTCCTCCTATATATACTAGAGGTTTTGAGGGTTTTGAGACAGAGAAAACAGCCACGTGCTATCTCTCCTCTAGATCGTAGTTTCTCCTCTAGATCGTTTCAACAGTGCTTAGGCGAAGCCCTGCTGGAATTGTTCCACCACCATTGCCACCACGCCATCACGCTGCCAGAGAACTCATCTACCTCTCCGCTCCCTCTTGCTAGATCAAGAAGGCGGAGATCGTCATCGAGCTGTACGTGTGCTGAACACGGAGGTGCCGTCCGTTTGGCGCTAGATCGGAAGGACCGTGATCAAGATCTCGAGATGATTCATGATTTGATCGTGGGATGGATCGTGATGGGATCGTGGGACGGATCATGATCAGATCGCGAGATGGATCGTGATGGGATTGCGGGATGCTCGGCGATTTGGATCGCAAAGACGTTCAACTTCATCAACCGCGTTTCTTAACGCTTCCCACTTAGCGATATACAAGGGTATGTAGATCCACTCTCCCTCTCGTAGATGCTCATCACCATGGATAGATCTTGCATGTTCGTAGGAAATTTTTTGTTTCCCATGCAACATAAACCAACAGTGGCATCATGAGCTAGATCTATGTGTAGATGAGATCTCGAGTAGAACACAAAAGAGTTTGTGGGCGTTGATACTTAGATTGCTTCCTCCCTTGGTCATATTTTTGTCCAGCGGTATTTTGGGATGAAGCGGCTCGGACCAACGTTACTCGTACGCTTATGAGAGACCTGTTCCATCGACTGACGTGTAACTTCGTTGCACAAAGATGGTTGGTGGGTGCCTGTTTCTCCTACTTTAGTTGGATCGGATTCGACAAAGGCGGTCCTTGAGAAGGTTGAAAAGCAATTTATGTATCTCCTTTGTGGTTTCTTGCATAGGTAAGAATTGTTCTTGCTAGATACCCGTAGCAGCCACGTAAAACTTGCAACAACAATTAGAGGACGTCTAACTTGTTTTTGCAAGGTATGTTGTGATGTGATATGGCCAATTACATGATGATATATATGTGATGTATGAGATGATTATGTATTGTATAGAATATCACGAGTTGCATGTCGATGAGTATGATAACTAGCAGGAGCTATAGGGTTGTCTTTAATTATTGTATGACCTACACGTCAATCATTAAGCGCTATGTAATGCTTTACTTTATCGCTAAGTGGTAGCAATAGTAGTAGAAGCATGGTGGGTGCGACAACCCCGATGGGGACACATTGATGGAGATCAAGATGATGAAGATCATGGTGTCATGCCGGTGACGATGGAGATCATGTCGGTGCTTTAAGGATGGAGATCAAAAGCACAGGTTCATGGCCATATCATGTCACTTATGATTTGCATGTGATGTTAATCCTTTTATGCACCTTGTTTTGCTTAGGACGGCGGTAGTATTATAAGGTGATCCCTCACTTAAATTTCAAGATAAATTGTGTTCTCCCAGAGTGTGCACCATTGCGAAAGTTCATCGTGTCGAGACACCACGTGATGATCGGGTGTGATAGACTCTACGTTCACATACAACGGGTGCAAGCCAGTGTTGCATGTGCAGAACACTCGCGTTTAACTTGACGGGCCTAGCATGTATAGACATGGCCTCGGAATACAAGAGACCAAAAGGTCGAACATGAGTCATATAGTAGATATGATCAACATGATGATGTTCACCATTGAAACTACCTCAACTCACGTGATGAACGGACTTGAGTTGGTGAATTTGGATCATGTATCACTCGAATGACCAGAGGGATGTCAATTTGAGTGGGAGTTCTTAATTAATATGATTAATTGAACTCATTATCATGAACATAGTCAATAGTGTCTTTGCAAATTATGTTGTAGATTACTAGCTCATGTTGTAGATCCCTTGAATTTTTATATGTTCCTAGAGAAATACTGTTGAAAGATGTTGGTAGCAATATTGCGGACTGGGTCCATGATTTGAGGATTGTCCTCATTGTTGCACAGAAGGCTTATGTCCTTAATGCACCGCTCGGTGCGCCAACCCCTCCAGCATCGTTTGTAGATGTTGTGAACATCTGACAGGCACGTTCCGGTGACTACTTGATAGTTTAGCGCGTCATGCATTACAACTTAGAATTAAGACTCCAAAACGTTTTTTCAATGTCATGGAACATATGAGATGTTCTAAAGAGCTGAAATTGGGATCTCAGTCTCGTGCCCGTGTTGTGAGATATGAGATCTCCAACAAGATTCTTTGCCTGCAAGATGAAGGAGAATAGCACAATCATTGAGCATGTGCTCAGATTGTCTGGGTGCTACAATCGCTTGAATCGAGTGGGAGTTGATCTTCCAGATAAGAAAGCAATTGATATAGTTTTCCAAGTCACTGTCACTAAGCTACTAGAGCTTCGTGATGAACTTTAAAATGCCAGCGATGAAAATAATGATCCCTGAGCTATTCGCGATGTTTGACACCGCGAAGGTAGAAATCAAGAAGGAGCATCAAGCGTTGTTGGTTAGTAAAACCACTAATTTCGAGAAGGGCAAGGGCAAGGAGGGAAACTTCATGGATGGCAAGATAGTTGCTGCTCCAGTGAAGCAACCCAAAGTTGAACCCAAACCCGAGACTAAGTGTTTCTATTATGAGGAGAGCGGTCGCTGAAGTGGAACAACCCTAGATACTTGGTAGATAAGAAGGCTGGCAACATCGACAGAAGTATATTTCATATACGTGTTATTGATGGGTACCTTGCTAGTATTCCTAATAGCACCTCGGTATTGGATACCGGTTCGGTTGCTAAATGTTAGTAACTTGATATAAAAGCTACGGAATAAACAGACACTAGCTAAGGGTGAGGTGACGATGTGTATTGGAAATGTCTCCAAGGTTGATGTGATCAACATCGCACGCTCTCTCTACCTTCGGGATTAGTGACGAACCTAAATAAATGTTATTTGGTGTTTGCATTGAGAATGAACATGATTAGATCATGTTTATTGCAACACGGTTATTCATTTAAGTGAGAGAATAATGGTTATTCTATTTACATGAATAATACCTTCAATAGTCATGCACCCAATGAGAATGGTCTGTTGAATCTTGATTGTAGTAATACACATGTTCATAACATTGATGCCAAAAGATGCAAAGTTAATAATGATAGTACCACATACATGTGGCACTACCGCTAAATGTCATATTGGTATAAATCGCATGAAGAAACTCCATGCTGATGGATCTTTGGACTCATTCGGTTTCAAATCGATAGAGACATGCGGACCATGCCTCTTGGGAAAGATGACTAAAGACCTCGTTTTTAGTATGACGGAGCGGGCTAGTAACTTATTGGAAATAATACATGTTGATGTATGCGATCCAATGAGTGTTGTAGCATACATTGGATATGATTATTTTGCTTACCTTCACTGATGATTTGAGTATATATAAGTATATTTGCTTAATGAAACACAAGTATGAAACGTTTGAAAAGTTCAAACAAAATTCAGAGTGAAGTTTAGGATCATCGTGACAAGAAGATAAAAATGTCTACGATATGATCGTGGAGGTGAATATCTGAGTTACGAGTTTGGCATACAACTTTAGACAATGTGAAAGTTTTTTCACAACTCACGCCACTTGGAACACCATAGTGTGATGGTGTGTTCGAACGTCATATTCGTGCCCTATTGGATATGGTGCATACTATGATGTCTCTTATCGTTTTGCCACTATCATTTTGGGGTTATGCATTAGAGACAACTACATTCACTCTAAATAGGGCACCATCTAAATCCGTTGAGATGAAACCGTATGAATTATGGTTTTATAGAAACCTAAGCTGTCATTTCTTAATGTTTGGGGCTGCAATGCTTATGTGAAAAAAGGTTTTCACCTAATGAGCTCGAACCCAAAGCGGACAATTGCATCTTCATGGAATACCCTAAGAACAGTTGGGTATACCTTCTATATCAGATCCGAGCACAAAGTGTTTGTTGCTAAAAGCGGGTCCTTTCTCAAGAAAGAGTTTCTCTCGAAAGAATTGAGTGGGAGGAAGATAGAACTTGATGAGGTTGTTGAACCTTTGTTACAACCATAGAGTAGCGCAGCACAGAAAGATGTTTCTGTGGAGCCTACGTCAGTTGAAGAGGAAGTTAATGATGATGATCATGAAGCTTCGGATCAAGTTAATATCGAACCTCGTAGTTCGACAAGGACGTGTACTAATCATGAGTGGTATGCCAACCCTGTCTTAGAGATCATGTTGTTGGACAACGATGAACCTACGATCTATGGAGAAGCGATGATGGGCCCGGATTCCAACAAATGGTTAGAGGCCATGAAATCCGAGAAAGGATCCATGTATGAAAACCAAGTATGGACTTTGGTAGACTTGCCCGTTGAACGGCAGGTCGTTGAGTACAAATGGACCTTTAAGATGAAGACAGACGCTAATGGTGAATGTCAGCATTTGTCAAGCTCGACTTGTCGTAAAGAAGTTTTCGCCAAGTTCAAGGAATTGACTATGATGAGACTTTCTTACCATTGGCAATGCTAAAGTCTGTTGGAATTATGTTTGCAGTTGCTGCATTTTTCAAGTATCAAATCTGGCAGATGGATGTCAAAACATCGTTTCCTTAACGGTTTACATGAGGAAAGGTTGTATGTGATACAACCAGGAGCTTTTGTCAGTCCTAAGGATGCTAAAAGGTGTGCAAGCTCCAGCAATCCTTCTATGGGCTGGAGCAAGCACCTCGGAGTTGGAATATAAACTTTGATGAGGTGATCAAAGTTTTTGAGTCTATACAAAGTTTATGAGAAACTAAGTATAGAATTTGGTAGACTTGCTCATCGGACGGCAGGTCGTTGAGTACAAATGGATCTTTAAGATGAAGACAGACGCTGATGGTGAATGTCACCATTTATAAAGCTCGACTTGTCGCAAAGAAGTTTCCGCCAAGTTCAAGGAGTTGACTACGATGAGACTTTCTCACTCATAGCGACGCTCATGTCTATTGGAATTATGTTAGTAGTTTTTGCGTTTTTCAATTATGAAATCTGGCAGATGGATGTCAAAACATCGTTTCCTTCCTTGAGGAAAGGTTGTATGAGATACAACCAGAAGGTTTTGTCAGTCCTAAGGATGCTAAAAGGTGTGCAAGCTTCAGTGATCCTTCTATGGACTAAATCAAGCTTCTTGGAGTTGGAATATACGCTTTGATGAGGTGATCAAAGTTTTTGAGTCTATACAAAGTTTATGAAGCTTGTATTTACAATAAAGTGAGTGGGAGCACTATAGAGTTTCTGATAAGCATATGCGGATGACATATTGTTGATCGGAAATGATGTAGAATTTCCGGAAAGCATAAAGGGTTGTTTGAAAAGAGTTTTTCAAAGGAAGACCTGGATAAAGCTACTTAATTGTTGGGCATCGAGATATATAGAGATAGATCAAGACGTCTAATAAGACTTTCAATGAGTACATACCCTTACAAGATTTTGAAAGAGTTCAAAATGGATCAGTCAAAGAAAGAGTTCTTGCCTGATTTGTAAGGTATGAAGTTGAGTGAGACTCAAAGCTCGACCATGGCAGAAGAAAGAGAAAGGACGAACGTCGTCCCATATGGCTTAGCCATAGGCTCTATATAGTATGCCATGCTGTGTACCGCACTTGTGCATGCCTCGCCATAAGTCTGTCAAGGGGTACAAGAGTAATCCAGGAGTGGATTACTGGACATCGGTCAAAGTTATCCTTAGTAACTAGAGGACTAAGGATATATTTTCTTGATTATGGAGGTGATAAAGAGTTCATTGTAAAGAGTTACGTTGATGCAGGCTTTCACAATCCAGATGACTTCCAGTAGCAATCTGGATATGTATAGTGGAGTAGCCATTTGGAATAGCTCTAAGTGGAGCATGGTAGCAGTGTTTACAAGATGACATAGAGATTTGCAAAGTACACACGGATCTGAATGTCTCAGACCCATTGACTAAAACCTCTTTCACATGCAAAGCATGATCGAACCCCAGAACTCATTGGGTATGAGATTCATAACAAATCACATGGCGATGTGCGCTAGATTATTGACTCTAGTGCAAGTGGGAGACTGTTGGAAATATGCCCTAGAGGCAATAATAAATTAGTTATTATCATATTTCCTTGTTCATAATAATCGTTTATTATCCATGATAGAATTGTATTGATCGGAAACTCAGATACATGTGTGGATACATAGACAACACCATGTCCCTAGTATGCCTCTCATGGACTAGCTCATTGATCAAAGATGGTTAAGGTTTACTAGCCATGGACATGAGATGTCATTTGATAACGGGATCACATCATTAGGAGAGTGATGTGATGGACAAGACCCAAACTACAAACGCAGCATATGATCATGTTAGTTTATTGCTACAGTTTTCTGCATGTCAAGTATCTGCTCCTATGACCATGAGATCATATAACTCACTAACACTGGAGGAGTACCTTGTGTGTATCAAACGTCGCAATGTAACTGGGTGACTATAAAGGTGATCTACGGGTATCTCTGAGGGTGTCTGTTGGGTTGGCATGGATCAAGACTGGGATTTGTTACTTTGTGTGGAGAGGTATCTCAAGGCCCACTCGGTAATACAACATCACAACAAGCCTTGCAAACAATGTGACTAGAGTGTTAGCCACGAGATCTTGTACTACGTAACGAGTAAAGTGACTTGTCGGTAACAAGATTGAACTAGGTATGGAGATGCCGACGATCGAATCTCGGGCAAGTAACATACCGAAGAACAAAGGGAACATCATACAAGATTAAGTGAATCCTTGACATAGAGGTTCAACCGATAAAGATATTCATAGAATATGTAGGAACAAATATGGGCATCCAGGTCCCACTATTGGTTATTGACTGTAGAGGTGTCTCGGTCATGTCTACATAGTTCTCGAACCCGCAGGGTCTGCACACTTAAGGTTTGGTGACGTTTCGGTAGTATAGAGTTAGGTATGGTGGTGACCGAAGGTTGTTAGGAGTCCCGGATGAGATTCCAGACACCATGAGGAGCTCCGTAATGGTCCCGAGGTAAAGATTGATATATAGGAAGTCATGTTTTGGTCGCCGGAAAAGTTTCGGGCTCATCGGTAGTGTACCGGGAGTGCCGGGAGGGTACCGAGGGACCATCGGCAGGGGTGTTTTGACCCAAGAGGTTACATGGGATGTGGGATAAGTAAAACCAGCCCCTGGTGGGCTGGACGAAGCCTCCCCTAAGGTCCCATGCGGCTAGAGTGGTTTGAGAGGGGAAAAACTCAAGGTGGAAAGAGTTTCCAAGTGGGAAGGAGGAGTCCTAATCCTACTCGGATTGGAGGAAGACTCCTCCTCTCCTCCATGTGCCAAGCCAAGGGCTGGCCCCTTGTGCGCCAAGACTCCTCCCTCCCTCCTCCTATATATACTAGAGGTTTTGAGGGATAGATCTTGCGTGTGCGTAGGAATTTTTTTGTTTCCCATGCAACGTTAACCAACACTGACATGGTCGGCCATTACGGCCTAATTACCATTCTAATCAAGCCCCAAAGCCACTGACAACAGGCCCCACTATGGGTCAAACATTGAGTCTTCGCGGGTTTAATCCCTACTTAGGCCCAGGTCACTGACTAGTGGGTCCCACTGGTCAGGTTTGACATAGAGCGGTCAGTTGACTAGGCTGACATCATGCTGATGCATGGCTGATGCAATAAATGCATTTATGATTTAAAATAAATTCCAGCAATTGCTAAAAACTTAGAAAATTCATATAAATTAATCTATAAGTCATATGAAAATAATTTATATATGAAAATTGAACAGAAAATCCAATGAATCCATATGTACCATTTTCATGCATAATATTGCAACCTAAATAGGTGAAGTTGGACATTTTTATTCAGGTACAATATGTGATCTCATATATGGAGTTGAATTTGAACCTTGGGTTCAAACCTACTTCATTTAAATCTGTTGCTAGATGCATTATACCAAACCACATCATATTGCCATGTCATATTCATGCATCATATTGTTGCATTTGATGTGTATTGATTTGTTCCCCCTTCGATAGTTGTTCTTCGTGTTAGGCACTATTCCGGAGGATACGATCGAGTATGCATCCGAGGAGCAGTAATGTGTGATCATCTTATTAGGCAAGCAACCCCTCATTGAACATCTCTGATACAATCCCACTTCTCGCTCTTGCTCTCACTTATTGCATTAGGACAAATGATTCTACTTTTATCTGTTTCGGTAGTTGAACCCATTCCTCTGCATGACCTGTCATTGTCACAGTAAATAGCTGAACCAAGAAACCATGCATACCTGGTAGATGCTTGTGCCATTACCCTGTTATGCTTGCTATGCTTAGAGTTGTGTCTGGTCTGATTCATCTGGATGATGATTCGGAGTGAAAAGAATGTGTTTCGATGATGATAGTTAAGTGTTGAACCCTATCTGGTAAAGGTAGCGATGAGAGGCCATGTAGGAGTACATGGCGGGTTGTCTCATTGGGACTGTCCTTAAGAACAAAGTCCTATGTATGTTATCCAAGACTAGATACTACCGCACATTGGGATCCTTAAATGACTCTCTCAACTTATTAATCGACTTGATCTCTGTCCAGCAGTTGCAACTAGTTTCTGGTGTTTATAGGTCATGCTAGTAGTCTACCGAGTGGCACTCCATACATGTGGGCTTGGGACAGACTAGGCATCGTGGCCCGGTGTACCAAGCATAGTACCATCCATCGAGGTGGGCTTGGGAACCCTGTACACATCGTTTGGGGCCATAGAGGAAACTTCGGCCGCACTTCCTTGCGGGTTCAGTCTCAAATAGGCGATAAACCTGGACTAGAGACTTGTGTAGTTAGTCAGGTCGTGGTGGACTCCCTCGCTAGGCTTCCACTTGAAGGTTGCCGAGGTGACTTTTATGTGAACATGGCGGTAAGTAGTGGGAGCGATTGTGACGAAGTACACCCCTACAGGGTAATCATCTATTCGAATAGCCGCGTCCATGGATATGGACTACTTGGAGACTTATATGGTTCATAGACAACTTAAATCATTACTCATAGAAGCTTCAAGATAAGTGTGAGTATCGTGGATGGCACTCTCGTAGCAATACGGGAGTGGATCCATTGTGGTGTATTGTTGTGGTGTTAGTGGACTTTTGTACACTTCACAAACTTTTCAAAGTACTGAGAGTCATAGTACAGGATAGCCACCAAGCCAAAGCTGGCTTGCTGCATTAAACCCCACAACCCCCTTGTTGATACTGATGCATATGTAGTTAATTCTGATGTAAGTATTGCTGAGTACTCAGTACTCACTATTGCTTAATTATGTTTTTGCAGAGGAGACTCCAGTCTCGCTAGTGGTTTCTACGATAAGATCGATGTTGACCAAGTAGCTTGGGAATCCCAACCAGAGGTCTGGTTCCTATGGAGGGCCTTGTAGATAGACATGCTCCCTCAGCCTTCTTCTTTTCTAGATGTCTATACCCATACATGTTATGCTTCCGCTTGTTGCTTGTATGACTTGTCTGTTGGGTGATGTGACTCCTGCTTGTAATATCACACTATGTTGGCGCTTATGAGCCTTCAAAATAAATGTTGTGTTGTTGTATGGTTATGTTGTGATGCCATAGTTGTATCTATGCATATTGGGCATGTCGTGCATACGTGTGACGTGCAACGATATGTATGGGATTCGACACCTAGTTGTGTGCCTTTAGTAGTACTCTTTACAGGGAACTGCCTCTTTGTGCTTCCACCGAGCCTTGGTAGCTTGCTATTGCTCAGGACACATTGATTGACTAGCATGTATCCTTCTTTGCTGCTGTGTTTGTCCCTTCGGGGAAATGTCTTGCAGTGTATTGGAGTCCCTATAGCCTGCTACGAATCGTCTACATGAAGTGATGAAATTAATGTCCCATAGTGTAATGGAGTCCTTGTAACTTGCTATGACTCGTCTACACACGCTAGAGGCTGACACCTGGATTGTCGGGTTACATATTTTTGTTCCTGTACAGATGTGCCACTTGGGTTCTATGACTAGTCATGTCAACCCAGGTTCTTTGACATTTGAATTCTAGCGACATATTCACATACGTGAGCCAAAAGGCGCAAACTGTCTTGGCCCAAGTAAGGTGGCAGCCGTGGATTTAACCGTGCGTGAGGTCGTAATGTGATGTGATGTGTTACATGCTAGATTCTTATGGCTTAGGATCGCGGTCCCGATAGTAAGGTTTTGTTGGTGAACAAGATGCTCATACGTGCACAGGTGATAGTCACCACATTCGCCCACAAGCTCTTCCACAAAAGTCTGTCCAAAGCCAAATATCCTAAATTGGTGCAACCAACACTTTCCACTCGGTGCCACCAATTCCCAACCTCAGACAGACTTAGCCAAACCCTAGCTTTTCGATGCAACTGATTCCACTTTGGTGCCACCGAGTTTGGGTTGCCAACTTCCTGTTACGCAAGTTTACAAAATCGGTCCCACCGAGTTTTGTGAATCGGCGTCACCGAGATTGGTAATCTGACCGTTGGTTACCTTATCAGTGCAACCAAGTTTTATGTATCGGTCTCACCGAGATTCGAAAGTTGCTACCTTTGAGGCAACTCGGTACAACCGAGATTTACACATCATTCCACCGAGTCTGACTTATTAGGTGTAACGGTTGGATTTTTGGAGATGCCTATATATACCCCTCCACCACCACTCACTCGAAAGTGAAGCACTCACAACAGTTCCCAACTCACACCTACTAACTTTCTGAGAGAGAGCCACCTACTCATGTGTTGAGATCATGCCATTCCATTCCTACCATATGAATCTTGATCTCTAGCCTCCCCAAGTTGCTTTCCACCCAATCAACCTCTTCCACCAAGCCAAATTTGTGAGAGAGTGATTGTGTGTTGAGGAGTCTATCATCTTGAAGCACAAGAGCAAGGAGTTCATCGACATTATCGATCCTATTAACTTTTGGAGGGTGGCGCCTCCTAGATTGGTCAGGTGTCGCTTGGAAGCCTCGTACTTCGTGTTGTGGAGTGAACCAAGAAGTTTGTAAGGGCAAGGAGATCGCACGCTTCGTGAAGATCTACCCCGAGTTAGGCTAGTCCTCCGTGGATGTAGGCCCTCATGGTATAGTCAAGGTTGCTTGTTCGTGGAACCATCTGTGGGTAGAGACCTCCATGGACTCTCGTGACTGTTACCCTCCATGGGTTAAAGATTCCATGAACGTGGACGTATGATAGCACCACCTATTGGAACCATGGGAAAAATCATCGTGTCACCAATTGCGTTTGAGATTCCTACCCTCTCTTTACTTACATGCTTGTCTTTACTTTCCGTGGCTATGCTCGTAGACATGCATGTGTAGGGTGTACTTGACTAGCTATGAATGCTAAAATATGCCAAGACTTAAAATTGGGAAAAGGTATATTTTTAATTGGTCAAGTAGTCTAATCACCCCCCCCCCTTGATGGTGTCAAAACCGGCGGATCTCGGGTAGGGGGTCCTGAACTGTGAGACTAGAATCGATGGTAATGGGAGACGAAGGGGGCACGGTTTTACCCAGGTTCGGGCCCTCCAATGGAGGCAATACCCTACATCCTTCTTGATTGTATTAATGATATGAGGGGTTACAGAGTTCATCTACCTCGAGATCGAATAGCTAACCCTAGATGAGTTGTTCTATATCTACAACCTAAAACCATCCGGCTTATATAGACGCCGAGGGTATCTAGGGTTTACACATGGTCGGTTGCATGCCGTAGAGATAAACATGCCTATTCGCTACATCAAACATGGCGGACAAGTCGTGCTTCCTAAAGCTTCCATCTTGAAGTCAGGGCCTTGAATCGATCTAGTGTTCGGTAAGTGGCCAATACAGTCTGGCCCATAGAAAAAGGTCGGCCTCCCGAGGACCCCTTAATCCAGGACTCCCTCGATAGCCCCTTAACTTGCCTCCAACGCCAAGGGTCTTAGATTCAATTGTTCCGCACAATCAGAGTCTTCGGCTTGCGAGGTGATTTCTTCCTGCGGAATTTTGTTCCGCCTGTGATGACATGTAGTTTTCCAAATAGAGGCGCGTCCAAACACCATGAATACGTCGGCCCTAAAGGCCAAACGTCAAGGGGTAAAATAACATCCCCTGACGACCTTTCTGATGAACGGTCATGGCCCACCATGACCGCTAGGCCAGTTGGAAAAACTCGATTCGCGGCTCGAGGCGGTTTCAATCAACATGATTTATCAATGCATAGATCATGCCCCATTTTATACATGATATGTTTAATCATACGCATGAAATGACACACACATGTCGGAAGCGAAGGGATCAATGGCAGAGCAGAGGGAGGCCAAATAGTGATAAGCCTCATAAAAGGGAAAGAAAACCCCGAGGCCTAGTCACACCTCCCATTCGCCTCCTCTGCTTCCCCATTCCCTTGAGTCTCCGAAGCACAGATCTAGGTTTTCCACTCCCCCTCCCCCCCCTTTGAGCTCATCCATGGCAGGTTCCAATGGCAAGTGGGAGGCCTCCACGGTTACCGACCGGGACATCTAGGACCTCAAAAAGGCCGGCTACCTTCCCGCAAACATCCCTCACCGCATGCCAGAGAAGGGCCAAGTAATCCCCACCCCCAAGCCAGGTGAGTGGGTGGTCTTCCTCCCCACTTCATATAGGGAATGAGCTTACCGCTCCACCCCTTCATTAGGGGACTCATGTTCTTCTACGGCCTTGACTTCCAGGACCTCCCGCCGAACTCCTTCATGCATATATCGGCTTTCAGCCTCGTCTTCGAGGCCTTCCTATGGGTCGAGCCACACTTTGAGCTCTGGCTCAAAGTGTTCAAGGTCAAACCGAAGTGCGTCGGTGGCAAACACACAGACTGTAGTGGGGCTGTCATTGGCAAGCTTACCCACGTTGTATGTCCATCCCGCTCCTTCATCGACACCATCAAGGTATGGTAGAAGGAGTGGTTTTACATCACTAAGCCAAGGGAGGAAGGTCAAACAGGTCCTGTTGAATTCAGATCTAGTCCCCCCACCAGACTAAAATCGTGGCTCTGAAAGGGCCTGAACTGGGGGGCGATCACGGAAGTGAGCGACCTGTAGAAGCATATCATCTCTATGATCGATAACGACATCGAGCTGACCAATGTGGTTCAGGTCATGCTCCGGCGGCGCATCCTCCCTTGCCAGCGACGGGATACTCCCCTTTGGGCTCGCCGGCTTGACGACGTGCCCACAATCCTGCACCTCTTCCGCACTACGTGAGAGAAACTATGGAAGGCGCTTTTCAAGTCGCAAGAGGATTGGCCAACCGAGAAGGAAGACCGCATTCTGCACGCCGCCAAGCCCGCTTCCAAGGTATGATATAATTTTGTTTGATCGGCTCTGTCCTTCATAGATAATATCCATAACATCTATCCGATCACTCTTCGCAGAAATGGCTGAGCAAAGCAACGGGCATCGACTGCTTGGTGCCTCAGCCCGAAGACGTCAGGTCTGGGCTGCTAGCGAAAATGGTCGTCGAGGAGCCTTACGAGGCTCCTGCAAAGAAGGAGGAGAATAAAAGCCTAGTCGTGAAGGCCTCTGCATCAGGGACCAGCCAGAGGGCATGTACGAGGACGGGAGGAGCATGAGAAGGAGGACGAAGTCAAGGGGGAGGGTGATTACCCCCTCGCAAGAAAGAGGGCGGTGTCACCGGACACCATGGATGGAACTCCTCCTCCTGCCCCAAAAGAAGGCATGTCGGACACTGATATCCCCGTTCGACGACAGTTCGGACTCGGATACTAAGTCCGACAACTTCGAGAGTGCTCCGCGAAGGAGCCTAAGGGTCAAGCCCCCTGCTCGAAGGTGAGGATCCGAAGACCCTTTTATTTTATATTGTTAGGTTTAAAGTTTGCTAACACGCAGGCGCTTAATGACTTTGCAGCCCCCCACGCGTCCTTCCCACCGATCAGATATTGGATGGGGAAAACCCGCCCGCTGAACTAGCGGAGAGCTGGAAGGCGTCGCATCCCGCTACTCCGGGCACCGCAAAGGACGCAGCGGAGGTGTCATCCTAGCATGCTCCTATGGAGTCGGGCACCAGCGGCTAGGGAGACAACATTATGGCCGAGGCTAATGCCTCGACCACCAAAGACCGGGGGTAAACCCCACCTGGATACTGAGGAGGACGGACGAGCGACTGTTCAGTCCCCTCCGAGGACCTCTCCAGAGCGCACCATGCCTCCGGAGGCAATGGTTCAAACCACGGTATGTGATCGGATTACCTGATCACCACCGGTGCCACCGACCAATGGGTGTCCGGTCGTGGAGGAGGGTCTGTCGAGCGCCTCCATCTCACCGACCAATGTGTGCGGTATTGCAAAGCATTGAGTCCATCGACAACGGACTGAAGTAGGCCTTTAAAGGTCTCTTGATGGGCTTCCAGGTAAACCACGCGACACTCTGTTTGCAAAATATTGATTTATTTTTATTGTTATATACATGGCAGCCCCCGAGCCCTAGGTGAGTTTGAAAACACTTACCTAAGGGTCAATCATTGATCTTATTCTGAACTATATACAAATTATGTGTTCGGAACTTTACAATGGCCATTAATAGGGCTGGACATATGATCAGATTGATGGTAGTTCAGAAGTGTTCAACCTATGTAACCTGACAAGGATTTATATGTTACAGGCTTCGTCATCGGCGGTGTGTGTAAATGGCGCCGAGCCGGACTATCTGAATCAAAATCTCAAAAGCTCCTAACACGAGCTTGATGCTCTTAACAAAAGATTCGACAAGGCGCAAGGTAAGTCTGAATCCACATCCGGACACCTTTGTCAGAATACTATCGATGCAATTTTTCATAGTGTTAATGATCAAATACCCTCGGTGAAGGAGGTGGAAAAGCTCAAGGCCTAGGTGCGGCAGGCCAAGGATGAGCGGTGGTTGAGAGGGCGGCAACCGGACAAGAAGCCGCTGGGCTTTCGGCTTTGAGGGCCACCAACGATAAACATGAGGCGCGGGTGCAGGAGATCCAGCAGGAACTCAAGGACGCCAGCCACAAATGCGAGGTCCTTAAGCAAGAAGGCAAGGAGCGCACGGCCAAACTATCCACCCTAAAAGCTGATCTCCAAAAGGAGCAGGTGGATAGATGGTTCTTTGAGGAGCAGCTCCGCCAAGCGAAGGACATAACGGGTGGTAAGCCATAATTATTGCAGTGTGTCTTCGGGGGTAGCAAGTTCAAGTTGCTTACCCAGGTGTGGCGTTCCTCAAGCACCTCCTTCGACCTCCAGAAGAGCGTAGCAGACGCCAATCAGCTATACGCGTCGCAGTAAGAAGGAGACGAATGTCATCTGTTCTAGGCGCAGTTTGGAGCCCCGAGCATTCTCCTCTTCTTGTCGAGCAACTGAAGCAGCTGACTGAGCTACACTAGATGGCGGAGCCGTCCATGAAGGACCTCTGCCTCCTCTTATGGCTCGACGAGCCGCTGCCAGGCAACTACTTCGGCCTGGTGTAGAAGCCGATTGCCGCTTCGCCCCACCTCGACATTGTGAAGCACTCCTCCTGCATAGAGGGAGCCCGTATGGCCATTGCAAAGGACAAGGTGCACTGGTAAGGGCTGGATCCAATGATGATAGCCACTGCCCCGCCGCCTCCCGGGAAAGAACATAGACGCCACAAGCTATACTTCGCCGGAGTAATGGAAGGTGCTCGGGCGATAGCGTCACAGTGTTCGAAAGATAACATGCATGAATAAGTTTGTAATGTGTCTGAAGACATTTTAAAGCTTTAATGTTATAATCTATCATGCTTTCAATGTTTTGCATTCCTTTATAACTCCTGTGTGGCCGTTTGAAACTGAAAGATGCGACTCATCGGCTTCCGCCCCCATGTAGATACTACATGGGGTGTCTCTGCCAATGCACTATGTCCCTTAGCCGAGTTATCGGAACTTGAAGGCAGTATTGTGCGGCGGACTAGGCAATCAGACTATAGTACTTTATTTCTTTCACTTAGCCGTAGGGGTGCGAAAAGGACTCCGGGCGGCTGATTACTAGCCCCGGAGTGTTTGTGATGTTCGGATGAACCACGGCTAAGGCCATCATCACATGGTTTGCATGATGAACAAACCCCTCGTATAACACGGAATATCCTCTAACGAGGATGTAAGTATAACACTTGATGCTCGGATTCACAGACCGGCTCTCGCATACTATGACAGTCAATTTTCGGCTTTCTCCCATGTGGTGCTTGACCAGTCTATCCGGAAGCACAATCACACGGGTTCTCCCTTTTGCCCTTTTAGACGAACGAGCGGAACGTATAGGGGCAAGCACAGGAGCCAGGCAACCCAACTATTGACCCAAGATATAGTTCAGAACCAATGCATATAAAGTGAACTCGAAGACACCGAACACATAATAAGTTGTACATAAGGTGATTTGTTTTTAAACTCGAGCCCCCGGTCTATGAGCCGGTTGCGTCGTGACATATCAAACTGTTTGATGAGAAGAGGGAGAACAGGAAAATATGTGCCAAAAAGGACAACAAGGCAAACATGTATAATGATGCTATATTTTTCTCAATAAATCTTTTTAGTCGGATTGCCAAAGCAGCTGCTTATAGGTATGTGACAAAAGAAGAAGTTTTACAGGAGTGGCTATACCAGGGGTCTTCAATTTGTGACATTAAGTCTTCGGTATACCCTGTCGCTTATGTAATCCTGCGTCTTGGTGCACCTTAATGGGTGATATTGTTTGGCGAGCGGATCTTGCAAACAAGGTCTTGAGAAGTCATCGTATTTGGATGAGATTTACGTCGTTGGTAGGCCTTGCAATTGTACCTGCATTTTGCCCGAATACATGTTAATGGTAGTGGTTCGGTCCAGCCTGACACCCACCTTTGTTTCCCCACCGCTACCCATGGAATTGTAAGTGCAAAGTTGTGCCTCCTTCACACATACTTCGCTGGTCCTAGGGTTGTGCGATGGGGGGTGAGTCCTTATTTCACGGGAGAGGAAGACTTTGAGGGTTTGGACTGAAGCCGAGCTCGCTTCCCAATCTTGCACACCTTTACGGCAGATGTCAGAGCTTGCTGATCATCTTTGTAGTTAAATTCGGCCGCCAGGGCCAGCACATGTTCCTCGTTTTGTAGAGAGCGCTCTGTGCTGCCATTAACAGTGATGACCCCCTTGGGGCCAGGTATCTTGAGCTTGAGGCATGCATAACGTGGGACGGTGTTGAAGTGAGCGAATGTTGTCCTGCCAAGCAGGGCGTGATAGCCGTTGTGGAAGGGCACAATGTCGAAGAGCAAGTCTTTGCTGCGAAAGTTGTTGGGCGAGCCGAACACGACTTCCAGGGTTATGGAGCCCGTGCATCGGGCCTCGACACCTGGAACCACTCCTTTAAAGGTAGTGTTACTGGGTTTCATCCTTGACGGATCTATGCCCATGTTTTTCACCGTGTGTGAGTAAATCAGGTTAAGGCTACTTCCTCCGTCCATTATGACTTTTGTGAGGTGATACCCATCTATAATGGGGTCTAGGACGAGGGCCGCTAAACCCCCAGGACGGATACTGGTCGGGTGATCGCATTGATCAATGGTGATCGGATATGCCGACCATGGGTTATACTTCGGGGCTACAGGCTCTACGGCATAGACCTATCGAAGGGCGCGCTTCCTCTCCTTCTTAGGTATATGGGTGGCATATATCATGTTTACCGTTTTGACTTCTGGAGGGAATTTCTTTTGTCCGCCACCAATCGGACCCCCAGGCTCATCCTCATCCTTGCTGTGAGGGCTCTTGCCTTGATCCTTTGGCGGGAGCTTGCCGACCTGTTTAAACACCCAACAATTGCCATGTGTGTGATTGGCGGGATTCTCTTGAGTCCCGTGGATTTGGCAAGGCCTTTCCATGATTTTTTTCTAGCGGAGTTGGTCTGTCGCAATTGCCTTTAGGAGGCTTCTTCCGCTGCCCAGGTCGGGAGTTGTGGAATCCAGCGTTAACGGCCGTGTCATCAGCATCACTATTATTGTGCCGATGCTTGTTCTTATTACCCTTCGGTTTCCCGTTGCCATCTCGAACTTCAGAGGTTCCGGGGTCTTTGGAGTTGTATCTATGCCTTGCTACCAATTGTCCTCACCCTCCCAAAAGCGGGCCATGAGGGACGTGAGGGTGGACATAGTACGAGGTTTCTCCTGGCCGAGATAGCGGGCCAGCCATTCATCCCGAATATTGTGCCAAAAGGAGGTTATTGCCTCAGTGTCCGGGCAGTTAACATTTTGTTTTTCTTGGTCAAGAACCTATTCCATAATTGCCGCGCAGACTCTCCGGGCTTCTAAATGACGTTGCTTAGGTCGGAGGAATCCGGCGGTCGAACATAGGTGCCCTGTAAGTTAGATTGGAATGCATCTTCCAGGTCTTTCCAGCATCCAATGGGGTTTTCGGGGAGGTTGTTTAACCAGTCTCGAGCTGGACCCTTGAGTTTTAGGGGCATATATTTTATGGCACGGAGATCGTCTCCTTGCACCATGTGGATGTGGAGGAGGAAATCCTCGAGCCATATGGTTGGGTCAGTTGTCCCATCGTACTGTTCTATATTCACGGGTTTAAACCCCTCCGTGAACTGATGTCGTATCACCTTATTCGTGAAGCACAACGGGTGAGCGACGCCTCGAACCCGAGCTATGGCACACCTGTGTTCGGCGTCTGTTCTAGCTCGGTTACGTTCCTGATCTCTTTATTGCTTCGGTCGAGCCATGGTCTGTACCCATCCCGTCTACCAGGTGAGTAGCCTCTGGATCAATAGATGGATCTTGTGTGACCTGCTTTGTAGTCTAAGTCGTCTCGTAGGTCGAACCTATGATTGTCCTCTAGTGACTCCTTTTCCCGTCTTCGGGGCATTGCTGGTCTATAACCGGTGTCATCAGCCATCCTATCACGACCGTGAGGAGGCTGGTTCAGCTTATCATACGGGGTTTGTTTGGGAGACGGGGTATCAGTGAGCTCATCGTTAAATTGCGGTAGCAGCCTTCTGCATGTATAACTCTTAGGTTGGTCATACAGACCGGTACCGTTTCCCTACTCAACTGATAGGACTCTCGTCCATCGATCGTTGAGGTCATCTTGTTCGGCTTTGAGTTGCCGTTCCTTCGCTTTTAGGCTGCGGGTTGTTGCAATGACTTGTTGTCTGCATAGTTCCTGATCATCAGGGTTATCAAGAATGTCTGGGTGATCGGCTTCCGGGATGTCCTCCTCCTCGACAGGAGGTAGGTAATTTTCATCATCAGAATCGTTGAAGTCATCGGGGTTGCTCTGGTCCTCATGCCTTTCCTGACCCTCTAACTGGTGTTTGGGGATATCGGGATTGGCACGGTCCTCAGGGGTATCTCCGTCCCCGGTGCTGATGATAGCTTTTCTTCCCTTTTTGCCTTTGGACCGCTTATGCGGTTTCTGGCGCCTTGACGATGTGTTGCCCGACTTGTCGCCATCATTATTAGGCGTTTTTTGCCATTAGCGCAGGAGTGTCCACCATGTAGACGTCGTATGTAGAAGTGGCGGTCCATCGCCCGTGTCAGGACCCCGATCCTAAGCCATATGAATCCATCTTGTAACATGTCACACCACTTTGCGACCTCATGCATGGTAACCCACGGCTACCACCTTACCTTGGCAGGCACCATTTGCGCCTTTTGGCTCACAAATATGAACATGTCGCTAGCATTCACATGTCAAAGAACCTGGGTCGACATAACTAGTTATAGACCCAAGTGACACAACCGTACATGGACATGCATAAGTAACCCATCAATGCAGGTGTTGGTCATCAGCATGTGTAGACGAGTCATAGCAAGCTACAAGGACTCCATTATGTCGTGGGACATAAATGTCAGCACTACATGTAGACGAGTCGTAGCAAGCTATAGGGACTCCATTACACTGTGAGGCATTTCCCTGAAGGGATAGACACAACAGCAAAGAAGGATACACGACAGTCAATGTGTCCGGAGCAGTAGCAAGCTACCAAGGCTCGGTGGAAGCACAAAGAGGCATTTCCCCGTAAAGAAGGCTACTAAAGGCACACAACTAGGTGTTGAATCCCACGCATACCAATGCATTTCAATCATACACACACTATGCACGATATGCATAGATACAACATGGCATCACAACAAAACTCTACAACATAGCATTTATTTAGAAGGCTCCGAAGAGCCAACATAGTATAATGTTACAAGCAGGAGGGGTCACATGACCCAACATTCAGAGAATACAAACAACAAGCGTCTGGGTACAGACATCTACTAAAAGCGGCTAGAAGAGCCTTAAAAGCTACAACAACCCTACCAAAGGAGCCAGACTCCTGTCTGGGTTACTAAGATAATCCATCGATGTCAACATCAAGAAGAACATAAAGTGAACAATGTATATCTCTACAAAAATGTAAATAAGCAACAGTGAGTATGAAGGTACTCAGGAAGTCTTACATCAGAACTATCTACATGTGCATCATGTATCAATGAACGGGATTGTGGGGTTTACAGGAGAATGCCATCTTTGACCTTTGGCTATCCTAGACTATGACAAAGTAAACAACGTATCACTACTCTCTCATCTCCCTATGAGAGAGCATACACGAGTGCACATGTTCACCATCTCAATACACCACTATGCATTCTATCTCGTCTTCCTACGAGAAGCCATCCATAGCACTCACACTTGTTTCGTGAATCTTAGAGTATCCACTTAAAGTTGTTTATGAACAATGCAAGTCTCCAAGTAGTCCATATCCATGGACACGGCTATTCGAATAGATAGTTTACCCTATAGGGTGTACTTCGTCACACATGCTCCCGCCACTTATCGCCATGTGCACGTAAAAAGGCACCTCGGCAAACTTCAAGCGGAATCCCAACGAGGGAGTCGGCCACGGACGTTAACCTACAACGACTCACGTCTAAGATAGTCGCCTATCTGAGTTGGTACCCATAATGGAAGTCCGGCCAAGGTTTCCAACATGGACTCAAATGTTGTGAGCAGGGCCCCAAGCCGGTCCCGATTTGTTCGTTCATCCACTTCGCAGACTGTTCCATACATACCAAAGTTTCAAACTATTGCGACTCCTCGACTGAGATCGAGGTAGGTTAAGAGGCCAAGAGGGTCCATTGGTTTCGGGCCCAATGTGCGGTAGTACCTAGTCTTGGAACACAAACACGTAACTCAGTTCCTATGAGCGGCTTCAATGAGACAACCCACCATGTACTCCTACATGGCCTCTCTTCTCTACCATTACCAAAACAGGTTCGACACTTAACCCTCATCATAAGGACACATTCATTTCACTCCGGTTGATCACCCAGATGAATCATACCTGACACAACTCTAATGATAGCAAGCATAACAGGGTTATAGCACAACATGGCTCAAGCATCTACCAGGTATGCTAGGTTGCTTGGTTTAGCTATTTACTATGACAATGACAGGTCATGTAAAGGAGTGTGTTCATCTACCGCAACACAAGTAGCAGTTGAATCTTGTTGTCCTAATGCATTGAAATGAGAGCAAGAGCGAGAGAGTGGGATTGTATCGAATATGCTCAAGGGGGGTTCTTACTTGTTTATCAAAAGAACTCAGTTGTTCTTCAATGTCATCGATAACTACATCTCGCAAGTCTATTGAAAAGATCAAACAAGGTACAAATTAAGCAAGGCAAATGCTTCACAATAATGCATGAGTATGACATGTCAATAAGTTGCTGGTTTGGCCTAATGCATCTATCAACAGGTTAAATGGAGAAGGTTTGAACCCAAGGTTCAAATTCAACTCCATGTGTGAGGTCGCATAATTGTTTTTGAACAAGATGTCCAAGTTTGCCTATTTAGCTTGCTCTAACATGCATGAGAATGATACCAATAGGTTCATTGGATTTTTTTTGATAAATTTTCATATATAATTTATTTCAATCTGACTTATCGGTTATTTTCTATGGATTTTCAAATATTTTACTATTTTCTAGATTATTTTTATGACATAAATTCATTAATTGCGTCAGCTCTACGTCATGCTGGCGTCCTCTGGTCAACTGACCTGGTCCAGGTCAAACCTAATGACTGGGGCCCACACATCAATGACACAAGGACTAATCCCGGTCAAACCCGACGCTGACTCAGCTTCAACCATCAATGGGGCCGCTGTCAGTGGCTAATGGCTGGGGGATTAGCGCCAATCGACCGGCCATGTCGACACCCACCAGAGTTGGGCCGGTGGCGCTCAAACCCGCGGCGGAGGCTTGCTAGAGATGGTTGGAAAAGCGTCTTCGGTGACCAAATCGAGGAGCGAGAACATCTACGGGACGCCCATGCTCGTCCGCATCCAACTAGACAAGCGGCAGTGCTCGAGGTGGTCCATAACGGCAACGACGATGAGCACGCCGGCGACGAACTCTCGGCCACGATGGCTGTCACGGCTAGAGGGCGAAAACAATGATGCTTCTTGGGGGAAAGGACCGGTGGCTTACGTCAAGCTCGTTGAGAAGGTCACAGGGCTCTGTAATATCCGGTGGCATGCGAATCAACGACGGGGAGAGGCGACCAGAGGTTGAGAATATGGTGGCGGCCTCGGCTTCGTGGTGCTCCCGGCAACGCCTGGCTCCACGGGGAGGTCAAGGGGGTCACGGCGGAGCTGGGGCGGCTCGGGGAGGCGAGGCAGTTGCGGTGGTCGCGGCAGTGAGGACAGCGCTCGGGTCCGGGGTAAGAAGCAGCAGAGGGGAGGGAGGAGATGAATGAGAGGGACAGAGGGATCCGGATGGCATCTGGGGTCTCATCCCCATCGCCTCGCTGGCCTGGGGGGACAGGCAGGCTTGGTGGAGGTGTCGGCCGTGTGGGCGCCTTCACATCTACCTCCTGGCAGAGGTTGAAGACGACCGCCTCGCCAGGTGGGCTAGGCCGGTTACCTCCTGGGCCAGGCAAGTGGACCTTCTTTTATTTCCGTTTTCTTTTTCTTTTTCTGGCATTTGTTCTAGCTAGAACAGAAATACTTAGCCATTTGTAAAATCCTAAAAATTGCTATGTGACCTAGGTATAAATAACTAGTGCCACACAAAAAGTTTCAGAATTATTGCACTTATATTTTATATATAATAAATATAAATCCAATGCAATTATTGTTTGATTAATTCAAATGCCCAAGATAAAATGTTTCTGTGATCCAAAAATATTGATTGACATTTTCACATCATGCCAATTTTGTATCACAACACCAGGGACATTTTCTTGGATCTGTTTGAAGCAATTTTTATAATGCTTATTTTGGCAAAAATGATTTCTGAGGCTTGATCATTTCCTCAAGTCTTTTTTGAAAGAAAATAAGTATGCATGCATGAATGCATTAACAAGCAAAGTGAAACTAGGGCTGTGACAACTCACCCCCACTAACCAAGAATCTCGTCCCGAGATTCAGGAGTAGTCGGGATGAGTGCATGGTCGTCAAGCCAAAGACGATCTTCGCGTTCCCAAGTTGCTTCATCCTCAGAATGATGCGACCACTGAACCTTGAGAAAATTGATGCTGCAACATCAAGTGATGCGCTCGGTTTCATCAAGGTTACGATATGATATACTCGATATGAAAGATCATCTTGAAGATCAAGCGTTTTGTGGTCTACTTCGCGGATAGGATCCTTGAAGCAACACCTGAGTTGAGAAACATGGAACACATTATTAACTTAGGGAAGTTGCGGAGGTAGTTCCAATCATTAGGCAACCTATCCTCGTTTAGCAAGAATGCGAAAAGGACCAATGTAACGAGGAGCCAATTTGCCTTTGATATCGAAATGATGGGTACCCTTCAAAGGTGAACCCCAAAGGTAAGCCTTCTCGTCAAATTCATAACTTACGTCCTTACAACGACGGTCATATTGACTCTTTTGACGAGATTGGGCGGTTTTGAAATTTTCACGAATGACACGAACTTGCTCTTCTGCATCCTGGATCATATCCGGTCCAAAGAATTGTCTTTCACCAGTTTCTGACCAGTTTAATGGCGTTCGGCATCTTCATCCATACAGAACTTTGAAAGGAGCATTGCCCAGACTAGACTG
Organism: Hordeum marinum; assembly: GCA_022496015.1. NCBI lineage: Eukaryota > Viridiplantae > Streptophyta > Magnoliopsida > Poales > Poaceae > Hordeum > Hordeum marinum. The sequence goes on along the minus strand of CM039672.1, from coordinate 288,115,567 downwards.
AAAGTTGTTGTTATAAGCAAATTCGGCGAATGGAGGACATTTCTCCTAGTTCATTTCGAATGATATAACACAGGCTTTGAGCATATCTTCGAGAATTTGATTAACTCTTTCTACTTGGCCACTTGACCGAGGGTGATAAGCGGTGCTAAAGGAGAGATGGGTTCCCATAGCATATAGGAAACTTTTCCCAAATCGAGAAGTGAAAAGACTTCCATGATCTGAATTGATCTCTATAGGAACACCATGAAGATAAACTATTCGACAAATATACAAGTCTGCTAACTGACTAGCATTATACTTTCTCGAACGGGAAGGAAATGAGCAACTTTCGAAAGGCGACCGATGACCACGAAGATGGTATCATTCCCTTTCTTAGTCTTTGGAAAGCCGGTGATGAAATATATACCGACCTTGTCCCACTTCCACTCGGGAATAGCCAAGGGCTAAAGGGTGCCAGCAGACCTTTGATGCTCTGCTTTAACGCGGCGATAAATGTCACAATTAGCATTGAATTGGGCAATTTCTCTCTTCATCCGGGTCCACCAAATCCTCTGGCATAGGTCCTGATACATCTTATTACTACCAGGATGAATCGTGAGAGGAGATTCATGAGCTTCCTTAAGGATCAACCGCCTTAAGTTTCGTACCTTGGGAACCACCAAGCGATTCTCAAAGAATATGACACCTTGAGCATTTATAGATAAACATCTAGCAGCTCCGCTAGCAATATTCCTCTTGATCCGAGAAATACCTGGATCACATTTTTGGGCTTATATGATCTGATCCTCAAGAGTCGGTTTCGCCACCAAGGTAGAAAGGGATCCTCAAGAAATAATGTGAAGATTTCACTTACGAAATTCCTCATGGATAAGTGATTGACTTTGTAGCAACATGAGGTTGTTACAATAGGATTTACGACTTAGTGCATCAGCCATGACATTGTCTTTGCGTGGGGTGTAAGATATTCCTAAGTCATAGTACCTAATCAACTCAATCCATCGTCTTTGCCTGAGATTCAAATCCGGTTGGGTGAATATATATTTGAGACTCTGGTGATCACTTTATATTTTGCAATGATTACCTAGAAGGTAATGTTGCCAAGTGACAAGTGCATGGACTACTGCAGCAAGTTCCAGACCGTGTGTTGGATAATTATCCTCATGTGGACGCAATTGTCGAGATGCATAGGCAATCACATGACGATCTTGCATCAGAATGTAACCTAGACCTTGTCGCGAAGCATCATAGTAGATAACAAAGTCCTTTGTGAAATCCGTGGGTACAAGTACCGAGGCAGTAGTCAATCGTCTTTTCAATTCCTGGAAACTTTGCTCACACTTTGGAGTCCACTCGAACTTTTAATCTTTCTTGAGGACTTCAGTTAGAGGTTTGGCAACTTTGGAGAAGTTCTCAACAAAGAGACAACAGTAGCTTGCTAAGCAAGGAAACTCCTAACTCGCTTCACCGATTCAGGTTGAGTCCAGTCAAGGACAGCTTGAAATCTATCGAGATTGACATCAATACCTTTCACAGAGATTACGTGACCTAGATAGGTCACTTATGCCAACCGGAATTCACACTTGGAGAATTTGGCGTAAAGGTGATGCTCTCGAAGTTTCATCAATACCAGCATAAGATGCTCAACATGTTCTTCTTCATGCTTCGAGTATATGAGGATATCATCGAGGCAAACCACAACAAATTTGTCCAAATACTCCATGAAGATCGAATTCATTAAGAGGGAGAAGGTGGTTGGGGCATTGGTTAGGCTGAAGGACATGACGGTGTACTCATATTGGCCATAACGAGTGACGAAAGCCATCTTTTCAATGTCCCCATACCTAATTTTGATTTGATAATAACCTAATCTCAAATCTATCTTGGAAAAGACTGCACATCCAGCAAGCTGATCATACAGATCGTTGATCCTGGGGAGCGGATATTTGTTCTTTATCGTGACCAGATTAACCGGTCGATAATCGACAACCATCTGGTCTGTGCCATCCTTCTTGTTGACAAAGAGGACAGGACAAGCCCATGGAGAAGAACTAGGAAGGATGAAACCTTTCTTCAAAGATTCATCGAGTTGGATCTTAAGCTCAGCTAGCTCTTGGGGAGACATCTTATAGGGCCTTCTAGCAATTGGAGCGGTTCCTGGAATAAGTTATATGACAAACTCTACTTCTCTGTCAGGTGGAACACCTGGCAATTCTTCTGGAAAAACATACGGAAAGTCAAAGACTACCTAAATGTTTTCAAGGTCTAGAAGAGGATTGGTATTGAGGGAATAAATCATGCCCTCTGGAATGCGGGTTTGGACCTTGACTATCTAGCGAGAAGGATGGGTAAGCTGAACAGACCTAGAGAAACAATCAATTTTGGCATGATGAGGTGTCATCCATCCCATCCCCAAAATTATATTGATGTCCGAAGACTTAAGAGCTATCAGAGAAGCAAGGATACTAAACCATCAACAAAGATTTTGTTCCTATGGCGTACTGCATTAGTTTGCCATTTGGAACCTAGACTTTGAATTACTAATGGAGAGGGCATAACTTCGAAAGCAATGTTATGCAAGGAGGCGTAACGTTCAAAGATGAAGGAGTGGGATGCTCCTGAGTCAAAAAGAACTAAGACTAGATGAGAATTGACAAGGAGTGTCTTGAGCACGACATTAACATCATCTTCGGCTTCTTCTGCAGTTACATGGTGCATACATCCACGAGTATAAACAACTGACCTTACATTAAACTTCTTGGTTTGGGGCTTGCCACGACCCACAACATTGCTTGAAGAGGATGGAACATTTGCTCGCAAAGGGCCATTCTTCGAATAATGTCCAGGCCGACTACACTTGAAGCATGCCCCATGAATGGGACGTGTATCTGAGTTGAGCATCCAGTTGATGAGGTTCTTTTGGGGAACACATGGCAGCGGTAGGCGAGGCGCCACATAGGATGGCCTCGGTGCATATCCCGGAGGGAGAGAGGTGTTTGGAATCCATATTCTATGCCTTTGAGATATAGAGACTGATGATGACCCAAAATCACAGTTGCGCTTGTGGGATTCCTCATAGGTCATCCCACCAGTCCATGCTTGAATGGATTTGTTCACAAGAACATGGAAGGTAGCGAACTCATGCAAGTTGAGGTCACGACGTAGCTCTGGGTCGAGACCTTTCCTAAACCTTGCTTGCTTCTTGGCATCTGTGGATACTTCTTCAGGTGCATAACGCGTGAGGACTCCAAATTCACGGCTATAGGCATCCGCATCCATCTTTCCTTGGGTCAGGTTGCAAAACTCGTCTAGCTTAAGATCTATCAGGGCCTGCGGAATATGATGCTCGCGAAAGGGCTCACAAAATTCTTCCCATGAATTAACTTGGCCTGCAGGTCACATGGCCTCGAAATTCTCCCACCATAACTAGCAGAACCTTCAAGGTTGTCACACCCTATGTTTGTATCACCTTGATGAGTTTGGTTTTACAAAAATTGGAACTAATTAAAACATTTTATCAGTGCTTGTGCTTGTTTGAATTATTGCTTGTTGCTTGTTGCTTGTTGATTGTGGTTGTGGCACTCTTAGGTTCTATCCTTCTTCATATTCATCTCCCTTGACCCAAACCTCTTGCCCAATGATCATGTCAGGTGAATAGTGCCCAAAACTATTTTTATCAAATTTTAACTTGACCAAAAGGGATTTATCCAAATTAGGTTTTCAAAAACTCCTGAAATGAGGTTTGCACTTCAAGTCCTCAAATTGGGTTGATTCTTCTTCCCCAAAGGCTTTATTTCAAACCTACTATATTTATGAATTCCCAAAACCACCAAATATAAATTCTAAATATTAATTTTATATTTTATTTGAAGGCTTTTTCTTAATACCGGAAATGGTTTTTCTTAGGGAAAAATTATTTAAATGCTTTCAGAATATTTGAGAAAATTTAGGGAAACCCAGTGGACATATATTTTCCATATATATGAGTTTCAACACAAGGGCATGATCAAATCATGGGAAAATGTCTCAAAACCCGTTCTGTTCAAATCAAGCTTTTGAAATATTTCTATAAGGAATATTCTAAATAAATTCCAGGAAAATTCTAGCAACACAACATTACCATAGGTGATGATCTTCCAAAGTTTCATCTCAATCCAAGTTGATTTGGTTCATCAAACCATCCCAAAACCCTTCCTATCGAGATTCAAATTTGAACAACTTTACATTGTGAAGTTTCTCCCCTTGACCTAAAACTTTGTGGACATGCTCTAATCACCAAATGATGGTGCTACACTAAGTGGTGCATCAAGGGTAAAAGCTTAGCATGTCTAGATCTACAGAAACCAGAATGTGATGATTTCTAGGTTTCCACTAAGTCCCATTGTGAACTTTCATCAAACCTTCTCAAACTTGGTGGCAAGCCCTATTTTGACCACCCTTTGACCCTGTTAATTATCAAAGCATGTAGAATTCATCTTCTGGGCCAAATCACCATCAAACACCTTCTGGTGAATTGGTAAGTCTCTGTTTTCACCTCCTTCCTCTATTCTCCTTACCATGAAACTTTTACCACAACCCCTCTGGGTTACTAGCTACCTCCAGTAACTCTCCCTGGCCAAGACTCCTCAGGTAAGTGGGGTAAAACCCTCATTTTACCCCCTAGACAGGAGTTTTCCCTCTCTCTCTCTCTAAACTTTCCTTCTCTCCTAAGGAACCCCAGAGCATCCAAGACCATTTCCTACTTCTCTATTCCCCCTCTACCCCCCTAGACACCTATGGCCGCGCCTAGGACACTGTTGGCATGCCATGGCATGCCAAATGCATGCTCCAGAGCGTGCTACACAGTGCATCCACAATGTAGCTGCCACCCAACCAGTGCCCCCGACAGCCTTGGGATGGGGGTGGCTGTCCCCCGAGGTTCCCTTGACATCCACAACACGCCAAGCTATCGGCCCCCTCCCCCTCTCTCTCAGGTGACCTCCCGCACGCGTGCCCGGTGCCGCGCAGCTCGGCCAACCGGGGGGCTCACACGCGTGCGCTCCCCCGCCTCTCTCCTCTCTCCCCCTAGCCTAGACCACCCCCCACGAACGCCCTGGACACGCTCCCTTCCTTCCCCGTGGTTTGTGGCAACGGCACCGTGCTCACCGGCGCACCACGTGCATGGTGAGCCAGCGTCCGCCTATATAAAGGCCCTCCCCGAGCTCCCGCTCCTTTTCCCTCGCTCTCTCCTCCCCTCCGCAACTCCCTCGTGCTCGGCCCGCTCGCCCCGTGGTCGGGAGCCCATGCCCGTACCAAACCCTCGCCACCGTCCGGTTTTCCCCCACGCTGGTGACTCCCTCCGCCCCGGCGCTTCCCTCGGCCACCCACCAACGCGCGGGAGCCCCTAAGCACGCTGGTGCCCTCCTCTGGAGCCGCCGCAGCCTGGAACCGTCGGTGAGCCCCCTCCCTCCGTCCCTATCGTGAGGAGCGGGATGACAGGTGGGGCCCACCTATCATCCCCTCATCCCCTCCTCTCTCCCTGCCTAGTAGGGCCCGCGGGCAGGTTTAAAAATAAACCTGTCAAGCGTGGCGCCTCAGACAAGGCCGATTTCCCCCCTAGGTCGGCTTGGCCTCGGTACTGTGGCCCGAGAGGGCACAGTAAATCTTTTCCTTTTTCTTTTTTTCTGCAAACTTCCAAAAATCCTACAGGACCCAAAATAATTCCAATGACAATATTTCTTCCACCAAAAATCTTGAAATATTCCATAGAATTTATTCGTCCCATTTGTAAAAATGTTTGAAAATATTTTATATGCTGTTTTAATTTAAAAAACCCTATTTGGCATTATCTGCCACTGTTTAATGGTTTTTAAAAATGTTTTTCATAACAAAATATTAAACAAACATTTTTACTATAGTCTCTAGTATTTATTAGAGTAGGGTAGCATTTTTAATAGTGGCTTGTGTGCTCTGTTTTTATGTGATGCTTATTTTTATCGCTATTTTATCGCGACGATAGATTGCGCTATTGACGAGGAAGTTGGAACTGAAGACTTCGAAGACCCCAGAGACTTTGTTGAGCCAGGCAAGCAGCCCTTTGACCATGATAAGAATTTTTTAATGCATGACATATAGCACTTGTTGTTTCGATGATTGATCATGATGTGGAGTTCCCCCTTTGGTGGGTTGCCTCCGATGCTTTTACCATTGACACTTGTATCAAGCATGACCCTACCACCTTATGAGGGTTGTGCGGGTGGGAGTAGTTAGGTTGCTAATAGATGCTACGCAAGTGGGATGGGATTTATGCATAGTGATGGAAAGGAAGAAATGATTTCAAATACTTTTTGAAAAACCCGTCAGGTGCCACTAATGCCCGAGGGGGATGATGATGTGTTGGGTGACCACTTGAGAAAGAAGTGGTGTGCCAGAACAAGTTGAGTGTGTGTTTTCGAAAACGGAGAGTTTTAAGGTTTGCTGACCGTCCCAACCTTACATGCGCAACCACGACACCCCTTATGGGACGGGGCCTTGTTGATTACTGTGGTTGGTGCTAGAAAGGAGCCCACATTACTAGTGGCAAGAGTGAAGTGGTCACTCTTGAGACGGGTCATCCCGGAAGTGGAAGGCCATGCACTGTCTTTACAGGCATCGGGCACACTGCTGCGTGCCCTCATGGATGATACAAGTGATGTATATCATGAGGGATGGCACCAACGAGTGGATTATTTGTTTAGTATCCCCATGGGAAAGGCATTGCTCGGGTGCTTACCTCTGGTATGTTATATACCGCGAGTCGTGGATGACGCAGAAGTTCCCCGAATCTTGTGGGTAAAGCGTGCAACCTCTACAGAGTGTAAAACTATTCAAATAGCCGCGTCCATGGTCATGGACAGTTGGAGGTCCTTCTTAAACTACGTTCGGATATTTTCGTAAAACTTGGTGTGAGTATGGGTGTGATAGTGACAAGGAGGTCACATGAGCTAAGTTCGATGACTTAGCATGGGAATTGAACTAAGTCCGATGACTTAGGATGATGAATGAACATGAGGTGGTCAACCCCTACTTATGATGATATCTGTAACTTGTGCATATGGATATCTGCCTATTGTTGATGCATTCTTACTAGTTACTTGATCATGTCATTGCATTTAAAACTAGCTTTCCGCAAAATACCTACTTAGTGCTATATCATGCATCATTGTTACCTTGTTCCACAACTTGGGTTGCTTGCGAGTACATTCAAAGTACTCATTGGCTTGCCACTGGTTATTTAATTGGCCAAGCATGGAAGAACATGAGTATGTTGAAGAGTTCGTTGGAGACGAACATGCGAACTAGGATGCTTCCTAGTCAGAATGCATGTAGGTTAAGGCAGATGTCATGGGTTCACGCTTTCGATCAAGATTTCCGTTGTTTGTTCTATTTAAGTGTTTGGCCCTTGTAACCCTATCTATGTAAGACTAGACCTTCATGGTCTTTATTTGTGTAAGACGCTAAATGTGGATGTAAGACTCTTGTTATTCAGCTTATGTGTGTTCAGTGAGCATTGATCTCTAGGATCACTGTACACGTGCATTCGGTGATCACGACTTTTGAGTCAGGTCCCCACAAAGGTAATATGCGGCATAGGCGACCTTGTCTCCTTCAACCACGTTTGCATAACGTAGCTTGTTGTTGAAGCTATGGAGCCAATCATCTGCATATAGTGTCTCAATGGAGTGCTGGAAGGTGGGCGGTTGCAATTTGATGAAGTCTCTGATGGATACTAGCTCATTGCGCTGATGGGTTGTATTCTGCTCGATGTGCTCCAACAAACGGTTGGTGGCACGCTTGTTCCTCTCAATTTCTAGCATAACCTCTGCCAACGAGGGTTGGTCAGGAGGATCTTCTTCATCCCTACCACCTCCATGGTTTTGACTATGACCAGCAGACCTTCGGTTAACTAGCGACATCCTGAAGGAAAAACCCAGGGTTCAGAGTCAAGGAAGAACACTAAAACACAATGAATCCTAGGAGAACTTGGACAACATAACGGTTGTATGGGCATGAAATATGAGGCAACCTGTACAAGATTTGGCAGCATAACCACTCAACATCATGATTCAAGGCACAGAGAGAACATAGGCATCACTTGTCACAACTCTGATGGAACATGACTTGACACAAACAACCATTCTTAGAGTTTGTGGTTCAGTAACTCGTCATCCTAGCAGATAGGTAAGAAGCCTAGTTCTTAATCCCCGTAGAAAGAGAACGGGTGACCCAGAATAGAGTAACTTAAGGAAAGGAGTAAAAAGAGCCTTACGTTCCCTTCCACAATCGATTCCCTTATATAACTAAAGCATTACTAGACTCAACATCGACCAGTTTGGCTTCATAAACCTACAGACAGTTCAGCTCTGATACCAACGCTGTCGGGACCCCGATCCTAAGCCATATGAATCCAGCCTGCAACATGTCACACCACTTTGCGGTCTCACGCACGGTAACCCACGGCTGCCGCCTTACCTTGGCCGGGACCGTTTGTGCCTTTTGGCTCACGGATATGAACATATCGCTAGCATTCACACGTCAAAGAACCCGGGTCAACATGACTAGTTATAGACCCAAGTGGCATAACCGTACAGGGACGGGCATACGTAACCCATCAATGCAGGTGTCAGTCATCAGCGTGTGTAGACGAGTCATAGCAAGCTACAAGGACTCCACTACACCATGGGACCTAAATGTCATCACTGCACGTAGACGAGTCATAGCAGGCTACAGGGACTCCATTACATTGTGAGGCATTCCAAGAACCAAGAAATATGATGATGCCAAGAATGCAATGGTTTGAGCTCTCAATGAACGATATGATCAAGCGACTCACTTGAGAGCCCCCCCTTGATAGTACGACTATCGATCCAATAACCTGGTCTCCCAACTACCACCATGACATCGGTAAAATAGAAAACCCTACCAAGGTCAAACCTTTGCCTTGCGCATAGTCCACTTGATCTAGATGATGACGATCTTGACTTCCTCAAGATGGACCACCTTTCTTGATTGCGGCGGCTTGATGAAGATTAGTAGATTGCTCCCCCATACTCCACTATGGGTGAGCCACTCTTCGGCACATCTTCACAAGTCCATTGTAACCACAATGCACGGCAAGCCACAAGGACAATCTCTCCATGATGCTTCACTTGAACTTGCACACTATAGCCTTGATCACGATCCCCACTTGATGTCATCATCCATGGGATATATGGGATCTTCGTCTTGATGCAAGCCCATGGAAATACACCTAATCCCGCAAAGAACACTCACAAAGAACATGGGTTAGTACACAAAGCGTAATGGACAATGCTTGCCATACCTCTCGGTACATCTTGTATGCTTTGTATGTTGATCAAATTGATTCACTTTTTGACTTAGTCTTAATCAACATTGTATCTTATCTTGTTTCTTCATAAAGATGATGTCTTGAAGGTAGACATGAATGCTCACACAATTTTATTCTTCAAGCATGCTTGCAATAAGCTCAACTCTCACATGACCAAACTTTGGATAAACCTTGAATACCACCTTGGTCATCATATAAACTCCTTGAAACACAACAGATGGACTTCAAGATGTGCCTATGAACAAATCCTTTGAATATAACTCAAGGCAACCATTAGTCCATAGGGATTGTCAACAATTACCAAAACCACGTATGGAGAAATATGCTCTGACAAACACCCATATAGTTCTGGTGTTGATCATGTTTCCCTCGTGGAAGAGGCTTAGTCAGCTGATCTGCAACATTCTGATCCGTGCATACTTTGCAAATATTTATGTCTCCTCCCTCGATAATCACAGATGGAATTGAAGCATCGCTTTGTGTGTCTGGTCCTCTTGTGAAACCTTGGTTCCTTGGCTAGAGCAATGGCACCAGTGTTGTCATAGAACAGAGTCATTGGGTTTAGTGTACTGGGCACAACTTCAAGATCCATCATGAACTGCTTCATCCAGACACCTTCCTTCGCCGCCTCCGAGGCAACTATGTACTCCGCTTCACATGTAGAATTGGCTACCACGCTTTGCTTGGAACTACCCCAGCTTACCGCTCCTCCATTGAGAATAAATATGTATCCGGTTTGAGACTTAGAGTCATCTGAATCAGTGTCAAACTTGCATCGACGTAACCCTTTACAACGAGCTCTTGATCACCTCCATAAACGAGAAACATTTCCTTGGTACTTTTAGGTACTTTAGGATGTTCTTGACCGCCGTCCAGTGATCCACTCCTGGATTACTTTGAAACCTTCCAGACGTACTTATGGCAAGGCTCACGTCTGGTCTTGTGCACAACATTGCATACATGATAGAGCCTATGACAGAAGCATAGGGGATGGCACTCATCTTTTCTCTATCCTCTGCAGTCATTGGGCATTGAGTCTTACTCAAATTCACACCTTGTAACACAGGCAACAACCCTTTCTTGGTCTGGTTCATTTTGAATTTCTTCAAAACTTTATCAAGGTATGTGCTCTCTGACAGCCCTATTAAGCGTCTTGATCTATCTCTATAGATCTTTATGTCTAATATGAAAGCAGCTTCTCCTAGGTCCTTCATTGAAAAACTCTTGTTCAAATATTCCTTCACGCTTTCTAAAAATTATATATTGTTTCCAATCAGCAATATGTCATCCACATATAATATTACAAACGCTATAGAGCTCCCACTCACTTTCTTGTAAACCCGAATGCTTTGATCTCCTCATCAAAGCGCTTATTCCAACTCCGAGATGCCTGCACCAGTCCATATTTGGATCGTTGGAGCTTGCAAACTTTGTCAGCATTCTATGGATCGACAAAACCTTCTGGTTGCATCGTATACAACTCTTCCTCAAAGAAAACGTTGAGGAACGCTGTTTAGACATCCATCTGCCAAATTTCATAATCGAAAAATCAGCTATTGTTAACATGATTCTGACGGACTTAAGCATCACTACGAGAAAGAAAGTCTCATCATAGTCAATTCATTGAACTTGTGAAAAACTCTTTGCCACAAGTCGAGCTTTATAGACGGTAACATTACCATCCGCGTCCATCTTCCTCTTAAAGATCCATCTATTCTGAATTGCCTTTTGCCCTTCAGGTAATACTTCCAAAGTCCACACTTTGTTTTCATACATGGATCCTATCTCGGATTTCATGGCCTCTAAACATTCGTCGGAATCCGGGCCCACCATTGCTTCTTCATAGCTCGTAGGTTCATTGTTGTCCAGCAACATGACCTCCAAGATAGGGTTACCATACCATTTAGGAGCAGTACGTTCCCTTGCCAACCTACGAGGTTTGATAGTAACTTGATCCAAAGTTTCATGATCACTATCATTAGCTTCCTATTCAACTAATGTAGGCTCCACAAAAACACCTTTCTGTGTTGCGCTACTCTCTGGTTGAAGTGGAGTTTCAATAACCTCATCAAGTTTTATCTTCCTCCCACTCAATTCTTTCGAGAGAAACTCTTTCTCGAGAAATGACCCGTTCTTAGCGAAAAAGACTTGCCATCGGATCTGAGATAGAACGTGTACCCAACCGTATCTTTTGGGTATCCTATGAAGACACATTTCTCCACTTTGGGTTCCAGCTTTTGAGGCTCAAGCTTTTTGACATAAGCATTGCATCCCTAAACTTTAAGAAATGACAACTTTGGTTTCTTGCCAAACCGCAGTTCATATGGCGTTGTCTCAACGGATTTAGATGGTGACCTACTTAAAGTTAGTGTAGTTGTCTCTAACGCATAACCCCAAAACGATAGTGGCAAATTGGTAAGAGACATCATAGACCGCACCATATCCAATAAGGTTTAATTACAACGTTCAGACACACCATTACAACGTGGTGTTCTAGGTGGTGTCAACTGCGAAACAATTCCACATTGTCTTAAGTGATTGCCAAATTCATAACTCAAAGATTCTCCTCCTCGATCAGATCGTAGGAATTTAATCTTCTTGTTATGATGATTCTCAACTTCACTTTGAAATTGCTTGAACTTTTCAAACGTTTCAGACTTAGGTTTCATTAAGTAAATATAGCCATATCTACCTAAGTCATCGGTGAAGGTGAAAAAATAACAATATCCACTGCGTGCCTCAACGCTCATCGGATCGCACACATCAGTATGTATGATTTCCAACAAGTTACTTGCCCGTTCCATTGTTCCAGAGAACAAGGTCTTAGTCATCTTGCCCATGAGGCATGGCTCACATGTGTTAAGTGATTTAAAATCAAGTGACTCCAAAATTCCATCAGCATGGAGTTTCTTCATACGTTTTACAACAATATGACATAAGCGGCAGTGCCACAAGAAAGTGGTTCTATCATTATCAACTCTACATCTTTTGGCATCAATGTTATGAACATCTGTATCATCACTATCGAGATTCAATAAGAATAAACCCCTCAGAATGGATGCAGGAGCATAAAAGATATTACTCATATAAATGGAACAACCATTATTCTTTAATTTGAATGAGTAACCGTCTCGCAATAAACAAGATCCAGATATAATGTTCATGATTAACGCATGCACTAAATGACAATTTTTCAGGTTCATCACTAATCCCGATGGTAATCGAAGAGCGAGCGTGCTCATGGTGATCACATAAACCTTGGAACCATTTCCCATGTGCATCATCACTTCGTCCTTTGCCAGCCTCCATCTATTCCACGGTTCTTGTTTTGAGTTGCAAATGTGAGCAACCGAACCGGTATCAAAAACCCAGGCACTACAACGAGAGTTGGTAAGGTGCACATCAATAACATGTATATCATATATACCTTGTTTGGTGTTGGCCGCCTTCTTGTCGGGTAGATAGTTGGCGCAATTCCGCTTCTAGTGGCCAGTACTCGTGCAATGAAAGCACTCCATTTCTGGCTTGGGTCCAGCCTTGGGTTTCTTCATGGGAGGGGCATCTGCTTTGCCACTCTTCTTGGAGTTACCCTTCTTGCCCTTGCCATTCTTCTTGAAACTACTGGTTTTATTGACGATCAACACTTGATGCTCCTTCTGGATTTCAGACTCAGCGACTTTCAGCATCACAAACAGCTCGGCGACTGACTTGTTCATCCCTTGCATGTTATAGTCCAACACAAAGCTCTTGTAGCTAGGTGGGAGTGATTGAAGAACTCTATCAGTGATCTCATCCGGTGGGAGAGAAATTCCCAAATCATTCAGATGGTTGGAATACCCAGACATTTCGAGTATGTGTTCACTGACAGACCCGTTCTCCTCCATCTTGCAAGCATATAACTGATTGGAGGTCTCATACCTCTCAATCCGGGCATTGTTTTCAAAGATAAACTTCATCTCCTGGAACATCTCATATGCTCCATGACGTTCAAAACGCCTTTGAAGTTCTAGCTCTAAACCATACAACATAGCACAACACTGAACTATTGCGTAATCATCTGAACGCAACTGTCGGGCATTCATAACGTATGCAGACGACACTGGAGAGGGTGGTTCACCGAGCGGTGCATCAAGGACATAAGCCTTTTGGGAATCATGAGGATAATACTCTGATTACAAGGCCAGTATACAAAGTTACTTCCATCATCTTTCAGCTTAGCTTTCTCTAGGAACGCATTGAAATTCAGGGGAACTACTACGCGAGGGATGGATCTACAACATAAAATTTGCAAAGACAACTTAGGCTATTATTCAAGATAATGAGTTTAGTTAATCATATTACTGAAAAAACTCCCACTCAAATTGACATCCTTCCGGCCATCCGAGTGCTACATAATCCAAATTCACCAACCCAAGTCCGATCATCGCGTGAGATGAGGTGGTTTCAATGGTGAAACTTCTCCATGTTGATCATATATACTATATGACTCATGTTTGACCTTTTGGTATCTTGTGTTCCAAGGCCATGTTTGTACATGCTAGGCTCGTCAAGTTTAACTCAAGTGTTCTGCATGTGCAACGCTGGCTTGCACCCGTTGTATGCGAACGTAGAGTCTATCACACCCGATCATCACGTGGTGTCTCGAAATGACGAACTTTCGCAATGGTGCACACTCCGGGAGAACATAATTTTATCTTGAAATTTTACTGAGGGGTCACCTTATAATTCTACTGTCGTCCTAAGAAAAACAAGGTGCATAAAAGGATTAGCATCACAATTCTCGACATGATATGGCCATGATCTTGTTCTTTTGCTCTTTATCTCCAAAGCACCAGCACGATCTCCATCGTCACCGACATGACATGATGATCTCCATCAATGTGTCGCCATGAGGTTTTCACGCCAATTGTTGCTTCTACAGCAATTTCTAACCCATAGCGATAAAGTAAAGCAAAAAGATGAAAATAAATTGAAGACAACCCTATGGCTCCTGTCGATTGCCGTACTCGTCGACATGCAAGTCGTGATAATCTATACAAGACATGATCATCTCATACATCACATATATCTGATCATGTTTCTGGCCATATCATATCACAACATACCCTGAAAAAACAATTTAGACGTCCTCTAATTTGTTGTTGCATGTTTTACATGGCTGCTATGGGTATCTAGCAAGAACGATTCTTACATACGCAGAACCACAACGGTGATATACAAGTTGCTATTTCACCTTCTACAAGGACCACCTATGTCGAATCCGATTCAACTAAAGTGGGAGCGACAAACACCCACCAGCTATCTTATGCAACAAAGTTACATGTCAGTCGATGGAACCGGTCTCTCGTACGTGGACGAGTAAGCTTGGTCCGAGCCACTTCATCCCAAAATACTGCTGAATCAAGAACAGACTAAGGAGGGAAGCAATATGAACATCAAGGCCCAAAAACTCCTTTGTGTTCTACTCATGATCTCATCTACGCGTATACCTAGCTCATGATGCCACTGTTGGGGAACATTGCATGGGAAACAAAAACTTTCCTACGCACATACAAGATCTATCCATGGAGATGAGCATCTACGAGAGGGGAGATCGGATCCACATACCCTTGTAGATCTCTAAGTGGGAAGTGTTAAGAAACGCGGTTGATGCGAACGTCTTCACGATCCAAATCGCAAGACATCCCGCGATCCAATCACGATCTAGTGCCGAACGGACGACGCCTCCGTGTTGAGCACACGTACAGCTCGATGACGATCTCCGCCTCCTTGATCCAGCAAGCGAGGGCAGAGAGGTAGATGAGTTATCCGGCAGCACAACGGCGTGGTGGTGGTGGTGGTGGAGTTGATCCGGCAGGGCTTTGCGTGCACTACTGAACCAATCTAGAGTGAAATAGATCTAGGGAGAGAGGGAGAGCTGCACAATGGCTAGGGGTGGTGGCTGCCCTCCCTATCCCTCTCTATTTATAGGAGGAACGGGTAGGTGGGGTGCAACCCTAGCCCCTCCTCCAAGGAGGGGTTCAGCTGAATTAGGGGGAGGAGTCCATCTCCCACAAGGGAGGTGGTAACCCTAGGGAGGAGTCCCTCCCCTCCAAGGCACCTCCACTATTTTTTTTCCTTTTCCTTTGGGTGCATGGGCCCTAGTGGGCTCGGCTTCCCAGACCACTAGGGACTGGTGTGCCACCTCTTGGGACCTTGTGCCCCCCGGGGTTGGTGGGCCCCTCTCGATGGACCCCCGAAAAACTTTCGTCACTCCTGGTATACTACCGATATACCCGAAACTTTTCCGGAACCCGAATACCACTTTCCTATATATAAATATTTTCCTCCGGACCATTCCGGAGCTCCTCGTGACGTCCGAGATCTTTTCCGGGACTCCGAACAAGCTTTGGTCACCAACATACGTAACTCAATAATACTAAAACCACTACTGGAATCCAGTCATTTGCCATGTGCCAGGCCTTTGCCGTCTGCTGGCACATGGCAAAGATGCTCTTTGCCGTCAGCTGCCGCAAAGCAGAAGGCAAAGAACTAGCGCATGGCAAAGGCCATGTTTGCCATCTGCTAGTCCTTTGCCGTCGGCGCCCAGACGACAAAGAGACCAAGGGCAGACAACAAAGAGGCAAGGTGGGTCCTACTGGACCTTGGGCCTGGCCAGGTCCAACGGAAGGGCTCTTTGCTGTCCGCCAGGCCTTTACCATATGGGGGCAGACGACAAAGGGGACGTGCCTATAACGGTCGTCCCCCGCCCCCACTCCTCTCTCTCTCTCTCACTCTCACTCTCTCTCCCTCCCCCCACTCCACCCTCTCCCTCCCCCTGCGACCGCCATCGCCATCCCCCTCCCACCACCCCACCACCGCGCCACCTCCACCATCGGAACGTCTCCCTCCTCACGCCGCCCCCTTCCCTCGACGGCTGCCCCGCGCTGCCCTCCGCCCTGAGCTGCCCCTCCCATCGTTGGCCCCTCCCATCGCTAGCCCCCTCCCTGCGCCGCCCCCACCATCGCGCCATCGCCCTCCCTGCGCTGCCCCCCCCACCGTGCCATCGCACCCCTCCCTATGCTGCCCCCTCCCCTCGAGGGATGTCCCATGCCGCCCCCTCCCCGAGCCGCCCGCTCCCCTCGCCGGCTCTCGGCGCCGCCCCCTCCCCGCAGCTCCCCCATCTCCGCGGCTCCCCTCCTCCTGCCGCCCCGACCGTCC